>CM050326.1:73074241-73674241 GCA_027475135.1 Bactrocera correcta
GTGTTTTTAAAATGTATAAAAATTAGAAACTTTAATATACATTTTTTCACGATATTGTGTTTTTTGCTAGCTTGAAAAGCTACTTTATTTAAAATGTATCAAAATTATTTATTTATATTTTATTTTAGTTTATTTTTGGTCTTTACATGATGGCGGGTATTTAAACAAAGGTGTCGGGGTGATCGACGTGAGTTTGCCGGTGTGCCAAATAAAATAAAAACTATTAGAATTCGGATAATTAACAATTCAATTTGTGTATTTAAGGGTATAATACTTGCATGTGTATAGGATGAGTTAGTATGTACAATTGTTTAGTTATGTGTGTGTGTTTATACAATTATAACTTAACTCAAGGGTTATTTACAAGTATAAATATAATAAATATTTTAGATAAAACCTTTTTTGTTTCCCGCGTTGATATGCTGATGCTGCTACTTATGTTGCTGCTGCTGACTCTGCTGCTGTTGTTGCTAAAAAATGCTGCTGTTGTTTTGGCGCCGTATGTCCGTCCGCTCTGGTGATTGGTTTTATTGTGTCTTTTTGTTTCGTTGGGTATTTCGCTGTTATGTTGGCGCTGTTGGGTGTTTTTTGCATTGTCCTCTAATTCGTATTTAGACGAGTTAGGACAATGCAGGGATGTGTTCATTTGGTATGAACATCCCGGCCGCCTTGCAGTGTCTGCGAATAAAACGATTTTTAGATCTATTTTGAATTGGGTAAATGAGTAATGTTATGAACGGGTTGGAGGTATACTTGGGGTTTAAATCGCACAAGCACCGGTTAAAGTCCAACCGAGTGCGGTGTTTTGTGCGATCACGGTGTTTTGTGCGATCACGGTGCTGTTATCGGGGTTGAATAGGCCGGGTTTCATCTATCTTGGGTAGATGTCCGCTCCCAGTTCCAACATGATTTTGTCGTCTTTCCAGAATGTAGGGTCGGCTAGGACTAAGTGGTCGAACTTCTTAATAATTTCGCCACTTAAGTCACGATTATAGGGTCGGGTCGGTAAATCATGCGTCAATAGGCAGTTAACTTCGACATGCCAATCGGAATCACTTAATGATCCTATGACGACTTTGCATATGCGATGCGAGTCGAGGTACGTTTTCGGTAACCTCAATCTCTGAACCAGTTCTGACGCAATTATAGTCACCTTTCGGGTCGGGTTGATTATGGCTCGTATTTTGTTCCATTTGCCATCGTGTTTAATTTTGACCATGACTGTTGGTATGAGGGTCGGCTTGGCCAGTAACGTCGGTAGATCCTCTTGTCTACGTAATCGTTCTTCGCCTTTTGCTGTTTTCTTTTGCTCTTTGCAGAACAGCCTGGGGTGTCCATGTAGGGTTGAATGGTGTTCCCCATTACACGTGGCACATCGTTTTTTACTTGTGCACTTTTGGGTGGAATGTGATCTGGCCAAGCAATTGACGCAGTACTTGTATTTATTGACTGCGTCAAACTTTTCTTTGATGTTCATTTTGGTGAATTTTGATAATGTTACCAGTCTATGATCTTTTTTACACAATCCACAGGCGACGTGTTTGTGTGTTCGTTTTGATGGACGGCTGATAGCACGCCGAGCCGTGCGATGCGTACTTCCTCGTTTTTCCCGAATAGGGGAAAGGGCCGTGCGATGCGTATTTCCACGCTCCTCTCGAATGGGTGAAAGGGTCGCTTTAAAGCGATGCAGGCGTTTTGCCAGGGTTCCTTCGTCGGAGAGTGGGCTGATGCTACGGGTCACGCTGAGTGATCGCACAGTGAATGTGGGGCTGCTTTGGCGGCTGCAAAGTGACTTCGTTTTACTTTGAGGGGCCATATCACTATAAGGAAATAAGATTAATTATTTGGTAAAGTGACTATTTTGGTTATTCGGCGGGTAATTGTTCCCTGAGAGGTACGTATGTCAACTACTCTTGCTTTATTGTCTGCACCTAGATACGTTTTTTCGATGCGACCAAGTCTCCACTCTTTTGGGGGTAGAGTTTCTTGACGTATAACTACCATATCGTTAACGTCTATGTTGCGTTGAGGGTATTTCCACTTATATCTTTTGTGGAGTTCTTTTAAATATTCTTCTTTCCATCGTTTGCAGAAGTGTTGATGGAGTATCTTCAGTTTCTGCCATCTTTGTGCGATGCTTAGATGTGCATCTTCTAAATTGGGTTCTGCTGGTATTAATAAAGGGGTACCTATTAAGAAATGGCCTGGAGTTAAAGGTTCTAAATTTGTTGGGTCTTCACTTAATGGGCTTAAAGGGCGAGAATTCAAGCAACTTTCGATTCGAGTTAAAAGGGTAGCTAGTTGTTCGAAAGTGAATTTTTGGTTCTGGGACACCTTTTTCAAGTGGCTCTTTAAACTTTTCACTCCTGCTTCCCAGAGTCCACCCATGTGTGGAGCTCCTGGAGGATTAAAGTGCCAGTTGATGTTTTGGTGTGCTTCACCAGTTGTTAATTGATTTTTCAATGACTTCATGAATTCTCGCCGATCTTTAATTAAAAGTTTAGACGCTCCCACGAAATTAGTACCATTGTCCGAATAGAGATCGGCGGGACATCCGCGCCTGGAAAAGAAACGTGCGAATGCGGCCATGAATGCGTTGGTGGTGAGATCACTTACTGGCTTTAGGTGTATTGCTTTGGTTGCAAAACAAACAAATACGCATACATAACCTTTTGTGATCAGACATGCTCTGCCGGTGTAATTTTTTATGTCGTAGGGACCGGCGAAATCGATTCCAGTTGCTGCGAATGGACGGGTTAAGGTGGTACGTTCTGCGGGTAATGCTGCCATAATCTGAGTAGTGTTGCGCTTTTTGTGCAAAACGCAAGTTTTGCACTGATGAATGGTAGACTTGATGAGGGTTTTCAGCTTCGGTATCCAAAATTCCGAACGCATACGTCGTAAGACTAGCTGGTTGCCGCCATGAAGGGTTATTAGATGGGTAAATTGGGTGAGTAGTTTGGCTAATCGACTGCTATAGGGTAGTATAATCGGATAACGCTCGTTGTATGACAATGCCGCTGAATTGCTCAATCGACCATTAACTCGCATTATTCCTTTGGGGTCGATTAAAGGGTTTAGTGACAAAATTGTACTTTTTTTGGGTATGCTGGTTTTTTGGGTTAAGACTTCATACTCTTCCTGGAAATACTTCTTTTGGGATAAAATAATTAGCTTCGTGCGGGTAGTGTTGAACTCCTCTGGAGTTATTTCCAACGTCGTGTATGACTGTTGTGTTTTATTGGGTGACGCATTTGAACAGAATCGGAACAAATATGCTACAACTCGAATGGTTTTGGGTAAGGACGAGAATCTATCCAGGATATCCTCTTGTGTTGTGTTCACGAAGGTTCTGAATGGCCGGAGTTCCAGTGTTGTATCGCTTGATTTTTTGGTAACTGTGTAAACTGAGTGTTAGCCATTGGGGTCCGTTCCACCAGAGGTTATTATTAACCATTTCCAGAGGTGTGCTTCCGCGAGTAGCTAGATCTGCCGGGTTGTCTTGACTTTCGACGTGAGTCCAATTTTTGGTTCCAACCTTTTCTGCGATTGTGGCAATTCGGTGGGATACAAAGGTTGTCCATGTGCATGGGGGTTTGCTAAGCCATGATAGAACAATTGTGGAATCCGTCCAAAGGTGAGTACGGTATTGGGTTATACTTAATTGGGGTAGTGTTGCATCCACGAGATTGTCCAGAAGAACTGCTCCGCAAAGTTCTAGCCTTGGTAACGATATAGTTTTTATTGGGGCCACGCGAGTCTTGGATACCAAGAGGGTAGTCCAGGTATTTGTGTTTGTAGAAACACTGATATATAGGGCTGCTGCGTAGGCCTTTTCAGATGCGTCAGAGAATCCATGAAATTTGATGATCGCCGATGTCGAAAAGTGGGTCCATCGAGGAATTTCAATGAGATTTAAGGAATCATAGTCCTTTATGAATATTTTCCATCGATGGAGGGTTAAGGGTTTCAGACATTCATCCCAATCGGATTTATCCAGCCAGATCTGTTGCATTATTATTTTAGCTGTGACTACAACGGGGCTGAGCCAACCAGCTGGGTCGAACAATTTTGCTATAATCGATAGTACTTCACTTTTAGTATACGACGATTTATCCTGAATAGGGTTGATGAGAAAAAAGAACGCATCTTTGCATTCCATCTGATTCCTAGTGTTTTTGTGTTATTGGATTCTGGTAAACTGAGTGAGTTGGTATCCAATAGATGTTCTTGTGGGATTCCAGATGAAACTTTCGGGTCATTTGAGGTCCATTTGCGTAGAGCGAATCCTGCGGACTTTAAAGATGAAGTGAGTTCATCTCGTGCCAATATCGCTGTTGGTACGTCATGTGCTCCTGCAAGTACATCATCAACATACATTCCGTTTCGAAGTATCTCTGCTGCTAGTGGGTGGGTTCCTTTTACATCATCCGCTAATTTGAGGAGGGTACGGATAGCTAGAAATGGAGCACAGTTAATACCAAACGTAACAGTTTGTAATTCAAAATCTTCTATAGGGTCGTTAGGGGATTTCCTAAATAAGATTCTTTGAAACGGAGTGTGTCTGCTTTCAACGAGTATTTGACGATACATTTTTTGAATATCTGCGTTGAATACGATTCGAAACATTCGCCATTTTACTACTAGGATTACGAGGTTTGCTTGTAGAATGGGTCCAGTATGTAGTACATCATTGAGGCTGTTCCTGTTCGAGGTGGGGCATGATGCGTTGAATACCACTCGCAGTTGAGTCGTTATGCGATCCGGTTTGATGACTGCGTGATGTGGCAGATAATACGTTTTCGTATTATCCGCAGGGTCGTATTCAACTTTGGTCATATGACCGAGTTCCAAATACTCGTTGATGGCCTTGTCGTATTCCGCTTTTATTTCGGGTTTTCTCGACAATGATTTTTCATTTCTAAGAAATTGAGCTAGAGCTATGTGTCTTGAGTTGCCCAATTCTATGTTTTCTGGGGTTTTAAAGGGTAATGTTACCACATAGCGCCCATCTGAGTTTCTGTGGGTCGTATTTTTATAAATTTGCTAACAAACTATATCTGAAGTTGATGGTAGAGGCTTCCTTGGAACTTCTTCAACTTTCCAAAATTGTGTGAGCAACTTGTCCGGGGTCATCTTACTGAAAAATGATATTATTGAGGGTGATAAGGGTTTTTCTGCTGTGGGTCCGGATAAAATCCATCCAAATTCCGTTTCTTGGGCTAGAAGGGTCCCGAGTACATTTCTCCGTACACCACTGAGAATTATTTGTGGGTACAGGTCACTTCCAATCAATATGTCGACTGGTCTGGGTTTATAAAATTGAGGGTCAGCTAAACTAAAACCGAAATCTGTATTAGTGATGATCGTATTAAGTGAGTGAGTGGGTAAATTATCGGTTAAAGTTTTTAAGATAAACGCGTGTGTTGTTATCTTAAACTCCTTTCTTGTCGGTGAACCAAGGGTGAGTTCACAAATTTTGGAGGGTGTTGCCGAAACGGTGTTGTTCAATCCAGTCACTTGTGCATTTTTCCTGAACGTGGGTATGTCCAAGTTTCCCTGGAATTTTTCTGAAATAAAAGTGGCTTCTGACCCGGAGTCGACTAATGCGCGAGCTGTGAATATTTGCCCTTTGTATAAAACTTGGACTACAGCAGTACCTAACAAAATCTGCTTCCCACTGAAGTTTTGAGGGTCTTGAGTTTTATTTTTAGTGGACTGTAAGAGGGTTGTGTAGGCTTGCGGATTGGTATTGGTATTAAGGGTTTGGGAGGTACTACTGGTGTTTGGGTCAAGAGGCGGGTTTGAGGCTCTTGATCCTTGCGGGGGGGATTGGGAACGGGTTGGTGTATCCCTATGCAGAAGTGTATTATGTTTCTTTCTGCATATTCTACAAGAATATTTGCTCTTGCAATCTCTGAAACTGTGAGATAATGCAAGGCAATTGAAACAATAACCATTATTTTTTACTGTGGTTATTCGGGTTTCAACATTCATTTGTAAGAACTTTGGGCATTCTCGAATTGAATGTTGTGTTCTACAAAGCTTACAACTTTCAATGTCTTTAGGTTTTTTTGAAAAGTTGTTGCCTCTAACTGGGTGTGCACTAGCATGTGAAAAATCCAGGGTCGAAGTTCCGGAAGCATTAGCGTGAAATGTGCTGAACTTCCTGTCTTTTCCTTTTCTATAGGATCCACTGTCGGATTGGGTCACTGGAACGGGGTCAGTTAGATTTCCTACTGCTTCCAAGGATTTATACCTGTGAGTGAGAAACGCGTCGAAAGTTTTCCAGGAGGGTATTTCCGAGTTATCTTCTAGGGTGTCCTCGAACTGATGAAGTAGGGTTTTAGGTAGTTTCAATCCGCATAAGAAGATTAAGATGGGGTCCCAGCTGGTAGTGTCTATGTACACGTTGTGCAGATTTGTGAGACAATTGTTGACGGTCCTCTGAAGGTGTTTAATCGCGCTTCCACTTTCTTGGGTTGCTTGGGGCAGATTGAATAAAATTTTCAATTGCGCGTTGACCTGAACTCGTTTGTTCTCGTATTGGGATACCAGGTCTCTCCATGCCATCAGGAAACCATAATTTGTTAAGGGTGCGTTTTTAACAATTGCTCTTGCTTCTCCTCGGATTTTTTGAATCAAATGGAAAAGTCTTTCCACGTTGCTGATTTTGTGATTGTTTACGTATATAGCCGTAAACATATCTCGGAATGAAGGCCAGGTTGCGAAATCTCCATAAAATATGTCCGTATCACAAGGTGGAATATGTATTGAGGGTCCTATGTCCCGCGATGTAAATTCCTCTGAAACTCGTTCCTTTATTATTGGGGCTGGGGTCTTGAGATCATCAATAGCTTGATTAATGGATCCTAAACATTTCAAATATAATTGATGACCTTTTTTAAATTTTTCTTTGATTTTTGCAAAATCGATAGTTTCACCGGGTTTTTGTGGGGTTCTACGAAGGGCATCGTACGACTTGTTTGCCTTGTCGTATATCGCGTTGAGTTCCACCCTTTTTATTTCTAGGGTATAAATTGACTCATCTTCGGGTTGGGTGTCGTAATGTTCCTCAATGTATTCGAACAAATCGGAAATACAAAATTTAAACTCTTCCATTATTATTAAAAAGTCACTTGACCGGGTCGTAATAATTGATTAAATTGAAATAAAACAAATAATAAATTTGAAAAATTATTTCTTTATTTAAGTTTGAACTTGAATAAGTTAATAAGCAACGACTTTATTTCTTTGCTTGCTGTGTATATTTTCAACCGCAAAATATAATGAGTGAAATTCCGACGAACGAAAAATTTCCTAATGGGTCTTTTGAAATTTTTCCTACCGGGTCGTGTTTTTTGCTTGCTCACACTGCACTAGCAGTCAACGTTAGTTTGTTGTTAGTTGAGCGGGTAATACAATAAAACATATGTACGCGTAAGTACGGGTGGGTGCCAAAGCGACGCTATTTGGCTCTCAAAAAATATGTTCGTATGTATGTAAGTGATCGGGTAAAGTGCAAGGCGGAATATGGCAATAACAAATTTTGCAAATACTTTGTGCTTAATACCGGTTAAGCAAAAGATTTTTTTTTTTTTTTGTTTTCTTTTTTTTTTTTCTATGCCGTTTGCACTAATAAATTTATATTTTAAATAAATTTAGGTTTGAGTACTTACAATTTTTCCACGTATTTGTTTGCTGATTTAATAGTTGATTGGGTGAGTGAATATATGCCTATATTATTGATGAGTGTGGCTGGTTGGGTTATTGAATATATATAAATTTGAATATAATCCTGATGAAATCCAAATTATGTTGAATTGGGTGGGTTTATTTTATGAGGCGCTCGATCCGGCTCGAAGGACCAAAATGTCGGGGTGATCGACGTGAGTTTGCCGGTGTGCCAAATAAAATAAAAACTATTAGAATTCGGATAATTAACAATTCAATTTGTGTATTTAAGGGTATAATACTTGCATGTGTATAGGATGAGTTAGTATGTACAATTGTTTAGTTATGTGTGTGTGTTTATACAATTATAACTTGACTCAAGGGTTATTTACAAGTATAAATATAATAAATATTTTAGATAAAACCTTTTTTGTTTCCCGCGTTGATATGCTGATGCTGCTACTTATGTTGTTGCTGCTGACTCTGCTGCTGTTGTTGCTAAAAAATGCTACTGTTGTTTTGGCGCCGTATGTCCGTCCGCTCTGGTGATTGGTTTTATTGTGTCTTTTTGTTTCGTTGGGTATTTCGCTGTTATGTTGGCGCTGTTGGGTGTTTTTTGCATTGTCCTCTAATTCGTATTTAGACGAGTTAGGACAATGCAGGGATGTGTTCATTTGGTATGAACAAAAGGTATAGCCCGACTGGTTGTTCAGGGTATTTTAGACGATATTTAGGATCTTTTGCGCAGATCCTACCGACTGCGCCAGTAATATTTTTATAACATTAATAGTTTTTATTGAATAATATTTTGTAACAAATAACAGTTTTTTTAAATAATGTTTTGTAACACAATCAACTAGAACCTTACGAATCAGAGTGAATCATGACAAACGCCATTTTACAAACGGTGCCGCTTAATGTGCGGGACCGCTTTCAATGGCGAAAATGCTGAATTGAAGCACGTTGGCAATGTCGCATTGGAGGCTTTTGCTAGCAAAAGGATATGTCACTTATGTATGTATATAAATTATATGCAGAGTCGTTTGCGCATTGTAAATATGCGAATCTGTAAGCCTACATTCCTTGACCTCGGAAATAGCATAACTTTTTTCATTTAACATTGAAAATGCTCAATAGCTATTTTCGTGTCCCCTGATGTTGAATGTGGTGAAACGCGTTCATCTAAAACAGTAAATATCCCAAAAGTGAATTATCCCTAATCGTGAACCTTCTCTATTATTTTACGTTCTCTGCAACATATACATAGACTACGTATAGACTACTACGTATAGAGTGCGTATCACCCATTTATTCCATAGTAATAATAATATAGCATGGTGATCGTAACCACAGCCTACATCGTCACGGTGACAATCATATCTATATGGGTACATGCCATTAATATCGTTCCTCCAGAAGAATTTCAGTTGGAAATAAACAACAATCCGAGAAAATGAGATGGTGTATTTATTAGATATCTTGATAATGTGATATCTAATACTTTTGTAACATACTTCAGTTATCATCGACCAATTGCCACAGTAATACCGTCAGAGGCAACTTCGAATGTAACTATTACGGAAGTCACTGATGGAAATAATTGAGTTGACGTGATTTTAAACAAATATTTGGATACAATTTTGTCATAATTTTCTGGAAAATAACCATATTTAGTTCCTGTCATAATCTGTACTTTTTAACCTATTACTTGTATAAGATAATTTCGATATTTCACATCTGCCAGCTGTCAATTGACAGCTCACTTTTTTTTCAAATATTCGCAGTAGAGCAACTATTCGAATACACCCGTAAAAAGGACTACTCGAGTAGTCGCAATGGTAAGACTATCCGAACAGTATTAACCGGTTAATATTCATGCGAACCGTTCCAAACCCGATATTCGAATAATTTTCAGGTTGTTCGAATAATTTTAAGAGCCCAAATCTACACCAATATTTTCTCAAAATGAGTGAACTTAGTGCTGATGAAGTTCGGAACAATAAAACAATTTTGCAAAGCGTGAACGCCGAGGTTGTAAAATATTTCAAATATATACATGAGTTGAAAGGTGAACTCCTGTATAGTCCTAAAATAAGGCAATTAATGAAAGATATGGAATATATCAATGTTTTAATTGCTCCGGAATTTTAGAAGTTATAGTGAAGGAAAGAGAAGTTTAACAAGAATTTAAAAGTGATAAAAGGAAGGCATCAATTTTGATAGGAAATGAAAAAACTCAATTTACTCTTGAGAAAGAAACACTTGCCCCACTTCATTTGTCGTCCATAAAACTAAATCAAACTTGATCTTTGTCGCTGATTTAAAGACGAACACACACATCATTAAGTGGTATGATGTATTAATGGCTTCTATTAAAATTTGACGTTTTAGTAGGAGGTGGTTGGGGTATGTTTTTAAGAAACTACTATAAAACGTTCTTAAATATTGATATATTTATATAGAACTAGCTGACCCCGCAGCCGTTGTCCTGCGTGAAATTATGTGTTTTGAAATGAAAAGATAAGAATTCATGTTGTGTTGATAATCATTTATTTGCGATTATTCTACATTTTTTTCAATGTAACGCAGCTTGATAAACAACATTTTTTAGTTTCTGTTCCGGTGCGTAAATGTAGAAGATGGTTTTTTAACTCGTTAGCACGCCACGTATGTCTGGTCGTGTAAAAAACATAGCATTTCATGGCAAATTTATGCCACCCACTATCTGACTTTTCTGTTGATCGTCATCTCAATTTCAATTTTCTCTGGAAACAGAATACGTTTGAACTGAAATTGCAAATCGTTAGAGCTCAAAAGAAATCCATAGAATCAAACTTCTGCCCCTTATATTTGATCGGTGCGTCAGATTGTGAAACATCATAACGACAGATTCAAATTTGAGACGCAAATGATGCGGTGGCATACCAAGCTTCTCCAAGGAATTTAGAAATTCCACTGGATAATTCACGGTGCCGTCTTCATTGTCAAGACGATTGATCGATTTGTATGACCGCAAGTCTCCCGGAATTTGACTTTGAATCTTCCAGTTTAAGTCAACAATATAGGTATTTGTGACAGCTAACATTGCGCATGCACTTAAAGAATCGCACTTACGATAATTTGGCCACTATTCGTATAAACATTCGTGATGAGTCCATCTTTCGTAAATTGATATACGGCATATGGAATTGATATCAAGCCACCGGAAGTATCAACCGGTATTGACCCATTTCTAATTCTTAGCGTATACGATGTCAAATGTCTTCGGCAATGTAATTTTTGGTCGTATCCCATAACGCGGATTTGAAGGCTGATATGTTGAAATGATTATCGCAAAAAGTGTGCGAACTTCAGTGGCATTCGAAGTAGCTATCGCGTCGTCCATCGTTTGATTCCAGTGATTATCATGTTCCAGCAATTGTATTTGCTGCCTTGCTTCTCAAAAAGTTGCACGCACCGTACCAATGACTCAAATGAAGTTGAGCCGCGTACATTAATCAATAGCAACCGAAGGTAAAAGCAGTCATCGTTTTTCGGGTGGACTGTGTAAATTCGTCCTAATGCATTAGTTGAGAACACACCTGGATGTCCATCTACTGGTTGGTACTGCTTTCTGCGTAACTATTTCTTCGACGATGCATTCTATGTATAATATCGAGGCATTTCCAAATAGAGCAAGTTCTCGCAAATGGATCACTGACGAAAGTTGAGAAAAAACTCGTAAATATTAATCTTGTTGGTGGCGGTGTTTCCACTGGATATACTGTTTTCTCTGGGTACAAATAGACTCTTTGGTCATTCTCCAAATTAACTGCCAGATGCACAACAGTCGGAAAACGTTCATGAAATGCAAAAGTAAATATCTTACAAAACGCTTCATTGCAGTTCACATAGCGACCGATCGTTCAAGACCAATAACCGCCATGTTGCTTCCTTTGGTGACAAACGTATTTTATCGATTAGAACAAACTGCAATACGCAACATTGGCATGACTTTTGAATGTGAATTAGACAACAGTGGTGAATATGGTACGATCCATGTGTTGTCAACTTCGATGTGTTGTTTGATATTCCATCTCTAAATTGAATGCTAAATGTTCTGTCATTGTCGTCTGGTCAGCGACGCCGACACAGTGGATATCCATCATTTCTAGTTTGCGTTTTCGAAAGAAAAGCACGTGGATAGTGTTTCGTGCATTTATTGTCAGACATACAAACCGAAGTGTGTCCCCAAGGTCCATAAACCATATTGGTTTTCATCACTTCGTATAATACTTTATCTTTCTCTGCATCAGGAGTTTCCGCAGAAATGAGTTTATCAATTTGGTCTGGTGTAACAACCACCCACCATCCAAAATAATATATGCGTGCGGTAAACCTCTCTTTTACCACTCAACAGAGTATGTCTAGCATCCAACAGCACCACATATAAAAAAGTCGTGCTGTGACATCGTGACGATCGCTTGCTGATTGACCGCGATCCATAATACCGCACGTATGTCATCGCATCCTGGGAGTACTTCTTGCCTTGCCTTGCCTTGGGCTGCCATACGTTGATGGCAAGAAGAACGCCGGCGACTTCTTAGTGGCTTCGTAACAAATTTCAATCTGCAATTGATCATTTTGTATGAAACACACATAAAGTTTTCACTAAATAGTTTTAAAAAATTTTTATTTTCAATAGCCGTAATAAAAAAGCAAGCGACCGAATTTGAATGATTCAAATAATTTAAAAATCAAAATATTGAAAAACAAAACAAACAGAAGTTAAAAAAAAAATTTATGAAAAAAGTTACTTTTTGGATTTGTCCGATTTTCCGACTTTTTCTCACGAAAAGCATACGGTTTTTTTTTATTTCCAAACCTTCCATAATCCACAGAGAACAACCTCTGAAAATTTCATCAATAATGGTGCAGCCGTTCTCTTAGCGTTACTAACCAACAAACATTCGTTTGTATGGGAAAAAGAAAAGGGCTGTTTTTAGGGATTTTTCGACAATTATTCGAAATTTTCTTGCCGTTAAAACCATCCTTGAACCTCAAGGAACATTTAGAAAAAAGAATGGATCAAATTGGTGCAAGCGTTGTTTAGTTATGCGCTTACCAACACATTTTGCGATTCATTTTTATATATAAGATAAATAATGAATACACATAAAATATTTCAAACGAAATCACTTCTAAGGAGATTGCGGCCTTTACTATGGTTGATAATCAACGTGAAGTATTACATATAAAAGAAATTGTTAAATAAAATTTAAAAAAATGGCAGTCTTTAAAAACTGTCAAAGTATGCTCAAAAATTAAATTATTCATACTAGGTGCTTGTTTTAAATTTAAAGTCTAAAGATAATTTTTTATGATGGTAATAAAATAAGAGATTTGATAGATTTCTATATCTATAGTCTACACCTATGTATCTATTTCGACAAAGAGAACTTTAATTCTGATACAATGGGTATGCCCCTTTATCAAATTAAAGACTATCAATCAGTTGAACTTTAAATGAAACTCTATTAATAAAAGTGACTACATATTTTTAAAAATCATGTGAAGGAGAAAACTCTGGTTTCCGTTAGAAAAGAGAAGTTTTCCCTATGTTTCTATTTTCGACTAAACACCAATATTAGTATATGCGTGCGAGTCAGCTGGCACGACCTATCTTATGGGCGCGCAATGTAACTGAACACTGAAAACCGCTACTCCCTTTTCTCTTTGAGGTGGGATGACGTGAGAATTAACGACATTTAGATTTTTGCCGAAGAAACGGCGCAGCTGATTGCTCTCTCACAACGCAGGGTTGCCAATATCGATAGGGGAGACCGGGGTAGCGTCGGCTTTGGGGTACATTCGGCAATCGCGTTTTCGGTATGAAGGAACAAGCTGCATTGACCATAAAGTAGCGAACGCTTACCCACCACTCATAAAAAATATCGATTTGTAGTCTCACATCTCTCTCTATGCATTCGACAAATTTACATGTGCTTTTGTGTTTTCGGGAGTGCTGATAGTGTTTTCGACTCTAAAATAAAAGTGTATTAAACTTTTTGTGTTTCACTTGTTTTTTTAAACTTTGATCAAAACTAAAAGGTGAGAATGTTAACTCTGTGAAAAAGTGTGATTAAGGGATAAAAATAGTGAATTACTTAAAATAAAATAGAGAAAACGAAAATGGGAATGTCCGGGGTAGATACAGCGTTTTGTGTTGGGGCACATTCAGCGAACCTATATTTTTGCCGAATGTGCCCCGGGCAGAAATACAAGTTCGCCGAAGGTGCCCCGTATAATTTCTTTTTTTTTTAAGATTTATATAGATAGTGAAAAATGGTTCGAAATTATAAGCGTAAAACACAATCGAATATTGACGAAAGCAAGATGAGAAAGGCAGTTGCAGATGTCTTAAACGGTGTAGAAACGCCAACGTCTGCAGGTAAAAAATATAATTTAAAACGACAAACCATCGAATCCCGAGTAAAGAAACAAGATCCTTTAGCCGGTCACACGGCTGGAGATGCTATTTACCAGTCAAAATTTACCTGGAGACAAGTTTTTACGATGAAGGAAGAAATCGAACTAGTGGACTACATTAAACAGTGTTGTTATTATCAATATGGGTTATCATATAAAAGTTTTCAGAAGTTGGCATACCAATACGCTGTCGCTAACGGCAAAGACTTTCCTGAAAAATGGAATGTTCAAAAAGAAGCTGGGGAGGATTGGCTATATGGTTTTATGAAACGGAATTCGAGCCTAACTCTTCGTAAGCCAGAGCGAACTAGTTTAGCAAGACTAAAAGGTTTCTCAAAAAAAGCTGTCGACGAATTTTATTTAAACTTAAAAAAACTTTATGAGGAGTATTCATTTCAACCAAATGATATATACAATTTGGATGAAACTGGTATTACGACCGTCGTTGATTCGCCAAAGGTTTGTGAATTAATTAACGATTTTAGTTATAATGTTTAACGAATTCGAGGTGCTTTTTAGATAATTGCAACGAAGGGTCAACGACAAGTTGGGCAAGCTGTTTCAGCTGAGAGAGGCAGTTTGGTCACCCTTGTAGGAATAATCAACGCCAGTGGAAATCGGCTTCCACCAGCTTACGTTTTTCCACGCGTACGAAATAGTTCCCAATTTTTAAATGGATGTGTTTCGGGGTCTATCGGGTTAGTCAGTAAAAGTGGTTGGATGATGTCGGAATTGTTTATAGACGTTCTTAAACACATTCAAAATAACACAAAATGTTCTAAAGAGGGACCGATTCTTTTGCTTCTCGACAACCATTCATCTCACTGCAGCGTTGACTGCATCAATTATTCACGGGATAATGGAATACATCTATTGTCGTTTCCCCCTCATACTTCGCACCGTCTCCAGCCACTAGACGTGTCAGTTTACGGACCATTTAAAAAATTTCTTCAAACGTCTTTTACTGATTTTATGACAAACAATCCAGGAAAGAGAATAACGATATACGAAGTTGCCCACCTGTCTAACTTACCATTCCAAAGAGCATTCAGATCAGAAAATATAATCAGTGGTTTCCAGTCAACAGGAATATATCCTTTCAACTCCCAAAATTTTAGCGAAGATGAGTTCGCTCCGGCAGATCATACGGATGAGGATAGTTTGACTGAACCTCTTCCGCTTCAGCCTGATAATATTGTTAATATTACAGACCCACTTCAGCTAGATGAAAGTGTTAGTGCACCTGTTTCCCGAACACCAGAACAAATTCGTCCCATTTCCCGTTTAAAGGCTTCTAAAACCACTGCTCGATCTGGCTGCTCTCGAATTTTGACTAGTTCGTGTGAGAAAAAACGGATGGAAGAAAAAGCGTCCACAATAAACTCTCAAACAGCAAAAAGAAACATTCAGTTTCTAAGTAAAAAAAATGCTCGTAAGAACAAAAATACTAAAAATATTATAAAAAAAATCCAGCTGAAGACTAAAAAGCCTAAAGTTTCCGTTAGAAATGATATTGATTCTTCTGACGAAAGTAACATAAGTGTTGAATACGCAGACACTGACCAATCAGTTGGATCTTTCGTTGGTGGCAAAGAAACGCCGGAGATGGAGAATTTTTCAAATAATGAATTGACTGATAACTTCGAACTGAATGTGGGAGATTATGTTCTTGTCGCACCTCTTCAAACCTGTAAACAAAAAGTTTATTATGTTGCTGATATCATTGAGAGACTTAGTGAATGTACATTCACAGTTAGCTTTCTTAGGAAACTTGATGTTCTGCAGCCTATATTTGTCAAGCCCGAAAACAAGGATATATCATTGGTTTTGTAAAGCGAAATTATATTTAAACTTCCTAACCCGGTGAATCCTGCTTCAACATCACGTAGTCGCACTAAATATATATTTGAACTCGATCTAAGTGGCTTCAACATCAAATAACTTTATATTTTTTAAAGCCAAGAAGGCAACTAAAGTGCCATAAAATATGCTTTTTGTTTATCTCTTTATCTTATATATAAAAATGAATCGCAAAATGTGTTGGTAAGCGCATAACTCAACAACGCTTGCACCAATTTGATCCATTCTTTTTTCTAAATGTTCCTTGAGGTTCAAGGATGGTTTTAACGGCAAGAAAATTTCGAATAATTGTCGAAAAATCCCTAAAAACAGCCCTTTTCTTTTTCCCATACAAACGAATGTTTGTTGGTTAGTAACGCTAAGAGAACGGCTGCACCATTATTGATGAAATTTTCAGAGGTTGTTCTCTGTGGATTATGGAAGGTTTGGAAATAAAAAAAAACCGTATGCTTTTCGTGAGAAAAAGTCGGAAAATCGGACAAATCCAAAAAGTAACTTTTTTCATAAATTTTTTTTTTTTAACTTCTGTTTGTTTTGTTTTTCAATATTTTGATTTTAAAATTATTTGAATCATTCAATTTCGGTCGCTTGCTTTTTTATTCCGGCTATTGAAAATAAAAATTTTTTAAAACTATTTAGTGAAAACTTTATGTGTGTTTCATACAAAATGATCAATTGCAGATTGAAATTTGTTACGAAGCCACTAAGAAGTCGCCGGCGTTCTTCTTGCCATCAACGTATGGCAGCCCAAGGCAAGGCAAGGCAAGAAGTACTCCCAGGATGCGATGACATACGTGCGGTATTATGGATCGCGGTCAATCAGCAAGCGATCGTCACGATGTCACAGCACGACTTTTTTATATGTGGTGCTGTTGGATGCTAGACATACTCTGTTGAGTGGTAAAAGAGAGGTTTACCGCACGCATATATTATTTTGGATGGTGGGTGGTTGTTACACCAAACCAAATGGATAAACTCATTTCTGCGGAAACTCCTGATGCAGAGAAAGATAAAGTATTATACGAAGTGATGAAAACCAATATGGTTTATGGACCTTGGGGACACACTTCGGTTTGTATGTCTGACAATAAATGCACGAAACACTATCCACGTGCTTTTCTTTCGAAAACGCAAACTAGAAATGATGGATATCCACTGTGTCGGCGTCGCTGACCAGACGACAATGACAGAACATTTAGCATTCAATTTAGAGATGGAATATCAAACAACACATCGAAGTTGACAACACATGGATCGTACCATATTCACCACTGTTGTCTAATTCACATTCAAAAGTCATGCCAATGTTGCGTATTGCAGTTTGTTCTAATCGATAAAATACGTTTGTCACCAAAGGAAGCAACATGGCGGTTATTGGTCTTGAACGATCGGTCGCTATGTGAACTGCAATGAAGCGTTTTGTAAGATATTTACTTTTGCATTTCATGAACGTTTTCCGACTGTTGTGCGTCTGGCAGTTAATTTGGAGAATGACCAAAGAGTCTATTTGTACCCAGAGAATACAGTATATCCAGTGGAAACACCGCCACCAACAAGATTAATATTTACGAGTTTTTTCTCAACTTTCGTCAGTGATCCATTTGCGAGAACTTGCTCTATTTGGAAATGCCTCGATATTATACATAGAATGCATCGTCGAAGAAATAGTTACGCAGAAAGCAGTACCAACCAGTAGATGGACATCCAGGTGTGTTCTCAACTAATGCATTAGGACGAATTTACACAGTCCACCCGAAAAACGATGACTGCTTTTACCTTCGGTTGCTATTGATTAATGTACGCGGCTCAACTTCATTTGAGTCATTGGTACGGTGCGTGCAACTTTTTGAGAAGCAAGGCAGCAAATACAATTGCTGGAACATGATAATCACTGGAATCAAACGATGGACGACGCGATAGCTACTTCGAATGCCACTGAAGTTCGCACACTTTTTGCGATAATCATTTCAACATATCAGCCTTCAAATCCGCGTTATGGGATACGACCAAAAATTACATTGCCGAAGACATTTGACATCGTATACGCTAAGAATTAGAAATGGGTCAATACCGGTTGATACTTCCGGTGGCTTGATATCAATTCCATATGCCGTATATCAATTTACGAAAGATGGACTCATCACGAATGTTTATACGAATAGTGGCCAAATTATCGTAAGTGCGATTCTTTAAGTGCATGCGCAATGTTAGCTGTCACAAATACCTATATTGTTGACTTAAACTGGAAGATTCAAAGTCAAATTCCGGGAGACTTGCGGTCATACAAATCGATCAATCGTCTTGACAATGAAGACGGCACCGTGAATTATCCAGTGGAATTTCTAAATTCCTTGGAGAGGCTTGGTATGCCACCGCATCATTTGCGTCTCAAATTTGAATCTGTCGTTATGATGTTTCACAATCTGACGCACCGATCAAATATAAGGGGCAGAAGTTTGATTCTATGGATTTCTTTTGAGCTCTAACGATTTGCAATTTCAGTTCAAACGTATTCTGTTTCCAGAGAAAATTGAAATTGAGATGACGATCAACAGAAAAGTCAGATAGTGGGTGGCATAAATTTGCCATGAAATGCTATGTTTTTTACACGACCAGACATACGTGGCGTGCTAACGAGTTAAAAAACCATCTTCTACATTTACGCACCGGAACAGAAACTAAAAAATGTTGTTTATCAAGCTGCGTTACATTGAAAAAAATGTAGAATAATCGCAAATAAATGATTATCAACACAACATGAATTCTTATCTTTTCATTTCAAAACACATAATTTCACGCAGGACAACGGCTGCGGGGTCAGCTAGTATTTAATAAAAAAAGCCAAGGAGGCAACGCTTTTAACTACAGTACCATAAAATATGCTTTTTGTTTATCTTTTTATATTTAATAAAACGTAAAAAGATTAAAAAAGGGCTTTTTATTTAATAACTAAATCTCACCACATGAACGACGAAGGTTCCCCAGCAATTGCCGGTGCTACCCCGCCCCGGGGTACATTCAGCAGATTTGACTATTTTCAATTAACCTTAAATAAATTTGTCTCCGCTACAATTTCAAGAAAAGTTTCACCGACATCTTCTTTTTAAATAATGTCAGACTCGTTCAAGATTATATAAGTTTCGATTCGTTGGATATTTTCTGAGATATCCAGGTTCAAAAAAAAAGTGCCGCAGGTACCCCGGTCTCCCCTATACGGCAACTCAATCTGTTCAATATGTTTGAAATTTTCTTAAGATAACTCAAAATCAGAGTCAAATGCTATTATTTATAAGTATGTAAACTATTTTTAATAGTTTGTTTTCAGTCTTGAATTTTATATTGTAAAAAATTGTAATTGAAAACATACATGTGCACAAAACTACACATGCGCATTGAGCAATGGCAACATTGTTCAAATGAAAACAAACAAAGATGGCTGAAACCTACGTTCTCCACTGTGCACACATTTTGCCGATGAGGAAGGAAAAGGAAGGAAGGCAGTAGCGTTTTTTACTGGTTCTGCTATATTCCATCATGTATTAAGGATATATACTTTAGGGTAATTTATGAATTCATAAAGCAAATTCAAAATTTGTTCGATAAATTTGAGGAACATAATCAATTTTTCAATAGTTTTGACTTATTATTATTTTCTTTTTTTGCATTTGAGCATGTTTACTGGGTTAGTGTGGATAAACTGAAGACTTATTTAGTTTAAATGATCCATGTACCTAACGCATTTTTTTGCATTACAAAAAATCATGTATTGTACTTTAATATTGGATATCATATATTGTGCGTACATACCATTTCCATATCTGAAAAATACTTTGCATTTTTTTTTTAGTCCGTTGAAGGTGAAAATCACGAAAAAGCTGTGGAACTTCTTAAGCAAGCTGTTGGATCTGTGAAGCTAGTTGTACGTTATACCCCAAAAGTTCTTGAGGAAATGGAGTTGAGGTTTGATAAGCAACGCACTACTCGCCGTCGCCAGTGATTTAAAAACAATATAAAACATGGATTAATTTAAATGTAATAAATTATCACTCTTATAAAGTCAATAAGATACCTTTAAAAAATTAAAACCTTGAAAACATTTTAAATATCGACGTAAACGTAAGTAAATTATTTTTGTTACTCCTACTGTTCGTCACCAGGTATCACAGAAATAGATACTACATATTTAATTATGAAGAAATTACACCGTTATTAATTCGAATTGAAGACTTTCTCAATTAACGGCCACTAACTACATCCTCCCGAAATCCCTCAGATCCCACAGCTCTAATTGCAGGGCACTTTCTCTAAGGAGCACCCATTCTAGCCACACTTGAACATGGTGAAAGGCGCTATCCTTATTAAATAGATACGAAAAAATTAGAACTCTCCATCATGATTTCTACCGGACCTTCATAAAAGTTGCCGCTGGAGAACTCCCGGAAAGGCGCCAAAGTTTGAAAATTTTGTCCCAATCCATGACGATTGTCTCCCCTACAAAATGAGGGCTTAGTTGCATAGAGAAGTTGCGTCACGGCTCCGACGTTCATATACGAGTAGTTCACCTTCGTACCCAAAACGCAACGCTAACCTCTCGTTAAACTAAATTTCCATCCAACTTCAAAAAAAATAGCGAAAATGCAAGTAGTAAACAATCCATATTACCGACACGCTATAATAAATCACAAAGATACTAAATAATGGGTAGGTTGGTATGACCCTCACAAACCCAATAAAGTTGGTTACATATAGTAAAATTTACATTATTCATACAATTCAGTTGCCTCTAAACTCGCCTTTTCATCCATACCGAAAAGGATTCAGAAATAACTGCAACCCCAATGCCAGCAATGCGATCGGCCATCAGTGTGCCTCACTCTGGGATTGTTCTAAAAGCGGCGAAAGAAACAACCACCACAACCGATGCCTCTTTATCGCCGCCACCACCGGCTGCATATCTGTGATCTCTTTAAGGACATGTCGCCAACACGACGCCTGCAGATTGCTCAGGCACATGGGCATTGCTACAAACGTTCCAACAGCTTCAGCGACTGAAGGCTGAAGGTTGAACATTCGCCTGTGGGTCGGGATGGCTAAATGAGCTGATTACCTCAATTATACAGCAAAACACACCATTCACATTTCTGGAAGCAGCAGTATCCCCACACACCACTGAAACACAACCGGAAGCAGCAGCATACACACCAATAGGATACCAACCCACCATAACTCTCAGCCATCAAGCAAAAACCTCTCCCCCGAAGCAGAGGTCCTATTTTTTTCTACTTGCGATCATCCCATATCAGCGGACGTTTTCTTCAGCGCACAACTCATTTCGCCGCTTTCCTTGTATACCATAATTACCACGTCTTTACTGATATCCGACAGGGGAGTTATTGCTTTGCATGAAATAACTCATCTAGTTTTTTTCTAGATGAATATTTCTTTTATTAGCTAAAATTTGTAATGTAAGATGTGTGCACGACAATATATTTTGGGAACTTTTTAAAATTTTAAAGGAAGGTTTTTTTTAGAATTCCCATTTCTAATACTCAACGTCGCTGAGCTTTAAGCGACCGAGGGTCGGAGGTTGAGGTATAAAAGTCGGCATAACTGTTGAAATTCCTGCGACAGTATCGAAACCGCTTCTCTGAAATATGTGTCTCCCGCAACATGTAAGGGTTGTGTGGTCAGCGCTTGTTTACCATGTTAGGTGCGACTGATCTAATTGACCGGTACACGAGGCAGCATACTGAGAGTCCTTTGAACTTTCGCCAGCAACTTCTCCGGAAACATAATGGAAAAAGTGATGCGAGCATGCCTCTGCCGAGGTATCAGCTGCGGCCTATATTTGTAACCTTGGTCCTCGGACCGAAAGTGTGCATTAGGCATGGGAGTAGTAGCCGGTCCATTTGGTTCCGAAGGTATACCCGTTCCAGTCTAAAATCAGAAGCTAATGGAAAACAATATGAGAAAAAGAGAACTGCAAAAATCACTATTTTGTTGATTTACTCATACGCGAACTTTTTCATTCAACTCACTGAAAAAAACAGTGATGAGGATGGAGTCATGTGTAGAAGTTCACGCAAGTGAGGAAAGTTCTCTGATCGCCATTCACTTGGGAGTGGCCAGAAACGATTCTTTTAC
Source organism: Bactrocera correcta (assembly GCA_027475135.1). NCBI lineage: Eukaryota > Metazoa > Arthropoda > Insecta > Diptera > Tephritidae > Bactrocera > Bactrocera correcta. The sequence continues at coordinate 73,096,388 of CM050326.1, forward strand.
ATATGACTCAAGCAGCTCACGTCTTCCGGTCTTTGACCAAGTATCCTCTGGGTAGCCTAAGAACATCCGTTTGAAGGCGAGCTAAAGTGAGAAGGCGAAATATTCCTTACTTAGGGTTGTGCGCTGGGTTTGGGACCCGCCACGTAAAAAAACACCCCCAGTGAATAGTTATAATCAGCCTCGGATGAGAGACCCCCCTTTTGATGAAGACTATAGCAAACGAAATAAGGACTATGATTTGAGGGCATGCACCTGGAATGTCGGGTCCCTTAATTGGGAAGGTGCCGCTGCCCAGGTGGTAGATGTCCTCGTAAAGATAAAGGCTGACATCACCGCCGTCCAAGAAATGCGATGGACGGGACAAGGACAGAAACGAGTAGGTCCTTGTGACATTTACTACAGCGGCCATATAAAGGAGCGCAAGTTTGGTGTTGGATTTGTGGTGGGAGAGAGACTCCGTCGCCGAGTACTATCATTCACTCCGGAGAATGAACGTCTAGCCACAATCCGCACTAACGCGAGGTTCTTTAACATATCGCTTATTTGCGCCCACGCCCCGACGGAAGAGAAGGACGATGTGACAAAAGATGGCTTTTATGATTGCTTGGAGCGCACTTATGAGAGATGCCCCCGCCACGATGTCAAAATCGTGCTTGGCGACTTCAATGCCAGGGTGGGCAAGGAAGGTATCTTTGGCACCACGGTCGGTAAATTCAGCCTCCACGAGGAAACATCCCCAAATGGGTTGAGGCAGATCAACTTCGCCGGGGCCCAAAATATGGTTATCTGTAGTACTAGATTCCAGCATAAGAAGATACATCAAGCTACCTGGCTGTCTCCGGATCGAAAAACCACCAACCAGATCGATCATATTGTGATAGACGGAAGACACGTCTCCAGTGTTTTAGATGTGCGTGCGCTCCGAGGTCCTAACATCGACTCGGACCACTATATTGTTGCAGCCAAAATTCGCACCCGCCTCTGTGCAGCAAAAAACGCACGCCAACAAACACAAGGATGGTTCGACGTCGAGAAGCTGCAATCACAACAGACAGCCGAACGTTTTTCTACTCGACCTGCACTCCTGCTCTCTGAGAGCACTCGTCAACAACACGGTATAAGGGAACTGTGGGACGGCATTTCAAACTCCTTACGTACAGCTGCAACCGAAACCATTGGTTTTCGGAAAGTGCAAAAGAACAGCTGGTACGACGAGGAGTGCCGTGTCGCAGCGGAGAGAAAACAGGCTGCCTACCTCGCAACGTTACGATCGACCACAACACGTGCGGGATGGGATAGATACCGAGAGTTGAAGAGGGAAGCGAGACGCATTTCTAGACAGAAAAAGAAAGATGCCGAAATGCGTGAGTACGAAGAGCTTGATAAGCTGGCCGACAGGGGTAATGCTCGAAAATTCTACGAAAAGATGCGGCGGCTTACAGAAGGTTTCAAGACCGGAGCATACTCTTGTAGAACCCTCAAAGGTGATCTAGTTACCGATGCCCAGAGCATACTTAAATTATGGAGGGATCACTTCTCCAGCCTACTGAATGGCAGTGAACTCACAACACCAGGAGAAAACGAACCCGATACCCCAATCGATGACGATGGAGCAGACATTCCATTGCCCGACCATTAAGAAGTTCGAATAGCAATTGCCCGCCTGAAAAACAACAAAGCGGCAGAGGTCGATGGATTGCCGGCCGAGCTATTCAAACACGGCGGCGAAGAGCTGATAAGGTACATGCATCAGCTTCTTTGCAAAATATGGTCGGACGAAAGTATGCCCAACGATTGGAATTTAAGTGTGCTATCCCCAATCCATAAAAAAGGAGACCCCACAATCTGCGCCAACTACCGTGGGATTAGCCTCCTCAACATCGCATATAAGATTCTGTCGAGCGTATTGTGTGAAAGATTAAAGCCCACCGTCAACCGTCAACTGATTGGATCTTATCAGTGGCTTTAGACCTGGTAAATCAACAACCGACCAGGTATTCACGATGAGCCAAATCTTGGAAAAGACCCCTGAAAGGAGAATTGACACACACCACCTCTTCGTCGATTTCAAAGCTGCTTTCGACAGCACGAAAAGGAGCTGCCTTTATGCCGCGATGTCTGAATTTGGTATCCCCGCAAAACTAATACGGCTGTGTAAACTGACGTTGAGCAACACCCAAAGCTCCGTCAGGATCGGGAAGGACCTCTCCGCGCCGTTCGATACCAAACGAGGTTTCAGACAAGGCGATTCCCTATCGTGCGACTTTTTCAACCTGCTTCTGGAGAAAATAGTTCGAGCTGCAGAACTCAACAGAGAAGGTACCATCTTCTATAAGAGTGTACAACTGCTAGCGTATGCCGATGATATTGATATCATCGGCCTAAACACCCGCGCCGTTAGTTCTGCTTTCTCCAGACTGGACAAGGAATCAAAAGAAATGGGTCTGGCAGTGAACGAGGGCAAGACGAAATATCTCCTGTCACCAAAAAAACAGTCGTCGCACTCGCGACTTGGCACTCATGTCACTGTTGACAGTCATAACTTTGAAGTTGTAGATAATTTCGTCTATCTTGGAACCAGCGTAAACAACACCAACAATGTCAGCCTGGAAATCCAACGCAGGATAACTCTTGCCAACAGGTGCTACTTCGGACTGAGTAGGCAATTGAGAAGCAAAGTCCTCTCTCGACAAACAAAAACCAAACTCTATAAGTCACTCATAATTCCCGTCCTGCTATATGGTACAGAGGCTTGGACGATGTCAACAACGGATGAGTCGACGTTGCGAGTTTTCGAGAGAAAGGTTCTGCGAAATATTTATGGTCCTTTGCGCGTTGGCCACGGCGAATATCGCATTCGATGGAACGATGAGCTGTACGAGATATTCGACGACATTGACATAGTTCAGCGAATTAAAAGACAGCGGCTACGCTGGCTAGGTCATGTTGTCCGGATGGATGAAAACACTCCAGCTCTGAAAGTATTCGAAGCAGTACCCGCCGCGGGAAGCAGAGGAAGAGGAAGACCTCCACTCCGTTGGAAGGACCAAGTGGAGAAGGACCTGGCCTCGCTTGGAATATCCAATTGGCGCCACGTAGCGAAGAGAAGAAACGACTGGCGCGCTGTTGTTGACTCGGCTATAATCGCGTAAGCGGTGTCTACGCCAGTAAAGAAGAAGAAGATGAGTAAAAATCAACTCATTTTGCCGTACATATCATTCCGAGCATCTTGAGTCTTCGTTTCAAAATTTCTCACTCAATTCAACTCACTGAACAAAAGTCAGCGTTCAATAAAATGAGCATGTGTTGACGAAAGCATCATTCGGTTCAATTTGAGTTGATCGTGTATGAGTAAACGATTAGCGACCTGCGCGCATGAGTAAAATCATACGAGTTGATTTTTGCGGGTTGAGTGTTCTTGTTCAAAACAATGATTGTTGAACCGAATGAGCAAGCGCTCGAAATCATTATATTGAACACGAGCCGAATAAACTCGGAGTGAAACAAAAAATCGCACGCACCCGAATCACGAAAATGTGAGCGTATGATTGTTCGGCCGAAGCCGTTCTCTGATGGGAAACAACACATGTAATGGAAGTAACATTTGTGGAAACATAATCAGCCCTATCACGCATTGCATCGTTGCGAAGCAACGAATACGAATGGCCGCTACGAATACGCATAATTTGCTATCATTGAATCCATGTGAATTCGAAACTTTTGTTGCCGGATTTGATTTTGTAGAAGAAAAAATTTAAATTTTAATTAATAAAACTGAAATCGTTTATATTCAAATTGATTTTACGAACAAAATATGGGTTCGGTAACATTTTTATTTATGTTGCTTGAGGAAGAACGTGAGAGAAGTCGGCGTGATCTAAAAATTCACCGAAAATCTCTGAGGGACAAGAGCAAAACCTTTTAGATGGGGACGAAACAATGTACAGTTTAAGAATCCACAAAAATTCATTGTTATATTTTATTAATATTATTTTTCTAAAACAGGCGGCCTTTACGTATGTCCTCGATGTTCTGGAGAGGAATGCAAGTTCTTCAAGATCGTCATCTATATCTTTACTTCACCAATTGTCTTCGGTTTTACGGTTTTTAGCTGAAAGAGGCTATTAGCATGGAGTGGGTAAAGACTTCGATAAACCTTGAGTTAAATAACGTTGAAAAAAGTGAAGTGAAAAAGGATTTTTTTCAGAAATACGGATTTCCAGGCGCGATTTTGTGTGTAGACGGGACACATATGAAAATATGTTATGTGAATGCTCAGTTTCCTGGCAGCAATCACGACTCCCACAAATGGAATGTCAGCAATGCTAGTTATTTTCATCAGAAAAAGTACCTTGATGGTGAACGAAACACTTGGCTTTTGGGTATTATACATACGAGGTGTGTTCAAAAAGTATCGCGAATCGTAACTGACAGTTTTCTTCGATTGCAGTGGCGGGATGCATCATGAGTTCTTGCCACAGGGAAGAACGGTCAATAAGGAATATTACCTGCAAGTTATGCGCAATTTGCACCCAGCAATCCGCCAGAAACGCCCGGATTTGTGGAAGAGTGTTGAGTTGAGTTGAGTGCAAAAATTTACTTGACAAATTCAACCTAGTTTACCTTTTTTACGTTATTGGAACCATAAATGCAGTGCATTTGGAAAAACTGCAAAAGATTTTATTCTAGTTCAAAATCGGTTTTTACTTCTATATGTTGAGCAACCGTTATCGGAATTGCGTGAAAACATTAACTTGACAAAATCAAACCAGTTTACTTTTTTTAAGTTTTGTAGTCATAACGACAGTGTATTTGCAAAAATTCCACAATATATATTTTATATTGGTTCAAAATCGATTTTTTAAGTTTTATTTATGTACTGCGCAATAGATACCAGAATTGCCTGAAAAAACTTACTTCGCAAAATCAAGCTAGCTAACCTCTTGTTTTTTAAGTTCAAAATTTACGAACATGTTTATTTCATTCGCTCCGTGAATTCTGTCTTTACAAAAAAAAAATAATAATAATCAATCAAAAAGTAAAAAACAAAATAATTTATTATTCGCAAAATCAAGCTAGCTTACCTCTTGTTTTTTTAAGTTCAAAATTTACGAACATGTCTATTTAATTCGCTTCGTGAATTCCGTCTTTACAAAAAAAAAAAATAAATATAATTTATTATTCGCAAAATCAAGCTAGTTAACCTCTTGCTTTTTAAGTTCAAAATTTACGAACGTGTTTATTTAATTCGCTCCGTGAATTCTGTCTTTACAAAAAAAAAAATAATAAGCAAAACGTAAAACACAAAATAATTTATTAAATAGTAAACAAGCAAAATATATAAAGAACAGTGCACACACGTTAATAATAATGAACATTAACAAATAGCGCGCGAATCAAAAAATGAAAGAAGAAATCAAACAAACATTAATGAGTGCTTCGCAGCCTCCCCAGCAAGGCCGTAGGAAGGCATCCTTAAATGCCTACTTCAGTTTTGTCGACCCAGCAACAATAACAACTACTGGCAATATAAAGTGTAACAGCGATAATGAGTCATCGCGGCGATCAGCTGAAAAGGAAACGAAGCAAAGGAAGCAGTTAGAAGAAGCAGCAGAAAACAACAATCGGGCAACAACAAAGGTGCTGATCGCATACATACGTGTGAAGTAGACGTGTTTTTACTGTGTTCCCGAAATTTCTTGGTAAATTTCTGGTTTTTTATATTGTACGAAGAGGGTTATTGTGTGGGACGTTCCAGGAGGATTAACCACCTAAGTGGACACCAAACCTACAGGATTAGATAAGTACACTTTGATTTATACGTAAATATATTCAATAGCACATACCTTTGTGTCTTCCAATTTTGCAAAATTGTTTTGGTTTTTTCCCCTTATAACAAACGAGAAGTTAATTTGTGTTCTCCTTTTTCTGCCGTTGTTATTTTGATCCATCAGCTGTTCCCCTCCTTGTGTTTTCGTTTTCCTTTTGGTTTGTGCATTGCCAACCATCGAAAGCACAAGTATCAGCTGTTTTCTTTCAGTTCTGGCATTGCCCACCGTTTTGTTTTTAAGTTAAGCATAAAAGCTAGCGACTGAACATACACAGCGACGGGTGCTCCCAGATTATTTTTTTGGAGGTATGGCCTCTGAAAATAGTATTGGGCGAACACCGGATAATCCTTTCCGAAGAATTTCAAAAATAATGAGAACGCCGCCTAATGGGAAAAATGAGGAGTCCGCCGCTGCCGGACCAAATGAGGAATGTGATGCTGCCGATCATGTAAGCAAAAGCGATAAGCCCGAGGAATCGCAAAACAGAGAAACGGCTAGCATTTTTAGCAAACCAGGGAAAAAAATTAAAGAATTAGAAAATATGATGGCCGGCCAAAGGCATATTAACCAGGCGATGCGTGAACTTTTGAACAACATTGTGACATTACACGCCAAAGCTGAAAGAGTGGATATCCCAGCGAGAAGAGTGTTAATAGGAAAATCATCTCAAGCCCCTATTGGTAGAGATGATAATACCCAAAAAAGAATGAGAGAGGCATCAGGAATTTTACCACCCACAAAAAAGCCAAAAAATATAACTGAAAATGCGCATCTATCGTATAGTGGAGCAGCAAAAACAACCCAAAATGATACCACGACTCTTCAAATCGGAAATGAAGGATGGGTAGACGTGGTTAAAAAGAGAAAACAGGTGGAAAAGAAAATTAAAACAAAACCGAATGCCATCATTATTACGAAGAAGGAAAGGGCGTCGTATGCAGATATTCTGCGAAAAATAAAAAGTGACAGCGGGCTCGAGAAGCTGCGTTCGAACGTAACCTATGTTCGAAAAACCCTCAAAGGAGACTTGCTTTTAGAATTAAAAAAGGAGTAGACACAAAAGCAGAATCCTTTCAAAGAGCCCTTGAGGGAGTGGTTGGAGAAATGGCTATGATACAGCCCAAAACTCACAACGTTATGATTGCATGCAAAGATCTGGACGAAATAACAACTCCCGAAGAAATCTGCGCAGCATTGAAAAAGGAGTGTCGAATCCAAAATCTGGAGATAACAAGTGTCAAAAGTCTGCGAAAAAAGCGCAGTGGCAGACAAATAGCACTTGTATGCATGCGCGCTCAAGATGCAAAGGCTGCACTCAAACTGGGAAAAATTAAGATCGGGTGGTCGATCTGTCGCCTTCGAGAATACTCGCCTATTCCCAGGTGTTATAAGTGTTTCCATCTGGGTCACATGGCTCGTAAATTCTGTAGTTTGACAGACAGATCTTCCCTATGCACACGTTGTGGAACCGCAGGACATTTAGCAAAGTCGTGTACAAACGCTCCGAGCTGCATGCTCTGCAAAGGGGAGCACTCTGTATTGAGCACGACATGCCCAAAGTACCTCGAGTCTCTGAAGTCTCTAAGTAAATGAAGATACTGCAGTTGAATCTAAATCATTGCGCAGCAGCACAAGATTTGCTAGATCAGGTAACCATAGAAGAGAACATTGATGTCGCCAGACTAAGTGAACAATACTCCCAGCGTCCGGAAAGCACATGGATTGTAGACAAATCTGGCAAGGCAGCAATATGGTCCTGTAAAGGGCAACCTTTTAAGACCTGCCCCAGAGAAGCCCATAATTTTTTCACATGGGCGAATATTCAGGGGATTTATTTTGTAAGCTGCTATGCTCGTCCCAGCGCATCAATCACGGAATTCGAAGACTTGCTCTTAAGGCTGTCTTTAGAAACCAGAGGCAAAACACCTATTATAATAGCGGGTGATTTAAATGCTTGGTCAACTGCATGGGGCAGCAGATGTACAAACCACCGCGGGCGGCTAATTCATGAATATCTGAGTCAAACTCACTTAACAATAATGAACACCGGAACTCGAAACACCTACCAAAAAGGCAATAAAGGATCCATAATTGACATCATGTTTGCAAACGATTCGCTGAGCAGGCACATTAAGTGGGCAGTGTCCGACATATACACAAACAGTGATCACATGGCAATTATAGCACAAATTTCGTACTCCCGAGAGCAGGAGCTTCTTGGCAGGAACCCCTCCCTAAGGCGAAGTTGGAAACAACAAGAGTTCGACCCAGACCTGTTTGACCTGGTCTGGAGTGCATCAAAGGCATCTGGTGACAGCGCCGCCCACTTGGTATCAGTAGTGCGATGCAACAATGCGTAGAACGTCACATAACCACAAGCGGCGGCCGGTATATTGGTGGAATGATGAAATTTCCATGCTGAGAAAGCTTTGTCACTCAGCTAGACGGCGTCTACAGCGTAACTGGGGCGAAAAGAACAAAAATCGCCTTAGGGAGAAATTTAAAAGCCACAGGAGGCTCCTGAAGTCGGCAATTACACGAAGCAAAAAATCATGTTTTGAGAAGCTGTGTGAGGAAGCAAACCTTGACCCTTGGGGTACTGCATACAAAATATGCATGTCCAGATTTAAAAACAAGCAGCAACAACCTAAAGATGCCTCTTTTATGGGAAAGGTCGTCGAAACACTATTTCCGAAACACGACCGGATTTCATATGCCAAGCGACGAATCGAAGCTGTAGAGTCACCTCCGTTAGTCACGGAAGACGAACTATTGGCAATAGCAAGGAAAATCAAAAACACTAAAGCGCCTGGATTGGATGGCATACCAAACAGAGCTCTGAAGGAAGCCATAAGCTTAAGACCCCGAATTTTCGCTAAAATGTACAACGCTTGTCTAAAGGAAGAGGTATTCCCCGACTCTTGGAAAGTACAACTTTTGGTTCTGCTCCCAAAACCAAAGAAACCACCTGAAGAACCTTCATCGTACCGACCTCTATGTATGCTCGACATAATGGGTAAAGTGTACGAAAGTATAATACGAAACCGCCTGGAGTTAGCAATCCAGAAAGCCGGCGGATTATCAGAGAGACAATACGGCTTTATAAGGAAGAGATCCACTACTGACGCACTACGAGAAGTCGTCGATACTGCGAGATGTGCAGTAAGTGGCAAAAGATGGAAAGGTGGCACAAAAAAGTACTGCGCGCTGATTACCCTGGATGTCAAGAATGCGTTCAACTCAGCAAAATGGGCACACATAATCAAAGCCCTGGATGAAATACGGGCCTCTGAATACCTCGTAAACATAATAACGAGTTATTTTAAAAACAGGAGGCTGATTTTTGAGACGGACGAAGGCACCAAGAACTACTCTATCTCGAGTGGTGTACCCCAAGGCTCAGTGTTAGGCCCACTTTTATGGAATCTTATGTACGATGGGGTGCTAAAAAGACAGCAACCAACAGGTATTAAACTAGTAGCTTATGCGGATGATCTCATGGTGGTAGCAGTAGCCAAACAATTAGCTGACCTGAGAAATAAATGTAATGAGTGCATAAATGGTCTACGCCAATGGTTCTCTTCTGTGAGTCTGAAACTGGCGGAGGAAAAAACAGAAGTTTTACTTATAAGTACTAGGAAGATAGAAGAACGAATAGAGCTCACTATAGGGGAGTGCGAGATTACCTCGCAGCCGCAACTGAAGTATCTAGGAGTAATATTGGACTCCAAATTAAAATTTAAAGAAGACCTGGAGTATTCTTCCGCGAAGGCAAATAAAATCTATAATGCCCTATCGAGAATGATGACCAATAAAGGCTGTGTGCGTTCCAGCCGGCGATTCTTAATAGCGAAAGCAATGAGTTCCGTAATACTGTATGCGGCACCAGTTTGGATAAAGGCAATGGATATAAAAGCGTATGCTACACAAATAATTGCAGTGCATAGGCTTCCTGCAATTCGAGTAATAAGTGCTTTCCGGACTATATCAACCGACGCTGCTGAAGTTTTAGCCAGAATGCCGCCCATTGACATCCAGGGAGATGAACTCGAGCGTTTATATCATCTATCAGCGCCTAAAACAGTATCGGCAAAGACAGAGGAGAGGAACAATAGCATCAAAATGTGGCAGGAGCGGTGGAATTCCTCATCCAAAGGGCGCTGGACCCACCGACTTATACCGGACATCCATTCGTGGATAGACAGACGACATGGGGACCTAGACTTTCATATGACCCAAATACTTAGTGGGCACGGGTGCTTCAGAAGCTACCTTTTCAGATTCCACAATGACATTAGTCCGAACTGTCCGACGTGTACAGAGCATATAGAAGACTCTGAACATGTACTATTTTATTGCCCTAGATTTTCAAATACAAGGAAAAAGCTAAAAACCACACTCGGTGGTAGTTTTACAGTCGATAATTTAACGACACTCATGTGTCAGTCGACCGATAAATGGAAAGCTGTCAGCGTGGCGTCAGCATCCATAATGACAAAACTGAGACTTTTTAAACAATTTAGGCGTCCGTCAGTCCGCACGATAGAGGAGACTTAAATGTCTTGTCTCTAAGCAATAGTTCAGGCGACGGTGCGAAGGGTACCACCTCAGTCGTTAATGCCAAACCGCCTCCAATATATTACTGTGTTCAAAAAATCAGGTGACATTTGAATTTAAACTGCGCGCGTCGAAGGATTTGGAGAATTAATTTTTTTTTAGGTTGGTAGTACTGTCAGTCACATTTTTGTCAAATTTCATGTCAAAATATTCATTAGTATTTGAGATACGTGTCGTTTTGTGAACTGCTAAAGTGAGTTTTTCGTTATTTGCGATGTCGAAATTTGTTGAGCAAAGAAAGAATTTGCATTAAATTTTGTTTACGGAATCAATTTTATGCTGCGGCTACGTTGAGGATGGTGCAGAAAGCCTTTGGTGATGAGGCTATGTCTAAAAAAATATTTACAAGTGGTATAGTGAGTTCCAAGCCGGCCGTGAACGTGCCGAAGACGAAGAGCGTCCAGTGAAGGAAATATCCGTGATAAGCGGACCAACACTTTTGAGTTCCAAAAAGCTGCCACTTCTTCTTTGGGGCACTTAGTAAAACCCTGCGTCATTTCAGGTTTTTGCTGCAACAGCTTAACCATTAGTGCATACTGCTGCTTGGTGGTAATTACTTTGGACCTGCGGAAATCGCATTAAAGATTATTTTACTCGTAACAAATATGTTATAGTTTGAATTCAATATAAACTTACGTTTTTCTTTTTTCTCCGCTAGCACAAACTGTCATACAAAAATTTATATAAAATTCAAAATTTTCTGTTCCGAGTGAATTCAGTGAATGCCACTCTACGAATTTCAACTTACATTCGGAATTGTTCCAATTGCATGTTCGAATGCATCTTACAGCGCTGAATTGAGAGGAGTTTTTTGGACCCCAAGACTGTCGTGGCTGCTTCCCACCATACATCGGCTCCATATGTGGCACAGGCCTCAAACAAGCCACGATATATGGTGCGGAGAGCATGACGTCCGAAACCCCAATCACTCCTCAAAATGCGTCGTGTTTTGCCTACGTTTGCCTGCAGTCGCTCCAAAAAAATAACTCTGCCAAAGAGTATTTTCCGGACAGCCAAGCTGCTCCAGTCGTTGCACCATTCGATCCCAGTTTAGGCAATCAAACGCCCCCATGAAGTCAATAAATAGGCCAAAAACATACCTGCCAAGAACATATGTCAAGAACGCATTTGCTGACATTCTCCCTAACGACATTCGGAACATAAAACCATGCATCCTCTATACTGCGTCCTTTACTGAACCATACTGCCTATCCGATCACATACACCATGTTAGCTCCTGAAGCCGTTCCACCACGACTCTTTCCAGCACTTTTCCAAGTACTGGAAGGAGACTGGAACAACCATAGCAGTTGTCTACTCACGTGGCAAGTATCCCTCCCAGACGCATTAATTATAAAGGGTATTCCGGAATGAACTTCCACACGCTTTTACACATCTCTCCGTTCAAACCATCCAAACCTGGGGACCGTTTAGACTCAAACAGGCCAAAGGCGTACCCCAACTCCCCGTCATCTAATGGAGGCACAGGTACCTCTTGAGCTTGTGGTCCTGCACCTCCGACCTGGGAAAGAAAGCATCTAACAGAACCCCCGCACACTCTCTCCGCGACGATAACGGAGTGTCACCGACGCGAAGAGAGATGACTTTCTACCCCAAGGGTCGTTACTATTATCCCTAACTCAGCTCCTCTTGTCTTCCTCTTTAATCTTAACTATCAATTCTTTGTACTCCCTATTCTCATAACTAAATTTATACCTTAGCTGGGACAGCCTATCAGAATTGGACCGTCGGGCGCGTTAAAACTTTCGCTTCAATCGCCTTACAGTCCTCCTCTTCAAGGGTAACTCACGCGTCCACCTTTTAATCATTCTAGTCATATAAGTACCCTATCATTTATCAACTAAACTACCCCATACAGACGAGCAATTTGTATTTCTTCAAACTCTCTAAGCGGTATACTAGATACCGCTTCTCTAATAGAGAGTGGTCCATATTGGTTCCAGTCAATACATTATGGTACGCCATCGCCGCAATGGACTCTCATAAGGCGAGAGAGGAGATTAAGGGGTAACCATTATTTGAATTAAGTTATGATCACTCAATCCCCACCTTTCCTTAACCTCCAATCTAACGTTGAAAGCCCTATTTGCTGCCTGATCCATGAGCGTCACATCAATTTCGTTCCCGCCCTCAGGCCCATCGAACGACTAGCGACGATCATCCAACCGAACTCCCCTTCTTTTGCTACACATACTCCCAGTTGTGAAGAATCCGTGAAGACTTTGAAACCCCCAGGTAGACCCAGAACCACACCATTGTTGGCGTAGGGCTCCCCCAATTCATTCATTACGGCATAAGACCCCTGACGGTTTAGCTGGAAGATTTCTCCCATCAGTGTCTGGCGAGGGCGCGCTCAACAAAGCCACAGTAAATCGGCCAGACAGCTGACATCTTTAGATGCCCAGCTAGCCGGAAGCAGCAGCGACGGGGCTATCCGGTCGCAACCAGAAGGAAAACCACTTGATGTAGCACCTACCTGATTCTAAGAGAGCGGACATCAACTGGTCCGTACCCTCAAGGATGACATTGGTGCTACCATTAGGGGCTCCCTTTTAGAGATCACTGACCAGACCTCTGGGCCGTCGGGCTCAAGTCCTAGAGGTTTAGCCGGAGTAGCTCCTCCATGAATTCCTCATAAGGGATCTCCGTTTGGACTCCCTGAACCACAACCCGACTACCCAACTTCTGGTTGACAGTCACATCCAACCCCACCTCCCCGAATTTTGCGTTGGTTGCCTACTTTTCGCTCTCTAGAACAAAGAGAGTGCGTATATCCGCCCCAACTCTCTTGATTGGTCGGATTTCGTGGATCCTCACTCCTAATGAAGGAAACACTTCCTTTACGACCTTTTTGTTCACTTCTTTAGAGGAAGTTGCAGGCCCTTTACTCCACAAGCGCCAGGCAATAACGGTGCCAGCTAAATCTCGTAAACAAATGACCGCTCAAAAGAGAATCGAAGAAATCGCCGAAGTGCAAATCGAGGGATTACAATCTAGCTGCCTGCTTCATTTTCAAGGCGCTTGCGATGCAACAGAGATTGGAATTTTGAAGTCAGTGCCCTTACGCATAAAATGCTTGCGTAAGGGGCACACTGTATCGAAATAACCATACATGCCATGCATACACCGAGTATTTCGGATCGGGTATCGTTGGCAATAGCAGTCATTTTAGTGAGGACTAGTTGTAGAGATTACCTGCCTGCGAGGGCGTTGTTGGACTCATACACCCAGGTCAACTTTATGTCGGAGAACTTGGCACAGAAGTTGTGGATTCGACGTCAGCACAAAATATTAAGAGTAATAGGAATAGGAAATTCCAATACAAAAGTGGGGTAAAAACTAAACGCGCTGGTCAAGTTGCAATTAAATAATTATGACATTTTGACGGAATTATGGGTAATGCGATGCATTTTCGCTGTTGGCTAAAATTAAAAATGGTCCTAACCATCCCACACTTTAGAAAACTCTTTTAGGATGGATTGTATATGGTAAATACGCCAGTAATTTAAGTTCTCCTCCCAGATTACATAACACACTATGCCAACCTGAAGAAGACTACGTCAATAGATTAAGTAGTCCAAACATTGTGGGCTTTAGAAGAATTACCTTCAGGTTCAAAAGGCATTAAATGCACACAAGAGCAACAACAGTGTGAAAAATTTTTCGTAAATACAACTCAAGTATTGCCTTCAACCGCATAAATGCGTTTTTAAGCCCGAGAGCACAACAACCAAATTACGTGTTGCCTTTGATGCTTCGAGTCAGTCCTTAACTTGAATAGGATTGAATAAACTTTTTGGTGGTCCAACCATTCAAGAAGAGTTATACTCAACTCTTCTTCGTACTAAAATGTACCGTCAAATAATTATACATGAAGAAGACAGTAATTGTCAGTTCATTGTGTGGAGAGAGCACCCTTCTGAACAAATTCAAATTTTTCGTCTTAACACTGTAACTTACGGAATTGCGCCTGCTCTATTTCTCGCAACACAGTGTTTGCAAATGCTCAGTAATGCTAATACAATTAAATATCCACTCGGTTCATTGGCCATAAAAAGAAAAAAAAGAGAGAAAAGAGATTTTGAATCTCTGAATCTTTTGACAACTGAGGTAATTCAAATAAAAAACTCGGCCGCAGTCACTTTAACGAAATGGTCTTCGAACTACCCTAAAATTTTGATTGCACTGAAAAGTTATTAAGTTTCAACTACAAAAATTCCACTAAAACGTTAGGAATCCGTTGGTTGCCGAAAGAGGATTTGTTTAGATTTGTTTTAGATAATAATTTTAATGATCTGCGAGCTACTAATACATACTACATACATACATACATACTATCAGTTTTTACTCGACTTTTTGATCCTCTTGGAATATTAGCCCCACTAGTTACAAAGCAAAAATTGTATTGCAAAAGCATTGGATCCAAAAACTAGATTGGGATGAGTCGATTCCATTGCGCCTTGACACTAGCTGGCAGGTCTCAAAGCCAAACTACTGTAGCTGTCAATTAGAATTATTCGTTACGTAAACGTAGAGTCAAATGCCATCTACCAAACACATGGCTTCGCTGACGCCTCAATAAGGCCGTACAGATGCTGCATATATGTATATATGAAGCCAATCTGCTGGTAGTATTAAATGGTCTTCTGATGGTCTTCCGATGAAGACCAAGTCGCTCCCGTGTCAAGAGAAGCGCTTATGATGAGTCGACGTTTTGAAAATATTACATTTTGGACGGACTCTGAAATCGTATTAAATTTTTACCCAATCCATCTTCATTACAAATCTTTTTCGCAAATAGAGTGTCCGAAATCCAAGAATTGACTGACAATGTGCATTTGCGCCAACAAAACAAAATCCTGCAGATCAAGTGTCTCTGGGTTGTGACAAGGGCAAATTGGATGATTCGATATGGTTTGGCTGTTCACAGTTGCTCCTAGAAGATCCTGGATAATGGCCAATTAACAACCACTTTCAGCTCTCTCCAGAAAACGAAGCATTAGAGAAGAAGAAAAATACATTTACACTAATTTCTACTATTGAGAAAAATGCAATATTGGACCTATTTGAAAAATTCTCTTCTCTTAAAAAACTGCTTAATGTGATCGCATATATATTACAATGCATCAGACGACCAAGAAAATCTTCCAATAGACAGGATTTGAATTTTCAGATGTTATTCAAAAATTGCATAAAGGTACCACCCACAAACTTGCAAAAACTCAAAATTTTTTTGCATGAGTACTCGGTTAACGCATATGGCTAATAAATTCCCGAGAATCTGGCAGCGTTTGGGGTCCGACAACTTTAAAAGTACGCGGTCGACCACCCGTAAAAACATATATTGCAGTTTATGTTTGCTTTAATTCCAAAGCAGTACATTTAGAATTAATTTCAGACCTGTCAACTAATTCATTTTTGACCTAAAAAGGTTCATTGGTTGCTGAGGATGCCCCAGAAGATGTTTAGCGACAATGCAACTAACTTCGTCGGTGCCGGTCGTAAGCTGCGCGAGCTGAAGGAAGCGTTTTTGGCCCGGGCTAAAGGGATTCGCCGCAGACGAAGGGTTCAGCTTCATCGTTTTACCACCGCGGGCACCGCACCACGGTGAAGTCCGCCAAACATCTCATCGTTTGCACACTCGGCAATGTGCTCTTCACAGCAGATACTGTTGGCCGATGTTGGACCCAATTCGTTTCTGCGAGAGATGGCAACTTGTTTGTTGTCTCAAGAAACAGTTTTGGTGACAGTGATCCAAAACATACCTGACGAGTCTTCAGGGACGCAACCAAACAGCTGCATCCCAATCGCAGCCCAACGACCTCGTTCTAGTCCACGAGGACAACGTACCACCGCAGCAGTGGGTAACAGAACGAATTGTCGCAACTGTCGAAGGCCAAGACGTCAAGGTGCGAGTGGCAGACGTGGAAACAAAGGCGGCCACATTTAAGCGCTCCATACACAAACTGGCTGAAAAGTCTTAAGCGTTTTTAAGACACGAGAAATACTTCAAATTGGGATGCGCGATTAGAAATTAAAAAACACACCAATTGCCTGTCTCGAAAGAGTTAAAATGCCGACAAATTAAATCACGTGCGTACGGTCTCACGGTTCAATTCAAAGAGCGCATTATATTTCATTTTTTGCAATCGCTTAGCCTAAACCTTAAACTAACGGCTTAATCTAGTGGTAATATAAGTATATGTTACAAAAGGGGTAAGTATTTATCTTTCGTTAAACATCGTACTAGCTTATGTTAAGATAAGCATTAAGGTAAGTAATAGATTAATTATTAAGGTAAGTAATTTACGTAATATAATTTCACAATTTAATTTTTATAATTCAATGTTCTTATTTTAGGTTTAAATATATATATATATATTGTCGCTTGACGCAACACCGGCCACCTTGACAGGATCAGATTCCTTCAATATCCAGTGGAAGGACAGCCAGTTTGTGGATGGGGCGCTTAATTGTGCCCGTCTTGGTTGCTACGTCTGCGACTCGCACCTTGCCGTCTTGCCCTTCGACGGTTGCGACGACGCGCCCTAGTACCCACTGCTGCGGCGGCACGTTGTCCTCGTGGACGAGAACGAGGTCGTTGAGCTGCATATTGCGTTTGGGGTGCAGCCACTTGTTCCGCTCCTGAAGGCCCGTCAGGTATACTTTGGACCACTGTCGCCAGAACTGTTGCTTGAGACAGCAAACAAGTTGCCATCTCTCGCAACAACGAACTGGGTCCACTGGCACCTTCTCTGGGGGTAATGCCCGCAGGGAGCATCCTATTAGTAGGTGCGCTGGGGTTAGAGCCTCGCCGTCGTTGGGGTCCTGGCTCAGAGGTACTAGGGGGCGAGAGTTGAGGATGGCCTCCACTTCGGCCAACACTGTTGCTAACTCCTCTGCTGTGAGTAGCGCGTTGCCGGTTACGCGAACGATGTGGTGTTTGGCGGACTTCACCGCGGCTTCCCATAATCCGCCGAAGTGCGGCGCCCGCGGTGGTATAAAGGTGAAGCTGCACCCTTCGTCTGCTGCGAATCTCTGCAGTTCTGGGCCCATTGCTAGAAACGCCTCTTTCAGCTCGCGCAGCTTGCGGTCGGCGCCGACGAAGTTGGTGGCGTTGTCGCTGAATATCTTCGTCGGGATTCCTCGGCGTCCAATGAACCTTTTTAGGGCGAGAATAAATGAATTAGAAGATAGGTCTGAAACTAATTCTAAATGTACTGCTTTGGACGTAAAGCAAACGAAAACTGCAATATATGTTTTTACGGGTGGTCGACCGCGTATTTTTAAAGTTGTGTATATCGGACCACAAAAATCTACGCCACATATAAGAAAGGGCCGTAGTGCTCGAAGTCTTTCGACTGGCAAATTTCCCATAATTTGGTTTTGCAATTTCGGCTTGTAATGAAAACAATGTATACAGTTTCTTACGGTTCTACTGCAAGCTTCTCGGGCATTAATTAGCCATATGCGTTCTCGAAGAAGCGCAACCAACGCTTTAGCCCCAGCGTGGTGATTCCGAATGTGCAGGAACCGTAAATACGTTGTAACGAAGTGCGAACTTTTATTTAATAAAAGCGGAAATTTGGCATCGTATGGGAGAGGTGCATTTAATAAGCGACCTCCTACTCGGATTAATTTGAATGACAGCGACATATCCGAGTACTCATGCAAAAACGGGTTGAGTTTTTGCAAGTTTGCGGGTAGGGTGGTGCCTTTATGCAATTTTTGAATAACATCCGAAAATTCTGAATGTTGGACCACCTGTGCAATTTTTAGAAAGCTCAAGTTTAGCTCTTCTGAAGTCAGATCTTGGCCTCTGGAGGATTTTGGTGGTCGCCTGATCCATCGTAATATATATGCGACCACACGAAGCAATTTTTTATGAGAAGAAAATTTTTCAATAAGGTCCAATATTGAATTTTTCTCAGTAGTCGAAAGTAATGTAAATGTATTTTTCTTCTTCTCTAATGCTTCGTCTTCTGGTGAGAGCTGGAAGTGGTTATTAATTGGCCATAATGCAGGGTCTTCTAGGAGGAACTGTGGACCGCCAAACCATATTGAATTATTCAATTCGTCCACGTTACAACCCCGAGACACTTGATCCGCAGGATTTTGTTTCGTTGGCACATGTCGCCAATGTACTTTGTCAGTCAACTCTTGGATTTCGGACACTCTGTTTGCGACGAAGGTTTGTAGTGAAGATGGATGTGTTTTAATCCAATGTAAAACGATTTCAGAGTCTGTCCAAAATGTTATATTTTCGAAATGTCGACTCAACATAGGCGCTACTCTTGACCATAATTTTGAAAGAAGATGTGCTGCCGAGAGCTCAAGACGCGGAAGAGATTTGGTCTTCAGCGGAGCCACTCTAGACTTTGCAGTAAGCAGCATGCATTTAATGCCACTAGCAGATTGGCTTCGTATGTATATGCAGCATCCGTACGCCCTTATTGAGGCGTCGGAGAAGCCATGTATTTGGCAGATGGCACTCGACTCAACGTTTACGTAACGAGGAATGCTTATCGATGAGAGCTGCATTAGGTTGGCTTTAAAGTTCTGCCAGCTAGTGTCAAGGCGCAATGGAATCGACTCATCCCAATCTAGTTTTTGGATCCAAAGCTCTAGCAATAAGATTTTTGCTTTGGTAACTAGTGGGGCTAGTAATCCAAGAGGATCAAAAAGGCGAGCAGAAAGTGATAATATATTTCTTTTAGTGGCTCGCAGATCATTAAAATTGTCATCTAAAACAAATCGAAACAAATCCTCTTCGGCAACCAATGGATTCCTAACGTTTTAGTGGAACTTTTGTCATTGAAGCTTAATGACTTTTCAGTGCAATCACTGTCGAAAAATTTAGGGTGGTTCGAAAACCACTTCGTTAAGGTGAATCCTGCCGAGTTTAATATTTTTATTACCTCACTTCTCAAAAGATCTAGAGACTCAAAATTTTCGGACCCTGTTAATAAATCATCGACATAAAAGTCTCTTTTGATGTCCAATGAACCGAGTGGGTATTTCATTGTATTGGCATCACTGAGCATTTGCGAACACCGTGTTGCGAGAAATGGAGCAGGCGCAGTGCCGTTTGTTACGGTGTAAAGACGAAAAATTTGAATTTGCTTAGAAGGATGCTCTCTCCACACAATCAGTTGACAATTTCTGTCTTCTTCATGCATAATTATTTGACGGTACATTTTAGTAATGTCCGCTGTTAGTGCATACTTATGTAATCGAAAGCGAAGAGGAGTTGAATATAATTCTTCTTGGATGGTTGGACCTACCACCAAAAGTTCACTCAACGCTATTTTAGTTGAAGATCGATTGGAGGTATCAAATACAACACGTAATTTGGTTGTTGTGGCCTCGGGCCTTAAAACGCATTGATGCGGAATGAAGTAGTATGGCTCACTCGGAATCTTATTGTTCGTTGGGCTCATGTGACGCAATGCTCTATATTCATTCATAAAGTGCAGATACATTTTGCGAAGTTTTGGATCTTTTCATGTCCTTCTCTCCTGGGTCTGAAACCGCCGAACTGCGGTTTCATAGGAGTGACCGAGTAACTTACGGTCAGCTTTAAACGGCATTCTGACTTGAAGCCGTCCTGAAGGCAATACTTGAGTTGTATTTACGAAACATTTTTGACACTCTTGTTGCTCCGGTGTGAATTTGATGCCATTTGATTCTGAAGGTAATTCTTCTAGAGCCCAAAATTTTTGGACTACTGAATCTATTGACGTTAAGTCTTCTTCAGCTTGGCATAATGTGCTATGTAATTTGGGAGGAGAACTTAGATTGCTGGCGTATTTGCCAAATACAATCCATCCTAAAAGGGTTTTCTGTAGTGTTGGTTGATTAGGACCATTTTTAATTTGGCCAACAGCTAAAAGGTCGAAAAATGTTTCAGCACCCAATAGATATCTACTTTTTTAAATTTGTGGAATTCTGGATCCGCCAATTCAATATTGTGCGGGATGTTCCAGCCACTAACATTGATGTTATGGTCTGGATGATTTGCCGAAATGCATCGCATTACCCAGAATTCCGCCGAAAATTCAAAATTATTTAACCGCGCGTTGGCAAACTCGTTCAGTTTTGACCCCACTTTTGTATTGGAATTGCCAATTCCAATTACGCTTAATGTTTTGTGCTGACGTCGAATCCGCAACTTTTGTGTCAAGTCTTCCGTCATAAAATTGACCTGGGAGCCTGAGTCCAGCAAGGCTCTCGCAGGCAGGTAATCTCCGCAGCTAGTCCTCACTAGAATTATTGCTGTCGCCAACATGACCCGATCCGGCATACTGGCTGTATGCGTGGCATGTGTGGTTGATGGTTGGGGATGAGGTGCAGCAAGGAAGGAAACCGGATACTGATGCAATAATGTGTGATGCGATCGATTGCACACACCACATCTATCCGCTCTGCACTTAGAGACAGTGTGTCCCTTACGCAAACAATTTATGCATAAGGGCACCGATTTCACGAACTCGAACCTCTGCTGCACCGGAAGCGTCTTGAAAGTGGGACAGGCAGTCAAATAATGGTCCTTGGATTTGCATTGCTGACAAAGAGACTGCCTCGTATTGCTGCAACTAGCGCCGATTTGGTCCTGTCCATATGTTGTTGTTTCCCATAACTCGCGCTGCTTGTTGGTATGGGCTTCGTCCTAGAGTGTGATGCTCCTTCCGCAGATAGCTACTGGTATCGTCGACTTAGGGTGGCTTCACAGTCCTTCCACAGTGGCAGTTTGTCATAGTCCAGCGCTTCTTCCCATTTGGATCGGGTGGCAGGGTCAACCTTTGTCATTACAATGTGTATGATTATTAGGTTTGTTATTTGTTTTTCATCACCCAGCGATAGCAACGAATCATATACCGCTGACACTTCGTCAATCATTGAACGCAGGGAAGGCGCAGAAGGCTTTGGGATTGTTGGCAGCTCAAAAACTTTAGATATTGTGTTGAAAAATATCAAACATTTATTATCATAAACTTTTTTGAGACTTGCCAACGCTTTCGGATAATTTTCATCCGACATCTGAAACGCTTTAACTGTTCCGAGAGCCTCTCCAGATAGACAATTTACCAAATGGTTAAATTTTTTTATATCTGGGATATTTGGATCATTATGAACCAAGCTCTCAAATAAACTCATAAAATTTTTAAACTCTGAATATTCTCCCTTGAATTTCGGCAAATTCATTTTAGGAAGCCTTGAGCTGTGAGAAGCTACAAAAGATGTTTCGGCAAGTGAAGTTCTATTTTTCGCTAAAATTGACTTTATTATGGACTTCGTTTCAACGATTATGTCCTCTAACTCCCCTCGGGCCATGTCGTCCTCATCAATTTCTTCAATCTTTGATTGGCATTTCATTAATTTTTCACTATGTGAATTCAATATATCTATACGACATTCCAATTCTATTGGATCTAAAGACATAGTCTTTTCGCGAAGGCCCGTTTTAATGCGCAAAATACTACTTTTCGCAACCGTTCTTTGACGTCTTAACGATTTTAAGTCCGTCCACTCCTTACTTGGAGACAGGTTTGCGAGAGTTGACTTTGGCTTGCTCATATTCGCTTGTTTAAATTAAATTTCCGCAAAAGGACTATAACGGTTGGCAGCAGATATATTAAGAATCGATAACGAAAACGAAAAAAATAATATCGATTGCCAAGTATACGAAAGCCAAACCGATAAATGCGCAAAATGAGCAATAGCACAAAAAAGTAATTTAATCGGAAAATGTCCGAACGAAAATCGACAAAAATTGCGAAAAACCGACCGATAATTGCAAACGCAGATCGAAAAAAATTGCGAAAAACGAGATAATTTAATTTTGCAATTAAGAATTTTTACACCTTTATTTCCAAATAAAGGGCTACCGCAAAATCCCAAAATCCATTTGATTCACTTTAAATTTGTACATTTAGATATAAACATACGTGGGGTTCAAATATGTATATCAATTATTTAGTATATAATATATGTATGTCTATATTGTTATATATGTATGTAAGTATGTCAATATAGTGAAACAAAAAGGGAGAGCCAAAAACTGAAAGTGTGCACTTGTTTTGTTGCAGTTTTTTTTTTGTTTTTTTGCACTGCTTTCAGTAAATCGCACTCGTTACCTGATGCGTCGGCTGTTTGCCGGCGCTTACGTCCCTTTTGCAGAGAATGCAGCGGAAGCTCATTCCCACGACGGCAGCGGCGTTGATGGGAGCAACGGTTTGATGGTAGCAGCGACGACGGCAGCAGCGGCGACGTTGGTAGCAGTGGCTTGATGGCAGCAGCGACGATGGCAGCAGTGAATGATGGCAGCAGCGAATGATGGCAGCGATGTGATGGACTTGACGTAGCAAAATTGGACACTTGGCGGCACTATATATTTACGGGGTTTGGTAACAGCACTGGAAGCGCTAAGTATTTAATAGTGATGCTTCACTCTTACGGCTCAAAAAGCGGTATTTTGTTGCGGTAGTTTTTAACGGCACTTCACGGTTAACTCTTAATTTTTGTCATACGGCACTTTTACACAATGTACATAATTAATTTTAATTATTTTTTTTTTACTTTTAGCCGAGACTAATTCGAACCACTTGGTATTATTAACGTGAAACACGCTGTACCGCACCTTCTCCACGTCACGTATACGCGCATATATGTATGTATGTACATATAGGTATTCTATTTTATCACTTCCTATGTTCCTTTTTTTAAGATTTGCCGCTGTACACGTCATTTCACTCCACTTTAACGTTGTATATATATATTATGTTTAAAGTTTCTGTTTCACATATGTATATATTTGCTTTTATATTTAGCCACTTTATTTTTCAAGGTATTCACGTACATATGTATGCAAGCATTAATCACTGTCCTCGTATGTACATATATATGTAAGTTTTAACAAATTTTGCCACCACTTTTTCCTTTTTAGTCTCGCTTTAGTTTCGTGTTTATATTTTATGTTTTCTTTTTATTTTTCATGTAGTTAGGTATCACTATCACTGCACTGCACAACTTGGTCACTCCCAATATATATTTCTTTGTTTTTTGTTTAATGTTTATGTTCTTTAATTTGGTTTTCCCACTTCACTTCGCAAAGACCGAAAGCCGACGATTGACAGGCAATTAAAACGATAATTGTTAATTAAAACGAAAGTCAAATAAAATATTCTTAGCTCACGCACTAAGTCCCTGCTCGGGCGCCATGAAAATTCTCAACCGTTTTTGAGAAGCGAAAATACAACTTGAGGAATGCGCGAATAAAATAAGAAGCCTAATTGCCTGTCACGAAAAATTACGATAAGCATGAAAACGCGTGCGTTCGGTTATGCGGTTCAATTACAATAGCATTCTTTATTTCATTTAATCTAATTGCTAAGCCTAAATCTTAAAACTAACGGCTTAAACTAGTTGTAATATAAATATGTATTAAAAAGGGGTAAGTATAATCATCTTCAACTTTCGTCCCCTTCGGCAGCTTCGACTGAGATGTCCTCGAGTACCCTCGTCACGGCCGCCTGGATGTCCGTAATCGACTCAAAATGGGTTCCTTTGACCACCGATTTTGTTTTAGGAAACAAAAAAAGTCATAGGGTGACATCTCGGGCAAATAAGTCGGCTGTTGCAACTTGGCGATCCCTTTAGAGGACAAATACTGGGAAACGCTGAGGGCGGTATGGCACGGCGCGTTGTCGTGATGAAGGATCCAGTTACGAGCGATGTCTGGGCGTATCCTGTTGACTCGTTTTCGCAATCTTTCGAGTACTTGGCAATAGTAGACTTGATTCACAGTTTTCCCCGGTGGAACGAATTCTTTGTGGACGATTCCACGGCTATCACAAAAGGCAATAATCATCGTTTTCACCTTCGACTTACTCATGCGACCTTTTTTCGGGCGGGGGGTGCGCGGAGACAACCATTGTGAGCTTTGGCGTTTGGTTTCCATGACTAAGAGCACTATCACCATATACTCTTACAATTTTAGCTTACGTCTCCGAAGCTGTTTCGGCCAATCTGGCTCAAAATTTTATCGCGACGCGTTGCTCTTGACATCGTTTTTTCATTTTCGTGACGAGCACTCCAAACACACGTCTACTCAACTTGACGCAGCAGGCGAACTAAATAAGCTAAAGCGATGGTACATATATCAATGAAGAGGGAAGAGACGCCGGAAAAAGAGGAAGGGAATTTGAAAGTCACAGGTTTTAGAGCTACAAGTGAGCTCTTTTTTTTAATCGGCTTCGATTCTCTTAGTAGTGATATTTCGTGGCTGAAGTAGCGCGCTTGGCCGCATGGGTGATTCTATTAACCATCATTCCACCAGAGGGTGGTGGTGGCAAGGTGCAGTGGCTTGCACCCTCTTGTATCTAGATCGGCAGGATTGTCAGCGCTGGCTACGTGTCGTGTTTAAGACGTTCGATTAGAAATGTACGTCTTCCATGCATTCGGTGGTTTTTCTAACCACTCTAGTACAATTTCGGATTCGGACCTTAGATATAATTTACATTTTGTCAAGTTTAAATGCATTTGCACCATGGCTACTAATTTGGAAAGTAGTAGTGCGCCACATAGCTCAAGTCGTGATAGACTTAGTGGTCACCTTGTGTGCACAAATAGAAATAGCGCAGAGGCGTCGCAGAAGCCTAGTAATTCGACTTTGTGTTCGGGGGAATAGTTTACCCATCGTGGAGTTTGTATCTGAGAATTATTATTCAAATTGTTGGCGAACTGGGACCATTTTTCTAAGCGAAGAGGTTTCACTTGTTCGTCCCTGTCGGTTCCATGTAGCCATAACTCTTGATTTTTGCTTGTATCACATTTGACGAAAGCCATCCTTCGGGGTCGAAAAGTGTTGCTACCGTCTGTCTGTATATTTGTTATGGCGGATAATGCGGATATGGACTCAGTCGTGTATGAGAACTTGTCCGATATCGTATTCCATTGGATGCCCAGAGTTTTTGTTGCACTTTCCTTTTCGAATATAATGAAATTAGTCTCCAACAAATTTTCGTTTGGTGTATTTTTGAGTATATTTGGGTGATTTGCTGTAATTTTTTTAATAAGATTTGAAGTATTACAAGTATTACTTGTGATAATGATTCGTATGCTTGTGGAAGACTGTGACTTCCAGATACAATATCATTTACATACGTTTGAGTTTTTAACACTTCCGTTCAAATGGCTAAGTATGGGGCACAATGAACGCTAAAGGTCACTGTTTTTAGCTTGTAGTCGCGTAGTGGACTATTTGGGATTTTAAGAAAATAATTCGCTTAAAGTCTTGATCGTCTTTGTGTAGGACTATTTGTCTACACATTTTATCGATGTCCCCGTTAAAAACGTACTTAAATATACACCAGTTTAAAATAAGCTGCATTAAATCAGGTTGGAACATGGTTCAAGTAAATAGGATATTATTTGGGGAATTCCCCGATCTGGTGGATCTTGAGGCATTGAAGACGACTCTAACTTTTGTTATTTTCGTCTCTTGCTTCACTATTACATGGTGTGGCAAGTGAAAGGAGTAGTATTTGCCGTTGACGACTTTTCCCCTCAGATTTACTTCTTCCATGTAATTCAAATTTAGGTTTTCGTCTAACACACCATCATATTCTGATTTAAGTTCTCCTATTCTAAGTAAGTTTCTTTGTTGTTGAAGTGGTAGTCGTATGACATAGCGACATTTCCTGATCTAGTAATTAAGGCTTTGTAATTGAAATGAGAGAGAGTTCTTCTAGCTCCCAAAATTTTCTTAATTTTGAGTTAAGGTATTCATTGTATATTTCTATTAGTCTATTAGGGCCCTGAGCTTAAACAGTTATTCTCGATGTTCGATGGAGACAACTGCTATGGGTGGTAGTATCCTACATTGATTTTCGCTGTGTAGTGTTTGAGTTTTTAATGCCTTTGAGCAACCTTTTG
The DNA here is from genome assembly GCA_027475135.1 of Bactrocera correcta. Classification (NCBI taxonomy): domain Eukaryota; kingdom Metazoa; phylum Arthropoda; class Insecta; order Diptera; family Tephritidae; genus Bactrocera; species Bactrocera correcta. The sequence goes on from CM050326.1 coordinate 73,122,793, forward strand.
GCGAGTTTCGGGAGTTGCGTTTGCAACTAAGCCCGTGGATCTTTTTGAGAAAGCGATCCTTTGGGGTGTGCTGGGAGAGAGAGAGTAACATTGAACGATGCCTCTTGTGGCAATATACGCAATTGAATTTGCTTTCGCAATTAAGCAAATTGTACAGTCTTTCTGATATGACAAACATTTTTTAAACTTATTACAATATTATTATGACGTATGTTTGTGTTGTTCGGATGTGAACAATTGTGTTTTGAAAAAGCTACGATTTAAGTTGTTGGGTTTACTAGCTTGGGGTCTAATAAAGCTTTGAAGTTGGTCATGTTGAACATTTTTAGTTCTGACCATTTTTTATCTACCCTTTCCGAAATTTCAAATTGGGTAGTTAAGAAATCTTTTATTTGTTGCCACGTTGGGAATTTTCTTCGTGATGAGAGCGATTTTTCTTCTTCTTTACAGGCGTAGAAACCGCTTATAGCAAATGTTAACAACAGCGCGCCGTCTTTTCGCAAAGTGGCGACAATTGGAGATTCCAAGCGAAGCCACGTCCTTCCTCACCTGGTGCCTTCAACGGAGTGGAGGTCTTCTTCTGCTTCCCCGCCGGGTGCTGCGTCGAATGTTTTCAGAGCTTTAGTTTTTTCGTCCATTCTTTCGCGAGCCGATAGAGCGAAGCTTTGTCCTTGATGCATTGTCAACAAAGGTTCAGTTGTCGTTGATCTTTTGAGAGAGAATCACGTTAAACGCCATGAGTGCATGTCGCAATCAGCGGTTGCTAAATATATGAGGAAGGCTAAAAATTCGGTGATTTACCAGAACGTGGTTCGATAAGAAATTTCAACAAAAAAGATGAAAAAATGATAGTGAATCTGTTTTCGCGGAATGCTACTTTGGCACTGCGGCAAGGACAAGCAAGATTAATGGGAAAAGGTTTAAATATATCCTACGAAACTATCCGAATCCTTCTCCATACTCATGATCTGAAATGGCGCAACAAAATGAAGAAGCCTCTGTTGACTGAAAAACTTGTGACAAAGTGATCCGCTTGGGTGCATGAGGGCATATCGATAAAGATTTTAAAAACGTAATTTTTACTGATGAATATTCTACATGGGCACGTTCTGTCCTCACGCGAGCCTGGTCAACTTCCACTAATAGGCTTGTTCAGCGGACCGTAGAACTCGGAATAAAGATGCAAAGCAGGGACTCGACATTTTTTATCTCTGTACTGACAACCTAAATGCCGAGAAAATGATAAAAATCTACAAAATGACTTTGGCTAAATGAGTTAAGCTTCCCGAACTCACGCGCCACTACACCACACAGCACACCACTTACAAGCAACACTGGCACACACCACACATCCTTTGGAAGCAGCAGAAAACTCCACACACCCACACCAATAAAAGCAGCAACCAATCCACCACCGCCTAACGAGCAAAAAGCTTCGCCCTGGAAGTGAACGGACTACTTCGATCACGAATTTTGATCAATAAACATCGGCGAACGTTTCCAGATATTTTTCGTTTTCGGCACGCAGTTCCAACATCTTTTCATAATTTTTCATTTTCGGAACGCAGCTAAAACATCTTTTCATCTTCGACACGCAGTTCCAACATCTTTTCATAATTTTCCATTTTCGGCACGCAGCAAAAACATCTTTTCATCTTCGACACACAGCTCAACCATCTCTTTACATCTGGCGATCTTCGGCGCGCAGCAGTTCAATCAACTTACCACACAATTTTCGAGTGTCTCTTTTTTATAATTGTGTAAACATAGTCGTAGAACCTCCACTGGTATCCGACCAGGGAGTCCATCAACTTCATTTTGTACATACATTGCCACACCTACACTTGTATCCGACCAGAGAGATTTCTACTGTAACAGTTATTATCCTGAAATAAAATTGCAATCCCTTTTGTTTAAGTGAAAGAACACATTGCGTTCTGAAAATCTTCTTTCCGAAGTGTAAGTGAAAAAGTAAGTGATAATTTATATGTATATGGTCCTTCGAGCCATCCTGAAAGGCCCTACTGTGAAACAAAAAAAGGAAATTTTGAAGAAAAAAGAGCTACAAAATATTAATTTATACAAAAAAGAAACATAAATTGGTGACAAACAAAAAATTTTGAAAAAGTGTGCAAGTGCAAAGCAGGTGGAGTAAAACATAGGGACGAAGAAACAGAAAAAGAAAAAAAGAGAAAATAAAAATTTTAAAAAGTACGCAAGTGTAAATGTGCAGTGAAAAAATGGAAGTATATAAAAGGGGCATAAGTGCAAATACATATATGCAGTGACATTACATAAAAAATACATAAGTACAAAAATACAGTGCCCCCAATGGAAAATAGTTGGCAAAAAAAAAATAAGTAAAATCACATGCATACATATGTATATATAACAGTGCGGTGGAAAAAATAAGCAGTTACTACAAAAAAAGGGAGCGCGGAAAAAAGAAAAAAAACACCTAATACAAAAAATACAATAAAACAAAAAGCAGCAGCCGTGAATATAAAACCATATATGTATGTAACTAATACATATTAATATACAACGGGCGCGGAGTAAAACCAAAAAAAAAAAAACAACCATTAGGAACCCACCCTAACAATACAGGACAGGAATTGGATAGCTTATAGGGACTCGAAACACACTTGGTCTAACATAATCTCCAAAATCCCACGACGGATAGCAAAGTGAGCATACACGTACATACATATGTACAAAGAGCACTGATCTCTCATACGAGCACTCAGTTGCAAGTACATACAAACGGTTTCCTCTATAGGTATACAAACACAAAACATTAATAAAATAAATATTGCATATATTAACCATTAAATAATAATAAATAAATTCGGTAATACATTTATACTTTTTTCGAGATTAATTAAAACGAAACGCGTTATTTAATTTAATCCAATCAACAAAATATAAAAAAAAAAACATTTTACAATTTTATTATTATATTTACAAGACACTTCGCTTTGCAATCAGAAGTACCGTTTAAAGTCAATCAGTTTACACTGAAAAAAAAAATTATTTCGTTAATTTATTTGTTCTGAATGAACGCAGATTCCAAAGAATCTAAAACTTCATAACTACTGAAAGTTCCAAAAATGATTTCGGACGAAAAAAGTCCATGTAAACCTGTCTACGCAAGGTGTTATAAAACAAAAAAGAGGGAAAAACATTATATACGGTAGATTTATTGCTGAGACTAGCAGTTTTATAAAATACTGCACTCAATTCTCATATTCGCCGATTCAAGATAACTCTGAATCGGCATTAGAAATAAAAAAAAAAATCTGGACAATTTTTGGATACGTCTCCAAGCTTCTTATGACGCAATAGTAGAATCTGATCACTCAGATCTACCAGAAAATTTCAAATCCTCGGCTTACTCCAAATATGAAAATTGCTTTGACCAATTTGAAGAAACGAATGCGATGATTACTGATCAATTGAAACTGATTAAAGCACCTACTCCACTACCGCGAGTAGAGATGCCACAAGTAAAGTCAAGAGGCAAGTTCAGGCATCCACCTCAAGGTGCCCGCATGTGACACAGAAATTTTTCATGGGGGTTATGAACAATGGCCGTCCTTCCGGGACATGTTCACAGCCGTTTACATAAACCACCCAAAATTATCTAATACACAAAAATTGTATCACCTCCGATACAAAACGAAAGGTCAAACTGACGTCATAGTAAAACAGTTCGCATTAAATGTCGACAATTTTAGTATGGCTTGGGAAGCTTTAAAATCAAGATACGAGAATGAACGAATATTGGTCGATAAGCAGATAACAATTTTAATGAACTTGCCAAAAATTCAAAAGGAAACCAGTGAAGAATTTATCAAACTGCAATCCACTGTTTCCAATTGTTTGTCGATTTCCACAGACAACTGGGACCCTATACTGGTAAATATATGCACAGCAGTATTACCAGAAAAGTCTTAATTATTGTGGGATAAATCGCTCGCATCACGGAAAAAGTGCCCAACGTGGCAACAAATGAAAGATTTTCTCACTACCCAGTACGAAATCGCAGAAAGGGTAGACAAAAAAATAACTACAAGTAAACCAAAAGATATTCAGCAAGACTTCAATAGAAGCTTCCATAAGTCCCAAGCCAATAGCAACAACAATTTGAATCGAAGCTTCTTTAAAACGCAATCGTACTCATCTGAACAGAATAAATATAGATCATGCGAACTATGTACAGGAGGGCATAAGCTCAAATCTTGCGGGAGATTCAAAAACTTGAATATTATCGACCGCAACAATTTCGTAAAAACAAACTGTCTGTCACATGCGCATACACTCAAAGAGTGCGAAAGCAAATTTAACTGCGTCTATTATCATAAACGACACCATTCGATGCTTCATATAAATAATTTTCCCAGCCTATCCCCAAACAGCGCAAATATCAGAAGAGCCAAGGATTTGGTTGCAACAACAAATTCACAAAATTGCCAAGAAGCATCATGCTGCTCAAAGGCATTAAAAACTCAAAGGCTACACAGCGAAAATCAAAGTAGGGTACTACTACCCACAGTAGTTGTCTCCTTCCAACATCGAGGAGAACTGTTTAAGCTCAGGGCTCTCATAGACCAAGGATCACAACGATCTTTCACAGCGTCTAGGGCACAAAATAAGCTAAATCTGCCGGCAAAACAAGCCAACTTTGAAATTACCGAAATGGGCGGAAGATTAGTTCAAAACTCTAATAAAATCTGCCCCATTACCCTATTTTCCCCCCAAGCGGACATAAGGATACAAGCTGAAGCTATGGTCTTACCTCAATTAACGAATATGCTTTCAAGCTATCATATAAATAGCAAGCATTGGGAAAAGGTTTCACACCTCAAGTTAGCAGATCCCAACTGCAACACCCCCGCTCAAATAGACTTTCTATTAGGCAGCGATCTCATACCACAGATAATACTCGAAGGTATTGAGAAAATTTCAAAAACACTTTTGGCACAAAAGACTATTTTCGGTTGGATCCGAAGTGGACTAGTTACGGAACCAGTCACAACAATGACTACTCAAGTTGAGGAAATCTCAAACGAGTACCTCAATTCACAATTGAGAAAATTTTGGGAGCTAGAAGAACTCCCCCCCATTTCAATCACAACCCCCGAAGATCAGTACTGTTAAGATTTTTACAAAGCCACAACTACTAGATCAGATAATGGTCGGTATGTTGTACGACTACCACTAAAACAACAATTTCGCAAAAAAATCGCCTTCAAAGCATGGAAAGAAACCTACTTAAAAAAGGTGAGCTCAAACCAGAATATGATGGTGTGTTGGAAGAATACCACCATTTAGATCACATGGAAGTAAGCCCGTGCGAAAAAATCATCAATGGCAAATACTACTCATTTTACTTGCCACATCATGTAGTATTAAAGATAAAAAACAAATAAAGTAAGAATTGTCTTCAACGCCTCAAGATCCACTAGCTCGGGGAATTCCCTAAATGATATCCTGTTCACGGGACCCTCCAACCTGATTTAATGCTGCTTACTCTAAACTGGCGTATATTCAAATACGTGTTCAACGGACGGTTCGAAAAAATGTATAGGCAAATAGTCGTACATAAAGACGATCAAGATTTTCAGCGAACTATTTTCCGAAAATCCCCCAATAGTACACTATGCGACTTAAAGCTAAAAACAGTGATCTTTCGCGTTAACTGTGCCCCATACTTAGCCATTCGAACACTCCATGAATTGGCTGAAAACACCAAGTCAGAATTTCCTATGGCAACCCATGTGTTAAAACACAGATAATATTCTGTCTGGAAGTCACAGTCTTCCACAAGCATACGAATCGTTATCACAGGTAATCCAAGCCCTCAAATCCGCAGGGTTTCCATTAAAAAAGATTACGGCAAATCACCCAAATATATTAAAAACTTATCAAAAGAAAATTTGTTGGACACTAATTTCCTTATATTCGAAAAGAAAAGTACTACAAAAACTCTGGGCATCCAATTTTATGCGATATCGGACCAGTTTTCATACACGACTGAGTCCATATCCGTATTATCCGCCATTACGAAACGCCAGACTCTCTCCTCTGTGGCAAAACTTATGATACAAGCCAAAATCCTGGTACAAGAATTGTGGCTAGATGGGACCGACTGGGACGAGCAAGTAAAACCACTTCGTTTAGAAAAGTGGTCCCAGTTCGCGAGCAGTCTAAACGATATCACACAAATACAAATCCCACGATGAGTAAATTATGTCCCAGAGCACAAAGTCGAACTACACGGCTTCTGTGACGCCTCTGAAAAAGCGTATTGCGCACTATATAAGTTAACACCATAGTAGCCAACAACAAAAGAAGAAGGGCAACAACACGCTTCCGGACAACATTTCAATTCCACCGAAATCGCTGACGATGCGTCTGGAGCTGAGCGTGCGGAAATTATTTTTCAAACTACAGAAGCCAGGTACTCCACTGCCAACGATATTGCTGACGACGCGCTCAACGAGTTGCGCGTGACAACAACAAACACCTATCGCTGCTACTGCGCTGGCAAGTCACGCGGCAGAGCGTGTGCGGTTTATTCAGACAGGTATTTAGGCGTAGTCGCCGCTACAATAGTTTTAAAAAGTTCAGTTGTATTTACTCGCTCAGCCTTTACGGCTGCCCTTGCTCCGAAGCAAGGGAAATAAAGAACATTATAAACTTATAAGCAGCCGGTCTTGTCATTGGCGCCCAACGTGGGGCCACAACAAAATCCTTGTAAAGGATAATTTCGTGGCCGCGGTGCTCGGACGCATGCCAAGCCGAGGCGTAGCCATCGAGGGACTAAACTAACAACCATCGAGGGACTAAACTATTACTATTACTACAATATGAAAGAATCTATGTAAGTAGAGTGCTCGAGATATTCACATATTCGTTGAATTAAAGCATCAGCTTAAAAAATATTAATATAAATATTAATTTAAGTAAAAATTGTTTTAAATTGAAAATAAAAAAATTTAAAGTGAATAAAGAATAAAAGGAATATCAAGGAACATGGACGAAAATATTCTTCGCGCCGTGCTGGGTGCCGCTGTGCGGACAGCAACGGAGCAGACGAGACGAGACTTCCAAACGACTATTGACGAACTTACCGCCAGTACAAACACATCATTCACCACCTGAATTTGACCATTTACGAGAACATAGTCGAAGAAACGCATAATCTTCTTGAGAATTTCCCGCAGTCTCACATTAGGAAACCCGTTCAACTGGACATAGACCGCATGTTACGATTAATAGATTCATTAAGAATTCATCACCGACAATCCCGTAGCATAAACTTTCTTGGCACCGTTCTCAAATACGTAGCTAGAACTCCCGATTTCGATGACTTTAACAAACTTCAAACACGGGCAGAATCCCTGATTGAAGCAAACGAGCAACAGATTTACATTAATAGCCAGCTCCAAGTTAAAATTAACCAGTTAACCGACACCGTAAACAAATTGATTAGCTCGACCAAACAGCATGAGATTGACACTGCACATCTTTTTGACTTGATATCAGCAAGAAACAGAGCGTTAATAGACGAAATAGAATCAGCTCTTTATTCCGTCACTTTGGGTAAGATACAATTAATTAACCCAATATTGTTAAATAGTGATGAGGTTAAAAATTTACTAACTAACGAGCACTCTACAGGTATTACAATAAGCGATTTACTAACAGTCTCAAAATTAAAAATTTTGCAAAATTATAATAACATATATTTCGTAATTAAATACCCAATGGTAGAACAAAATTGTGAGAAAATTAGGATTAAACCAGTTGTAAAAAATTTTAAGTCAATTATGATAGGGACCAGTGTAGTATCTAAGTGCAACAATACATATCAACAACTAGCGAATTGTAAAAATTCTTTATCAACAATATTTTGTCAAATGTCAAACATGAATAGCTCTTGCGTGTTGAATTTGTTAAGCCAGCGCCTATCGTCCTGCCAGACTATTACAGCTGATCATATCGAAGCGGTGGAAGAAATTGACGACGGTTTAATTATTATAAATGATAAATTGGTTGAAATTCGCGAGAGAAACTCCTCGCCAGTAATTTTGAATGGGACATTCATGATAAAGTTCACAGAGAATGCTACCATCAATGGCCCTACGTACACCAGCGCATCCCGAGGCCGCACCCGCACAATTTGTGAACCTGACAAATCATACCACACTCTTGTCACTTGCTTACCTGCACAACATTAACCAAAAAAATCTGCGACACATTGCATCGTTGAGGGGGCTTGTCGAAGCACAGTCGTCTCAGTGGCTTATAGCCTACACCTTAACAATAGTATTTTTTTATTGTTTGCATATCAGCCTACATAATCTACAAAGTACGGAAGCGCAGTGCTAATATTGCAATATTGAGCAGCGTTCTTAAGGGATCCGTGGACGTCCCCTCTTTTAGCGGGGGAGTAGTTAACATCATAGTAGCCAACAACAAAAGAACAAGAGCAACAACACGCTTCCGGACAACATTTCAATTCCACCGAAATCGCTGACGATGCGTCTGGAGCTGAGCGTGCGGAAATTATTTTTCAAACTACAGAAGACAGGTCCTCCACTGCCAACGATATTGCTGACGACGCGCTCAACGAGTTGCGCGTGACAACAACAAACACCTATCGCTGCTACTGCGCTGGCAAGTCACGCGGCCGAGCGTGTGCAATTTATTCAGACAGGTATTTAAGCGTTCGCAGCTACAACAGTTTTAAAAAGTTCAGTTGTATTTACTCGCTCAGCCTTTACGGCTGCTTTTGCTCCGAAGCAAGGGAAATAAAGAACATTATAAACTTATAAACAACCGGTCTTGCCATTTATATGCTCGCACACGAAGTGACAAGGCGACCACAAGCCACTTACTAGTTGCAAAAGCAAAAGTGGCTCCTCTACAAACAATAAGTCTGTCACTACTAGAACTATGTGGTGCACTACTACTTGCCGAACTAGCATCCATAGTGCAAACGCAACTGAATATGACAAAAAATAAATTATATCTCTGGTCCGATTCCGAAATTGTATTAGCCTGGTTGGAAAAATCACCACATGCATGGAAGACGTATATTTCCAATCGAACGTCTCAAATTCTTGACCCAGTGGGATCAGCCACTTGGCGAAACGCAGCCAGTGCTGACAATCCTGCTGATCTAAGTACAAGAGGGTGCAAACCTCTGCACCTTTTCACCACCACCCTCTGGTGGAATGGCCCCCGATGGGTAACAGAATCTCCAGATTCTTGACCGCAATCGCCTATGCGCAACATTAGTGCCCTAGAAAGTCGAAAGATCGACTCCTTTAACACAAGATTGGATGATACTGACATCCTTGAGAGATTTTCATCTTACCCCCGAGCCCTCAGAGTAATCGCTTACATTCTCATATTCATAGAGCGACTAAAACTTAGTATTAAGGGAATACGCACAGTATATCCTCAAGTCGATACGGTGACGCACCTAGACTTACAAAAAGCAAAGGTCGCTCTTAATGCATCTACACAAGCGCGCTACTTCAGCCAAGAGATATCAGTACTGAGAGAATCGAAGCCGATTGATAAAAAGAGCTCACTCCTAGTACGAAATCCATTCATAGATACGAAGGGTCTCGTGCAAATGGTCGGCTTGTCAATTCAAGCCTAACGTATAACGAACGTCATCCTATTATGATACCAGAGAGATCACAACTTGCCACATTATATCTCAATTATGTCCACGTACTATTATTACACGCATAACACCGCCTCATGCAAAAAATAGTCCGCCAAGAGTTTTATATCCCACGACTCAAGCCAAAAATAAAGAAATGCATTTTTTCGCGCAAGATATGCACTATGCATAAGCAAAAAATGCGAACGTGGATTATGGCAGCACTTCCACCGGAATGCTGCAACTTTGCTCTGCCCTTCACAATCACAGGTGTCGATTTTGCTGGGCCTTTTCAAATAAAGGCGTCCATGCTAATGTCTCCCACACTGATGAAAGGCTACGCGTCTTTGCCTGTTTTACGACAAAAGCAGTACACTTCGAGCTATGTACTAATCTGACAAAAGAGGCTTTTCTCGCGGCATTTGCTCGCTTCGTCGGACGATGTGGTTTACCTTAAAAGCTCATGAGCGACAATGGCAAGACATTTATAGGAGCTCAAAGAGCCACTGAAAAACAGTTCGTGGACTTTATCAAGCAAGTTTCACCCGAGATTTTACAAAAGTACGCTCCCCAAAGCATTAACTGTCAGTTCATCCCTCCAAGCGCTCCTCATATGGGTAGTTTATGGGAATCAGCGGTAAAAAGCTTTAAATCCCACTTTAAAAAAGTAGCTGGAAACTACAAATTTAACTTTGAAGAATTTACAACATTATTAATTCGTATTGAAGCCGTTCTTAATTGACGGCCATTGACGACACTCTCGCAAGATCCCTCAGATCTAACAGCTCTTACACCAGGGCAATTTCTCAAAGGAGCACCCATTCTGGTTATACCTGAGCCAGGCGTGAAGTCGCTTTCCTTACTAAATAGATGGGAAAGAATTAAAATTCTCCATCATGATTTCAGTCGCCGATGGAAGGAGGAGTATATAAAGGACCTTCACAAAAGGCACCACTGGAAAACTCCCGAAAAGGAGCCAAAGCTTGGAGATTTTATCCTAATACATGACGACTGTCTCCCCCCTACAGAATGGCGGCTTGGTCGCATAGAGAAGCTACATCACGGCTCCGACGGTCACATACGAGTAGTTGACCTCCGTACTCAAAACGGAACTCTAACGAGACCGCTCGTTAATCTATGCTTCTTACCAACCGCAGATAATAACGAAAATGCACATAATAAACAATCCGTACAATAATACTGACACGAATAAATTGAAAAATTTATCTAATAACTAAAACCGAAAGCAATCGCACATATGATATATCTACAATATAATGGGTAGATTACTAAACTCTGACAAACCAAATGAAGTTGGTTATAAATCGCACAATTTCATAATATATAGAAATGAGTAGCAACTAAACACGACTTTTCTCCATACAGGCAAACATGGATTCAGAAAACCTGTCTACTCCAACGCCAACACTGCAATCGGCCATCAGTGTTCCCCGTCCTGGGGTTGCCCCAACACCGACGCCCCGAACAACCACTGCAACAACACCGTCAACTACCGCTCGTAGTATCGCTTACGATGCCCCCTTTGTCGCTGCCCCAACCAACTGCAATAATGTGGGCTCATCAAGGGGTTGTCACCAATTCAACGCTAGCAGATAGTACTGGCGCATGGGCATTGCCACAATTGTCTGTCACCCACGCACGCAACTCATCACTGTGAATCAGGGGCTTTGTACCACATCTGTGGTAGGCAGCATCACTCGCTGCTCCCTCTCACCCCGAGACGTGAGGTCGATCGGCCACAAGCCCCACGTAGCCGCGGCACAACCAGACCGCAGCAAGCAAGTCGTGTGGCACGTCGGCGAAGACCGGCACCTCCCCCCCGAGTCCCGTCTAGGACATCAGCGGCATACAACATCGACAAGGCGTCATCAAAGACCGCACCATCGACGTGCTTCCGGGCTCAGCAACGTTGTGTCAACGTTTCAGCCGCTTCAGCTAGGCTGAACATTCACCTAGGGGGGGCCGGGATGGCTAAATGAGTTAATCTTCCTGCCCTCATGCGCCACTACACCACACAGCACACCAATCACAAGCAACACTTCCACATACACCACATCTGAAGACAGCAGTTTCCTCACACACCTCACATCCATTGGAAACAGCAGAAAACACCACACACCCACCTCGGAGATGCAGGCAATTATCGCCGCCGGTGGTGACTGGACATATTATTGACCAAATTGCATCATTGTTTGTAATGTGTATAATGTATTCGGGCCATTCCATCAATTGGCGACATGGTTTTGTACCCGTGGTTCTCCGATTTTGACCAAACTTTAGAATATCATAATATAGACCAATAGAGAACATCTGTTAACTTTTTAGTGGTCAAAGTTGCTCCATTGCTTTTTGGCGCGCACTTCAAATTGAGATCAAACAAAAAAGTTACCTTTTCTTTTATAATTTAACGACCTCAAAATTGAGTAAAAAAAATTTTTAAGTTATCCAATTTTATATAAAAAAAATCTCAGCTTTCTGATAAAAATATTTTCAAAATCCAAAAAAAAATTTTAAAACCTAAAAAAAAAAACATTTTATTCCAAAAACCCGGTTTTTTGTGCTTTTCCCCCAACTATTTTTCAAAGTTGACCTTTCCGTTCGATTCCCCGTTAAATTTTAATCCCACCAAAAAAAAAATGCAAAGTTGTCGCTCAAAATCCAAAAAAAAAACATTATTTTCCAAAAATCCGGTTTTTCGTGCTTTTCCACCAACTTTTTTTCAAAATAGACTTTTCCATTCGATTCCTCGTTAAATTTTACATAAAAATGAGTGTTCAAAAATATGGGACTCTGATCCCATGAACAGCAAAAAAAATTCAAAGTTGTCGCTGCATTTTTAAAGGACCACCTTTGCTTTTGCTACTAATAAGTGGCTTGCATCATAATTGGCGAAAGCCATCCTGCGGGGTCGAAAAGCTTTGCAACCGAGTATAAAATCTGTCTTTTTGTTGTGGCGGATAATGCGGATATGGACTCAGTCGCGTACGAGAACTGGTCCGATATCGCATTCCATTGGATGCCCAGAGTTTTTGTTGTACTTTCCTTTTCGAATGTAAGGAAACTAGTGGCCAAGAAACTTTCGTTTGGTATATTTTCGAGTATATTTGGGTGATTTGCCGTAATCTTTTTTAATGGAAACCCTGCGGATTTGAGGGCTTTTATTACCTGTGATAAGGCCTCGGGTGCTTGTGGAACAGTGTGACTTCCAGACAGAACATCTTCACATACGTTTGAGTTGCCAGAGGAAATTCTGACTTTGTGTTGTCTGCCAATTCGTGGAGTGTTCGAATGGCAAGATAAGGTGCACAGTTAACACCAAAAGTAACTGTTTTTTTTTTTTTTAATTTGAAGTCGCGTAGTGGAATGGTGGGGGATCTTCAGAACATAATACCTTGAAAATCTTGGTCGTCTTTATGTATGACTATTTGCATATGATCTAAATGGAGGTATTCTTCTAACACACCATCACATTCTGATTTGAGTTCACCTTTTTTAAGTAGGTTTCTTTCCATACTTAGAAACAGCTGTATTGCAGCGGTGCTTGAGTGACCTAGGGCGAGTGTGTTAGGAAATTGTTGCTTAAGTGATACTCGTACGACGTACCGTCCAGTTTCTGATGTAGTAGTTGTGACATTGTAAAAGTCCTCACAATACTGATCTGCAGCGGTTGTAAGCAATATGGGGGTGTTCTTCTAATTGCCAAAAATTTTTCAATTGTGAATTGGGGTACTCGTTTGAGATTTCCTCAACGTTGTCATTGTTGTGACTGGTTTCGCAACTATTCTCACTTAGGACCCATCCGAAAATGATATTTCACGCCAGAAGTGTATTTGTGATTTTCTCAATACCTTCGAGTATTATCTGTCTCATACCCATGGCTGCCTAATAGAAAATGTATTTGAGCGGAGGTGTTGCTGTTTGGGTCTGCTTACTTTAGATGTGAAACTTCTTGCCATTGCTTTATATTTATATAATAGCTGGGTAGCATATTTTACCGCACTGGAAGGCAATAGCTTCTGCTTGTATTCGCTTATCCGCTTTGGGGGAAAAGAGGGTAATGGGGCAGATTTTATTAGAGTTTTGAACAACTCTTCCGCCCATTCCGTGATTTCAAAATTGGTTAGTTTTGTTGTGCCATAGACGCTATAAATGATCATTGTGATCCTTGGGATATTAAGGCCCTGAGCTTAAACCGTTCTCTTCGGTGTTCGATAGAGACAACTGCTGTGGATAGCAGTACCCTACTGTGATTTTCGCTATGTAGCGTTTGGGGTTTTAACGCCTTTGATTTAATTTTGAACGTTTTTCGTTCTGACTATTGTTTTTTATCTACCCTATCTGCAATTTCATACTGGGTAGTAAGAAATTCTTTCATTTGTTGCCACATTGGACACTTTTTTTCGTGATGAGAGCGGTTCCTACCAGAAAAGTAACGATTTTTCTGGTAATGCAGCCGTAAATATATTTACTAGAATGGGGTCCCAATTATCTGTGGGAATATTCTGTGTCGATAAAACCGACAAGCAACTTAAAACAGCTTTATGAATTCATCACTGGTTTCTTTCTGAATTTTTGGTAAATTCATTAATATCGTCACTTGTTTGTCGACCAATATTCTCTCGTTTTTGTAAAGTGCTTTTAGAGCTTCCCAGGCAAAATTCAAATTTTCGTCATTGTGAGCGAACTGTTTTACTATTACGCCTGCTTGACCTTTGGTTTTGTATCTGATGTGATACAATTTCTGCGCTTGGGATTATTTAGGATGGTTTATGTACACTGTTGTTTACATGTCCCGGAAGGACGGCCACTGTTCATAACCACCATGAAATATATCTGTGTCGCATGCTGGCACTTTAAGATGAATGCCTGAACTTGCATATTTGGCATTTGTGGCATTTCTACTCTCGGTTGTCTCTTGCATAAGCCGAGGATTTAAAATTTTCTGGTAGATCTGAGTTGTCAGTTTCTAGGATTACGTCATATGCCGCTTGGAGACGTGTCCAGAAATTGTCAAGATTTTCTTTTTTAATTTTGAATACCGATTCAGGACTATCTTGAATCGGTGAAGATGAAAATCGAGTACAGTATTGTATCAGAATGTCACTTTCAGAAATAAATTTGGAGTATGAAATATCTTTCACCTTTTTTGCTTTGTAGCACCTTGCTTTGTGCGTGTAGCTTCTGCAGGTGTACATGGACTTTTTTCATCCGAAATCTTCTTTGGAACTTTTAGCAACGGAGTTGTTTTAGATTCCTTTGGGTCTGAGCTCATTTAAAATGTGTATGGAATATTTCAAAAACGTCTTAGTGAAAACTAAACTAGATAAAAACAACGATTTCCGTATATGATAGTGTGTGTAACCGCGACCTCTTTAAGGGGCTATACCAGGTGACGCATGAAAAATTAGGCGATTTTCGATTCTTTTAAGAGAAAGTACGCTATTGAATATTTCGAACTTCGTTGAACGTAATATATTTACAGCTATATTTTACGATTTTTTTTTTTACAAAAATGTTTAAAGTTTCACTTATTTGTATGTATATGTTTGCACCTCCGAGCGGTCGGTCTTTATAACGCTGCCATCCCAAAACTATTCCAGATACGACTTTCCCGATTTAACAGAATGTTTATGTCAATATCAGCAATCGAAAAAGCAAATATATTCGTTTTTTTGAGTGTCACACATAGCCACTTAAGTTAGTAAGGGTTTTTCAAATAAAATAAAAAAATACACGTATATAGGATATCGATTAAATTTGATTTAATTATTTATTAATGACCGGAAATATTTTATGTATTCTATTTTCCATTGTATATTTTTTTTATATATATTTTATGTCCTATAGGGTATACCTATAGGTGGATATTTTATTTATTATGTAAAATGAGCGCTCGTTTTAGAGATCACTAATTTTTGGTAGCCAAAACGCAAGGGGTATTGCGGAACATATGCTAATGTGGACTTTGAAGCAATGTGCGTATCTACATATGTGACAATACACTTTTGTACAAATATTTAAGTATGTTATAAAAGACTTTTTATGTTATATTTATTATTGTATTTTACTTGTACCCGATATCGATGGGGTATATTTTTCAATAGATGTTGGTTTATTTATATGCGCCGTATGTACATATGTATACATAATTAATATGATTAAGTATAAAGGGTCTTGCTGGAAATTTCTGCAAGAATACCGAAAACAGTTTGGTAACGGTTTTCACGGCTTTGTATATTTATATTTTGTTTTGTTTTCGTTTGTGAGTTATTTGTAACAGTACTTCACTGCACTGAGTATTCCTTTATATCATATGTTATGTGCTTCTATTTTCACACCACAATTTTTCACCTCGCTTATACAGGTATAGAACCTTTTTTTTATGTTGTGCTTTCGGTCACTTCAGCCACTCTATTATCACTTTTCACCTTACATATGTACATTTATGTACTTATACGGTATGCATATATTATTTTTCGCACTGCACTTTTTTTTGTAACTGCATGTACATGACAATTTTTTTTTTCAAATTTTGTCACCACAGTTCTTTCTTTACTTCTTTTGTCACTTTTATATATACATATATATGTACATGGCAATTTTTTTTTTCAAATTTTGTCAACATGGTTCTTTCTTTACTTCTTTTATCACCACTAGTGTATATTATGATGCGGTGTGCATGATTCCGATATGTTGAGAATGGTGTATGTAGTGCGGAAAGGTGTGTGGGTATGATGTGTGTGGTGTAGATGTGTTATATCAGGAAAGGGGTCAGAAGCTCATTTAGCCAATGATTTAAAATCGATTTTTCTGTACTGTAAAATATTAAATTCACATATTCAAGTTACATTGGTGCATCTGGAAAAATTCCACAATCCTATATTAAAGTTTAAAATCGCTTCTTTGTTTTATTTACTGAGAAACAAATATCGAAATTGCATGAAAACATTAAACTCACAAACTCTAGCTTGTGTACACTTGGAAAAATTCCATAAGTTTTTATTATGATTTAAATCGATTTTTTTGTATTTCTATTAGCTGAGCATTCGACATTAACTTCAAAAATTCAAGCTAACTTACGTTTTTCTCATTATTGAAACAATAACGGCAGTGCATTTGTAAAAATTCCACGTTTTTATTTTGGTTCAAAATCAATTCCTTTGTTACTTCTATATGCTGAGCAATCGATATCGGAATTGCGTGAAAACATAATTTTCAGAAAATCAATCTAGCTCACGTTTTTCATGTTATTGTACCCTTAGTGGTAGTGTATTTAGAAAAAATATCCAAAATATTTTATTCTGGTTCAAAATCGATTGTTTTGGTTTCTCTCATGTACTGAGCAATCGGTATCAAAATTGCGTGAAAAACTAACTTCACAAACTCAAGCTAGTTTACCTCTTTCAGGTTATTGGACCATAATCGTAGTGCATTTAGAAAAATTCTACAATCTGTTTTTTTGATTTAAAATCAATTTTTTGTGACATGTCGATGCTAAGCAACCGATGTCAGAATTACGAGAAAACATGAACTTCACAAAATCAAGATAGTTCACCACTTTCACATTATTTATTCTGGTTCAAAATCGATTTTTTCGATTTTTATTTATGTATATACTGAGCGGGGAGGATGGAGTCATGTGTAGAAATTCACGCAAGTGAGGAAAGTTCTCTGATCGCCATTCACTTGGGAGTGGCCAGAAACGATTCTTTTACATATGACTCAAGCAGCTCACGACTTCCGGTCTTTGACCAAGTATCCTCTGGGTAGCCTAAGAACATCCGTTTGAAGGCGAGCTAAAGTGAGAAGGCGAAACACCCCCTGCATAGGGTTGTGCACTGGGTTTGGGACCCGCCACGTAAAAAAACACCCCCAATGAAAAGAAAAAAAAACAGCCTCGAATGAGAGACCCCCCTTTTGATGACGACCATGGCAAACGAAATAAGGACTATGATTTGAGGGCATGCACCTGGAATGTCCGGTCCCTTAATTGGGAAGGTGCCGCTGCCCAGCTGGTAGATGTCCTCGTAAAGATAAAGGCTGACATCACCGTCGTCCAAGAAATGCGATGGACGGGACAAGGACAGAGACGAGTAGGTCCTGGTCCTCCAAGTTTTGTGTTGGATTCGTGGTGGGAGAGAGACTCCGTCGCCGAGTACTATCATTCACTCCGGAGAATGAACGTCTAGCCACAATCCGCATCAAGGTGAGGTTCTTCAACATATCGCTGATTTGCGCCCACGCCCCGACGGAAGAGAAGGACGATGTGACAAAAGATGGCTTTTATGATTGCTTGGAGAGCACTTATGAGAGATGCCCCCGCCACGATGTCAAAATCGTGCTTGGCGACTTTAACGCCAGGGTGGGCAAAGAAGGTATCTTTGCCACTACGATCGGTAAATTCAGCCTCCACGAGGAAACATCCCCAAATGGGTTAAGGCTGATCGACTTCGCCGGGGCCCGAAATATGGTTATCTGTAGTACTAGATTCCAGCATAAGAAGATTCATCAAGCTACCTGGCAGTCTCCGGATCGAAAAACCACCAACCAGATCGATCATGTTAGACGGAAGACACGTCTCCAGTGTTTTAGATGTCCGTGCGCTTAGAGGTCCTAACATCGACTCGGACCACTTCATTGTTGCAGCCAAGATTCGCACCCGCCTCTGTGCAGCAAAAAACGCACGCCAACAAACATAAGGAAGGTTCGACGTCGAGAAGCTGCAATCACAACAGACAGCCGAACGATTCTCTACTCGGCTAGCACTCCTGCTCTCTGAGAGCACTCGTCAACAACTCGGTATAAGGGAACTGTGGGACGGCATTTCAAACTCCTTACGTACAGCTGCAACCGAAACCATTGGTTTTCGGAAAGTGCAAAAGAACAGCTGGTACGACGAGGAGTGCCGAGTCGCAGTGGAGAAGAAACAGGCTGCCTACCTCGCAACGTTACGATCGACCACAACACGTGCGGGATGGGATAGTCACCGAGAGTTGAAGAGGGAAGCAAGACGCATTTGTAGACAGAAAAATAAAGAGGCCGAAATGCGTGAGTACGAAGAGCTTGATAAGCTGGCCGACAGGGGTAATGCTCGAAAATTCTACGAAAAGATGCGGCGACTTACAGAAGGTTTCAAGACCGGAGCATACTCTTTTAGAACCCCCAAAGGTGATCTAGTCACCGATGCCCAAAGCATACTTAAATTATGGAGGGAACACTTCTCCAGCCTGCTGAATGGCAGTGAACGCGCAACACCAGGAGAAAGCGAACGCGATACCCCAATCGATGACGATGGAGCAGACGTTCCATTGCCCGACCATGAAGAAGTTCGAATAGCAATTGCCCGCCTGAAAAACAACAAAGCGGCAGGGGCCGATGGATTGCCGGCCGAGCTATTCAAACACGGCGGCGAAGAGCTGATAAGGTGCATGCATCAGCTTCTTTGCAAAATATGGTCGGACGAAAGTATGTCCAACGATTGGAACTTAAGTGTGCTATGCCCAATCCATAAAAAAGGAGACCCCACAATCTGCGCCAACTATAGTGGGATTAGCCTCCTCAACATCGCATATAAAGTTCTGTCGAGCGTATTGTGTGAAAGATTAAAGCCCACCGTCAACAAACTGATTGGACCTTATCAGTGTGGTTTTAGACCTGGTAAATCAACAACCGACCAGATATTCACGATGCGCCAAATCTTGGAAAAGACCCGTGAAAGGAGAATCGACACACACCACCTCTTCGTCGATTTCAAAGGTGCTTTCGACAGCACGAAAAGGGACTGCCTTTATGCCGCGATGTCTGAATTTGGTATCCCCGCAAAACTAATACGGCTGTGTAAGCTGACGTTGAGCGACACGAAAAGCTCCGTCAGAATCGGGAAGGACCTCTCCGCGCCGTTCGATACCAAACGAGGTTTCAGACAAGGCGATTCCCTATCGTGCGACTTTTTCAACCTGCTTCTGGAGAAAATAGTTCGAGCTGCAGAACTCAACAGAGAAGGTACCATCTTCTATAAGAGTGTACAACTGCTGGCGTATGCCGATGATATTGATATCATAACTTTGAAGTTGTAGATAATTTCGTCCTTCTTGGAACCAGCGTAAACACCACCAACAATGTCAGCCTGGAAATTCAACGCAGGATAACTCTTGCCAACAGGTGCTACTTCGGACTAAGTAGGCAATTGAGAAGCAAAGTCCTCTCTCGACAAACAAAAAGCAAACTCTATAAGTCGCTCATAATTCCCGTCCTGCTATATGGTGCAGAGGCTTGGACGATGTCAACAACGGATGAGTCGACGTTGCGAGTTTTCGAGAGAAAGGTTCTGCGAAAGATTTATGGTCCTTTGCGCGTTGGCCACGGCGAATATCGCATTCGATGGAACGATGAGCTGTACGAGATATTCGACGACATTGACATAGTTCAGCGAATTAAAAGACAGCGGCTACGCTGGCTAGGTCATGTTGTCCGGATGGCTGAAAACACTCCAGCTCTGAAAGTATTCGACGCAGTACCCGCCTCGGGAAGCAGAGGAAGAGGAAGACCTACACTCCGTTGGAAGGACCAAGTGGAGAAGGACCTGGCCTCGGTTGGAATATCCAATTGGCGCCACGTAGCGAAGAGAAGAAACGACTGGCGCGCTGTTGTTGACTCGGCTTTAATCGCGTAAGCGGTGTCTACGCCAGTAAAGAAGAAGATATACTGAGCGGTCGATACCGGACTTGCGTGAAAACATGAACTTCATATAATCAAGCTAGTTTACCTATTTCACGTTATTGGAGCCATAACGGTATTGCAATTGGAAATATAGTTTACCTTTTTCACGCTATTGAAGCCACAACGGCAGTGCAGTTGGAGAAATTCCATAATCTTATATTTTGATTCAAAATCGACTTTTTGTTACTTTTATATACGGAGAAATCGATACATGAGTGCGTGAAGTTTCATACTTTCGAGCTAGTTAACTTTGAAGTATTTGCTTTTATTAATTTAAAAAACATGTTTCTACGAGGAACTGCTTTTTGCGGAGATTACGTGGAAGTTGAAATGCGGTGAGATGATCGATGTGATGATGTAAGGCAACTAATTATCATTTTTCTTACTGGACTTTCACCACCTACAGAGAATCTGCGAAATTCCAACATAGCAGAGAACGTATATCATAGGGAGGTTCACGATTAGGGATATGTCACTTTTGGGATATTTCCTGTTTTGGATGAGCATGTTTTACCAAACTACAGAAAAATTATTAGCGTGTTTCACCACATTTAACATCAGGGAACACGAAAATAGCAGAATTTTCAGGTGTTAAATGAAAAAAGAATGTTATTTCCAATGGTGAGGAATGTACGCTTGCAGCTTCGCTTATTTACAATGCGCAAACTACTCTGCATATAATTTATTTATGTACATACATATGCAACTGTGTCCGAAATAATAGCAGTGGCATAACCAAGAATTCAAATGAATAAAAAAAAATTGTGTAATTAATTTTTATTATGGGTTATTATTATTGTATTTACTTCGCTCAATCTCAAGTTTAAATAAATAAAAAACTTGTAAATGAAAATGTCAGCTGTGATTAATAATTGCAGTATTGAAAATTTGACATCAGCTCTGTTCACGCGCCACTGTTAATGGGGAAAAATTAAAAGAAAACATTAATTACTTTTTTCTTTATCAACATATTTTCATGATTCTAATAGGGGCGAAACCATTCACGTAGTTTTCAAGAATAAATTGGGTTTTTGTGTTTAAAATGATCCAAACATGAGAAATCGTGTCCTTAAGTATGGACTGTGAAACCTTTCCAGCACTATATGGTATGACATAATAGGGAGATTCTCTTGCTCTTGCAAGATTGCAAAAATCCTATGCCGAAATATACAACGGCACGAGAGCACCCATTGCAGAATCTAGTGATATACTACTGTGCCCAAAAAAAATAAGGTGAAATTGTATTTATTTTGAAAATTCTTTATTAATTCTTCCACATCAATTTCATCTCCTTCAAAGTAATCCCCTCCCTTTGCAATGCACGTATGCCAACGGATTTTCCAATCTTCGAAACACTGGTTGTAGTCACTTTCCGGGATGGCCTTCAGTTCCGTCTCCGCTGCAGCTTGAATCTCCTCTATAGTATAAAAACGGTGTCCCCGAAGCGGTCTTTTGAGCTTGGTGAACAGCCAGAAATCGCACGGCGCCAGATCAGGTGAGTACCGTGGTTGCGGAACGATATGGGTTGAGTTTTTGGCAAAAAAATCACGAATTGCAAGGGCAGTATGGGATGGTGCTTTATCGTGTTGTAAAAACCAAGAATTGTCTTTCCACAATTCCGGCCTTTTTAAGCGGATAGCGTACGCGAACGACACATAACGTTCGAATAATATTCCTTGTTGACGGTTTGACCGGTTGGAAGGAATTCATAATGCACAACACCACGATAATTGAAGAAAACAGTCAACATGACCTTGGTTTTTGAGCGACTTTGGCGCGATTTTTTTTGGACTCCGCTCTCTTTTGGCACGATATTCGCTCGATTGATCGGTTGTTTCGGGGTCGTAAGCATAGATCCAAGTCTCATCGCCAGTTATAATGCGTTTCATGACACCCTGGTAGTCGGAAAGGATCGTTTAATACACTTCCACGCGACGCCTTTTTTCCAAAAAATCAATGTTTTCCGTACCAGTGGAGATTTGACGCGCTTGAGGCCTAAAACATCCTTCAAAATGGTATTGGCTGAGCCTTTTGATATGCCCACTTCATCAGCAAGGTCTCTAATTGTAAATCGACGGCTTTTCAACACCAAATCTTTGATTTGTTGAACGTGAGCTTCATCGGTTGAGGTTGATGGTCGCGCTGGACGCTCTTCGTCTTCATCACGTTCACGGCCGGCTTGGAACTCACTATACCACTTGTAAACGTTTTTTTTTTAGACATAGCCTCATCACCAAAGGCTTTCTGCACCATCCTCAACGTATCCGCAGCAGAAAATTGATTAGATAAACAAAATTTAATGCAAATTCTTTGATCAACAAATTTCAACATCGCAAAAAACGAAAAACTCACTTTTAGCAGCTCACAAAACGACACTAATGAATATTTTGACATGAAATTTGGCATAAATGTGACTGACAGTACTACCAACCTAAAAAAAAATAATTCTCTAAATCCTTCGACGCGCGCAGTTTAAATTCAAATGTTTATTTTTTGGGCACAGTGGTATGAACGGATGATTCGGTCAATTTATTGTAAATGACTATTTTGCATTGCTGTTGTGAATTGTTACAGGTTTTACGCGATTATTCTTATTATTTCTCTTATCTTCAATGTTCCACAATTCTGTTGAGTCAAAATCACTAATCTGTTCAGTTATATAGCTTAACTCATATCATTTGTTATTATAATTTGAACTCGTTACTTTTCTAATTTCCAGTATATTGTCTGTAATTGGAACTTTTGGTGGCCTCCCTACGTGGCAAGTCTTTATTTGGTCCTTCATCGTGGCGTCCTCGATCTGAGAATCTCTTATTGTCGTCATTTGGATAAAATTATTGTTATTGTCATACGGATGATTATGTATTTTGACGTGGACGTGACAATTTATCTTTATTTTGGTTTTTTGTTACTTGTCTGTCATTATTATATGAAGATGGTTGTTTACTCTAGTTATCTTTTTGTTAATTTGTCAAGCGCTGTTTTAAAATAGTTCTTATTCCTGAATACATACACATAAGTAGAGCCGAATTAAGTGAATCAGCTTGCATTTTTCTAATATGCATGCTTAAAGGATTTTTGACACCTGTTATGAATTTTCTCAGACAGTT
The DNA here is from genome assembly GCA_027475135.1 of Bactrocera correcta. Classification (NCBI taxonomy): domain Eukaryota; kingdom Metazoa; phylum Arthropoda; class Insecta; order Diptera; family Tephritidae; genus Bactrocera; species Bactrocera correcta. Next base: position 73,146,328 of record CM050326.1, read on the forward strand.
CTGCACGTAACGTCCTTTCGTTGCTTTTATGATATTTTGATCTCACCCGTGTGTCCGAATATAGTCACAGAGTATAATCTGAATGATTTTTAGTATCAGTCCGATTATACTATATAGTTTTTGCAAAAGTTATGACATCGTTTGAAGTCGACTCAATTTAAAGCAATATTATACTTGTAAAGGAGATCACTTGCTTCTCCCTGGATTTTATGCCTATGGCTCATAAATATATTTGACTACATATAAGAAGTTTTGTTAGCTCGCCTATATAAAAACAGAACTTTTTCAACTTCGTTCATGAAGTGGTGAAATCTTTTGGATTACCCGTAAATGCAGTTATGTATCTTCTGGGTTCTGGAGTTTTAATATTGATCATCTGATCAAACTGTGCTTAGATATTACGTACTTGCACCTTGCATCATTTCGTTAGCTTCTGTATTGGAAATGGTGTATACAGGGCTTGTCTTGTATTCTTCGGAGTACTGGCCACTAGTCCAGACCAGTACGGAAGCTCAACTGGTAGTGGTTTCGGCTACGAGATTTGACCGGAGACTTAATTCTGGTACCACGAGGGGCAGGAGTCCTTGGAGGTAACTCCAACCTGTTCATACGGACTGGCCCCTCGGGAAGTATCGTGGTGGTTGTGGCTTATACCCAAATGCGGATAGAATTGACATTTGTCAGTTCGATGTGGAGTTGCATTGCAACCGAGTGCCGGACCCAAAGCACGGCAGAGGTTTTAGATGGGCCTCGAACCCGATAAAGGTGGTTAGTGTGTTCATTAGGATGGGTCGATTCTGGACTTTTTTCGATTCAGGATTTCTAACAATGCGGAAAAGTTGCCTTAGTACTTCCTGATTCCAATGCAACTTTTTGTTTTGAGATCGGATTGCATCTTCAACCGCAACTCCGGCCTTGAAATTTCGGAAATTCGCCTAAAAACGTGAAATTGTCTACCTAGCGCCTGAAATATGCATCTCATGGGAAAATGTATAAAACAAAAGTTATTTGTCACGTCATTTGCTACCAAAATGGTATATGAAATCATGGCCGTTCCCGAGATACGAGCACAAGGTGAAAATCGGCTTGCGACCACACTTCTTGACGTTGATTTCGCCGAGTGCTATCACTCACATTCATTCACCTACGCCAAAGGACACGTTCGGATAGGTCTCCACATAAATATTTTTTCTTCGAGTTCCTTCACTCTTGTCGGGGATTTCGCCGAGGGCTATCACTTATATTCTCTCAACAGCAAAGAACTGAAAATGTCTGTATCTAAATTTAAATTTAGTGATAGAGCAGCGGCCTTGATGGTTTCATCTGCTTTTCTGGATGCCAAAAAAGCAGGTTTGATAACAGAGGATCAGGTTAGCTTTGTCACTGACAAATGCAAAATTAGTCGGGCAAAAAAAAAAAGTGTTGGAGTTAAGCTCCAAAACACCAAAAGTATTGACTGTATATGGGCTGTATTTTGACGGCCGCAAAGACAAATACTTACACAAGTCAGCGAAGGTGAAAAGTACTACCGCGACACTGTCAAAGAGGAACATATTTCTCTTATAGCGGAACCTGGTTGTCATTACCTTGGCCACGTCACCTCTCCTCACGCAAGCTATATGGCAACATTTACAAGACAATTCAATTGATGTGGAACATCTAGAAGTTGTCGGTGCTGATGGCACCAACACGAACACAGGTTGGAAAGGTGGAATCATTCGGAAACTAGAAGAAAGAATAGGTAGGCCATTATAGTGGGTTGTTTGTCTTCTACATTTCAACGAACTTCCATTTCGTGCTCTTTTCGAACACATAGGTGGTGTCTCAAAGAGTCCAAATACATTCTCTGGCGACATAGGTAAACTCCTTGATTGTGAGAAGTTGCCTGTTGTAAAATTTGAAAGTTTTCCATCCTGCCAATTACCTTCTGAGGTTATTAATCCCACCCAACTTAGCACAGACCAAGCTTATCTCTATAAAATATCAGAAGCTGTTATTTCCGGTCAATGTTCCTCAGATTTAGCGTCGATACATCCAGGTAACATGTGCAAATCTCGCTGGCTCACTTGTGCAAACAGATTTCTGAGATTATACATTTCTTTTGACAAACCAACAAAGGAAATAAAGATTTTGGTCAAGTACATACTTACAGTTTGCTCACCTTTGTGGTTCTCAATAAGATTCAACAGTTCAATCAAAGATGGCTCGCGCCATCTCTATGCTGCAATTAAAAGGTAGAGATACTTACCTGCTAAACTGCGCAAGGTTGTCGATTCATCCATTCAACAGAATGCTTTCTTTGCTCTTCCAGAAAACATTTTCCTTAGTATTATGACTGACGAACGGATAGAAGTCAGAAAGTTGGCCCTTGACCGTCTTCTGGCAGCCAGAGAAGCAGAGTCTGACACTGTAAATGGAAGGGTTAGATGTAATAAAGTGCCAAAGCTGCATTTCAAACCTAATAATTATTACGATATGATTAACTGGAAGACAATTACCTTGACTGTTCCACCAGTTCTTTGTTCAGTTTCTAACGAAGAACTCATAAAAGGGCTGTCGGGAGACACTGCAGAGGTATGGAAATTTAGTGAATTCCCCTTTCACACCGTGGCAGTCGAGAGAACCGTCAAACTGGTGACAGAGGCATCTTCTAAAGTTATTGGCCCCCAATCTTGCGATCGTTTTATACGCTCTACACTGAAATCTAGGCAACAAGTGCCAAAGTTTAGTACAAAGTCTGATTTTCTCAATAAATTTGACACAGATTCAGACTAAAACAAGCCTGACATATGGTTGGTTTGTTGGGTTGGGCTTGAGAGGAACCCGAAGAGCAGCCACCTCCACGTAGTGGGTTCTGGGTGACCAATACAGGTTAGCTGAGAGCTGCAACAATTTTCACCTTGCGCTGTGGCGCGTCGCCTTTTCGCTTGTATCTCGAGAACAGTTCGTCCTACGGCCATGGCCACATATACCATTTCGGTAGCAAATGACGTGACAAATAACTTTTGTTTTATACATTTTGCCATGAAATGCGTATTTTAGGCGCTAGGTAGACAATTTCACGATTTTAGGCGAATTTCCGAAATTTCAAGGCCGGAGTTGGAGTTGAAGATGCAATCCGATCTCAAAACAAAAAGTTGCATTGGAATCAGGAAGTACTAAGGCAACTTTTCCGCACTATTAGAAATCCCGAATCGAAAAAAGTCCAGAATCGACCCACCCTACTGTCCATTCCACACTGCCAATTGGTACTGAAAATGCCTGGCAACGCATTGATTTGATCCGTTATGCTTTTGAGTACCGTGGAGTAAAGCTGTCGTCAGCAGGTACCTACGTTAAACATTCCGGTTGCTGGATTGGGATCCTCTGATTAACGTTGCTTTGATTCCCATAAATTTCTAGAGTATAAAATGTTCAGCTGAATACGGATTTAGCCAATATATATATATATTAGGGTGTGTTTTTTTTAACTATTAATTTTTTTTCAATCCCGTCACGAAATTTTCTTGGAAATACCCTGAAAAAAATTCCCTGAAAATTTGAGCTCTTAATATTAACATTAAGAACTGGACCAAGACATTTTAAAATTTTATTTATTTAAAATATTTTAAAATTATCTGCAAAGGTCTCTCAATCCTATATACACACAGTGACCGATATTTTCGAACAACAGTCAATGGTGACTAGGAACAGTATACAAGTAACAAAAGAATCATATGGTCGTCAACAGCTGAGATCACCTGATCGAAAGAGTTGATTTTTCGGCACAGAAATTTAAATAACAGTAGTTAAAGTTAAATTAATTAAAATGTAGTAATAAAATTTAATAATAATAAAATTAATAATTTTAATAATAATAAAATTTAAATATATATTTATTGATTTTCCTCACCTCCTCTGAGGTTGCAATGTCGGCGCGTTACCGATATTTTTTGGGTGTTCGGTTCCCCAGGAGGCCTATTTTCACCCATATAATATATATCTACAATACTAAACAAAACTACTTGTAATAATTTAAACAAAAATAGATATATAAATATCAGGTACAATTCAGGTACAATAATAATAAAAACCAAAGCAATCTACTAATAGTATTCAAAACAATTGACTTGTAAAAGTCTTGTTGTAACAAAAACAAAAACAAATGTATGAAAATCAGGTACAATTCAGGTACAATAATAATAAAAACCAAAACAATCTACTAAGTAATAAATAATATTTACAAAACATTCTTAATCACTAACAGCGAAATGCTAATTAAAAAACCCTTTTAAAAGAGTAGTGGTGGAAAAAAGGGTCCTAAACCTAGTACACGAAAACACTTAAAAAACAATATTAATAATAAGCGTGCAAACCTAATCAGAAAAATTTTCATTTCAAAATATCAAATAAGGGTAACTGTGGAAATTGCGGCCTGAGACAGACAAACTTTTGAACAATTATAAAATATTTGAAAGACAGAGAGACAAACATAGATATTATTTCCTTAAAGACAGAAAAACGGACGTGATTACTATTTGAGAGTAACACACAAAAACTTTATGTTTTTGAAATCATTTTGTTTCGCTTTTTTATTAAAAGTGTTTACTGAGAAATATGTCCTAATTCGTATGAATAAACATTTTATCACGCCGGAATTACAATTTTCACAACAATAATACGGTTCTACGTCCACCATTTTTTCAAATAATATTTACGAAAACCCAAACCCATGGCAAGTAGAATCAAAATGTTGTGTAAAAATATCTTTAATTTTTGTTACAAAATTTATAAACTCAAGGGGTGGTTTTACGACCCGGCAATTAATATATTGCTTTTCGGAAGTGAAAAAGAAATCTTCTTCAGTGATAGCACCACCAAATCTGGGCAAAGGCATTAAACAGTTATGTTATTTAAAATATTTATAATATAAATAACCGCAAAAATATACGAAAGCATTTTTATGCAGAAAGCTGCTTTCAACCACGTCCACATTTACTTCTATTTGAATGTTTTGAAATGTAGAAAGAGTAGGTCTTGGCAATGCTTCAAAAGTTTGCTAAGAGGTATTTCGAACCAAAGCGCCTGTAACGACGCTTTGGAGGGAGCTATTTGAAAATGACTTACACTGCTTAACTGGCAAGAATTCGCAATTCCCTTTATCAACGCAGCGAATTTATCCTATGCCCCAGGCTTTTCTGAAAAGATATGAGAAACGCTGCGGAGTTATTCTCACATCAAATCCCCCTCCTCTACGTATGTGTCCGAAAAAATTTTCCAGTCTATCCTGAGTCAGTTTCCTTGTCATTAAATGTCTGAATCCCTTATGTGACTAGAAATGCCACAAACGTCTTAAGCTACTTCTATTTAGAAGCCAACCTTTTATGAAATTAAAAGACCGAACGAGTTGTACACTTTAATGGAGTTAAGAAACTCCTCGGCTTCTTCAAGAAATTTTAATTGGTCCCCAGTAGCCGAAAAGGGTTCTTTAAAATTCCTTGCTACTACTACTATCAAAAATATTGAATAATTTGTCAAAAAAAGGACGAACTCGGCTGTATTAAGAAAAGATGGAGACTTAGAAGTATTAAGTTTCCGGGAGCTATAAAGGGCGAACATAGCACTTGCAACAGAATGACTATCAACTTGAGAAGCTAATTGCACGCTCATTTTTCGAAAAGGTTAATTTATGGGTGCAACTAATGTCATTATGGGTACTGTTTTCATATACATATGTATATCAACTGAACGCCCATCAAAAACGATTTTATTTTTTTATTTTCTAAGCAGTTTCGTGTACTTTTTAAAAGATGCGGCGAATCAAAGAAGTATATGACTTCTGAGACACTCACTTCGAAATAGGACCTTTCTTTATTTATTCCTACTAACCTTGAAAAATTTACGAAATTTGACCCTTGGTCACTAACTATTTGGCAGGGACGCAATCCAATACTCTGGAGTTGACCAATGGCTTCGAATATATAATTTTTCATAATACCTCCATTGCAAGCTTTATGCACAATAAAATATGCTAGAGGGTGAGTCCAAATTCCTCCACCAATACCTTGGACGAAAAGTGTTAAAACACTAGAAGCTACTCTGGAGGTACGATTTTCATCACCGTAATCCTCCAACCCAATGATCCAGTCCATATTTTTCTCATACTGAAGGTGGATTTTCAGAGACATTTCGTCACAGCATATCGAAACATATCTCTTAGCGTCTGTGAAACCACGGCTTCTCAACTCCAAAGCTTTAATGCTGCTAAAATTGCAGCCAGGGTACGTGGCCAACCTTGAACAAATTATTAGAGGGTTACTTACGATGGCCAATTAAAAAGGGGCTTTAAATACCTGTACTTAATAGGTGATAAAAATTTTACAGCCAGAGCTAGAGTTTTCAGTTTCCTATCAAACCTATAGCCCTTCGGAGTACGGGGCGCATTTTTAAGCCAATTCCTCACACAGATTGCAAGATGTGGAGGAAGTTTGCCACATAGCACTGCAATTTGTCTATTTTCTTTTTGCCCAAGTATAGACAAACTCTTATTTTTTTCTAAAATTTCTATTTGATTTTCTAAAGTTTTCACTTTATTGCGTAAAAATTCTATTTCCTGTGATTTAGAGTCCAACTCCTCCCGATACATTCCTTTTCTAGGGGTCCCTTCTGACAAATAAATATCTGTTTGAGTTTGTCTACTCAATGCCCAAGTGCTAACTAGTTTCGCCTTACCTAAAGAGGAAGAATGTGTACATTCTTCAAGACCTGCTGGTTGAAGGGATTTACCTAAGGGTTCAACTTCAAACGTATTACTGTTTGACGTTGAGAGAGTTCTAATTGGAGAAGAGCTAAAATATATCGGGTAAAAATCCTCACAACCTAATTCTATGATGTTGTCCTGTCCATTTTCGTCAATTATTCTACCTAATTGTCCACTACAACCTATGGCTATATCAACTTTCGCTGTAGGTGGAGATAATCTTAAATTTAAGTCAGTGGTAGTAGTGGTCAATATTAAGCAACCCTTCCTCATCTTAAGTGAGAAATGTCTCTGGCACGCACATAAATGTTTTATATTTTAACTATTAACAAAAGAGGCGTCACGAAATATTAAATCAAGATATTTTAATGTCTCTATTATTATTAGAAATATTTTGTTTCGGCTTCTAACAAAAAATTTAAATATTTATTTTTAACTAAATTATTTTTATATACGTCCACATTTTTAACACTAGATATACCAGACCAGTCAAAAGACTGTTTCGGTATTTCAATTTAAAATTCCTACTACGTGTAATATTTTTGTAATTATATCATGATTTCTCTAGTAATAACTAAAGAATTAATTTTATAAAGTTTATATAACTGTAAAACTGTACTGTTAAAAGTAAATAAAGACTGGAAACCCTATTGAACACTTCCTTTTTAAGAACAGTCATTTTGACTAGTTTGGTATAAATAGGTATACTTCAATCGATAAGTATAACTAGTGTTAAATAAAATAATAAAAATAAATCCGATAGCTGTATATACATATATAAATTAAAATATAAAATATAAAATACCGCGATTTTTTAATTGCACGTTTTTTATGAAATAACGGCTTTTGAATTTCGGACGACCCTATTCACATTTTGTTTACGTTTTGCCCAAAATTTTTACACACACTTAATTCGTCACTTTAACATATGTATATTATTACCACTTTATAAAAATATTTGATATCACTTTTTTATCCGCGATTTTACTCTCAAAAATTTCAACCAATGACAATTTTGAAACAGCGATCACGAAAACGAATCCACAAATCGGTTGTAACTTTTGAAATTTGTCGAAACTTAACGTTTATAACATAGTCAAAAAACATAAATCAATAAGATTTTGAGTTATAGACAATTTTTGAGACTTGAGACGATTTTGCTATTCTGTAAGTGACAGTCTCAAATTCTTTACATTTCATTATTCAGAGATGTTTTTACACTTGAATGATAATAAATATGTCGATAACAAATATTAACTTTTCTATAACATAGTCAAAAAACATAATTATCAATAAAAATAAAAATATATGTTGACTTTGTTTCATAATATTTACGAAATTTATGTAAAATTTATTTATTTTTAACCTTTTCGTGTTTTAATTGCTTACAAAATGTAAAAAAACGACAATCGATTAATATCTATGATGATCTCTATTCAGTACATTGAAAATGGCAGCAAGAGTTCATTTTAGTTTTGTGACCAGCTAACTACCAAGTCTAAATATTTTGAGACTAACGCTAGAGACTGTTTAGTGAATAGTAACTAGTATCAAATTGATACTTTGTCTCAAAATGTCTCAAATAGAGACTAGAGACTGGTTACAGAATCCCGCTAATAGTCTATTTTCATGTATTAGACTCACCTGGATATTTCTCCTTCCGATGGGAAGGGATAAAGCGGCACCCCCAAACTGCAACCAGCAACACATTTGCGAAATGGCATCCTATTATATGATAAAACAATTATTAACACATTTTATACAATGCATGTTAATATACTTACTCTGGATAAAGTGTAGATAATATATAAAAGCAGACTCTTAGTTAAAATTAATCACATTGCAACAATCACAACTTTGAAAGTTTTTTCTGCTTAAAAATATGTCCGTTGAAAAGACTTTTCACATCACACAGTTGCACGAAACAATTGTTTTTTTTTAAGAGTTACACAAATATTCCTTAAAATTTTTAATAAAAAAATTTAAATTTTTTCGTTAAAAATATTCCGTTTAAAAGATTTTATCTAATTCAAAAATGTATTTTTAAAATTACAAAATTTCTTAAAATTTAATAAAATAAGAGAATTACCAAATTTCGTCATAAGAATTTTCTTAAAAAGCAAATTACTTCTGATTTTAATGAAATTATTAAATTACAAACTTTCTTAAAATATAATTAAAGCTACCCGAAATGTGCTTTTAAGGATTTGGCCGTTTAGGAAGCCTACGAATGCTGGTTTTGCCTGAGCTTCCCATTTTTGTTCTTAATTAATTTCTGTTATTCTAAAATTTCCCGTTAGGTAAAATAATGTTTTTATTTTTAGAAATAAATATTAAGGATTTAAATTTGTATGGAATTTTGGTTTAATTGATTCCAAAGTTATGTGCAAAATTTATCGTAATAATTCCTTCTTGATTTGTGATGAAAGGAAGATTAAATGAATTAAATTCCTAAAGTGGGCGGGTTTGGTCATTTCCATTTTCGTACTTCAAAGATTCAAAAAATCCGGATAAATTTAGTCGGAACGTATCGGTATGATAGGATTTTACTTAAAAGGTGTGGGAGTGGGAATCAATTTTTTCCCCTATCTCAGCTTTCTCCATGGTAAAATGATGGCTGCTTTGTTTGATTCAAGGATTTTAGGAAATTTACATAATTTTATGGGAAGGACAAGAATTTATTTAACTTTTTAGCCCTTGCCGTCTAAAGGGACTGTCTGGGCGTTTGTTCTCATAAATGGTTTAGAAATATTACTTAAACAAATATGACGGGAAAAACATTACAAAATTTAACCTAAATTCCCTGTACCGCAAAATGTAGAATCTTAAATCACTATCTAGAAAATCTTCTGGAATATAACATCGTGAAACATTGAAGAAATGGAACCTAACGATATTAAATGAACGAAAATAAAGTTGGAAGAATTTGAAATCACAACGAGGAAAATATAAAAACATGGGCACAAACAAAAATGCGGAAAGAGCCGATGTTGATAGAAAACCAATTATATTATGAAAATTAGAAAATAAACAACAAGGCATTAAACCGGTTTTTACAAAAAAAAGCGAAAAACCTAATTTTAGTTAGCAAAACCAAATATTAATGGAAAATAGTAGAAATTAATTAAAATGGTTTTACGAATATTTCTAAAATAAAAATTATAAATATATCTATAAAAGTTAAAAAGTTAAATATAAAAAGCAATTTATTAAATAATTAATTAATAACAACGAACGTTACAAATTAGATTGCTTTGTAAATTTAAATAAAAAAAAGTAAAAAATCAATAAACAATATTTTAAAATTTATTTTTAATCAAACCTGCGCTTAAAATTGGCTTGTGTAATTTTGCAAACTTTGCAATGTTGCTAGATTGCCCAATTGAGTACTTTTGAACTTTTAATTTTTGCAAAAAACCAAAGAACATTTTTAACGGTTTCGTAAGTTACAAACTCGCAATTTTTATCCGAAAGCCAAATGTTAAATATCTAACGGGGTTTAGCAAAACAATAAACAAAAATGGTAAAGTTTACGATAAAACTAACAATTTTTATTAAGCCACTTTTTTTAAATTTTAATTTGATTTTTATTTGCATTGTATAAAACAAAAAATTTTAATTAAATCTAAAACACAACAATTAATTGTTTCATTTTTTTTTTTTAATTTCTTATTTATTGATTTTAAAAAAGCAACAATAAAATTCAACATTATCTTTTTGATAAACAAGCGCAAAAGGGGTTAGTTTAAAAAACATTTCATTTTTATTAATAAAAACGGAAAATAATCTTCCAGTTTTTTGATAAACATATTTGACCTGGTCTCGAAGGGCTAGGTCAAAAAATATTTTACTTTTTAGTTAAATGGAAAAAAAACTTTAGTTCCCAAAACTTTTGATTATCCCTTTTAAGAAAAATCACATATGTTATTTACACTTAGTCAAAATAAAAGCAAAACAAATGATGTACGCCAATTACTTTAAATGATTTTCTAAAAAGAAATAAAACTCTCTTAGTAAGCTTTTTGCGGGCAAAATTTTGCCGAAAGGAGGAGTGACCGGTGGCCACAGTGTCGGGCAACCTTTTGAATGGTTAATGTGTTTTTTATGGGCAAATGGTTTTTGCCAAAAGGGGAAGTCGAGCGGTGCTATCAGTGAATACAGGGCCACTCCCTGTATGGTAAAAGTGATTTTTAGTCAATAATGGTTTAATGGTGTCCTTCGAGTGTTGGATTCTGAGCAATTTTTGGTTATAATTTGGCGGACACGCCTTTTCAAGCACAATTTCGTCAAAATGCGATAATCATGTTTTGAGTGTTCAATTTCATTTCATGAATTTCATATGATTTCGTTGATTTTGGATTAATTCACGCACAGTTTCGGGAATTCCAATCACGATTTTGATTGGCCACATGTTGAGTATTTATGTCTCACGACCACTTTGAAAACAAACCACTGTGCACTCTGTACGGAAGCAATCATCGCCATACATTTGTTTCATTAATTGAGATGTTTCGGTAAAAGTTTCAATTTTAAAACAAAACTTAATGTTGGCCTTTGTTCGAAGCTCATTTCCACCCTAACACAACATATACACTAAACGCAAAAAATTCACTTCTACGATGAAATGTCATGAAATTCCCACTGACAATGGATAAAGATAAGAATCTAATAGTCGAATATATGGATTCAAAAAGATGTAAACGCCACAGATTGGATTGTTATGTTAGCTATGGCGGTATGTTAATTCCCTATGTATTTAATTTAATTTATGAATTTACGTAAAATTTTGGTTAGAAATCCATCAAGACCAGTGCTTAATCAAGTAATCGTTGACGTAAATTACTCAAGACAAATTTCTTGAAGATTGTCTAAAATTACGCCCGAATCGCGGAGTCGGCGGCAATAATTATCGAGTGAATTCATCACGACGATCCGCACTCTCGATAGATGGAATAGAAATATTATAAACAACTTCCCTGGTTTGCTTTAATGACATTTATGAATTGAATACGAAACAAAAAAATAAAAAAGTATTTGAATAATTGAACAAAATTCAAATTTATTATGTTTATACGTAAATTACTAATTCAGTTTTGCATTCAATAAAATAAAATACAATTAAAATTTAACATATTGCAGTATTTTGTAAATGAAAAATGATACAAAAGATACGGGAAATGGACCAATAACTAAATAGATCATAAAATTAGAGATCATATAAGCTGTCTTTAGATAATAATAATTAAATTTCACAATTCATGTATTTCCAATAAATATATTTCAATAAAAACAGAAACTTGGAACTAACTATGTATACCTTGGTGTATACTATTTATTTTTGAATTCCTTCTTTAATATCAAGTTCATGGTTTTAATCTAACTCCACAGCTTTTATTTGTACTCTTCTTTTATTGCAGCGATCTCTTCTTTAAAGAAATTAGTTCTTGATTTTCTTGTACTGCATTCTATCTCCCTTGGAGGAGTTGTCTTCTGCACAGTAAAAACTTTTTCGTACGGACCTCCACCATCCTTGGTTTCATCTTTTAATGAATTTTCTTTTTTATATTGCTTTTGTTAGCAGATACCATTTTTGTATTTTACTATTATTTTAATCATATTATTTAATTAATTAATATTATTTATGATTTACTTTCGCTAAATTAGCATCTTTCATCTGTGCCCCGGAGCTTAAGTTTTAGCGTCATAATCCATAACTTATTTGATGCAACTTTACTTGCCCTAATCAAAATATTATTTTAATCTAATAGCATAAAATCACTCTAAAATTTTTTAGACGCTATTATTTTGTTACATATGTCCTTAAACATTAGTTATTTTTAATATAAAAACAAAAAAACACGCTAATGTACATGTTAAATAAACTCAATAAAAGAAAAATAACTTACATTTTACCTCCGATTATTTTTAATGATAATTAAAACTTTTTTTTTAAATTTACTTAACCTTTCAAATGCTAACGAGTCATTTTGATAGTTTGGTATAAATAGTATACTCAACGTAATATACTAGTTTAAATAAAATAAAATAAATCCGACGTATTCTATATAAATTAGTTAAATTATAAAATACCCATTTTATTGCACTTTTTAAATACGTTTTATTCCACCCTATAAATTTTGTTACTTTTCAAATTTTACCATCTTAATTCGTCACTTTAATATGTAATATAATTACCACTTATAAAAATATTTGATATCACTATTTACATACTATACGTGCATTCTTAACGTGAGACATATCTCTCTAATTTGAGATTTTGAGTTGAGAAATTTTTAGACGAGACGATTTTGCTATTCTGTAAGACAGTCTCAAATTCTTTACATTATTATTAGAGATGTTTTTACCTTGAATGATAATAAATATGTCGATAAAATATTAACTTTTCTATAACATATCAAAAAAATAGTATCAATAAAAATAAAAATAATTTACTTTGTTTCATAATATACGAAATTAGTAATTTAATTTAACCTTTCGTGTTTTTTGTACAAAATTAAAAAAACGAAATCGATTAAATCTAGAGACTCTTTAGTAATAAAATGCAGCAAGAGTTATTTGTTTTGTGACCAGCTAACTAAAGTCTAAATATTTTGAGACTAACGCTAGAGACTGTTTATGTAGTAACTATATCAAATTGATCTTTTCTCAAAATGTCTAAATAGAGACTAGAGACTGTTACAGAACCCGCTAATAGTCTATTTTATGATTAGACCAATATTTCTCCTTCCATGGAAGGGATAAAGGCACCCCCAAATGCAACAGCAACAATTTGCGAAATGCATCCTATTTATGATAAAACAATTTAACAATTACAATGCATGTTAATATACTTACTCTGGATAAAGTGTAGATAATATATAAAAGCAGACCTTAGTAAAATTAATCACATTGCAACAATCACAACTTTGAAAGTTTTTTCTGCTTAAAAATATGTCCGTTGAAAAGGCTTTTCACATCACACAGTTGCACGAAACAATTGTTTTTTTTAAGAGTTACACAAATATTCCTTAAAAATTTTTAATAAAATAAGAGAGATTTACCAATATTTCGATACAATAAATAAATGTTTCATTAAAACTAGATAAATTTAGTCTTTATGAATTTTAATAATCGAAATATATATGAAAACTTAACAAAAACTTTCTTAAAATAATAAATTGAATAGCATAACACCGCAACACACTCGTGCCTTTTCTAAGGCATTTGGCCGTTTTAGGAAGCCCTAACGAACTGCCTGGGCTTTTGCCCTGAGCCTTCCCTCATTCTATTGCATTCTTAATGTAATTTCTGTTATTCTACGAGCTTTCGCCTGTGTATGTATGGGTGAAAATGATAGGATTTTCTAAAGTTATCTTAATCTTTGTTTGGTTGGATTTGGACAATTTTTGGTCATATAATTGCATTCTCTAAAGGCATTATTCGTGCAAAATTTTATCCCGTTATATTAATTCCTTCTTGATTTGTGTATAGAAAGTGAAAGAATTAAATGGAACTTGAAATTGTGCTATATAGGATGTAGGCGGAGTTTGTAGTTCGATTTCACACATTTTCGTACTGTGACATAAGAATATGAGAAAAATGCCACGGACTAATTTAGTCGGAATCGGTAGCGCCGGTCTCGAGATATGTGATTTCACCTAAAAGTGGGCGGTGGGGCGCCCATCATCCAATTTTTTCCCCGTACTCTCAAAGCCTTCTCATACCATCTCGATAAAATTGTATGGCTCTGACATATTTAGTCATTGATTCAAGGCACTTTTAGTAGTTTTAACAGTAATGTTTTATGGGAAGTAGACGGAGATATTTTCCAATTTAATCCGTTTTTACGCGTCGATAGGTACTAAAGGGACTTGTCGTGAGGCGGTTTGGTTTCTGCAGCTCAAATGGTTTAGGAAATATGTACATTAAACCAAATAGATGACGGGACTAAGACCACTTTATCAAAATTTTTAGCCCTAAATTGCCCCTTGCTACCGCAACAATGTCTGTCAGTTCTATATCTTAAATTAGACTTTATTCTATATATCTATCTTCTGAGGAAACTACTGACATCGTTGAAACAACAGAAGTAGTAGCGTAAGCCATAACAGATAATATTAAATGATACTGAAAATAAAGTTGGAGAAGAATCTTGTGAAGACTCCACAACTGAGGAAAAATCAACTGAATTGATAACATGGCAGGCTCACATTTAAAGAAATGTGGGAAACTGGAGCCGATGTTGAAGATGAGGACGAAGTTGAAGTATTCGAGTGAATTTTAGAAAATGAAGCATACGAGAGGCGAGGAAGTATAAAAGCCGGTTTTGCACAAACCAACACAATTGCCGAAAAAGCGCTAAGATGCTTTAGTTTAGCAAAACCCAAATATTACTGGAAAATGAGAAGAAGATTACAAACAACAAACTGGTTTTCTTTATCTCGGCAATATTTTTAAACATAAAAATAAGAGAAATATATCTTATTTATAGTCTCACAGACGAGTTAGATATTAAAAATGGTCGATTTCAGTTAGATAATTAATTTAATAATTGCGAACAGATAAACAGATTATTCCAAAATTTGACGCAATTTCTTTCGACTATATGCTATAAAAGTAAAAAAAAGTACAAAAATATAATAAAACAATATTATTAAAATTATATTTGATATAACTCACTAACCTTGACCGTCTAGCTAACATAGTTGGCTTTGGTGTAAATTTTTGGGCAACTACTTTTCAAATGTTGCTAGATTTGCTCCACAGCTTCGGCAGTGATGCTTTTTTGAACTTTTAATTTTTGCAAAAAACCAGGGTTGCATTTTTGAACTGGTTCTACTATGTAAGTATACAAACTGCGCAGTTTGCATCACCGAAACCGCCCATAAATAGATAGTACATATGCACTAGACCGGGTTGATTTGCAGAGAGCCGAAACAAACAGATAAATCGGATATGCGGTAAATGTTCTACGGATCATTCTGAACAATTTTTATGCGTAAAGCCACTTTGCTTTTAAAGTGATTCTAATGTCTGGAGGGTTTTTATTTGCATATGTACTCATATAAACAAAAAATTGGTTAAGTTTACTTCATAAAACTACTACTACTAATTTATATTAGTTTCACTATTATTATTTTTTTTTCAATATTTCATTATTTATTGGATCTGCTTAGTAAAGCCTAACAATAAATATTCAAACATTAAATCTTTTTGACACAAAACAAGCGCAAGAGCTGTGGTTGAGCTTTTTGGTAGAACGTTGCTCTCTAGTAGTTTTATTAATAAAAACCAGAAAACACATAATACATATCACATGTTCTTGTTTGATTAAACATATATGTGACCTGGTCTACGGAAAGGGGGTTTAGGTGTCAAAAAATCAATTTTCACTTTTTAGTTGATTCGGATGGAAGATGAGATGCTTTCTCACGTTTCCCAGAAAACTAGTTTTCGCACGTTAGCTCCCTTTTCGTAGACCAGGTCACATATGTTTATTTACATACATTAAATCAAAAATACATGCAACAAAACAAAACATAGAGATGTACGCCAATTACTTTAAATGTATTTTTCTATTAAAAAGAAAATAAATCAACATATCTGCTTCAATACAGCTTTTTGCACGGTCCAAAAGCATGTCGAACGAGTGTTTTAGCTCGTTGACCGGTATGGCCACCAGTGTGCCGGGGCAAGCCTTTTGAATGGCCTCTACGTCTGCGTAACGCTTTCTTTTCATGGGCAAATGCATTTTGCCGAAAAGGAGGAAGTCGAGCGGTGCCATATCAGGTGAATACAGGGCCACTCCCTGTAATGGTTAAAATGTGATTTTTAGTCAATAATCGGTTTAATGGTGTCCTTCGAGTGTTGGATTCTGAGCAATTTTTGGTCGTCAGTCAATTTGTGCGGAACACGCCTCTTTCGTAAGCGCAAATGTTCCGTCAAAATGCGATAAATCGATGTTTTGGAGATGTTCAATTTCATTTCCATGAATTTCAATTATGATTTCGGTTGATTTTGGATTAATTCACGCACAGTTTCGATGGAATTTCCGATGATCACGGATTTTGATTGGCCCACATGTTGATCGTCATTTATGTCCTCACGACCACTTTGAAAACGTTTAAACCACTCGTGCACTCTGCTACGGGAAAGCAATCATCGCCATACATTTGTTTCATTAATTGAGATGTTTCGGTAAAAGTTTTACCAATTTTAAAACAAAACTTAATGTTGGCTCTTTGTTCGAAGCTCATTTTCGCACCGCTAACACAAACATACTGACACTTAAAACGCAAAAAATTCACTTCTTATCGATGAAATGTCATGAAATTCCCACTGGACAATGGATAAAGATAGCAGAATCTAACATACCAGTCGACATATAGTCTGGATTCAAAAAGATGTAAACGCCACAGCATTGGAGTTGTTATGTTAGCTATGGCGGCTTATGTTTAATTTCCCTATGTATTTAATGGTTTAATTTATGAATTTACGTAATTCAACTTTTGGTTATGAAATTCCATCAAGAACCAGTGCTTAATCAATGGTATGGTGAATCCGATTGAGGCCGTAAATTACTCTAAGACAAATTTCTTGAAGATTGTCTAAAATTAGCGCCCGAATCGCGGCAGTCGCGAGCGAGCAAGTAATCGTATCGAGTGAAATTTCATCACGACGATCCGCACTCTCGATACGATGCGAATAGAAATATTATGAAACAACTTCCCTGGTGTTGCTGTTAATGACATTTTCGAATGAATTGAAATACGAAACAAAACAAAATAAAAAAGTATTTGAATTGGAATTGAACGTAAATATTCAAATTTATTATACGTTTATACGTAAATTTACTAAATTCAGTTTTTGCATTCAATAAAATGAACCCTAATACAATTTAAAAATTTAACATATTGCAGATATTTTGTAAATGAAAACAATGATACAGAAATAGATACGGGAAATGAGACTCAATTAACTAAAATAGATCATAAAATTAGAGATCATATTAAGCTGTCTTTAGATAATAATTGAATTAAACGTTTCAACAACATTCATGTATTGTTCCAATAAATATATTTCCAATAAAAACAGAAACTTGGAACTAACATATCGTATACCTTGGTGTATACTATTTATATTTCTGAATTCCTCTCTTTAAAATATCAAGTTCATGAGTTTTAATCTGCAACTCCACAGCTTTTCTTTGTACATCTTCTTTTATTTGCAGCGATCTCTTCTTTAAAGAAATTAGTTTCTTAAGATTTTTACTTGTACTGCATTCTATCTCCGCAGCTTGGAGGAGTTGCTCTTCTGCCACAGTTAAAAACTTTTCCTCGTACGGACCTCCACCAGTCCTTGGTTTCGAGTCTTTGTCGAATGAAATTTTCTTTTTTATATTGTGCTTTTGTTCAGCAGATACCCATTTTTGTATTTTACTATTATTTTAATCATCCATTATTTTATTTATTTAATTAATATTATTTATTGATCTTACTTTTCGCTAAAATTTAGCATCTTTCATCTGTGCCCCGGCAGCGTTAAGTTTTAGCGTCAATGAATCCCATAACTTATTTGATGCAACTTTACCTTGCCCTTAATTAGGCAAAATATTATTTGCTAAGTTCTGATGCTATAGCATAAAATCACTCATAAAATTTTTTTGACTCATATTTATTTTGTTTACATATGTCCTTAAATCATTAGTTATTATTTTAATATAAAAACAAAAAAACACGCTAATGTACATGTTAAATAAACTCAATAAAAGAAAAATAACTTGCATTTTACCTCCGATTATTTTTAACTGATATATTGAAAACTTTTCTTTAATTTGTACTATAACCTTTTTCAAATAGCTAACGAGTGAGATTTGGATTCTTTAGTACAAACGAGAACACGTTATCGAATGCGGCAACTTCAAATTTCGAATATTTGTATTCGATAGCGAGTACAGCGATCCGAAAACAAGAAAAAATTTTTTTACGGAAGCTATTGATTCTGTGCGCAAACTTATATTGTAAGATCGCAATGTAACCTTTCCTGGAATTGAGACAACTGTAAGCATGGGTGGGACCAACATACATTCTTTGATGAATGAACATTTAATTGTAGAAAAAAAAAATTTATGTGGAATCCCAGACAATTTCTTGATCGCTCAAAAAAGGCTCGTGTCGATTGGTCGAGAGAAATGTTAAAAAATTCGATAACGGTGATTCGAAACATTTATATAACGTGACATATGATGAATCATGAATTTATACGAATGAACCCGAAAGTAAGCAACAGCCGACTGGGTGTTTCAAAATGAACCAAATCTAACAAAAACTGTTCGACTACGAACTACTTCCCAGAAAATTCCACGTCGCGTTGACAGTCATAACTTCGAAGTCGTAGATAATTTCGTCTATCTTGGAACCAGGAATTACAGCAACGATAATGTCAGCCTCGAAATTCAACGCAGAATAACTCTTGCCCGCAGCTGCTACTTCGGACTGAGTAGACAATTGGGAAGTAAAGTTCTCTCTCGACGAATAAAAACCAAATCCTATATGTCACTCATTATTCCCGTCCTGCTATATGGAGCAGAGGCACGGACAATGACAACATCTGATGAATCGACGTTTAAAATTTTCGAGAGAAAGATTCTGCTAAGGATTTATGGTTCTTTGCGCATTGGTCACGGCAAATACCTCATTCCATGGAGCAAAGAGCTGTATGAAATATACGATGACATTGACATAGTTCTTCGAATTAAGAAACAGCGGCTGCGCTGGCTAAGTCATGTCATACGTATGGACGAAAGCACTCCAGCTATGAAAGTATTCGACGCAATACTGGCCAGGGGAAGAAGAGGAAGACCTTCACTCCGTTGGAAAGACAAGATGGAGAGGGAAGTGACTTCGCTTGGAATCTCCGATTGGCGCCAAGAAGAAAGAGTGACTGCGAAAAGAAGAAACGACTGTTGTTAACTTGGCTATAATCGCGTAAGCGGTATCCACGCCAATAAGGGAGAAAAATGTCTAAATATTAGTCTTAAATTATATATTATAAAAGTGATTCAAAAAAATTGGCCAACTTATTTTCGTTACTTTCTCCCTTCATGTCCTTATTCGCGTTGTGCTTAAACTTACCTATTGAATACAATGTACATATACAAGGCTTGCCCGAAAATAGGACTGAGACGATTTAAAACAAAAAAAAAGTTATTGAACCAGTCGTTATAATGCTTTAAAAAGTTTCAAAATAGGCTCCTTCTGTGACGATGCAACGCTGCCAGCGCGATTTCCAAGTATTGAAGGCATCACGGAAGGCATTCTCCAGAATAGCCTTGAGAGCCGAGGTGCATCGGCTTTTTCAGGCAAGGAAACAAAAAAGGCAGTTGTCGTGGTGCAACTTTCGATCGGCTGCGATGGCTTGTCGGACCCGATTGACCCTTCGTTTGAGACTCTTGAGAACTTCTACTTAAAACTTGGAGTTGACGGTTTGTCCAGGAGGAACTAATTCATGGTGGACGATGCCTTTGATGTCAAAAAAAGACAATGAGCAACGGTTCACTTTGGATTTGCTCATTCGTCAGCAACCTCTTCCAGACCCTCTAAAAAGGCCTGGTGTCACCGAAACACACCACTTCTTACTAAAGCAACATCTGGGTAAGTCTACGTGATCATATCAAACGTCTCTGTCGCATATTTACCAAGTTTCACACTGCTTTAACAAAGGCTGCATTTTCGGCTTGCACCACTCACAGAAACTGGTCGCCTGAAAATGTCTGTCCACTCTCCACGTGCTCGAAGACAAATGACCAGCTGACAGCTCGTTCGTTAGCTAGGAACGCGCTCTATCGAATCCAATCGGTGCGCGTACGCTCCGAAGTACAGTCGCCGCGAAAGAAAATCAGTCCTATTACTTTCCGACATACTCTGTACTATGTATATTTTCTTCTACCTATTCAGGGGTGTTGTGGAATCCAAGACAGAATTGCTTAGCTGTCAGAATTGCAAATCAATTCTGATTATCAATGGTGTCACAGAATGTGATTGGATTTTCGTCTTTTCGAAAATACGCAAAACCAATATTCGAACCAGCTGTTTATTAATGTGACAAAACTTGCAAATTAATACATTTGGAAGCAATCCTATTAAAGTTTTTAATGAGTTCCGAATTAAAGGAAGATTTTAAGAGATAATATAACTATATCGAATGAAAAAAGATGCATATGGGTGTTAAGTTACGTTTATTACGCTTTGTAAATCTTAATATTTGTTTATGCTTAAATCTCTTTATAAATTATCTAAGAATATACCCCCAAAGTTATAGATGGGAATTCGAAATATTGTCGAAGCTAGAAGGGAAATAGTGACGGAGCGGCTGGCAGATATATGAGCGCTGGGCAGAAAGCGAAAACATAAAGTAAAATTTTTTGGCAACTTTTTTCAAATTTTAAAAAATGTTAAAATTTTACATTTTTTTTATTTTCCTAGTTTAACTTGAACATAAGTTATTAACAAATATGAATCTCTTTGACTTTTTTGTTTCCGATAGAAATTGTAACCTGCATACTGCCCGCCATCCGACAAATGCACATGCGAGATGCATAGAGCAATTGCTTCCCTAGAAATTTCGCTTTAATCAATTATATCTTTCCCTCTCATAAAAAACCTCAAAAAATCCCCCTTAAATATCCGCATTTTTTTCAAATTCAATTAAGATATTTCGGTTTTGTTCTTATGTTTTCTCCTATAAAAGTAAAGATAGATTAATTCGCAACAATAAAATAACTTTATTTCTTAACTTACATTTCAAATCTGTGTGCGACTATCTTCTTGCTTTGTTTCTGACAGCAAAACCGACAAAATTGTTTCCGTGACACCTTAAACCGATACAAATTCTGTTTCGAATATCAAACCAATAATGTCTGAATTCATGACACCTACTGCTTTTTTTGATCGGTTTCAATTCTGATTCCGACAAATATTAGATTCCACAACACCCCTGATTAGTTTTACTCATTCTTTTGACTTTTTTCAATGCCAAATGTTACTTACCCTTTTTATGTTTGATACATATTGTACATACTAATATAAGCAAAAGATAGTAAGATTTTATTCATAGTTTTAAAATTATTAATTTATTACTCAAATTCTATGTCGTCTCCTTCAAAATCATCCCTTTCCATTCCTAGAAACAGTTTTTAAAGTTAATTTCCGGAGTGGCCTTCAATGCGCGTAGCGATTCACGTTTAATGAATTCAATTGACTCAAAACGGCTTCCCTGAAGCAGTCCTTTGAGTTTACGGAATAGTCAGAAGTCACAGTTATGAAGAATTAATGTAGTATGCGACAATTATTCTGGGTCGAAAAGAATTCGAAAAGCACCAAAACTCGATAATCGTATAAAACTGTCAACATAATTTTGGTTTGACGTGGGTTTTTGGTTTCGTCTCAACTTCGCCACGATATTCGGCCGATTGATCGCCGGTTTCCGGGTCATAAGCGTAGGTCCAAGACTCATCGACAATAATAATAGGTTGCATAACATCCTGGTAGTCGAAAAGCATTGTTTCACAGGCGTTAACGCGATGTTGTTTTTCGAAAAAATTTAGTGATTTTGGAACCAATCGTACTTTTACTTTTCTTAGTCCCAAACCATAACTTAAAATAGTTTGTAATGATCCTTCCGATATTCCAACGATGCCTTGTCTGTTAATCGTCGATTCTTAAGCACCAATTTTTTTATGTACTCTTTAAGCGTATAACTAAACGCTACTAATTATTTTGATGTGACAAAAAAAAATATTTCGACTAATAGGTTTTCGCGCGAAATTTATATTATAAATTCCTACTATTTTTTGCCCTCGGTAGTACGTTTTCTTTTTTTTATCCCTCATGCATTTTATAGGATATAATTACTTTTCATATGCAAGGTGGATTCCAAGTAAACAGGACTTTTTGAATCTAGCGCCCCCTGGTGACACCATCTTTATGTCGACTGGTGCGTTAGAATTTGCTGTCTTTATTGATTGTCCAGTGAGAATTTCATGATATTTCATAGATTGGAAGTTTTACCGAAACGTTTCAATTGATGAAACAAGTTTGTGGCGATGATTGTCTATCCCATAGCAGAGTGCGCAAGTGGCTTCAACGTTTTCAAAGTGGTCGTGAGGACATAAATGACGATCAACATAAACATCAAATCAACATCAAAATCCGTTATCACCGGAAATTCCATCGAAACTGTGCGTGAATTCATCAAAAATCAACCGAAATCATCATTGAAATTCATAAAAATGGAATTGAATATTACCAAAACATCGACTTATCGCATTTTGACGGAACATTTGTGCTTACGAAAGGTGTGTGCACGGTATGTTGCGCACGAATTGACTGACGACCAAAAATTGCTCAGAATCCAACATTCGAAGGACACCATTAAACCGATTATTGCCTGATATGGCACCGTGCGTCTTCCTCCATTTCGGAAAAATGCATTTTCCCATGAAAGGAAATCGTTATGTCGACGTAGAGGCAACTCAAAAGGCTCGATACGCCTTACTGCTGGCCATACCGGCAAACGAGATAAAACACAAAAGCTGTATTGAAACAGAAGGAAACTATTTTGAATAAAATAAATTGATTTTGCCGAAAAACCATTTCTTCTGTTTTTTTTAAGTCCTGTTTACTTTCGAACGTACCTTGCAGTATAAGGGCAGAGAAGGGTTACAAGTTATATTAAATTTTTACCTAGAGTTGTTAAAAACTACGGCACCAGCAATTATTCGAACACGTGTTGAAAAAAAGAAGGGTTACGGTGCTCCTCATTTTCTGGTGCTGTATAAAATATATTTTTTTGTTAATGTAAACCAAAATCTTTTAACAAAATTGAAAATAACTCTGCACCATTATCTCGTAAATTACGTTTAGAAATAGCGTTCAAAATTTCAAAACTTTCGATCTGGTAGTTATGAGAGGTGCCGAATTAGACAACGAGCCTTGCGTGGAAAACGAGAACGTGAAATTAAAAAGTTAAAGGGAGTGTTCGTTATGAAATTATAGCGGCAGTGCTGTCTTTGATGAGAAAGCATCACGTTCCACGAGAAAATTCGAACAACGCTGCCGAAGTAACACCATTCCCCCTCATCTTCTTCTTCTCCTTTACTGGCGTAGACACCGCTTACGCGATTATAGCCGAGTCAACAACAGCGCGCCAGTCGTTTCTTCTCTTCGCCACGTGGCGCCAATTGGATATTCCAAGCGAAGCCAGGTCCTTCTCCACTTGGTCCTTCCAGCGGAGTTCAGGTCTTCCTCTTCCTCTGCTTCCCGAGGCGGGTACTGCGTCGACTACTTTCAGAGCTGGAGTGTTTTCATCCATCCGGACAACATGACGTAGCCAGCGTAGCCGCTGTCTTTTAATTGACTGAACTATGTCAATGTCGTCGTATATCTCGTACAGCTCATCGTTCCATCGAATGCGATATTCGCCGTGGCCAATACGCAAAGGACCATAAATCTTTCGCAGAACTTTTCTCTCCAAAACTCGCAACGTCGATTCATCCGTTGTTGTCATCGTCTGAGCCTCTGCACCATATAGCAGGACGGGAATTATGAGCGACTTACAGAGTTTGGCTTTTGTTCGTCGAAAGAGGACTTTACTTTTCAATTGCCTACTCAGTCCGAAGTAGCACCTGTTGGCAAGAGTAATCCTGCGTTTGATTTCCAGGCTGACATTGTTGGTGGTGTTAATGCTGGTTCCTAAATAGACGAAATTATCTACAACTTCAAAGTTATGACTATCAACAGTGACGTGAGAGCCAAGTCGCGAGTGCGACTACTGTTTGTTTGATGACAAGAGATATTTCGTCTTGCCCTCGTTCACTGCCAGACCCATTTGCGTTGCTTCCTTGTTAAGTCTGGAGAAAGCAGAACTAACGGGGCGGGTTTTGAGGCCGATGATATCAATATCGTCGGCATACGCCAGCAGCTGTACACTCTTATAAAAGATTGTACCTGCTCGATTAAGTTTTGCAGCTCGAATAATTTTCTCCAGCAGCAGATTGAAGAAGTCGCACGATAGGGAACCGCCTTGTCTGAAACCTCGTTTGGTATCGAACGGCTCGGAGAGGTCCTTCCCGATCCTGACCGAGCTTTGAGTGTTGCTCAACGTCAGTTTACACAGCCGTATTAGTTTTGCGAGGATACCAAATTCAGCAGCTTTGAAATCGACGAAGAGGTGGTGTGTGTCGATTCTCCTCTCACGGGTCTTTTTCAAGATTTGGCGCATTGTGAATATCTGGTCGGTTGTTGATTTACCAGGTCTAAAGCCACACTGATAAGGTCTAATCAGTTTGTTGACGGTGGGCTTTAATCTTTCACACAATACGCTCGACAGAACCTTATATGCGATGTTGAGGAGGTTAATCCCACGGTAGTTGGCGCAGATTGTAGGCTTTCCTTTTTTATGGATTGGGCATAGCACACTTAAATTCCAATCGAAGGGGCATACTTTAATCCGACCATATTTTGCAAAGAAGCTGATGCATGCATTTGAATAGCTCGGCCGGCAATCCATCGGCCTCTGCCGATTTGTTGTTTTTCAGGCGGGCAATTGTAATTCGAACTTCTTCATGGTCGGGCAATGGAACGTCTGCTCCATCGTCATCGATTGGGGTATCAGGTTCGCTTTCTCCTGGTGTTGTGCGTTCACTGCCATCCAGCAGGCTGGAGAAGTGTTCCCTCCATAATTTAAGTATGCTCTGAGCATCGGTGGCTAGATCACCTTGGGGGGTTCTGCAAGAGTATGCTCCGGTCTTGAAATCTTCTATATGCCGCCGCATCTTTTAGTAGAATTTTCGAGCCAGCCTGATCAAGCTCTTCGTACTCACGCATTGCGGCCTCTTTCTTTTTCTGTCTACAAATGCGTCTCGCTTCCCTCTTCAACTCTCGGTATCTATCCCATCCCGCACGTGTTGTGGTCGATCGTAACGTTGCGAGGTAGGCAGCCTGTTTCTTCTCCACTGCGACTCGGCGCTCCTCGTCGTACCAGCTGTTCTTTTGCACTTTCCGAAAACCAATGGTTTCGGTTGCAGCTGTACGTAAGGAGTTTGAAATGCCGTCTCACAGTTCCCTTATACCGAGTTGTTGACGAGTGCTCTCAGAGAGCAGGAGTGCAAGCCGAGTAGAAAATCGTTCGGATGTCTGTTGTGATTGCAGCATCTCGGCGTCGAACCTTCCTTGTGTTTGCTAGCGTGCTGTTTTTTGCTGCACAGAGGCGGGTGCGAATTTTGGCTGCAACAATATAGTGGTCCAAGTCGATGTTAGCACCTCGGAGCGCACGCACATCTAAAACACTGAAGACGTGTCTCCCGTCCATCACAACATGATCGATCTGATTGGTGGTTCTTCGATCCGGAGACAGCCAGGTAGCTTCATGAATCTTCTTATGCTGGAATCTAGTACTACAGATAACCATATTTCGGGTCCCGGCGAAGTCGATCAGCCTCAACCCATTTGTGGATGTTTCCTCGTGGAGGCTGAGTTTCTCTCATCTCTCTACCTTCAATTCTATTGTCAACTCTTCTGTCGTCCTTCTGTCGTTGGCAAATATAGGAATATATTGAAGTTAACGAGAGCGACATCCATCGGCCTGCAGTCGTGTAGTCGTGCAGCTGTCAAAATAACAGTGTCCATAAGAACGTGTATATATTAATATTTGACAGATGTCGTTTGCGGTCTGTCGCGTTTGTGTTCAGCATATCATTAAAATGTTGCGTATCACTAGCGTAACAAACACATCATAATCATTTTCAATGCGCGATAAGATGGTGGAGGAATTGTAAGTGAAAGGTTTATTAAACATTAATGTTATTTTTGACTAGAGGACCCGTCCACGTTTCACTATGGCTAAAACATAGATAATACTACTACTACCATCTATCTGATTTCTATTAGTTGGATTACAACAATTAGCTAATGAGATATAGCATTTATGTGAAGCAACTTAAGTTAGTTTACAAAAAAATGGATCATTAAGCATTTCCTGTGTTTATAAAGCATTACAATTTAGGGGAAAATACTGTTGAATTTTGGCTCAGGAAAATTCACCGTTGAAAAGATATTTGCTAAGCTGAAAACAGGCGAAATGAGCATCGAGGACAATGACGCTTTAAAGAGGCGAAAGCTCAGTGCAAAGTGGGTGCCTCGCAAGTTCATAATCCAACAGAAACATAGATCTATCATTTCCCACTGGAGTCCAATCGACAGTCATTCCAATGGACTGCACGTGATGAACCGGTTCACGGGCGTGGAAAGACGTAAGAGTTGGCTGGAAAGGTTATGATATCAAGCTTTTGGGATGCACGTGGTACAATACAACTCAACGACTGATTACTGAGCCAGTTATAATCTGATGCGCTACGTATTTGGTTGCAGTTCTTTTCTAATATTCCAAATCTTAGAAATTGTTATTTTTGAGGAAGAATCTGTTTAAAATTGGACGCATACATTGAAACGATTCCTACAAATATGAATTTTGAAAAAATTTTTATGAATTGAAATATAATTTTTGTATATATGATTTGTATTAAATTTTGACATAAAAAGATAAAAAAAAAATAACTTATGTCCTTACCCTGATTCTAAGGTACCTCCCCACTAATTTTCAGCCAAATCGGTTCAGCCGTTCTTGAGTTATAAATGTTGTAACTAACACAACTTTCTTTTATATACTATATATAATATATATCTTTTATATACTATGTATATATAATATATGGCTTTTGGGGACCATTTTTTTTTTTAATTTTTGTTTTTTGAATGAACTTTTCGAAAAAATACAGGAAAAAAATTTAACACGATAAATTATATAAAATAATCGGTTTTTTAAAGTAAAATTGTAATTTTTTTTTTTTTGAATTTCGCCATTTTTGTTTTTTTTTTTTTCAAAAAAAACATCAATTAATTTAACAACTATCCCTGCTAATTCCGGAGTGGGCCGATTTTTTTTAATATTTTTTTTATTTATTTAAAAAATGAAAAATGAAAAAAAAATTTTTTCCCGTAAACTTTATTTTTATCATATAAAAAATTATAATATTTTGAATCTTGGTGATTATATTCGTAAATTAAGTCTATAAATTGTAAATATTATATCATCAAATCGTTAAATTATATATATTTTTTTTTTTTTATTTTAAAAATTTATTATAATTTGAATCTTGGTGATTATATTCGTAAATTAAGTCTATAAATTGTAAATATTATATCATAAAATCGCTAAATTATATTTTTTATATGATAAAAATAAAGTTTACGGAAAAAATTTTTTTTTCATTTTTCATTTTTTTAAATAAATAAAAAAATTATTAAAAAAAATCGGCCCACTCCGGGATTAGCAGGGATAGTTGTTAAATTAATTGAAGTTTTTTTTTTAAAAAAAAAACAAAAATGGTGATATTAACAAAAAAAAATACGATTTTACTTAAAAAAACCGATTATTTTATATAATTTATCGTGTTAAATTTTTTTACTGTATTTTTTCGAAAAGTTCATTCAAAAAAAAAAATTTTAAAAAAAAAAAAAATGGTCCCCAAAAGTCAATTTCTACAAAAGTTATGGCTATTTGAAAATAAAGAAGCCATTTTTTAGCAAAAAATTGCAAAATTCATAACTTTTTAAAAATCGGTCAAAAAATTTTGAAAAAATTCTCAAAAATGTTTTTCAAAGGGTAGAAAAGGATGGCTAAGTTTCAGCAAAATCTAAAGGGGTCGGGTTCAAAAGTGGTCGATTTGGTATGGAATACCCCATACACAGTATTTTTTTTTTTGTTATTGTTTTAATTATTGTTTTGTAATTTGAAATATAATTTTTGTATTTTTGAGTTGTATTGGATTCCATCATAAAAAAATTAAAAGTCTCCTATGTCCTTACCCTGGTTATAAACCACCTCCCCACCTATTTTCAGCAAAATCGGTTCAGCCCTTCTTGAGTTATAAATGGTGTAACTAACACAACTTTCTTTTATACATATAGATGTAGGGTTTTTTTTTTTATTGTTTTTGGTATTTTTTTGTTTTGTAGAAATGAAATTCTCAGATGATTTCTACAAACATGAATTTGAAATGCTTTTAATTTGAAATATAATTTTTTTATTTGAGTTATATTGGATTCTAACATAAAGAAGTGAAAAGTATCCTATGCCCTTACCCTGGTTATAAGCTACCTCCCTACCTATTTTCAGCCAAATCGGTTCAGCCGTTCTTGAGTTAAAAGTGGTGTAACTAACACAACTTTCTTTTATATATGTAGACGCGTGCTACCACTTTGACAGTTTTATTAGCTAGGACAAATTTAATGACATATCACAATATTTGCAGTGTTGCCATAGTTGATTGACATATTACAATATTTAGAATAGAATAAAGGATAGACAACATGTCAAAACGCATGGTTGCATTGACAATTAAAAACTAATTAATATTTATGGTGTTGCCAAAGTACCTTCCTCCTAGAGAGTCGTAGGTGGTGTGATGAAAACTGTCTTTAGACGATCAATGGAAACTTTAACATTATTCTCCTTTATTTCCACTTCGAAATACTTAGGTGATCGGCTCAAAACATTGTAGGGTCCCATATAAGGTGCTGATAGTGACGGTCTGACTGAATCATCGCGGATGAAGACATGATCACAAGACTTGAGATCGCCATGAACGAAAACTTTTTGGTTAGTGTGCCAGGATGTACTAACAGGACGCAGCATGATACGACGGAGCTCCACTAAGATTTCCGTTTGACTGAGTTGTTTGATGAAAAGCTCTGAAGGTAATCGCAATGATGTTCCATATACCAATTCAGAAGGAGTGGACCCGATGTCGTCTCGAAATGTTGAACGCAGTCCAAGTAGTATAAGAGGTAAATAGGCCGCCCACTGATCCACTTTATGACATAAAATGGCAGACTTTAATGTGCGATACCATCGTTCAATTAGCCCATTACATTGTGGATGATACGGCGTTGTTTTTAAATGGGTCACTCCCAAATAGTTTAGCAGTTGTTTAAAGATGGCGCTTTCGAATTGACAACCAAGATCCGACGTTATGTCGATGGGTACTCCAAAACGGGAAATCCAGCCTATTAGCAAGGCCTTTGATACAACTGTATCGGTTGCCCTCCGATATTGGAAACGGACCGACAGTGTCAATATGCAAATGTCCGAATCGGCTACTGGGATTTATTCTGCGTTGTAATAAGCTTTTGTTGTGTCGAATTATTTTAGACCGTTGGCAATGTATGCAGCATCTAGCAAAGGTTCTACTATCTTTCGCAATGCCTGGCCAAACGAACCTGTCGACCATCATCTTGACAATAGCGCGCGAGCCGGGGTGCGACAGATTGTGTGTAGCCGAAGAAAAGTTTGACGAAATTTTGATGTTACAAAGGGATGAATTCGTCCTGTGGATATATCACAAAAAACATTTTTAGTACTTGGGGGTAACATAAAAGATTTTAATTTTAGTGAGTGTCGAATGCTACCATTTAGGTGTGCTAGTAGCTTTTCATCGTTCTCTTGGTCCACGGCGACGGCGTCGTAGTCAATAATGGCGGTCTGAAGCCTTATGCAGTTGTTATCGGAATGCGAATATAAGTGGCTTATAGTCAGTGTAAATGTGGCAGTTACGACCTTCTAACATGTAACGAAAATGACGAACGGCGCTGTATAGCGCGGTCAACTCACGGTTATACGTACTGTATCGCATTTCAGTTGATGAAAACTTTCTTGAGAAAAATCCTAATGGCTGAAGTTTGTCATTTACTATTTGATTTAAGACTGCTCCATCTACCCACAATGAAAGTTCGAGTTGAGATACTCCGAGTTGCGATTTGGCAACATTGATTGTTAAATTATAATCTCGAAAACGGTTAAATACAATACGAAAAAGTTGTTTGTGTTCATCGATCGATTTTGATGCGATGCAAACATCATCTAAATACGCAAATGTAAAATCCAAGCCTCGAAGTACTTCATTATTTAAACGCTGGAACGTCTGCGCAGCGTTCCTTAATCCGAACGTCATATGAGTAAATTCAAAAAGTCCAAACGGCGTCGTAATGGCGGTTTTACAGATATCATCGGGGTGAATCAACACCTGACGAAACGCTTTCCGCAAATCTATTTTCGAAAATATAATTTTATTTGCTAGGATTGTTGAAAAGTCTTGAAGGAATGGTATCGGATAGCGGTCAGGAATCGTGTTAGCATTCAAACCCCTATAGTCACCACAGGGTCTCCAAGAACCATCGGCTTTGCAAACTAAATGCAAGGGACTGGCCCAGCTGCTATTCGAAGGACGACAAATATCGAGCTTGATCAGGAGTTCAAATTCTGCACGTGCAGCTGCGAGTTTTTCCGATGATAAGCGTCATGGTCGTGCGCATACAGGTGGGCCAGTAGTTGAAATATGATGAACTACTGACGTGTTTGTACGTATACCAAGTCGTGACGGACATGTAATGTCAGAGATTCCTTTAAAATGTCCGAAAAATTTTGCGTTAAATTTATAGTTGATATATTTGTTGGATGTCTATGTTCTGCTACTAAACACGACGAGGTGCCTGTGCCTAGATTAGATGATGGGGAGTTGGGGTACGCCTTTGGCCTGATTAGGTGTAAACGGTCCCCAGGTTTTGATGGTTTGAACGGAGAGATGTGTAAAAGCTTATGGAAGTTCATTCCGGAATACCTGGAGGCCATTTATAATAAGTGCGTCTGGGAAGGATACTTTCGACGCGAGTGGAAAAGTGATAAGGTTGTTCCTCTCCTGAGGTCCCCTGATAAGGTCACGAGCGATCTTCGAAAGTGCTGGAAAGAGTCATAGTGGAACGGCTTCAGGAGCTAACGCGGGATATATGGTCGGATAGGCAATTTGGGTTCAGGAAAGGACGCAGTACAGAGGATGCGTGGTTTTTTGTACAGAATGTCGTTAGGGAGAATGTCAACAAGTTTGTCCTTGGCATATTTGTTGACTTCAAGGGGGCATTTGACTACCTAAGCTGGGATCGAGTTGTGCAACGGCTGGAGGAGCTTGGCTATCCGGAAGTTACTCTTTGGCGGAGTTATTTTTCGGACAGAAAGACCTCTCTTGTCGGCATGAATGGGTGTGTGGAGATTGGAGTTGTTCGAGGCTGCCCGCAGGGTTCCATCTGTGCTCCATATATTTGGAACCTTATGATGGACACTCTGCTTGAGCAGCCGAGCCACTCTGTAAATGTTGTGCGTATGCGGACGACCTTCTTCTTATGGTTGAAGGTCGCTCGAGATTGGAATTAGAACGGGCGGGAGGAGATCTCATAGAGATCGTTAATTCTTGGGGTTTAGGTGTGGGGGTTGACATATCGATGGACAAAACGGTGGCAATGCTGCTGAAAGGTAGATTCTCGCCGGTTCGTCCACCGATTGTCCGTGTTGACCCCGCATCAGATATGTGAAGCAAGTCAAATATCTGGGGTTGACCATAAGTGAAAGAATGTATTTTACTCCACACTTGGCGAATGTGAAGGAGCGACTGCAGGCAATCGTAGGCAAAATACGACGTATTTTGAGGAGCGATTGGGATCTCGGACGTCGTGCTGTCCGCGCCATATATCGTGGCTTGTTTGTTGCCTGTGCCACATATGAAGCCCGTGTATGGTAGGAGGCAGCCACGACTGTCTTGGGGTCTCAAAAACTCGTCTCAATACACCATACAGCGTTGTATGATGCTTGCTTGCTTGCCTGTATGTCGCACCGTTTCAACGGATGCGATGCAGGTGTTATTAGGTGCACCCCCTCTTGACCTGATTATCATACAGCTTGCTGTTGCATTCAGGTTAAGAAGGGGTTTGAGTGTGTCATTGCTGCGGAACGATTGGATTTCCGACGATGATGTGGAGAGGGAGAGATATCAAGAGGCTTCTAGAGGATAGGGTTAGGTGTAGGTGGCAACAACGTTGGGACAATAGTCCTAACGGCCGAGTGACGTACGAGTACATTCGGGACGTTGGGTTCGTTGAGGATAACCTAGACTTCAGATTTTGTCTGAGTCTGGGTTTTCAGCTTACGGGGAATGGGCCTCTGAACGCATTCTTGCATCAGCGGCACCTATCGGATACGTCGGGGTGTTCTTGTGAGCTGGGTTTGAAAATTGGTCGCATTTAATTGCGGAGTGCCCGATGTACTCGGACATTAGGGATCTGGGTAGTATGGGGATTAGCTGGACTGATGGACTATTAGATATTAGTGGTGTGATCTCCACTAGTCGGAATACCGAACAGTAAGGGTCGTTTGCGCGTGAATTATTTAAACGGCGAAGGCGGTTAGCTGGAAATTAGGGTTTTAGTTTTTTGTATGATTGGTGCGTGTAAGTGATGTATGTATGGGGTCCAACCCCTTGCCACCAGTCCAGAGCAGTATGGAAGCTCAACTGTTAGTAGTTTCGGCTACGAGGTCTGACCGGAGACTCAATTCTAGTACCACGTGGAGCAGGAGCCCTTGGAGGTAACTCCAACCTGCTCATGCGGACTGGCCCCTTGGGGAGTATTGTGGTGGTTGTGGTTGAAACTCAAATCGCGGGAAGAACTGAATTGAATGTGGAGTTGCATTGCAACCGGGTGCCGGACCCAAAGCACGGCAGAGGTTTTAGATGGGTCTCGAACCCGACCAAGGTGGTTAGTGTGTCCATTCCACACTACCAATTGGTACTGGAAATGCTTAGCATTCTCAGGGCGCTGATCAACGCATTGATTTGATCCGCTGTGCTTTTGAGCGCCGTGGAGTAAGGCTTTCGTCAGCAGGTACCCACGTTAAACACACCGGACGTTGTCACCCAGTGGAAGCTCTTTCAAAACACGTTAAAGACGGCATTGTTGACTCTCAGCGAAATGTTCGATGATTCTACGACGAATGTAGCTAAATTTGTCCGTTGCTGGAGTATCATCAATAAGAGTACGCATCTCTAGTAATTTTATTAGAGGTACGCTTGCAAGTACTATGTTGAATTTGGCTGTATCAGAGTAAACACGTGAGGCTTCAAAAAAAAAAAAAAGCCTCAATGTGGTGGAGTATTTTGCGGTGCAGGATGTTCCACGTCGCTATTAGTATCCGCCGATGATCTCGATTTTATCATTTTCGCAATTTAACTATTAAAAAATGATTTTTTTTTTTTTGGTCTGGGGTCACCAATGTAGACGCGTGCTATCACTTTGACAGTTTTATTAGCTAGGGAAGATTTAATGACATATCAAAATATTTAGTGTTGCCATAGTTGATTGACATATTACAATATTTAGAATAGAATAAAGGATAGACAACATGTCAAAACGTATGGTTGCATTGATAATTAAAAACTAATTATTATTTATGGTGTTGCCACATATATTTGTATATATAGATACATATAATATATTAATGTAAAAAAAGATATCTTCAAGGTATAATTCTATAATTTTGCAATATTCCTTAGATGTCTCATTTTCTTAGTATTTATCATGAAATTGTCATATCCCCTTTCCCACATTTCGTTAGCTATTATATAACGGGTGATTTTTTTGAGGTTAGGATTTTCATGCATTAGTATTTGACAGATTACGTGGGATTTCAGACATGGTGTCAAAGAGAAAGATGCTCAGTATGCTTTGACATTTCATCATGAATAGACTTACTAACGAGCAACGCTTGCAAATCATTGAATTTTATTACCAAAATCAGTGTTCGGTTCGAAATGTTTTTTATCGACAAATTTTGTTCAGCGATGAGGCTCATTTCTGGTTGAATGGCTACGTAAATAAGCAAAATTGCCGCATTTGGGGTGAAGAGCAACCAGAAGCCGTTCAAGAACTGCCCATGCATCCCGAAAAATGCACTGTTTGGTGTGGTTTGTACGCTGGTGGAATCATTGGACCGTATTTTTTCAAAGATGCTGTTGGACGCAACGTTACGGTGAATGGCGATCGCTATCGTTCGATGCTAACAAACTTTTTGTTGCCAAAAATGGAAGAACTGAACTTGGTTGACATGTGGTTTCAACAAGATGGCGCTACATGCCACACAGCTCGCGATTCTATTGCCATTTTGAGGGAAAACTTCGGACAACAATTCATCTCAAGAAATGGACCCGTAAGTTGGCCACCAAGATCATGCGATTTAACGCCTTTAGACTATTTTTTGTGGGGCTACGTCAAGTCTAAAGTCTACAGAAATAAGCCAGCAACTATTCCAGCTTTGGAAGACAACATTTCCGAAGAAATTCGGGCTATTCCGGCCGAAATGCTCGAAAAAGTTGCCCAAAATTGGACTTTCCGAATGGACCACCTAAGACGCAGCCGCGGTCAACATTTAAATGAAATTATCTTCAAAAAGTAAATGTCATGAACCAATCTAACGTTTCAAATAAAGAACCGATGAGATTTTGCAAATTTTATGCGTTTTTTTTTTAAAAAAAGTTATCAAGCTCTTAAAAAATCACCCGTTATTATATACGTTAAGATCTCCATATTTGTAAGCAACACGTTCTGCGCGAGATATTTATTGCAGTATTGCAGCAAAATATCAACAACAGAGTATCAAGTTAGCAACAAAGTTGCAGTACTGCGGTAATTAAGCACCAGTTTTTAGAAAAAGGATCACTGAAACCAATATACGTTCATCTAGCATCCAACTAGGAAAGAAAAAATTAATGCTCTCAAAATGCTATCACCTTTACTTTTGAGTCTGGTGGTAGACAAGCTTCTAGATTTATTAAAGTCCGCAACAACAGGAGCAGTTATTATTGTTATTATTTCCTTATTTATTATGTACTTAATTCACAGGATGCTTCCGCAAAATATCAAATAATAATGTAATATATCAGGCGCTTTTTGGCGTTATCGTACTTTCTTTTTTTTAATTTAAAATTTTTATCATTTCTCTTTGTTGTTACAAATACATGAAATTTTAGATACGAAGCGACGACAACAACTTGGAAACAACAACGACAACAGGAAAAGGCCATCTGTCAATCTGACAAGAAAAAAGTTCGAGAGCAGTACGCTCAATAGAACCTTACATATATGCGATGTTGAGGAGGCTTATCCCACGGTAGTTGGGGCGCAGATTGTGGGGTCTCCCTTTTTGTGGATTGGGCAGCCCTATTTCGGCTGCTCTCTTTTTTGTCTGCAATTGCGTCTTGCTAGGTAGCTTGATGAATTTTTCTATGCTGGGATCTAGTACCACAGATAAACATACTATTAGGGGTTTCACATAGTCTCTTATTTTAGTAAGCAATCCAACAACAATTTTTTAAACTAGTATAAAAGTTTATGATTTCATGATGCTTTATAACACTTTGTGAGAAACCCATATATTTCGAGCACTAGCGTAATCGATCAGCCTCAACTCATTTGAGGATGTTTCATCGTGGAGATTATTATTTCATTACCGAAAGTTGTGTCAAAGATACCTTCATTCCCCACCTTGGCTTTAAAAGACGCCAAGCACGATTTTGGCATCGTGGCGGAGGCAGCTCCCATAGGTAGGCTTCAAGCGCTCATAGAAGGTATCTTTGGCCACATCGTCCGCTTCCGTCGGGGCATGGGCGCAAATCAGCGATGGTGAATCAATTCTTCATTCGTTTAGTGCAAATAAATTAATTTGTAAGTACGTTGGTCGTAAAAATACTAAATTTCTGTGCGTCTGATCGATTTTAGTGAATTATTCAATAGACAGGTACATATACATATAACTCATACACTGACCGACATAAGGTTTCTTAGAAAAACATGACACATACTAAAAAAAAAAAACACACATATAGAGCAAAATTAGCCGGACGTTCCAAAATCCTGATATTAGTTATATAGGTAATAGGTCAAGGTTTCTCCTATTTTAGATACAAAGATACACTATTCACCAAAAACTGTGCGGTGCTACACCCATCGTCCAATTTTCACACCGGCTTCCATTTAGCCCCATCATACCAATATGTGGGTAAAATGGAATCTTTTTAGCGTATTTACTTATCGATTTATTATTTTTAGTAGTTTTTAGTCGTTTTTCTTGTAAAACCCCCAAAGGTGATCTAGTTACCGATGCCCAGAGCATACTTAAATTATGGAGAGAACACTTCTCCAACCTACAGAATGGCAGTGAACTCACAACACCAGGAGAAAACAAACCCGATACCCCAATCGATGACGATTGACGAAAGTATTCTATACCCAATCCATAAAAAAGGAGACCCCACAATCTGCGCCAACTACCGTGGGATTAGCCTCAACAAAACTGATTGGACCTTATCAGTGTGGTTTTAGACCTGGTAAATCAACAACCGACCAGATATTCACCATGCGCCAAATCTTGGAAGACCCGTGAAAGGAGAATCGACACGCACCACCTGTTCGTCGATTTCAAAGCTGCTTTCGAGAGCAAGAAAAGGAGCTGTCTCTATGCCGCGATGTCTGAATTTGGTATCCCCGCAAAACTAATTCGGCTGTGTAAACTGACGTTGAGCAACACCCAAAGCTCCGTCAGGATCGGGAAGGACCTCTCCGAGCCGTTCGATACCAAACGAGCTTTCAGACAAGACGATCCCTATCGTGCGTTTCTGTCGTTTTTCGTTTTTCAATCTGCTGCTGGAGAAAATTATTCGAGCTGCAGAACTTAATCAAGCAGGTACAATCATTTATAAGAGTGTACAGCTGCTAGCGAATGCCGATGATATTGATATCATCGGCCTCAACACCCTCGCCGTTAGTTCTGCTTTCTCCAGACTGGACAAGGAAGCAACGCAAATGGGTCTGGCAGTGAACGAGGGCAAGACGAAATATCTCCTGTCATCAAACAAACAGTCGTCGCACTCGCGACTTGGCTCCCACGTCACTGTCGACAGTCATAACTTGTAGATAGTAGAGTTGTAGATAATTTCGTCTATTTAGGAACCAGCGTAAACACCACCAACAATGTCAGCCTGGAAATCCAACGCAGGATTACCTTTGCCAACAGGTGCTACTTCGGACTGAGTAGGCAATGGAAGAGTAAAGTCCTCTCTCGACGAACAAAAGCCAAACTCTGTAAGTCGCTCATAATTCCCGTCCTGCTATATGGAGCAGAGGCTTGGGCGATGACCACAAACGATGAGGCGACGTTACGAGTTTTTGAGAGAAAGGTTCTGCGAAAGATTTATGGTTCTTTGCGCGTTGACCACGGCGAATATCGCATTCGATGGAACGATGAGCTGTATGAGATATACGACGACATTGACATATTGCAGCGAATCAAAAGACAGCGGCTACGCTGGCTAGGTCATGTTGTCCGGATAGACGAAAACACTCCAGCTCTGAAAGTATTCGACGCAGTACTCGCCGGGGGAAGCAGAGGAAGAGGAAGACCTCCACTCCGTTGGAAGGACCAAGTGGAGAAGGACCTGGCTTCGCTTGGAATATCCAACTGGCGCCACGTAGCGAGGAGAAGAAACTACTGGCGCGCTGTTGTTGACTCGCCTATAATCGCGTAAGCGGTGGAAGAAGAAGAAGTTTTTAGCCGTACCATTACATGGGGAGCTAGCGGAGTTTTCTTCCAATTTCATCCATTTTCACGATATCGGTTGGAGTTCTTGTAAGATTTGTGCTGGATATATATACATTAAACTTATTAGATGGCGGGAAAACGCCTAAGTCTTCAAAAATTAAAATTAAATAAAAAAAAATAAATACAAATAACATATACATACATGTTTTGTTATTTACTTACTATATTAAGGGTTTTTAGAAGTCGATTAATATACACAAAATTACCACAGAAAACACAATTGTCTGCGCTAGTAGTCGATAACCACTCGTAATGTACATTTAGGTATTCTGCTGACACATGTAAAAGGACTTTAAGATATTAATTGTATGTATTGGCAACATAAAACTACATTTTAAAATAAAATACTGTATTCGGCGTTATCGAACAATGTGTCTTCTTTTCGTTCTCTGTGAAATAAAAACGTCTTCAACCTAGAATATGACGCAAACTGTTTGGTTTCCTAGCCTGTACTCACCATTTCAGTAGTATTTACATCTTTATTACGGTTTTCAGGATTGTGCGCATCCGGTTGACTAGAATATCATAAAACTACAACTGCTACCCAGAACATGAAAGTGTATTTCGTGAAAATATTAATATAAAATGAAAAACGGCAAAATAAACTATTTCAAATAAATATTAACTACTTGTACCATTTATTTTGTACAAATAAAAAACAAAGTTGTAACAAATTTATAAACTTGTTGAGCTAGTGGAGAAAGTCGAGAAAATGAAAGAAGCAATCCATAATTTAGAACCTGTAAGGGACTGTGGGAACATCGCAAATACAATATATTAAATGAAGTTAAATTTCTAAAGCGTTTTAGACCTCTTTAGTTATTTAGCTTTTAATATCCTCCACACAAATACGTTTAAATATTCAAAACCTCCAGCTGAAGGTTAAAATATTTTATACTGAAACCAGAGTGCACATTTTTAAAAGAAAGTACGGCCGTTCTACACACACGTTTGTGGAATTATCTTTCATCTCATTAAACAAGAATTCTTCAATGTAATATTTCTTTTAAACGGAATGTTTAAGCGGGTAGTAAGGTAAAAAATTTTAAAATATTGAAAATACGCTTTTTACGCTCGATATGCTATAATTAGCATATTATACAAAGAAATAAATATTGATTGTATCTTAAAAAAAAATATTGAAAATACGCTTTTTTTTTTTAATTTTATGATATCTAAAGAATATTCTGTGAAAGTTTCATAGAAAAATATTAAAAAATGAGAATCTTCGCAGACGTTCCAAAAAAAAAAATTGATTCGCGGTGAACCGCATAACTCATGACTGGATCATGTGATTTGATTAGTTAGTAAGTTTCCTAAGGTAACGCTGTCAAGTTTTTTTTTTTTCTTTTGATGATTTTTAAATTTTTTACAATGCTCGGAACTCAAAATACTGATTTTTCATAAAAAAATCAGAAATTTTGTTGTTTGAAAATAAGTTAAAATTAAAAACACAAAAAAAACTCGACTGCGTTACCTCACAATTTATGTAAAGAAAGACTGTGCAAAATTTCAAAAGAAAAAGTGAAGTGTGAGAAAAACGTTTAAAGTTTCACAGCCGCTCACAATCAAATCGGAAGGCGGAGTATATCTCGCCGTCAATTTTCCCTTAATTGCTCTCAAATTTCCACAGAATAATCTTAAGATATTGTACATTAATATAAAATTAAAAATTCAACAAAAAAAAAAAATACTTTACTACCCCCTTAAAAACTATATTCTATATTTTAGTGATTTTTCGTAGTTCTTGTGTTATTTGTCTAAAATCAATTTTTCAGCCTTTTTCCAAGTTTTCCTTCATACAAATTTTATTTTATTTTCAGTTCGACTGTAAAAAAAAAACCGGTTCCAAAAATTAGTTAGTTTTACATTCCTTTTAAAGAACTTAAGCATATGATTCATACAAAGGATCGCATGAATACAATGATGAAATAATCAATTTGGCACGGATTAATTACAATTTTAAATATTAAAATTGCGCTGATAACATTTTATTATTCGATGGACAATACATCAATGCAACTGTTAATAGTTTTGTTTTGTTCTTCTCTTTATATTCCCACATCTGTAATCTTTCAAAGCTGACATATGGCACGACAAGTGTATGTGGAAGATTCGTACTGCTTAACCTAAAAATATGTATGTATGTCATCTGGACATCCAGTCATTTGAAGGCTGCAGTACGGACCCTCAAGTACGAAAGGTTGGCAAAGTCCGTCTGAAGAGTTGATGATCCGTCGTAAATACATACAGCAATGGAAAGAGAAATGTTTCGCAAATATGGTTGGTTCTAATTCAAAAGTGGTTTCAAAAACTATCGAATGCGGTACTAAAGAACTTATTCCGTAAACCTACAATGATTTCGGAAGCAACTGCCCTAGAAGTCAATGTTATAGGAAGGTTTAAAGTAATTTTGCGCAATATGGTATATGCAGTGAATACGGAAGCTTTTCGCACTTTTACACGAAAACTGTGGAGATAATCGTTAGCACATATCCGCGTTCTACATACCTCCATATATCTATACAATTTTTAATTCATGGTGCAGATATAATAGAAAATCTATCGCTTCAAATTAGGATGCTGCCAGAGGTGGAACTATAGCCGCTCACAAAAGATTTTCGTTACTTTCGGCACATCACACACGAAAAAATTCTATATTAACCACAATGGAAGATCTTTTATACTCATTGTTGGTATCTTCAGCCTCACTCATTTCATCGAAATGCACAAAATCATCAAAATTTGCAATAAATTGAACTGGTCCTTTCAGATGAATTTGACCTTTCGTGCAACTGTCCTTCTGATATTTCTAACTCCGAATACTTTTTTTTAACGTCGTAGGCGTAATAAAAAAATATTTTCTATATAATTAAAAAAATTAAATTTTTTTTTTATTTTTTTGGAAATTAACTAAAAATTGGTCTTACTGATTAATTTCTAAAAGAAAAAACAGAACGGTTATAAAGTGCAGGTACGATTTTTCTATTCGATCTGAAGTAATTAATTAATCCGTACCAGATTGGTAATTTCGTTCACTATGGAATGCTTTGGTCAACTCATAAGTTTTCTATTAATTACAGAGTACCTTAATGGAAAGACGATTTAAATCTCTTTAATCAATTGGTTTTGTGGAAAATCAATAATTTAATTTATACGTAAAGATTCGAATATTTGGATGCTTTAGTTGTCAACGAAAAAAGTTTACACCAAAAAAGCAATATAATTGAACTCTTCATAATATATTGTTCAATAATTTTTTCTTCATTGTATTACTGATTTATCTCGTAATAATATGTGCAAAGTTAATAATCATTTAAGTCAGCTGTGTGTCGTGTATTATCAGTAGCCATATTCGTTGTCCTAAAGAGAAAAGCAAAGTTACTACTATTTTTTGTTTTGTTTTTGTTAACTTACTTTTAGCGTTTCTTTAGCTGAGGACCGATATCTTATTTCTTTTTCACATAGATCACGTTCCCTGTTGTGCTTGGAACGTTGAACATAATCGAGCTTAGAGCCATATCGACATCCATATTCATTATTATCCCTATCTACCTCAGTATCAGCTCTTTCATCTCTTTCTTTTTGCTGTGAATCTGAAGATAAGTTCATTTTATGGCTTTCATTTCGACGCTGTTCATTAAAGTTATGGAAATTTCCTCGATAAGAATTATTTCGTTCACGAAAACTGGCGGTACCACTAGTGAAAAATTTTTGAGACCCACCAGTTACTCGAATATCTCTTTCCCTATCACGATCATCACTTTGGCGACTATAATGTCTGCTTATAGGTGGAGTCGTTGTTAAATTATCGTAAGCAGTTGGCTTCTTTGATACTTCCTCTTCTTGTTTTTTTTCATAATGGTAAAAGTCGTCAAAAATGGATGTAGAATGCTTATAACAGTGGAGTATTTGAAGAACTTCGATACCTTTAGCATTAGGCACCTCTTGAGTGTCGCGTGAGTTTGTAACAGATTTATTGTCATTGTTTTCTAGACGTATGTGCCTTAATTTAAGGTTCGGAACATCCTTCACATAAATCCACTTCACTTTGAACTTTCCTTTCCACTTATCTTGAGACCATACGCTTGATGTAGAATTATAGTCAACAGCGGTAATCATTTGAGCCATTCCACAGAAATGACCGGAACCATTTACAGAAAAGAAGAGAA
Organism: Bactrocera correcta; assembly: GCA_027475135.1. Classification (NCBI taxonomy): domain Eukaryota; kingdom Metazoa; phylum Arthropoda; class Insecta; order Diptera; family Tephritidae; genus Bactrocera; species Bactrocera correcta. The sequence goes on from CM050326.1 coordinate 73,188,829, forward strand.
GAACTTGCCCACCCTCCTTTTGACGTTCTTTAAAAGCATCATCTAGTCGCTTGTTGCCATGATCAGTTGAACACCAAATTTCATACTTTATACTTCGATGAATATCATCTTCGGAATATGATTTAATAACAAAGAATCTAAAAGCATCAGAAATAAATTATTTGTACATATATTACAAATGTCATATAGATACCTTGCTGAAGTTGCAATATTCAAGTCAATTTCCAAGGGATTATAATTGTTTTTATCATATAGTTTTTCAAGCACTGCATTTGAAACTTCTGTAGTTATTTCGTCAACATTCTGGCATGAATCAATACTTCGTTCAGCAATATCTTTCATAGTAGATTCATGTTCCGTTAAACGAGTATAGTTTTTACGTTCTGTGAATCGACTTTGATAGCCACAATTTCCAATATTATTATCGGATCGACGAATATGACCTAAGTTTGTATTTCCAGGCCCCCGATTATTTTGTTCCAAGATCTGTAAAGACCAGTTCTTACGCGAATTATTTATAGGTGAAGTTCGCGCGCGTCCGTAATTACTATTATTGTAATTTAATTTATTTTCTTCGCGAATATATTGGCTCCCTTTGTGACTTCTGTCGGCCTTCTCTTCTATTTCATAATCACATCCAACTCCAACTGTATAATTGGGATCAACTTCAATAAATGATTTATCAGTCGACGGAGGTGGCGATGGTACAGGAGGAGGATTGTTGTTTGGCAATTCCCACGTATTAACATCCAAGTTATGTTTTCCCGGTACCATTGGCGGAGGAGGCATGCCTGGCCCTTTTTTTTTATGACTTAATGTTGAAAGATTAGTCTAAAATTATACAATGTTATATAAGTGATTCAAAAAAGATTATCTACTTGTTCGGTACCCTTAGAGCCGATTTTGCTGGCTGTGAAGCGATTGACGCCCAAGTCGTCTTTTTGGGTACAACAGAAGCTGTCGTAACTGTTTTCTTATCTTCATTCGGAGCACTTATAATCGCTTTGTTCTCGAATTTACCCATTGTATACATATTTTCTGTTCTGATGGCCTATTATTATATATTATTTTTACATACTCATTTCGCTTTTTTCAATGACAAATAATACTTACCCTGTTAATGTTTGGAGGATTGTCGGTGATATTTTTCCCTTTTTTCTGATTCCCCCATGAATTTGACTGAAAATCATCTCTTTTCGAATGGTTAAAACTACCTGTTTTCCCATTCTTTTTAACGAAGTCTAAAAAAAATTCAATACAATAATCTGTATAGATATATATGTACATATTAGGTTACATTTTAATTCTGGTAATACATGTAGAATATTTAATCACAAAAAAATAACAAAATTTTAATTAATTAAATCTAATAAAGGTTAACGTAACATTCAACTAGAAACGATCATGGGCAGTGGGCGTGGGCGGTGCCACGCCCATCGTCAAATCTTCACACCGGCTCCCATAAAGCCTTCTTATCCCATCTCGGAGGTAAAATTTAATGTCTCTGACGTAATTAGTTATTGATTTTTTGCGCTTTTAGTAGTTTTGAACAGTACCACTATATCGGGAGTGAGCGAAGTTATCTTCCGATTTCATCCATTTTCACACTGTCGGTAGGAGTTCTTATAATATCTGCGCTCAGTTATAGCATTAGTAGTTTAGATAAAGGGCGGGGCCACGCCCACTTTTCATAATTTTTTGCCTGCAGGTGCCTCATGCTCCTAATACTCAATTTAGTGCTTAGTTTATGGCACTTTCTAGGTTTTCGGTTATGGGCGATTTACCGGCATGGCAGTGGTCCGATTCCGCCCATTTACGAACTCGTAATTTTTTTATACTAACGAACTCGCATAGAAAGTTTCATCAAGATGTCTCAATTTTTACTCAAGTTACAGCTTGCACGTACGATCGGAAAGAACACTTCTACGGTTTAAACTCAGCTAGAAAGTCGGAAAACATTAAATCGGGTGTATTTCAGCTGATTGCGTTAATTCGAAGCATTAATCGAGTATATTAGGGAACATGTTTTCACATAATTTTTTGAAAATAATCTACACACTGAGAGGCAAATGCGCCAAAAAGTCTGGTAGAATGACTAAAATTGTTATATGTTGTATATACAGTGGCTCACAGAAGCATTTTGCATAACCCTTACCATTCCTTTTTTTGAAACTTTCAGTGGTTAAAGTAGACAATTTCATTTATTTAAATGCGTATGTTTGTTTATCAAAATTTTCTTTAGAAAAAATAGTACACAATGAGAAAAAAAACTGTCCCGTTATGCAGATCAAACAAAAATATATTTGATATATTTGCAAATTTGCTAAAGTACACATATAGAACTGGGGGAATTTTTTTTTTTAGTTGCAGTACATTTCGAATTTTTTTGGTTTTTTTAAAGCGGTTTTGTCCATGTTGCCTTTTGAGAAAAGAATTATTTTGCACTTTCACAATGAAGGTAAATCCACATAATATATTAGGGATATGTTAGGCGATGTCGGCAAAAAAAAGAGTGGAAAAAAGAGTGCAAAGAACGCGGTAACTCAGAAAATGCGGGCCGTAGTGGATGACCAAAGTTACTGACAGTAAGGGAAAAGAGTAAAATATTACAAGAAAATCGTAAAAATCCACATTTATCAGCCCCAAATGTATCCATTTAGAGCAGCGTTTCGCATCAAAATGTCAGATGAAACAGTGCGCTGAGTGCTTAGAAATAACAATACGGTCATGTTGCAAGAAAACCACTTATATAGGTTATAAATAAACAAAAGAGATTATCGTTCGCTAATACCTATAAAAATTAAAGGTTTTGACTCTTGGAAAACTATAATACTTAGTGACGAAAGCAAATATAACATTTTTGAATCGGATGGTCGTAATATGGTCTGGCGCCGACCAAATGAAGAATTGATTGTCAAAAACGTCAAAGCAAATGTTAAGACGGCGGTGGTTTCGTCATGGGGTGGGGTTATATGTTATCTCAGGGAGTCGGGAATATCGTTTTTATAGATGGGTCAATTAATAAGCGTTTTTGTTTATTCATTCTGAAGGAAAATTTATATTCCAGAGCGGAAAAAATGGACATGTCAAAAAATTAGTTTTTTATTTCAACACGAGAATGACCCGAAACATAAAGCCCACGACATTAAAATGTGGATTCTCTTCTACAAGAAATATCTGCCAAAACCGCAACAAAGGCCCGACATTAATCCAATTGAAAATCTTCTAGAAAACGAAGTTAGGAATCACCAAATTTCATATAAAAATGTGTTCAAAAGAAGTTTGAAATAGGAATGGGACAAGATACGCCCCGACTTTTGGCGAAACTTGATAAAATGACGTTTGGAAGCTGTCTGTAAAAATAATGGCTTTCATACGCAATATTAAATAATTTTTACTTATGTTCCCAAATGACTACAAAATACTTTTGAGAAGTAAAAATTCTGAATATTTTTAAGTTTTGGTAAATTTTTAATGAAAAATGAAATAGTTGTTTTGATTAATAATTTTCACATGCAAAATAGTACTTTTGTGATTCACTATAGCTGAGCTAATTCTACTCAATATATGCAATATTAGATGTTCACATAATTTGCCCGACATATATGATATAAAGTCAACCACATGTTTGAAATCCCATTATTGGGTATATGGATGATAAAAATAGTTGTACTGAGGCGACTGTATACCTTTTTGACATTACGATAAATTATTATCGAAAAAATTATGTTCTATGAGTTTCACAAGAAAACCTCGTAGATTGATTGACATCAATCAACCGAAATTTTGAAATTCATATTAGATATATGGGAAATAAAAAAAGTACAGATCCGATTTTATCCATTTTTAACAGAAGATCCATGATATATTTTCTAAACTTTGTTTAGTTCATTTTTCATCATGGAAAGATATACGTAAGAACAACGTTTACAAATTATTCAATTTCATTATTAAAATAATAAACCAGCTTATGGTCATAAAAACCGTTCACCTGTGCTCGTTCTTCGTCCAATTGTTGAAAATTTCAAGCGTACATTTTCTTCACATAATGTTCAAGTGCTAATACGACAAAGAACCGCTCTTAGTAATGAAAATATTGCTGCCATTCAGGTAAGTGTTGCTGAAGACCACAATTTGTTGATTCCAAGATTCAAGAATTAGAATTTAGGCTTGCATCTGTATAAAATTGTTCTCACTTAAGAACTGAAGCCATTGGATCACCGTAATAGTCGTTAATTTGCTAATTTTGTCTTGGAAAAACTTGAAAACTATAACGACTTTTTTAAGAAAACCACCTTCTCTGATATGGCTTACTTTAATCTGAGCGGTTTATTTTTGGTCTAGTGGAAAAACCGCAATTGAAAGAAGTTGATTTTGACAACATCTGGTTCCGAAAAGACGGGGCTGCGTGAAAAAAAAAAAAAACAAATTATTGAGAGAAAACTTTAGATTTGATTATTTCACGAAATTCTGTCATTAAATGAAAGTTGTGATATAACACCATTAGACTACTTCTTGTGGAGCAGTTTGAAGTCATTGGTCATTACAAATAAACCAGCTTTTTAAGCTTTAGAAGTCAATATTCAACGTGCTATTCATGGCATATGTTTTAGTGGAAAAAGTACTCAAAAATTGAATTAATCGAATTCGTTCCTGCAAATAAATTCGTGGAGGCCATTTGGAAGATGTTATATTCAGAACTGAATTGTATCGATTGTACTTCATATTAAATAAAAAACATTTGAATTTCATTAAGAATTAGTGTGTGGTTTTTATTTGAAAAGATACCACATCACTCTTATTGAAAAACCCTTATTATCATAAAAACATTCTCGCCGAATTTCAATAATACAAGGTGCGTTCCAAATGACAAATGGTTTTTTCGTCAAAATCAATTTATTTTATTCAAAATAGCCTCCTTCTGCTTCAATACAGCTTTTTTCACGGTCCAAGAACATGTCGAAAGAGTGTTTTAGCTCGTTGACCGGTATGACCGCCAGTATGCCGGTTCAATCCTTTGAATGGCCGCTACGTCTGCATAACGCTTTCCTTTCATGAGCAAATGCTTTTTTCGAGTGTTTTCATCCATCCGGACAACATGACCTAGCCAGCGTAGCCGCTGTCTTTTAATTCGCTGAAGTATGTCCATGTCGACGTATATCTCGTACAGCTCATCGTTCCATCGAATGCGATATTCGCCGTGGTCAATGCGTAAAGGACCATAAATCTTTCGCAGAACCTTTCTCTCGAAAACTCGTAACGTCGACTCATCGGTTGTTGACATCGTCCAAGCCTCTGCACCATATAGCAGGACGGGAATTATGAGCGACTTATAGAGTTTGGTTTTTGTTCGTCGAGAGTGGACTTTACTTTTCAATTGCCTACTCAGTCCAAAGAAGCACCTGTTGGCAAGAGTAATCCTGCGTTGGATTTTTAGGCTGACATTGTTGGTAGTGTTAATACTGGTTCCTAAGTGGACGAAATTATCTACAACTTCAAAGTTATGACTGTCAACAGTGACGTGAGAGCCAAGTCGCGAGTGCGACGATTGTTTGTTTGATGACAGGAGATATTTCGTCTTGCCCTCGTTCACTGCCAGACCCATTTGCGTTGCTTAATTGATCAGTCTGGAGAAAGCAGAACTAACGGCGCGGCTGTTGAGGCCGATGATATCAATATCATCGGCATACGCCAGCAGTTGTACACTCTTATAGAAGATGGTACCTTCTCTATTTAGTTCTGCAGCTCGAACTTTTTTCTCCAGAAGCAGGTTGAAAAAGTCGCACGATAGGGAACCGCCTTGTCTGAAACCTCGTTTGGTATCGAACGGCTCGGAGAGGTGCTTCCCGATCCTGACGGAGCTTTGGGTGTTGCTCAACGTCAGTTTACACAGCCGTAATAGTTTTGCGGGAATATCAAATTCAGACATTGCGGCATAGAGGCAGCTCCTTTTTGTCCTGTCGAAAGCAGCTTTGAAATCGACGAAGAGGTGGTGTGTGTCGATTCTCCCTTCACTGGTCTTTTCCAAGATTTGGCGCATGGTGAATATCTGGTCGATTGTTGATTTGCCAGGTTTAAAGCCACACTTGATAAGGTCCAATCAGTTTGTTGATGGTGGGCTTTAATCTTTCACACAATACGCTCGATAGAACCTTATATGCGATGTTGAGGAGGTTAATTCCATGGTAGTTGGCGCAGATTGTGGGATCTCCCTTTTTATGGATTGGGCATAGCACACTTAAATCCAATCGTTGGGCATGCTTTCGTCCGGCCATATTTTACAAAGAAGCTGATGCATGCTCCTTCCCAGTTCTTCGCCCTCGTGTTTGAATAGCTCGGCCGGCAATCCGTCGGCCCCTGCCGCTTTGTTGTTCCTTAGGCGGGCAATTGCTATTCGAACCTCTGCATGGTCGGGCAATGGAACGTCTGCTCCATCGCCATCGATTGGGGAACCGCGTTCGCCTTCTGCCGGCGTTGTGCATTCACTGCCATTCAGCAAGCTGGAGAAGTGTTCCCTCTATAATTGAAGTATGTTCTGGGCATCGGTGACTAGATCACCTTTGGGGTTCTACAAGAGTATGCTTGCATGCCAGAATTAAAAAAAAAATGTCTGAATTGCAAAAAAATTATATTTTTATTTTGCGAAAAGAAAATCTGACTATTCGGGAAAATGTTGATAATTAGCTTCAGCAAATCTTCCATGGGAGAATTTCTAAAAAATTTCGATGGAACTCGTTCTGGAGCAAAGAAGACAAGTTAAAAATACCGAAAAAAATGCAGCCTATAACCCTAAGTATACGATAAAGACCGCTCACTGCATATGATCCAGGGAACTATGAAGGCAACCGATTGTGTGGCTATACTATATACAAAAATTTATGCTATAGTACGCTGAAGACAATATGCCACTTAGGTGGATATTTATGCAGGACAACGACCTTAAAAACTAAGTATACAAAAGATTGGTTTAGGGACCTAAACTTAGTTGAATCTATGCTGAAGCCGTGTCGATAAGTTTTAAACAACAAAACTAAATATTAAACTACTTAGAATATGGTATTTTTTATAGTAAACTACGAAGTGTCCTTATTTTTTCACATGCTATTATCGGAAATTTGAAAACAAATGTAAATAAAATACAAGTGTTTGCAAAATATGGGTAAAATTTAAAAACAAAAAACTTATTTTTAGTTTATTCTCAATTAATTTGATTAGTTAATTGCCGTTCTAACATATTTCTAGATAAACTTTAATTTCATTAACTGCATACCTCCATCCTTTGCTTTTAAAGTACATCAAACTAAAATGCGAAAAGTAATTATTAGTATAAGCTAACAACTGTTAGCTTATATACAATGAACCAAAAAATCGTGCATTATTGTGAAATTAGCGTGGGATGTCGATGTTTTTTTGGTTTCAGTAGGTATTATAGTATTTATGTCCTGATTACCTAAATTTCGTGTAACATCAATGAGTTGATCTTATGCTTTAATCGTATAAATAACAGTCCATTTATCTTGAAAACTCTGAAGAACTTTTTTCTTATGACTGACAACTTGGTTATCTGTTGGGTAAATTCTTAAAACTTTCTCAATCGAGAAATCTTCAGTGGTAGTCGTTGAAACTTTTCTAAAAAGAACTTTGATATGCTTAGACGTCAACTTTCCAACTCTTAAAGCATTAAGCACATCTCTAAATGTCGTGTCTTTTGTTGGAGTCCAGGCAGAATTGTCACCATAGACGTGTTGTGGGTTTTATATATTCTGGCTGTTGAAATACTTGATGTCCACGGACAGGTGGTAATTAGATCACCAAAGATTAATTATTTATTACCACAAAAACAAGCATCCCGCCACTTCGTTGGCGCAAACGAGAGTCGATCATGCAAAGCATCTCATAAGGTACCTAAGGCTAATAATGCTGCATTGCATGAAGGCTCACAAAAAAAAAAAAAGGCGCTCAAAAGTATGTAACGGTTAAAAAGCATAGATTTGCAACTGCAAAACTATATTTTATTACCTGTACGTGCTGTTATTTTACATTCATATTAACAGATTTTTGTTGTATACGTCTTTGCATTTAAAATCCCGATATATATGTATACCAGAGAACGTATATCATAGAGAAGGTCCAACTACGGACAAGCGTGTGAACTTCAAAAGCTAACAAAATGCGATGAGCGCGTTTCACCACAGTTAGCTCAGAAGGAGAAATTTTTACAGTGACGCCTGAACAGAGCTGAGCCTTCAATGAAAATTGTGCTCAGAAATATACATTGCTTTTATAGACGTATGTTGGCCTTTTGCTTATATATGTACATGCAATTATATTAAATGAAATGAATATCATTTTGCGAATTTACTTCTTCGAAGGGTAGTCACCGTGTCGTGGTGCAGGGGCTTAAGCCGCGAGGCATACTCGGCACCCCCCAACCGGTGTGGGTGGCGTTGACCAGCACTGCCCAGACAGAATGACGGGTGCCGCAAGCGTGCGGCAACCAAGAACTACCACCACCTTATCCAGGGTGTTATGCGACCCGTGCCTATTGGATGATTTGCAGCCAGGAGGTGAATTCGGCTGTATTCTAACGGAGATTCCCTAACACCGGGCCGAATTGTGAAGTAACTGTGGCCTTACCGCGTCAAGGGGCTCTGGCGCGGCGTCTGGACGTCCGCTAACTGGTTGCGGAAGTTTGCCCCAAAGCTAGGAGGCTGGACAGGTCACAGCATGACGATGTTCCTCCCCTGATGCAGAGACAAGTCGTACGAGTTTGCTCTGGGTCTGGTTAAGAACCAGAACCGGGGCCTCAGCATCTCGGCCTGGCTTGTCGTCAACAGCCAGGTTGAGGAAAAAGGAGACCTGAGGGGATGGAGATTGTACCTGTACATTGACGACGACTCGTACAGGTAAGTCCGTGCAGCGAGCTTCCGCTGCTGCTTCCGAGCTTTTACAGGTTCAGCGCGGTGATCATGAGCCCGCACAAACCCGCGACCACAGGGAGTAAGGAAGCTGGAAAGGCTGCCACTCAGTCAAGCGCGAGCTTGGCAGCCTCGGAGGTGGAGAAGATGGAAGTGGATGAGGCTGCGAAACAACCCAGCGTGAGCAGGCTATGCCTGCCGCGACCTCTGACGTCCCAGATGTCCAGGGAGCAGAGCTACCCTCCACCCAGAAACTCCTCGAGGGACTTGTAGACCACGTGGACAGCAGCGGGAATGAGAACAGGCCCCCACTCGAACCGCTACTATAGTGGCCGTAGATATGGAAATCGCCCAGGTGAACCTGCATCACGTGGCGGCAGCTTCTGCTGTCATAACGAGCAGGTTCACAACGGAACGGCCTCAAGTCAGAATACAATAAGGTAATCTGGGATCTCTGCCAGGATCTGATGACAGACTGACAACAGCGTTACGGGCCCGGAAGTGGAAAGTAGGTGATCTGCGCTGAACGGGTCCATCATTAACGCGTACAACGACAGCTGCCCTCTAAGAGTGCCCACAGAAAGGCGCAACTGCCCCTGGTGGACAAGGAAGCCCGCAGACCTCAGGAAGAAGGTACGTAACCTATTTAATAAGGCAAAACGTACAGGGGTCTGGGAAGAGTATAAGAGCAACCTAACCCTATATAATAACGAGATTAGGTCTGTTAAACAAGCTAGCTTTAGGAGATTCTATGAAAACGTCTCCTCCACACCAGAAGCGGGTCGGTTGCACAAGGCTCTGGCTAAAGGGAAGACTGATATAGTGCTAGCTATGAAAAGAATTTACAGGACATTTACAACCAATGCGGAGGACAGAGCTACAGAGCTTCTGCGTGCTCACTTCCCGGAGACTATTCCGGTAGACCGACGTCTACCTGAAACTGAACACAGGCCATCCCGCTCTTATTGGGTAATCGCTAAACAATTATTCACTGCGGACTCGATCAAGTGGGCAATGGCCTCGTTTGAAAAATTTAAGTCTCCAGGAGTGGACGGTATCTTCCCAGCGCTTCTACAACAGGGTGAGCAGATCCTGCTGCCACACCTGGTTCGGCTGCTGAGGGAGAGCCTCGCACTGGCGTACATCCCTGACTCATGGAGGACGGCTGAGGTGATCTTCATACCGAAAGTAGGAAGGAAGGACTACTCTTTGGCTAAATCATTCAGGCCAATTAGCCTAACCTCCTTTCTACTAAAAACTATGGAGAAGATCATAGACCATGATATAAGGTCGACGGCGCTGAAGACTGCACCCCTGCATGCGGCTCAGCATGCATATAGAGCGGGAAGATCCACCAATACGGCTCTGTACCAGTTGACCTCTGAGATAAAGAGTTCACTGGAGAAAGGGGAAGTGATGCTATGCGCCTTATTGGACATCGAAGGTGCCTTCGACAACACATCTCACAGGAGTGTAGCCATGGCACTGGAGAGAAGGAATGTGGCAGCACCGGAGCGTAGGTGGATAGAGGCCGTACTGCGCACCAGGGTCGCTGAGACTACAATAGGAGGTACAAAGATTCGTCTTTGGCACAACAAGGGGCCGCCCACAGGGAGGAGTACTATAGCCACTGTTATGGAGCTTGTTGTGGACGACCTGTTAGCGCTGCTAACTGACAACGGGATCCGCTACCAGGGGTATGCGGACGACATTGTGATCATAGCTAGAGGCAAATTTGAGGATACTCTCAGTGACCTGGTGCAACGAGGTCTAAACTTGGCAAAGGGGTGATGCAGGAGAGTTGAATTGAATATCAACCCCTCAAAGACGATCGTAGTCCCGTTTACGAGGCGCAGGTCCCTACCCGGCCTCCGGAATCTCACACTTGGGGGCAGAGAGATTGAGATGGCTAGCAAGGTCAAATATCTTGGTCTTACGCTGGATTTTACTTTGCGGTGGAAGCAGCATGTGAACCAGAACTTAGTCAAGGCATCAAAGGCATTAATGGTGTGCAATCGGCTGGCGGGAAAATCCTGGGGATGGAAGCCAAGGATCGTTAGGTGGTTGTACGCCATGATTGTGCGACCGATAGTCACATACGGGGCGGTGTCCTGGGCCTCTATAGAGTCGCAGGCTTCGGTGGGAGCCCAATTATCGAAGCTTTAGCAGCTAACATGTGTCTGCATGACGGACGCTATGCGAACCTGCCCAACGGCTGCTCTGGATGCCCTGATGGAACTCACACCGCTCCATATAGTGATCGGTCAAGTAGCCAAGCACTTCTGCAAATAACGGCAGGGGATGTGGTAGAGGCAAGATAATCTCGTCCCAGACGATGGAGATGATAAGTGGCAATATTCCAATTGCCCTCCTCCGAAGGACAGGATTACCGAAACAATTAACTTCACGAAGAAGTTTAAGGTTACCCTCGGCAGCAAGAACAAGTGGAACGACTCCACTCTTGAGCTGATGCTGAGGGATAGCACACTGAAGTGGTACACCGACGGCTCGAAATCGTCGGAAGGAATAGGTGCAGGGATCGCAGGTCCCCGTACCAAGCTCTCCATACCGATGGGATGTTTTCCGAGCATATTTCAGGCCGAAGTTTTGGCCATAAGTCGGTGTATAAAGATAAACCTCCATCGCAACTATCGCAATGAGCGAATAACCATACTCAGCGATAGCCAAGCGGCACTAAAAGCGATCTCCTTGTACGAGATCAAATCGCTACTAGTGCAGGAGTGTAGAGAACGGCTGAACAGCCTAGCTGAAAGAACCAGGTGCACCTAATCTGGGTGCCTGGTCATAGAGGTATAGCCGGCAACGCACTGGCTGACGAGCTCCCCCGCTCCGCAGCCTCCACAAGTATGGAAGGGCCCGAACCACTCACGGTGGTGGGCCCACATACTGTGAAGGAGTTGCTCCGTAAGGAAGAAAGAGTGGGCGGGGAAAGGCATTGGCAACGGATGCATGGTATGCGACACGCCAAGTTGCTAATTGTGGTGCACAACCAGAACAGGTTTAAATCCATAATTAACCTCCCAAGGGATAAACTCAGGCTTCTGGTCACATTTTACACCAGTCACTGCAAATTGAAAAGGAATTTATTTAAAATGGGACTAGCCTCTTGCGCTAACTGCCGGTTTTGCGACAGGGAGCCTGAAACTCCGGTGCACCTGCTAATAGACTGCATCGCAGTCTGCAGACACAGTTCGAAGGCCCTTGGATCCATGTTTCTGGATAGGGATTACATCGCCTCACTAGCAACCAGTAGGATATTAGACTTTAGCAATAGGCTGGGGCTAAGTGAGTCCCTGTTAAGAGAGGGCACAATAGACCTAAGGTCGCGGTGCATTCCTCAATTTTTTTCTATTCTATTCTATTGCAAATTTATTCGAAGTTGATAACATTATCATTAAATTGTGCTATTTTCAAAGTAATATTTGTGGTTAATGTACAAATAATAGCTAATTTTTAAATATAATATTTCATAAGTTTGATAATATATTATAAATTCACAATATGTACTATATGTATGTGAATATGCTAGTTATAATACAACAATATTATATGTAAACTACATTTTATTTTAATTTTCTTACGCATCTACATATCAGAACATAATTACATATGTATGTATGTATGTAAGTAAAATTCAAATGCAAATCATGATATTATCGTTTATCAGTAATATAATGTGCGCGCACTGCTCTATATGCACACACATACATGCATATGTGACGTGAAAAGCGACGATACGTACGACGTGCGAAGTAGACGTGTTTTTACTGCGTTCCCGAAATTTCTTAGTAAATTTCTTCTTTTTTATATTGAAAGAAATGGTTTTTGTGTGAGACGTTCCGGGAGGATTAACCACCTAAGTGGACACAAGACCTACCTAATCAATAGCACATATCTTTTGTGTTTTACGCGCCAATTTGCAAAATAGTTTGATTTTTATCCCCTTATAACAACGTGCAGTTAATTATATTTTTCCTTTTTGTGCCATTGTTATTTTGATCGATCAGCTGTTTCCCTTCTCGGGTTTTCGTTTTCCTTCTGATTTGTGCATTGCCAACCATCGATAACACAAGTATCAGCAGTTCTCTTTTTTCTTTCGGTTCTGGCATTGCTAAGTTAAGCTTTAAAGCTAGGGACTGAACATACAAAGCGACGGGTGCTCCCAGACTATCTTTTTTCGGAGGTATGGTCTCTGAAAATAGTATTGGCCGGCCAAAGGCATATTAACCAGGCTATGCGCGAACTTTTGAGCAACATTGTGACATTACACGCCAAAGATGAAAGAGTGGAAAACCCATCGAGAAGAGTGATAATAGGAAAATCATCTCAAGTGCCTATCGGTAGAGATGATAATACCCCGAAAAGAATGCGGGAGGCATCAGGCTTTTTACCATCCCCAAAAAAGCCAAAAACGTAACTGAAAATGCGCAATTATCGCTCGAGAAGCTGGGTTCGAACGTAACCTCTGTTCGGAAAACACTCAAAGGAGCAAGGCCGTAGCCAGGGGGGGCCAATAGGGCAGCTGAACCCGTAACTTCCTCGTTTGTTGTACGCCCCTTTACAAAATTTAAAAATGTGCATGAGTACTGCAAAGCACATGCATCAAGCAGTTTGCATAAAGAAGCTACGCAATCAGCAATGTCATTTTTAAATGAAACTCCTGTCGATTTGCAAATGCAAAAAAAAATGAACAAAATAAAAAAATTATTAAATCTATTATAAATACAATTTTGTTTTGTGGAACGCATGATCTTCCTCTTCGTGGCAGAACGAATGATGAAGGTAAATCTAACAGATTTATAAAAGTTAAAAACTATATTTAATTATTTCACTTTTTCAAAGGTGTTCTATATGATCTGCTTATGATGAGAATATCAGTTGGTGATGAGGCATCAAAAAACTATTTGGAGGATGGCAAACAAAACGCAAAGTAGACTAGTCCACAAATCCAAAATGAAATTTTGGACATTTCGGCGAAAGTAATTAAAAATTACATCTGCACAGATGTTAAGAAAGCGTCAGCGTACAGCATCTTATCAGACGAGACAGCAGCCATGGCTGGAAAGGCACAACTTTCGATAGGAATTCGATTTTTTGACAGCAGAAAAAAAATTATCCGTGAAGAATTTATTGGATTTATGGAATTAGATGCAATAGATGCAGCAACAATTGCAACCAACATCAAAGGATTTGTGGAAGGTTTACACTTAGATCTTGCTAAATGTGTTGGGCTTGGGTTTGATGGATGTGCTACTATGGCCGGCAATACTAGTGGGGTGCAAAAAATATTAAGAGGTACATTCCAAAAAAGTTGGTTATATTCATTGCGCCAGTCATCACCTCAATTTGGTGGTTAATGACCTGAATTCAGTCTCTGAAATACGTAACACCATTTCCACCATAAAGGATGTAATAAATTTTTTCAAAGAGTCACCCCTTCGCAGAAGATACGCTCCGAATGTACATTCTTTTTGTGAAACACGCTGGTCGGAGAAGTACAAAAGCATCGCTGATTTTAAAAATTTCTATTGTGATATTATAGATGGATTGGAAAAACTAAACACAGAAGGAAACGCTGGCACGAGAAAATTTACATTCCAACTTCACAGTGCTGCAACTAAAAGCGTTTTTTTTATTTGTATGTTCATTATTGCCAAATATTACAGCATTCTCCAACCAGTAGTGAATATATTGCAAGCCAAGAACAATGATGAGATTAAATGTAGAGATCACATCAATAACATTTTAAATTTATTTGAGGAACATCGAGAGACATCTGCCAGCGAATTTGAAAAGATTTTTAGAGACTGTGAAAAGTTAGCTGAGAATGCATCGCTCAATATAAGTGTGCCCAGAGTCGTCGAGAAGCAAACAAAAAGATCAAATCCTCCATTCACGCCAACAGCAGAGTATTACCGCCGGGCAATTTTCATTCCATATTTGGACTCTTTAATAACATCTATTAGAGAACGATTTCCTAAAGAAAACACTCCAACTTTTGATCTCGCAGCCTTAAGTCCACTGCATATGAAAACTAAGCGAATTCAATGAAAAAGTTTTGCGTGCAAGCTCTTTTTACAATATAAAAGATATTGCAAATGAGCTTGAACTTTATCACAAATATTGGAAAGATAAGGATGGAGATGAGTTAGATTTAATATGTGCTTACAATAGCTCAGATTTTTATCCGAGGATAAGGGAGGGACTTGAAATTCTGTTCGCAATTCCCTGCAGAACTGCCACTGTTGAACGGTCGTTTAGCACCCTCAGAAGAGTAAAGACATAGCTGAGAACAACAATGGCAGAGAAGGGGTTGAATGGTAATAAAAGCAAACACTTTTTATTAATAATTAAGCACGTAAATTTTATTTTTTCAGGATTGTGCATGCTTAGCACCCACCGGGCTTTAGTCAAAGAGAATCAAGCGGAAATGGAAACGAAAATTCTGGAGGAGTTTTCAGCCAATCCAAGAAAACTTTTATTAGCATGAAAGGTATAAAAATAATATAAAAAAGTTACTGGAATTAAAAATTTTTTTTCAGCCCCACCCTGCATGCGGACCTGGCTACGCCCTTGCGAAAGACGAATCTTTCCAAAGCGCTTTGGAGGGAGTGTTTGGAGAAATGGTTATGATACAGCCAAAACCCCACAACGTTACGATTGTATGCAAAGACCTGAAAGAAATAACAACGCCCGAAGAAATCTGCGCAGCACTGAAATGGGAGTTTGGAATCCAAAATCTGGAGATAACAAGTGTCAAAAGTCTACGAAAAACGCGTAGTGGCACACAAATAGCACTTGTATGCATGCGCGCTCAAGATACTAAGGCCGCACTCAAATTGGGAAAAATAAAGATTGGGTGGTCCATCTGTCCCCACAAGCAAGCCCACATATGTATATACATATATGCGTATACATGTAAATATGTATGTCATGCACAAAAAATACAAACATTGTTCTACAAAAAAAAAACAATCGTCTCAAAAAGCATTAGCACCGTCACAAGTCAATATGGCTGCCAAATAGTCGATTCGCAAATTTGTAAAAAAAAAACACACAACCACATTTTCATTCATGAACGTAAGCGCACTTTCAACAGGCAAACTCGCTTCATTCATAAAAACAGACACATCTCCCGGAACATGCCTTTGCAAACAAGCGACTTTTCGCGACGATGGCAAAAGCTAAAACTCATAAATTAAACAACTTTCTGATGTTTTTTTACAGAAAAACCAGAAAGTTGAGAAAAGTTACAATTCTAAAATATTTTTCCGCGACTCGCAAAAATCTGAGTCTATATGTGTGCAAGCTAATACAAAAACATACATATTTACGCTGTTTTGTTGGAGAAGCTGTTACAACGGCAAGGGAAGTAGTGACAATTGGCGATCGTTCGTTTGTGTTTTTGGCACAGCTCGGATTTTCTACCAGCAACAAAATGTGGGGACGCTTTTTCGTCGCGTCAGTCTTTCAACACCTTGACTCTTTGACAAAACGTGAGCCATTGGTTGTCCAGGACAGCGGAGATTTCGCATGAAACAATATGTGTACATACATCTTTACATGCATAGTTGTGTGTGGACTAATTTACAAACATTATGCGTATGGTTCTTTTTGTTTACGTACTCACATATATACATACATACGTGAATATGTGCGACCGCTTGGCATTTTAACATGTTATCAAAACTTTTAAAGGTCTCCAAATAAATATGTTTGTATAAAAATATATACATATCTTATCAAACTTATATTAATCAAATATTTAGGTAAAATCATAAACATAACTTTATTACATATTTCAAAAGGTTTTAAGGAATTCATCATGAAATGGCCGAATTTGTACGTACATGTGCATGCTTGTGTGCTTTGATATAAAATATATAGAAAATACGTACATATACATATATAAATTTTATGTAGTCTTTTGCGCATTGCAAATGTACGAATCTGTAAGCGGACATTTCTAAACAATGAAGTTAGCATAATTTTTCTCATTTATCACTGAAAATGCTCAATTCTGCTATTTTCGTGCCCCTAATGTAAGCTATGGTGAAACATGCTAATCATTTTCTGTGGTGTGGTGAAACACGGTCTCCCAAAACAGTAAATATCCCAAAAGTGAAATATTCCTAACCGTGAATATTCTCTATGATATACGTTCTCTGCTCTGTGTATACTTTCTCTAAGGAAATGTGTTTAAGTATAAACATATGTTATTTAAATGGTACCAACCACAGTTTGAACTTTTAATTAAACGTTGCATACTTTTAAGTGAATATTTTTGGTGAGTTGCTTAAACTTGTGATCGCCCTCTTACAATGCCGCTCAAATATTATCAGTTGCAGTACCACTGAAGAACAAACAAGCAACATACAAGTGAAGCTAATAAATCGTATTAATAGGAGTGTTTTATTTGACCAGAAAATTAAGCTATTACCTTATTTCGTATGAAAGACTTAGGCAACATAATTATGTTGGCTTGTCATAAGCTATCACAGCTTGTATATTGAACTAGAGGCATTGTCAGTTCATGGCTTTCTTCATTCACAATAGCGGGATTTTTCCTAAAAAATAAGTAGTTGGCAAAGCAAGAAACCTCATTTTGACAGATGAAAATGTAAACAAACCAAAATTACATATTTTTTGGATAATTATTGAGTTAAAATTAAGACAAATATGAACACTTGTTTTTGGTTTTTTGTATTTTAGACTTCAAATAACTAAAATAAATATTAGGGTGATTCAAAATTTTTTTTTTTCGATTGGTACTCGGAAAAATAAGTTCCTAGACACCTCTAAGAAAGCCTCTCCAAATATGAGTTTTTAAATGTAACGGGAAAGTCCTCCTACATACAGTTTTCTGTTTTTTCTTTTTATCAGATAGAAAAATTTATATCTCGCTTCCAATTACTTGAAAAAATATCTTGTTCCTTAGATTTTCTAGGAAATTGAATGCCCTAAACAAAGGTCTGCTATGATTTTTTCGTAAACCCAACCGTTTAAAAGATATTAACAGTTAAAGTTTGATTATTTTTGGGAATTTTGTAACTCAATGAAAAAATTAATATGAATGATGAAACTCACAGGTTTTTGGAGAGGCTTTCTTAGAAGTATCTAGGAACCTATTTTTCAGAGTACCAAACGAAAAAAAAATTTTTTTTTTAATCCACCCTAATATGCATTGATTGTCATGTGTAGAAGTTCACGCAAGTGAGGAAAGTTCTTTGATCGCCATTCACTTGGGAGTGGCCAGAAACGATTCTTTTACATATGGTTCAAGAAGCTCACGACTTCCGGTCTTTGACCAAGTATCCTTTGGGTAGCCTAAGAACATCCGTTTGAAGGCGAGCTAAAGTGAGAAGGCGAAAAATCCCCTCCGCAGGAGAAGATGGAGCCCATTTATCAATCGGAATAAAACATGGCAAATTATCCTTGCATTAGCGCTGAATAATACTTGCTTTATGAGCCAGAGCAGAGTCTTGCTGGAAGCAATATGGTTTGTTGCCGAAGAACTCAGATGCATGAGGGTAAAAATGATTGACAAGCACTTCATCCAAATAATATTGTGCATTGATTTTGACACCTTTCTCAATAAAAAGGAGCGGGAGCTTGCCTTTTTTGGATATGGCCCCCGTACCGTGACATGAACGGCTAATTTATCTGTTGGGATATCCTGCATACTTGTTGCATACACGCGATCATTCTGGGGATTGTGACTTTTTTGCAATATGAATAGTTTTTCATCAGAGAACACAATATTGCAACTTGCATGCCGCTGAAGCAATAAACCACTTCTTTCCCGTCGCATTTTCTTCTGACGCTCCGTAAGGCCATTAATCCTCTTCCTTTTCTAAGGTTTATGTCCCAAGTCCTCTTTTAAAACATTTCGGATGGTTTTCCGGCTCACCTTCAGCTCTTTGGCTAGATTTCGTACTAATCTAGCACAATTTCGCCTTATCCTTTCACACACATTCTTCACCAGCTCAGGTGTTTTTATACTTCCTTTTGGACCAGGTTTATTTTGGATATTTTAACAATTTAAGTTCTCTTAAATCGCGCCACAGTGTGCTGGATAAATCTCCGGTTTACATCAATGTCTTTCAGCAAATTAACAATTTCGCCTGTCGTTTTGCCTTGCAAATGTAATTTTTGCACTAAGTCTCTTTTTGCTTCCATCACTCACAAATTTTAAGAACTACTGATCAGGTCAAAAAGTACTCAATTAATTTTACAATAAAATATGGAATACAAAAATGTAACGTTAACAAAATTCAAATCAGCGAGCTTTCAGTCTGAACGGACGTGTATTGTTGCGCTTCGTAAAAACTTTCTAAATAAACAAAACTAAAAAAATAAATAAATAACAAAAAAGTGCACTAAGTGCAAGTGTTAGGCAATAACGCCGAAAGTGTTAATAAAAACATAAAAACACAAAGAATTATACCTATTATAAACAATAATAAAAAAAAACAAATACGTAAGTGCGAAATAAACAATAACAGAAACAAATAACAAGAGCGCAGCGCAGCCCCACCAACAAGGCCGTAGGCATTCAGAGAATCTTCAACTTCAGCTTTGTCCAGCCTGCGAATTCAGCTCCTAACAACAAACAAGGCAACGGTGCGAAGGATGAGTCATCGAAGCGAACAACTGAGCAGCACAATAAGCAGAGCGCAGAGCAAATTACAAAAGCAGCAGAGAACAGCAATCAACAACGGCCAGTAACAAACGTGTCAACACCAACAACTAAGCAGGTACCAGCAAGCACGCAGGCAGCGAAGAATAACATAACGCAAGGTGAGAATGTACCATTAAAAAAAGGCCAGACTGGCATTGACCGCTACGTTAATATAAAAAGGAAATTAAGTCCTAAAAACCCCTTCCAATTTATTTGCGTGAGCGTAGCTCAAATGCACTTGTCTCCCAACTAAGCAATTTAATAGTCACAAACAATTTTCATATTGTTCCCTTGAAAAAAGGAAACATAGATGAAACAAAAATTCAAACATACACTGAAAAAAGTTACATGGATATTGTAAAGTACTTGTCAAATAATAACAAAAATTACTACTCATATCAACTGAAGAGCTCAAAAGGCCTAGTTGTTGTTATAAAAGGAATTGAGTCTTCGGTAGACTCTATCGATGTGAAAGACGCACTGGAAAAAGGTGGTTTTAGCATCAAATCAGTAGTAAATATTTTTAACAGGAACAAAGTTCCACAACCAATATTCAAAATAGAATTGATGCCAGATTCTAACAAATTGAAGAAAAATGAAATACACCCGATTTACAATTTAAAATATCTTCTCCATCGCAGAATCACCGTTGAGGAACCCCACAAGAGAAATGGCCCAGTACAATGTACAAACTGCCAAGAGTATGGACACACGAAAGCATATTGCACTCTACGCAGTGTCTGTGTGGTGTGTGGTGATCTACACCCTACTTCTAAATGTACTCTTAAAAAAGAGGATTTAAATAAAAAAATGCAGCAATTGTGGGGGAAATCACACTGCTAACTACAGAGGTTGCCCCGTATATAAAGATTTGAAATCGAAGTTGTCACAGGGCATTCAAGCACGTCGTAACCAAATGTTACAGACACCCCGTAATGAGATAATAGCAACCACAGAAAAAAGTTCAAATCATTTTACTTCTAACAATAATAATATGCAAGGAAGCTATGCAAATGTGGTGAAAGGCAACACTGTGCAAATGCAACTGCCGCAAAATCCTCCAAATGGAGGTATTGAAACTATGATTATAAATCTTACACAGTCTATGACTCAATTTATGTCTACCATGCAAAACATGATCCAAGATTTAATAAAATCACAAAATCAAATGCTGCAAAATTTATTAAGTAAAAAATGAGCTTACTAAATATATGTATATGAAATGCTAACGGTGTTAACCAACATAAATTAGAGATTTTCAGATTTCTGTCTGAAAGGAATATAGATGTAATGCTTATTTCAGAAACTCATCTAACAAATAAAAATAATTTCAGTATACCGGGATTTAGACTATTTGTTACAAATCATCCGGATGGAAAAGCGCATGGTGGCACGGCAGTGTTGATTAGAAATCGTTTAAACCACTATGCTCTAGAATCTCATGCTACACCACAGTTACAAGCTACAACCATATCACTAAAAAATCGGGGTTGTGACTTAAACCTTACGGCTATATACTGTCCACCTCGTTTTAAAATTACAGAAATCGAATTTAAAGACTTTTTTGGAACACTAGGTCAAAGATTTCTAGCAGGTGGAGATTATAACGCAAAACACACATACTGGGGCTCACGTCTTATTAATCCGAAAGGACGACAGTTGTACTACACTATTATGAATAAGCATAATAAACTGGATATAATATCTCCTGGTAAGCCGACATACTGGCCCAGTGATAGAAGAAAAATACCAGACTTAATAGATTTTGCTGTAGTCAAAAATATAGATAGATCGCTTATGACAGCTGATACATGTACAGACTTATCATCTGATCATTCTCCTGTACTAATAAAGTTATACGAACAGCCCATGTTATTTGAGCCGAAAGTTTCTCTAACATCACATAAAACTAACTGGTTGAAATATAGAAAGTATATCAGCACCCACATCAATATTGATAGCAAAATAAATACAGAAAGAGACATTGATGAAAATATAAGAGAAATTAATGACGTAATAACTAATGCAGCTGTATTGGCAACACCAAAAAGAAACAACAAACCAGTTGGTTTTAGAAAGATCACCAATAACGAAATAGAGAAACTAGTAAATGAGAAAAGGCGAGCTAGGCGGGAATGGCAGTTAAATCGATCCCCTTCAACTCTGCTTCAACTGAAATCTGCTGTACGAAAGTTAAAAAAAGCGCTTAAACGCGAAGAGGAACACAACACTGAAAATTATATAAAGAAACTGTGTCCAAATTCTCGTAAGCAAAACTCCCTTTGGAAAGCCCAAAAGTCTTTCAAGCCACCAGTAGATTCCAACATGCCTTTAAGACAGTTGAATGGTAATTGGCCACGTAGTGATGAGGATAAGGCAAATTGCTTTGCAAATCACCTAGAAAAGGTATTTCAACCCAATTGCCCAAAGAACGACTTTGAGTTGCCAACCTTGCCCAATACCGCAAACGAGTCGCATGTGTCTATTAGGACTTCTACTTCTGAAGTTACTAGAATAATAAAAGAACTTAACCCCAAAAAATCACCAGGACATGATAATATTACCCCAAAAATGCTAAATGAGTTACCAAATATTGCTGTAAGGGTGCTCTCTTTGCTCTTCAATGCAATTCTTAATCTTGGACACTATCCAAATTCATGGAAAAAGTCGCAGATTATCTTGATAGACAAACCTGGGAAAGACTTAACACACCAATCAGTCTTCTACCCTGTCTCTCTAAGATATTTGAAAAATTGTTACTATTAAAGATGACTCCTTTCCTCCACGAAAATAATATAATACCAACGCACCAATTTGGGTTTCGTGGAAAACATAGCAAGATTGAGCAAGTAAATAGAATTACTAACGAAATAAGAAAAGCATTTGAGCACAGAGAGTACTGTTCAGATATATTTCTGGACGTGGCTCAGGCGTTTGATAAGGCATGGCATGAGGGCCTTTTATACAAGATTAAAAATTTCATATCTGATGAAAAACAGATAAGGGCTGGTGTACCCCAGGGCAGTGTTCTAGGCCCAATACTATACATCATATATACAGCAGATCTTCCAACAGCTAACAATGTGTTAACTTCTACTTTTGCGGACGACACAGCTATAGTGAGCCGTAACAAATGCCACATAATAGCATCAAGAATATTAGCCGAGCACTTAAGGTTTGTCAAAGAATGGCTAGCCACGCTTATAAAGGTAAATGAACAAAAGTGCAAGCATGTTACATTTTCGCTTAGACCAAAAATGTGTCCGGCAATATTTTAGTACCCCAAGCGAATGAAGTAACTTATCTTGGTATTTACCTAGATAGAAGACTTACGTGGAAAAAACATATATCTAGTAAAATAACTTGCATGAAGATAAGAGCTGCAAATTTAAATTGGCTATTAAACAAAAACTCCAAACTTAGCCTAGACAGCAAAGTGCTTTTATATAATGCGGTCATAAAGCCGATTTGGATGTATAGCATTCAACTGTGGGGTACGACCTGTGCAACTAATATAGACATAATACAAAGGTTCCAATCAAAAATGCTTAGATCAATCACGTGTTCACCATGGTACGTGCGAAACGAAAATATCCATAAAGACCTTGGTATTTCTATGGTAAGGAAAGAAGTAGAAGACAGCAGAATTAAATATACATCTTAACTCCGTGATCACCCAAACCCTTTGGCTAATGCTTTGGTACATTCCTGCGATCAAACACGCCTTAAAAGAAGAGATATGCCCGCATACTGAGGAGCAATGTATCACCAAAACAGCTCAACCACTTGCTTGAGCGTGTGTAGTTTTTTAAATAGGTTTAAGATTTTACTACTTATTATTAGGCTTTCAAATCAAAAAGCAGATTCAATAAATAAAAATATATTGATACAAACAAAAAAAAAAAAAAAAATTCTGTACACTTACGCGAACATAACGTTTCTTCGAAAAAGTGCGACAGTTATTCAGGCCCACGCTGTACTACAGTGGCCATATAAAGGAGCGCAAGTTTGGTGTGGGATTCGCAGTGGGAGAGAGACTCCGTCGCCGAGTACTGTCATTCACTCGGGTGAATGAACGTCTAGCCACAATCCACATCAAAGCGAGGTTCTTCAACGTATCGCTGATTTTCGTCCACGCCCCGACGGACGAGAAGGACGCTGTGACCAAAGATTCCTTCTATGAACGCTTGGAGTACACCTATGAGCGCTGCCCCCGCCACGATGTCAAAATCGTGCTTGGCGACTTTAACGCCATCCCCAAATGGGTTGAGGCTGATCGCCTTCGCCGGGGCCCGAAATATGGTTATCTGTGGTACTAGATTCCAGCACAAGAAAATACATCAAGCTACCTGGTTGTCTCCGGATCGAAAAGACACCAACCAGATCGATCATGTTGTGGTAGATGGAAGACACGTCTCCAGTGTTCTGGACATGCGTACGCTCCGAAGTCCAAATATCAACTCGGACCCGCCTCTGTGCACGCATGTCGCACGTCAACAAACACAAGGAAGGTTCGACGTCGAGAAGCTGCAATCACAACAGACAGCCGAACGATTTTCTACTCGGCTCGCAATCCTGCTCTCTGAGAGCACTCGTCAACAACTCGGTATAAGGGAACTGTGGGACGGCATTTCAAACACCTTACGTACAGCTGCAACCGAAACCATTGGTTTTCGGAAAGTGTAAAAGAACAGCTGGTACGACGAGGAGTGCCGTGTCGCAGCGGAGAGAAAACATTCTGCCTAACTCGAAACGTTACGATCGCCCACAACACGTGCGGGATACGATAGATACCGAGAGTTGAAGAGGGTAGCGAGACGCATTTGCAGAAAGAAAAAGAAAGAGGCCGAAATGTTTGTATGAAGAGCTTGATGAGCTGGCCGACAGGGGTAATGCTCGAAAATTCTACGAAAAAATGAGGCGGCTTGCAGAAGGTTTCAAGACCGAAGCATACTCTTGTACAACCCCCAAAGGTGATCTAGTCGCCGATGCCCAGAACATATAAACTTAAATTATGGAGGGAACACTTCTCCAGCCTGCTGAATGGCAGTGAACGTACAACGGCAGAAGGCGAACCCGATTCCCAATAGAAGACGATGGAGCAGACGTTGCATTGCCCGACCAGGAAGAAGTTCGAATAGCGATTACCCGCCTGAAGAGCAACAAAGCGGCGGGGGCCGATGGATTGCCGGCCGAGCTATTCAAATACGGCGGCGAAGAACTGGGAAGGAGCATGCATCAGCTTCTTTGTAAGATATGGTCGGACGAAAGCATGCCTAACGATTGGAGTTTAAGTGTGCTATGCCCAATCCATAAAAAGGGAGATCCCACAATCTGCGCCAACTACCGTGGGATAAGCCTCCTCAACATCGCATATAAGGTTCTATTGAGCGTATTGTGTGAAAGATTAAAGCCCACCGTCAACAAATTGATTGGACCTTATCAGTGTGGCGCCAAATCTTGGGGAATACCCGTGAAAGGAGAATCGGCACACACCACCTCTTCGTCGATTTCAAAGCGGCTTTCGACAGCACGAAAAGGAGCTGCCTCTATGCCGTGATGTCTGAATCTGGTATCCCCGCAAAACTGATACGGCTGTGTAAACTGACGTTGAGCAATATCCAAAGCTCCGTCAGGATCGGGAAGTACCTCTCCGAGCCGTTCGATACCAAACGAGGTTTCAGACAAGGCGACTACTATCGTGCGACTTCTTCAATTAGCTACTGGAGAAAATAGTTCGAACTTAATCGAGCAGGTACAATCTTTTATAAGAGTGTACAGCTGCTGGCGTATGCCGATGACATTGATATCATCGGCCTCAACACCCACGCCGTTAGTTCTGCTTTATCCAGGGTGGACAAGGAAGCAAAGCAAATGGGCACTGGCATACAGTGAACGAGAACAAGACGAAATATCTCTTGTCATCAAACAAACAGTCGTCGCACTCGCGACTTGGCTCTCACGTCACTGTTGACAGTCATAACTTTGCAGTTGTAGATAATTTCGTCTATTTAGGAACCAGCATTAACACCACCAACAATGTTAGCCTGGAAATCAAACGCAGGATTACTCTTGTTAACAGGTGCTACTTCGGACTGAGTAGGCAATTGAAAAGGAAAGTCCTCTTTCGACGAACAAAAGCCAAACTCTGTAAGTCGCTCATAATTCCCGTCCTGCTATATGGTGCAGAGGCTCGGACGATGACAACAACGGATGAGTCGACGTTGCGAGTTTTCGAGAGAAAAGTTCCGCGAAAGATTTATGGTCCTTTGCGTATTGGCCACGGCGAATATCGCATTCGATGGAACGATGAGCTGTACGAGATATAAGACGACATTGACATAGTTCAGTCAATTAAAAGACAGCGGCTACGCTGGCTAGGTCATGTTGTCCGGATGGATGAAAACACTCCAGCTCTGAAAGTATTCAACGCAGTACCCGCCTCGGGAAGCAGAGGAAGAGGAAGACCTCCACTCCGTTGGAAGGACCAAGTGGAGAAGGACCTGGCTTTACTTGAAATATTCAATTGGCGCCACGTAGCGAAAAGAAGAAACGACTGGCGCGCTGTTGTTGACTCGGCTATAATCGCGTAAGCGGTGTCAACGCCAATTAAGAAGAAGAAGAATATGCATTGATGTTTGACGATGAATATCTCGTAAACGCATAACTTAATCGAAAAATCATATGAGACCATTTTTATAGAGCAGTAAATTTCCTACAAAACTAGCTGCATCATTCATAATAATTTGTTGTCATTGAGTTAAAAAATTAATAAGAAATAAAAAATTTTGCCAAAAATAATCAAACTTTAACTGTTAATAATCTTTTAAACGATTGGGTTTACGAAAAAATCATAGGAAAAATTTTTTTAGGGCATTCAATTTTCTACAAAATCCAAGGCACAAGATATTTTTTCAAGTAGGTGGAAGCGAGATATAAATTTTTCTATCTGATAATAAGAAAAAATAGAAAACTGTATGTAGGAGGACCTTCCCGTTACAATTAAAAACTTATATTTGGAGAGGCTTTCTTAGAAGTGTCTAGGAACCAACTTTTCCGAGTACGCAATCCCTAAAAATAGCGGAAATATTATATTGATTTACACAAATTGGAAATTTCAGACTAAATTGTATATCAGCTGATTGTTCTTGTCCGCATTATCAGCCCAATTCAGTTTTAAGCGATTCTATGGAATTATATGGAATAAGCTATTAGCTTGTGATAGTCAAATAAAACACGGCTAATATTAACAAATATATACTTGGGGCCGCTTACAACTTACCATTCAAAATTTTCAAGTCTTGCGCATGTTGGCATCACTTAAAGCGATACTTTTTGTGGTATCACATTTTTTATTTAGAAATAAGTTAGTGACATATTATTAATCAAAAATTTAAAACATTAAAAACAAAACACATTCAGTTATAGACTAAATAATTTCAGAATTAGTGAGACTTACGAAAATGAGCTGGAAATATAAGAGACTGGCGTGCGATGAAAAATATTTTTTTTTAATAATTTTATATTAATTTATATTATTGGCTAAATGAGTTAAGCTTTCCGCCCTCATACACTACTACACCACACAACACACCACTCACAAAGCAACGCTGGCACACTCACCACACTTGGAGACAACACTCAGCGATTGGAAGCAGCAGTCTACACCCACACACACACACCAATACACGCCGTACATCAACCCACCAAAATTCTCCACAGCCCAACGAGCAAAAAGCCTCGTCCTGGAAGAAGCCGCCCGTTTCGATCGCGATTTTCGAGCAACCCACATCGGCGCACGTTTCTATACATTTTTGGGTATTTTCGGCACGCAGCTCCACGTTTCTACATTTTTGGTACTTTCGGCACGCAGCTCCACGGTTTTATATATATACATTTTTCGTCATCTTCGGCGCGCAGCTCAACCACCGTTCCCACATTGGGAGATCCTCTACGCGCAGCAGCTGAATCAACACATCATCACCACATCGTCTTATAAAAAACATATACACTTCCACTGGTACCCGACCAGGTAGTCCACTAATTCAATACTTCTATCATACATAATCCATTTTCTATATACATTGCCACCTTCACTGGTATCCGACCAGGAGACTTTTATTATAACCTTTCTGTTTCTTTAATAAAATTGTTAACGTGAAGTGAACAACCAAATACTTATATATATTGCGTCCCAAAAGCAGTGGGTATTAAAACCAAGTGGTAAGTTTATATAATTATAATTAAAATTAAAATTTTATTTTTTTTTAATTGTAATACAAAATTTAAACGGGTTATTAATTTAAAAATTAAAAAATCGAACGCTTTTGGATCAGCAAAGAAAAGCTTTTTTTCTATTCATTAAACGAAATAAATTAAGGACTATAAATATAGTAATTATGTAATATAATTTACTTCTGCTTACTAATAGCATATTAAAGTGCTGAAAAAAACCAAAAACTTCGAAAAAAATAAGATTTTATAGTGGTAAGTTAGACGTGGCAGCGGGTGTTGTTTAAAAATTTAAGTGGTTAAAACCTTTTGTATAGTAAGAGCTCCATACGATAGTTTTTGAAAACCAATATACATATGTAAGATTTGCGTAAAATATTTAATACACGTTGCCGTATACTTGATGTATATTCATACATGCATAAACATGTTCACAAAATAATTGAAGTGCTAATATGAAAATTACATATGACTGCATAACTTTTCTGGATCAATTGACGAGGTACATAGCGGTACACAAAACGGGACGTTGGTACTAAAATATGGAACAATTTTTTTATTGCGATTATCGTCATTATCGTTCATCATTGCTAGTTCTCGGATATCCTTGTTATTGCTTTCCACATAAATCTAAGAAAACATTCGCAAAATTAAAAAATTATGTATAATTCCATAATTTTGCAGCTATTTGAATTAGTTTTTGTTAATTTTATCATTATTTGTCTTCAGTGGGTAAAGTAAAGCATTCTAGAGAGATAAATTGGGAAATAATAAAAGGAATTTAAAAGTAGGAAATGATACACCTGAAAGAAAGCGCCAAACAACACACGCTGCAGATGATCCTAATATGTAGATGTAAGATGTTTAAATATCTTTGAATATGCTTATTATTGACAGTGCTGAGGAAGTACAAAACGTACATAAACAAACTATTTTATGTGTTTATGCATTTACATGCAATTGTAAGTATTCAACAATCATAAAGAAAAAGTATCGTTGTGTATACGAGGTATGACAATTAAGTAATGGGACTGATTCCATAAAAACCGTATGTTTGAAAAATATTCTACAACTCTGCCAACCCTTCAAAATAGTCCCCTTGGGCAGCCATACAGCGATTCCAGCGCGTTTTTCATGCTTCGTAACATTTCTGGAACGCTTCGACTGGGATGTCCTCGAGTACCCTTGTCACGGCCGCCTGGATGTCCGTAATCTACTCAAAATGGGTTCCTTTGACCACCGATTTTGTTTTAGGAAACAAAAAAGTCACAGGGTGACATGTCGGGCGAATAAGGCGGCTGTTGCAACATGGCGATCCCTTTAAAGACCAAATACTGGGACACGCTGAGGGCGGTGTGGCACGGCGCGTTGTCGTGATGAAGGATCCAGTTCCGAGCGATGTCTGGGCGCACCCTGTTGACTCGTTTTCGCAATCTTTCGAGTACTTGGCAATGGTAGACTTGATTCACAGTTTTCCCCTGCGGAACGAATTCTTTGTGGACGATTCCACGGCTATCAAAAAAGGCAATAATCATCGTTTTTACCTTCGACTTTGTGCTTCAATTGTGAGCTTTGGCGTTTGGTTTCCACGGCTAAGAGCACTATCACCATACACTCTTACAATTTTAGCATACGTTTCCGAAGCTGTTTCGCCCAATCTGGCGCAAAATCATTTATTTATCGCGACGCTTTGCTCTTGATTTCGTTTTTCTATTTTCGTGACGAGCACTACAAACACACGTTTACTCAACTCGACGCAGCTGGCGAACTAAACAAGCTAGAGCGATGGCACATATATCAATGGAGATGGGGGGATGCCAGAGAAAGAGAATTTCAAGGTCACAGCGCGGAAATAAAATCAGTCTCATTACTTAATTGTCAAACCTCGTACACCCAAAAATAATAATAAAATATTCACATCACACAACACACCCACGCCCTGAGTTGTACAATTAAAAACAACCCCATGTCGTGTGAAAACATACAGTGTCGGACAAAATTCATTGGACTAATTCGAGTTTCACACATATTCAATCATAACTTTTTAGATAAATGCATTAGAAGAACATTTTTTTTGCAAAAGAAAGATCGCATATTCCATATTAAGAAACAATTAAATTTTATTTTTCAAGTTTTATGTAAAATTTATAAATTATAACAGAAAGGATAAAAGTAAAAAATTCATACGACTAACACGAACTTTAGCTGAATATGAAAAAAAATAGTTTTGCAGACGTTCACTTCTATTTTGTAAATAGGTCCTACTCCCTGACCAAAAAAGCATCTCCACACCAATATATTACCCCCACCATGCTTTACTGTACCCTGCATATACCGACAATCTAAATGCTTTCCTGTTGGCTTTCGTGGGTCGGCTTTAGTATACGATCCCACGATTTCAGGGTTGAAAGTGGTATGGTTGGATAGAGCTGATCCTCCAGATTAAGAAAATATATAATTGTTGCCGCCGTAAACTTATAGTTTTCGAGATATTTGCATTTAAAGTTGAAAATTTTGCAAATTTTATCTTGCAATTTCTCGATTGCTAGTAATTATTTAATTCATATTATGCCTTTTTTATGCACTTATACTTCATTACATTGTTTCTACATATTTTTTTCAGTAATTATTTAGTTATTTGCTTAAAATAAGCATTTTATATTTTACACAATTTTCATTTCATGCACAATAACAAAAGTATTCCGTGTTGACAGATAATAAGTGTTGCCATAATTACACATTTATCAAACGAATAAAAATGAATAAAAAATAGGACTATACCCCAAATACATAAATAATTGCCATTTTTCTTGATATATCAAGATTTTGATACACCCCGGTGTTGGATCGGCCAGGGTTATTTTTTTGAAGCGCGGCCGAAGGCCGCCAACGCGAAAAGGAGTTTTACTTAAAAAAAACTTGATACACCCCGGTGTTGGATCGGCCAGGGTTATTTTTTTGAAGCGCGGCCGAAGGCCGCCAACGCGAAAAGGACTTTTACTTAAAAAAAACTTGATACACCCCGGTGTTGGATCGGCCAGGGTTATTTTTTTGAAGCGCGGCCGAAGGCCGCCAACGCGAAAAAGAGTTTTACTTAAAAAAAACTTGATACACCCCGGTGTTGGATCGGCCAGGGTTATTTTTTTGAAGCGCGGCCGAAGGCCGCCAACGCGAAAAGGAGTTTTACTTAAAAAAACCTGATACACCCCGGTGTTGGATCGGCCAGGGTTATTTTTTTGAAGCGCGGCCAAAGGCCGCCAACGCGAAAAGGAGTTTTAATTAAAGAAAACTTGATACACCCCGGTGTTGGATCGGCCAGGGTTATTTTTTTGAATCGCGGCCGAAGGCCGCCAACGCGAAAAGGAGTTTTACTTCAAAAAAACCTGATACACCCCGGTGTTGGATCGGCCAAGGTTATTTTTTTTGAAGCGCGGCCGAAGGCCGCCAATGCAGAAAGAAGTGGGACGCGAATGGACTAATGTTTACCCTGGTGTTGGATTGGCCAGGGTTTTTTAAGCGTGGCCGAAGGCTGCTAATACACAAAGGTAATCTAAAAGTTATGTTAAATAGGGTATATCTCCCTCTTTATACTACATTTTCTATAACGGATATTGTTACAACTAAACAAGGTACCGTTCTTTTTGTTGTCCGTTTTGTCATTATCTTCACATTTATCAATTCCGCGTTTCCCCTTTTTAAACTACATTTTCTATAACGGGTATTGTTACAACTAAACAAGGTACCGTTCCTTTTTTCCCGTTTTGAAATAAGTTTCATATTTATTTCATTTGAATTCCGAGATTGGATGCAGCCATAAATTCAGGATAGAAATTTAAAGAGTAAAAATTTAAAACATATATAAATACATATATAATTATTAAAAGTTAAATTTAAAAAAATGAGTGCAAATTCATCAGGTAAGTAATATAAGTTTTAAACTGAAAAAAATATAACTTAAGGTATTTAAATAGATTGTGTCGGAGCGTCAACGAGTCGAGGTGGCATAAAGCGAGTGCGTGCAAATTCATCAGGTAAGTAATATAAGTTTTAAGCTGACAAAAATATAAGTTAAGGTATTTAAATAGATTGTGTCGGAGCGTCAAACAGCCGAGATGTTATAAAGCGAACCAATGTGCTTAAAGCGGCGGAAGTGAAGTCAATGTGGAATATTGTAAAAATATTCCAAACATTTGACACAAAAGAGAAATGTATTTCTTTTGCCGAAGAACAAGGTTTGATTTTAAAAGCCAAAATTTGCCGTACGCATAAAATGCCAATGACGCTGTTGTTAAAAAAAAGTAGCAGTGTTGGGGTGTTCCGATGCCGGAAAGGGGGTTGTCAGAAACGAAGTGCGTTGGCAAGGTCGAGCGGGACCTGGTTCGAAAACGTCAAAATCCCACTTCCGCAGGTATTTTATCTAATGTATGCTTATGCATCTCATTGGTCACATGCGGAAGTGAGGAAAAACAGTTTTATCAGGGAACCAGTTTTATCTAGCGCTACAATATGTGACTGGTATAATTACTGCCGCGAAGCTGTAGTATTATACCAGGTTGACCATCAGGTAGCGGTAGGTAAAATTGGTGGCCCTGGTAAAACTGTTCAAATAGACGAAAGTAAATTTGGGAAGCGAAAATACAACAAAGGTAATAATAAAAATATAATTTTTTTATGTAATTAATATATCTTTTCTTATTTTAGGGCGGAGAGTCGAGGGCCACTGGGTTCTTGGGATCGTATACTAAAGTTTCCCCGCTTTCGTAGACGTGTCATTCCATCTGAATTCTGTTAATTTTAATCTTGACTCATCTGAAAACAATACTGACTTTCATTGCTCTACAAACCAATTGATATGCAGTTTCACAAATTCCAAACGTGCTTATCGATTTTTTTTGGAAAATATAGGGTGGGCCATATAAAATTTTAAATTCGAAGATAGGGTGTAAAAGATTGAGTATAGCATTTGCTGTATGGCACGTAGCGCCGTCCTGCTGTAACCAAATGTTGTCCAAGACTTCCTCTTCAAGTTGCTTGAAGAAAAATTCGGTTTACATTACGCGATATCGCTCATTGATGGTTACGGCGGTTTCTTCTTCATTTTCGAAGAAAAATGGGCCGATGATTCCATCAGACCAAAATCCGCACCATACAGTGATTCGTGCTGGGTGCATTGGCTTCTCGACGATTACTTGCGGGTTTTCTGTGCCCCAAATGCGACAATTCTGTTTGTTAACGTAACCATTGAGGTGGAAATGAGCCTCGTCCGAAAAGATAATTTTTCGGTAAAATTAACCATCCTCGGTCAAACAAAACTTTGGAAAAGTTTTCAATATTTCCCAGTTTTTCTTCTAGTGAATAGCAGCTCATTTTGTAAATTTTAGACTTTTTACTAAATATCTGTCACTTTCCGAATGGTATTTGACGTTTCGAATGTCGAAATAAAGATAATTCCAATTTAAAACGTTAGATGACAACCCTAGATATGGGCCTTTCGCAGCACGGAAGCTAAATAGACCAGCGCCAACGGCGCGTCATTGTACTGTACGCGTACTCACACTTAGTTATAAGCTACCTACAACGTTTTTTGCTTTTTTCAAGTCATCCTTTACGGAAGTAACGTTCCGAGTATTAAGTTTTTTAACGGTTCCAACAGCTTTTTTCTTGCGTAAAATAGCCGAAATTGTTGATAAAATATTCTAATTTTTTGTAAAGCTCCTTTTGCCGCACACCTTTTGTGAATTCCCTTTCAATTAATAATTTAAGTTCAGTTGAAGGTGCTTTGCTAACAATTTTTAGTAGCTTTATTTGGAGTCTGATCTACGATTTGATATTCAAAGTACCTGCAAAATTCTTTTTCTGCCAGATAACGGTAAATTAATCATTAGAAGTGCTTACACCGATAATCAAGTGTTAGTGTAATGAGTTATGCCCCACGAATTTTTTACCTTTTTTTCATCTATTATAAAAATAAAATTGAATTGTTTCTTAAGGCAGGGATAGGGTTTCAAGGTAAAAAATAACTTTTTTTGCGAATTTATTTCTAAAATATGGGTTTAGTAATTTTATTCGGATCTTTTGTACATTACTCAGCATACCTTTTACAGTCTAGGGAAATTTTTTCGTCCCTTTTCAGTTTATAAATTTAAAAGTAAAGTCCGTGTTCACTGTAATTTTGAAACTACTTGACCGACTCATTTCAAACTTTGTATATTTATTACATATTTGACATACAAAATACCTCCCCCCATCGTTTAGTAATTTTTTTACATTAAGAGTATTTTAAATTAAAAATAAATAAATATCAGAGAACGATGGGGAGGACTTCATTTAATTTGACTATTTTTTCTTGGTTTTTTATTTTCGGATAATTTAAAGCCGAGTTATGGCGAACACTGCAAAGTGTTTTTTTCTGAAGACGTTCTCGGGGAAGCTCTGTTACCGATTTATCGTCTTTTGATCAGGATTTAAAGCTCTCCCAAATGCAAAAGCCCTATTATATATACAAGATACGTTGCAAAGTGAAAGGAAATTTTTTAATTTAGTGCCCCCCGGTGGCGTCATCTATATGTCGACTTCTGGGCTAGAATCCGCTATCTGTATCGATTGTCCAGTGAGAATTTAATGACATTTCATAGACTGAAAGTGAAGTTATTACGTTTTAAGTGTCAGTACATATGTTTGTTTGTGTTATCGGTGCGAAAACGAACAAAGAGTCAACATTAAATTTTGTTTTAAGATTGGGAAAACTTTTACCAAAACGTTTCAATTGATGAAACAAGTGTATGACGATGATTGGTTGAAGTGGTCGTGATGACGATCAACATGTGGGCCAATCTAAATCCGTGATCACCGGAAATTACATCGAAACTGTGCGTGAATTCATCAAAAAGCAGCCGAAATCATCATTGAAATTTATTTTCGTTCGATATGCTTTTGGACTGTTCAAAAAGCTGTATAGTCCAGTCATTTAATCTTAAATTAGGTAAGATTCTCGGAATTCGAGATACCCTGCTGTAAGTCTGTAAATACTTGTATATTGACACCCTAAAAATTGTCTCGAAACCTACCTATGGTAGGGTGTACGCAAATTTTGTTTGAAAAAATTTTTCATACGGGGAACCGTTTTCGAGATAGAGGGCGGAGAGCGCGCGGTCACAGCATCACTTCAGGTCAACCGGTGCCTCCGGTCAAAAACGCGCCATATATAATTGATGAACTATCGATAAATCAATGATTATAAATATTTGTAATTTTTTATTAAGTATTATATTATATTTTATCATTTTCTTCATGCCTTAAATCTATATCTATTCAATAATACTGATTACCGTTTCCTAAAAAAAAAAATAATTAAGGGAAAAACTTAAATCATTATATCATTATATTCCCATTAACACTAATGACATTTTAAATAGAGAATTAATGAAGTGCATCTCTTTAAAATCTGAAAATTTTAAAATCCTTTCACTTAATTATACCTGGGAATTATCCGGGCCCCTATTATACACTACGGACCTTTCTATTTATAGGGACAGATGTTCAAGATGTATAGTTACGACCGTCTCCTCTTTGTTTCAGTTTGAATCGTATCTTGGTAAACTACGGACGTACAATTTGAAAAACTATGGCTGATTTGTGTTTTCTATGTAATAAGTCAGATTCGGGAGGTGAATCGCTTATTGAAGTAGTGCGCGGTATGAAATCTCTACGAACTGCAAGTGTCGAACGAAACGACTGAAAAATTGATTATTTAAAATCAGTAACCTCTGTTAAAGTGCATGAAAAGTGCCGAAGTGTTTACATTAATAAAAACTGTATCCAAACAGCAAAACTGAAACAAGAAGAAGGAGAAACTATAACTTCTCCATTAGTACTCCGTAAAAAACGAGGTGGAGTGTTTGATTTTAAGAATCAGTGTATATTTTGTGGCGAAATTGCTGATAAGGCTGCAGTGAAAAAGAAAAGAGAAAAATACAGGCGGAAGATAAAAAATGTGAGTATTCTAGAGTTCAAAGATATTGTTATCAAAAAAGCAGAAACCTGGGGATGATTTCTGAGAATTGGTGAAAAGTCGTATAATTTTACAGTATGATTTGATCGCTGCTGAAGCGAAGTACCATGCTGCTTGCTATACGAGTACAAACTTTTCAAATAAATCATCATCATCATCGCCTCTTGAGAAACCTCGTCAAGATAATCAAGTTACAGAAGCTATGTTAGAGATTTTCAATTAAATCGAAAAATCAATTCTGTTCTCAATGAAAATAATGTGACGTTCATTATTGATGGCGGATTTCTTCTTCATCATGTTGTATGGAGCAGAGAAGATACTTTTTCTATTATTTTTGAGAAATACATAAATTATTTACAAAGGCATTACAGTTCCAAAATAATTGTTGTATTTGACGAATATTCAGAGTACAGTAAGAACGTAAAAGCTATGGAGCAGCAGAGAAGAACTGCTGCACTTTCAAAAACGTATGAAGTCTGTTTCGATGAAACAATAGTTGTACCAGTTACTCAAGAAAAATTCTTATCAAATCGAAATAACAAAGGTAGGCTCATTAATATGTTAATTGGAAAATTACAAGCTGCAAATATTACTACTAAACGAGCCAGAGATGATGCGGATGTTCTTATTGTTGAAACTGCAATTGAAGAATCAAGGTCAGAAAAAACTGCTGTTATAATAGGACAAGATATTGATTTACTCGTCATATTCATTTCGCGTACACTGTCTTACGAACAAGATTTTTTTTTAAAGTTGGGAAAGAAAATGTAAAAACGGTGATATACTAGACTAAAAGTTTTGATAATTATCTTCATTCCAAGACACATATTTTATTCCTGCTTGCATTAAGTAGATGTGACACAACTTCTGCGCTTTTTAAAAAGGGGAAAAAATCATTTTTAAAAGTTTTTGAGAAACTGACAAATTTGGATGAACTAGCTGCAGCATTTGAGAAAGAAAATTTTTCGGCCCAGAGATTATTAGAGAGTGGAACTCAAACCTTATTGGCAGTCTATAATGCTCCGAAATCTGTGAAAAGTCTCGATCATCTTCGTTATATGCATTACGTCAAGTCTACAAAACTTAATAAACCTGTACAGCTTTCAAATATTCCACCAACAAGTGCAGCTGCTCATCAACATTTCGAACGTGTATATTACCAGGTTCAAACTTGGTTGGGGCATGATTTGGAACCCTAGGTATGGGGTTGGGCAATGCGAAGCGATTTTCTGGAGCCTATCATGACAATTTTGCCACCTGCTCCAGAACATTTGCTAAATACAATTTTCTGCAACTGCAAGAGTGGTTGTGGTTCGCGATGCGGATGCAGGAAAGCGGGCTTGCAATGCTCTTTAGCTTGTGGCCAATGTAAAGCTTGTCTCAATGCTCTACCATATCAGAGCGATATTAACGAAGATGGAACTTTTGACCCCGAAATCATGGAAGAACTTGAGACAA
This sequence comes from Bactrocera correcta, assembly GCA_027475135.1. NCBI lineage: Eukaryota > Metazoa > Arthropoda > Insecta > Diptera > Tephritidae > Bactrocera > Bactrocera correcta. The sequence continues at coordinate 73,226,150 of CM050326.1, forward strand.
ATGTCGTGGAAGGCGATAATGAAGACCAGTTCAAAATTCACCAGCAGCCGGAAGACGACTATGAAGAAGAAAAAGATGATTAAAATTATAAATTGTAGTTTTTGTACCCTTTATTTGATTTTTTACTTTTAATAAAAATAAATGTATTGAATGATATTTTTTAATAAAAAGATAAATTCATAATTTATTTGTTTTTTTTTTTTTTTTATCATGTAAGAAGTTATTAATATTAATTAGGTTTAAATTCAAATATAGTTCCTATATTTTCATTAACAATTCTGCATATATATGGCGCGTTTTTGACCGGAGGCACCGGTTGACCTGAAGTGATGCTGCGACGCGCGCTCTCCGCCCTCTATCGCGAAAACGGTTCACCGTATGAAAAATTTTTTCAAATAATATTTTAGAGAATTTTGTATTCTAAAATATTGAAAATAAATACAAATAGCAAAAAACCCATAGGAAATGAGATATTTACAAAAAAAAAGCGCAAAAAACCGATTTTTGTGACCTTTGACCTCGAAATTTAATAGTTGCGTACACTCTACATTATGTAGTTTTGAGACAACTTTTAGGGTGTCAATATACAGGATTTACAGACTTACAGCTGGGTATATCGAATTCCGAGGTGAACTTACTATAATGACTGGACTAGTATTGAGGCAGGAGACAATTTTGAATAAAATAAATTGATTTTGCGGAAAAAAACATTTGTTCTGTTTTTTTTAAGTCCTGTTTACTTTGGAACGCACCTTGTATGTAGGTAATATAAAAGCCTAGTTATTTATACAAATTAAAATAAAATTGTAAGACGGGTGAATATTGCGGATATTCCCGCATATTAAATTGATCACATAAGCCGTTTTAGTAAGAAATTAAACGCGGTGCTGTCCAAAGAAATATTCAGCGGCTGTGAATCGAGGCGCAGCAAGGTCAGCTAGGCGACCAGATCAATATACCTCCAACGATTTCTTTGGAGAAAACTCAGCGACGGAAAGTTTTACAAAAAAAAATTATGGGTGTAACAAGAAAGAAAATGCTTGATGCCCAAGCGGATTTATCCAAAAAGATTTTGTGCACTTTTTCACCAACCTTACACGAAATCGGGAGCCACTAGGTACAGCCAAGGTACATATGACAGGTAATACAGGTACGAAAGTTAGACGTATTTCGAAAGTATTTTAAGAAAGCTACCGTTTGGTCAAATATTATTTTATTATAATATATACATTTACACGCAAATTTGAAAAGGTTTTTCAGAGTGCTTGGAATGGCATTTGCGCGTTTTTTTCAAAATGGTTAGTTTGTTTAATCTTATAATTACTTAACGTTACTTTAACGAAATCTGTTTGGTTTTTTAATTTCAAAGATATAGTGTTCTCCTAAAAACGTCTTTTTTGAAAGGATCAGCTGTAGTTCCTTTCCAAATATTAGGTTGTCAAAAAAGTCTTGCGGTACTTTCGCTAGTTGGTGCTGAAAGCGCGTAGTTCTAGTTTTATTCGTCGTCGCTCATTTCACGCGCTAAAACGTGTTTGATTGATTGTCGTTTCTTTTAAGTCATTCGTGAGTTATAGCGTCGCAAAATAAAGGGAAAATACGGCATATTTTACAGTACTACTACGATAAAGGCAAAAATGCATCTCAAGCCGCCAATAAAATTTGTGCAGTTTATGTACCCGATACAGTTTCCATTTCCACCGCACAACGATGGTTTCAACGTTTTCGTTCTGGTGTAGAGGTGGTCGAAGATGCGCCACGCTCCGGAAGGCCTGTCGTCGAAAATTGCAATAAAATAGCTGAATTGGTCGAAAGAGACCGGCATAGTAGTCATCAAACCGTTATAAACCATTTGAAGAAGCTTGGAGTCACTAAGAAGCCCGATGTATGGGTGCCACACGAATTGATTCAATAAAAATACCGCAGGACTTTTTTGACAACCCTTTATATATTTTTACTAATACTACCTCTTACTACAGTTAAAAGATAACGTAAGTTTTCTCAGAAAATATTTTGGAAAATTCGTTTTTTCGGCCTTCTAACTCCTTTCAGAGTACAATGAGTCCAACGTTCAAAATTAACGGCCGACTATTTTGTTAGTTATAACCTCGTAGCAGATGATTTGAAATTTAAAAAAACTTCCGAGATTATTTTAATAAATCTATTTTAATATGTATTAGCAAAAAATAGTAAGAATTTGTAATTAATTTTAAAATTCTTAATTTATTCTTCAAAATTAATGTATGTCCTTCCCTAAAAGAGCAAGAAGTCACCAAGGATCAATGCAGTACCCGACGGCGCATTATCGTAGTGCTAACACCAAGTGTTGTCGGCCCATAATTCCGCCTTCTTTTTACCAATAGCTAAACGCAAAATACTCTAATGGTATTTCTTGTTGACAATTTGGTCGGTCGGAGGAAGTTCGGAGTGCACCACACCTCGATAATCAAATAAAACTGTCAACATAACCTTGATTTTTGACCTGCATTGACGTGGTTTTTCGGGTTCGTCTCAACTTTGCCACGATATTCGGCCCATTGATCGCCAGTTTCCACGTCATAAGCATTGGATCATTGCCAATAATAATAAGTTGCATGACATCTGGTATTCGGAAAGGCATGTTGTTTACAGGCATAAGCGCGACGCTGTTTTTCGAAAAATGTAGTGATTTTGGAACCAATCGGGTTTCTCTTTTCTTAGGCCCAAATGATCTTTCGAAATGGTTTGCTCTGATCCTTCCGATATTCCAACGATGCCAGTAAGATCTCTGATTGTTAATCGTCGATTTTCAAGCGCCAGTTTCCTTATTTTATTGACGTATTAGTCATCAGTTGATTAGCGTTCTTGACCCTCTTTGAGTAATTTGAAACTTAATTAGTTTTCATGTTTTCACGGGATATGATTTCAACACTGCATTGTTCAATAAAGGAAAAGGTAGACCCTTTACTTTGTTGAAGGAAAATGTTTAATCTCAAAAACGCTTTAGGAAGTTTGGAAAGCGCTGATTAAACTTCGGACATGTACGTACAAAATTTGATTCAAATTAGTAGAGCAGGTTTTGAGATATAAGTTTTCACCGACGTATGAGTAGTGCCACGCCCATTGTCCAATTTTAGGAATAATAATAAAAATCAGATTTGTTTTCAAAACGACTGCGACGCCCTTGAGCGATGCACAATACTCTTTAATACAATCAAACGGAAGTTTTGTTAAAATACTTTCGAAACACTTCTAACCTGTATTACCTTAGTGACGTTATAATTACTTTCGCAGAGCTTAGAGACTCCCAATTCCATGTAAGATAGGTGAGAATCTTTGAGCAAAATATCAACTTTGGTAAAATATATGAGTATACCACCATGATAATTATCATATACATATCATCCAGTACGCAAAGAAATAGTCAACTAATTTAAAGTTAAGCCTCAATCTGTGCAGTTTCTTGGTCCCAAATCCATAACCTTTTGAGAAATATGAAAAAAGTGTTTTTAACGAAAACCAACTAATGTGAGAAATTTATGGCAGGTAGTGAAAAAGGATTTGGAAGGATTACCATTTGAACGTTGTCAGTATTTCATGGATTCTATTTCCAAGACGTGAGACGCTCTGTTAAAAAAAACACTCGAAGCTATTGAATAAAATATGAATTATTTTATTATACTGTAAAGGTTTGAAACCATATTAATTTACAAATATTCCAAATTTTATTTAGCAACTCCTGTTTTACTAGTTTTTCAGTTTATGTAACAAAAACTGTGGTATAACTATTTTTTCATTGAATTGAAACAAATGTAATTAAATGAGCTAACCCTCAAAACATTTATTGCCACTCTACCTTGAAAAATTGACTTTCCCCAATACTACTCACCACACCTGAAAACACTCACATCACATGAGAGAACACCACACATTATGACACCCCACATCACAACTAACAAAAAGAATGGCATCGCAGCTGATTCACCTCATTTATCTTATACATTCGTTTCGTGAAAGGATCAGTTTAATATTACCGCGATTCAGACTTCTTTCGAAAAACAACGCGATTCAACACAGTTCGATTAACACCTTTCTCAGGGTAGACAAAGAAGCATTTTTGGTACAAGAATTAGAAAATTCAGCCCGTATGGCGCAACGTCCACAAATGCATTGCTCATAGGCTACTTGCCGTTGGTCTTGGTTCCTCCGTTGGTCTTGGTTGCCCGTTGGTCTTGGTTCCAGTGGGATCAGGCTTTTCAGCTGAGCTCTAAGCTACCAGATCGGTAGCAGGTTAGTTGCGAAACAAGTTATAACGAATAAGCAATCCCCGACGAGGAGCGGCAGAAGTGGAGGATGCGGTATAAAAGCCAGCTAAGCCGATGAAACCCCTGCGACGGAGGCTAGTCGATACCGCCTCGTAAAAATAGGGGTCCCCCCCAACATTCATGGGAATGATGGTAATACAAAAATCCAAGCGCGACGGACTCAGAATGAGCGGTTTCCTGGTCAGCGTCTGTTCACCATGTTAGGTGCGGCTGCGAACATGACCGGTCCATATCGTGGCGCACTGGGAGTCTCACGAAGCACCATCAGCTGTTTCCCACTGATGATGTGGAAAGGGTGATGTGAGCTTGCTCTTCTGAAGTGTTAGCCACGATGTGAATCAGTAACCAGCCCCTTCGGGCCTTGGAAGTGTCCATTGGGCGCAAAGCTAGTAGACTGCGTTCCTTCGGGCGAGCGGCGGTTCTTCCGCGTATTCCGGGACCGGTAAAGCGAAGGACAGGCCTCGGGGGACTGGGGTAGGGGCATCGTCCCTGAAGATACAGACAACACACAAATCGAGAGGTAAGAAATTTCAAAAATCTATCTATATTGTACATACAGTAGCTAGAAAAAGTAAGTTATCAAAACATCCAGCGCTGTTTTAAATGCTCTATACTTTTTTGCGTTATCGAATATAACTTTTTTTGCATATGTTCGGAAAGTACCGTTATCAAAGTACCGCAATTGATGACCGCGTCGCCGCTCAGTGACAAAGCGTGGAAAAAGAAAGTTATCAAGTGCCGTAATTGGTGTTTTTCATATTAAAACTTAAAAATAAATTACAAAAAAGCATTAAAGGTGAAAGAATTAATAATTTCATAAATCTTGAAATTGAATTGGTAAGTAAAACATTGGTTTCTGTTTTTATTTAATTAATTGAAATATTGAGGCGATTTATTTACAGTGAATTAAAAAAAAAAATTGAAAATGGTGAATTTTAAACAATTAACGAATGAGGAGCGTTCAACCATAATAAGTTTGCATAAAGATGGTCATACACAGCGTTATATTGCTGAAAAATTTAACAAAAGCCAAATCGCAATATGGAAAGTTGTTGCAGGCTACAACAAAGAAAATCGAGTCATCAGGAAGAAGAGACAAGGGCGCCCAAAAAGTACAATGGAGAGAGTTGATAAACGAATTTTGGATATTTCCAATTCTGATCCCTTCAAATCAGTTCCAAAAATTCGCGCACAACTTATAAAAGAAGGCAAGAAGGCCCCCTCAGTGCACACTGCCCGTAATAGATTGCGCCAGGCTAATATTCACGGCCGCGTTGCAAGAAAGTTACCCTACCTAAAAGAGCCGAATAGGAAAAAACGACAAACATTTTATAAAGAGCACATATTGAAACCTCAAAATTTTTGGAATAATGTTCTCTGGACTGATGAATCGATGATTAGAGTTCGTTACTCTAACGGTATGGTTTACGTTTAGCGCTCACCCGAACAAGAACTATCATACAGGTGCACTCTACCCACAGTTAAGTCGGTGGAAAAAGGCTTAATGGTTTGGGGGTGCTTATCTGCGAATAGCCCTGGCAATATTGTAGTCCTGGAAGGAAAAGTTACTGCTAAAGTTTGTTTAAATATTAAAGGAGCACGCGATCCCCGAGGGTCACCGGCTAATTGACCATGATTTCCTTCTTCAACAAGACAATGCGCCAATTCATACTGCAAAAGTCATCACATAACATCTACAAAATGAAAATGTGAGTCCTCAAAGCCCTGACTTTTCACCAATTGAAAATGCTTGGGCAATCCTTAAGATGCGTATAGCTGAAGAGAAACCCCAAAACCTGACTGATTTGAAGGACTGCATCTATACCATTTGGAACAATTTTCCTCAAAATGAGTGTTTGAAACTTGTCAACTCCATGCAACAACGATTGGGTCAACTAGCTACACGAAATTATAGACATTGTGGATATTAAAGAATTTGATAACTTATTTTTTCTACATGCAATTACCTGTATGTGTTTATGTTTTCCTTTTATAAAAGCAAAAAACTAATGTTTTGTTTTAAAATTACTTTCATTAAATACTTTGAAATATGGCCTCAATAAAAAAAAAAAAATATTTTGTTTGAAAAATGTAAACTTTAAAATTTTATTTATTGATGATTTATATTTCACTATGATAACTTAGTTTTTCTAGCTGCTGTATGTATATGAGCGTAAATACAACACGTTTTTCCATACAAATGTATGTAAACACATAGGGGCCTAGCCAATCACAATTGGTCTCGACTAAGTGTATCAGACCGTTGGTCTCGACCAGGGTTAACTGACCTTTACAGTAGTGTAGTTCTTAAAAGTACTGCACTTATTCTTTGCTGTACAGTATACCTGTACAGAAATGGGTTATGTATATGGAGGCTAAGGGAAGTATTGGTTTGATTCAACCCATTTTTAACATACAGACGTACCACTAAAGAAAAGCCTTATCCATTAATTTCAGTTATATATATATCATACATTGACCGACATTTTCGATCAAAAGATAACTATAGGTAACGGGGTCTAAATATTCGGTACCTAGGTCGTGCAATATTTTATCCCGTTATATTAATTGCTTTGCCAAGTGGAATCTAAAGTTGTGCTATATGGGAAGTAAGCGTGGTTGTTGTCCGACTTCGTCCATTTTCACAATGTGACATAATATGAAAGGAACGCCATGTGCCAAATTTTATCAAAATCTGTCAATCGGATTCCCATATATGGAATTTCTCAAAAAAGTCTAATTTTCAAAACAGCTCCCATAAAGCTCTCTCATACCAACTCGGTGGTAAAACTTAATGTTTCTGGCGAATTTATTTATTGATTTATCGAGGCTTTTAGTAGTTTTTAACAAAGTGGGGTTTTCATCCGATTTCATTTGTTTTCATATTATCGAAGAAATTCTTGTAATATTCGCGCTGGGGGAATTTGGTTTTTGTAGCTTAAGTGGTTTAGGAGATATGTACATTAAACTTGTTAGGGTGTGGGGCCACACCCACTCTTTCAAGGCGCCACAGGCGCCCCTTGCTACTGCGATCCCTGTACCAAATTACAGCTTTATATCTTCATTTGGTACTTAGTTATGACGCATTATATGTTTTCGGTTAATGGCGATTTATGGCCGTGGCAGTGGTCCGATTACGCCTATCTACGAACTCGATTTTTTTTTGTGCTATGAAACTTGCACGAAGTTTCATCAAGATATTTGAATTTTTACGCAAGTTACAACTTGGACGGACGGACCGGCATACATGCGGTCTTGTATGGAATCAGCGTCCAAAAATATTTCCACTGCCTATATAAAAACTTTTGCCAAAGCTTTTTAAAATTTCCCACTCTGCCAACCACCAATGGTAACGAATTTTAATTAATTATATTAAATTAAAAAAGTTGATAAACGATAAATGGAATTTTTTGAAAATTATTCAACTAATTCAAAGACTGATTTTAATAAAATTTATTTACTTTTACATTATAGTTACAGGATCCAACATCAAAAGTAATCGGATTAGCAAGACCTGATTTGTAGCGATCCGTTAGTTCTTTCGGGTATGATGGAGTCGATACATCTTAACGTCCTTATTGCTTGACTCAGCAGATTCTTCTTAGAGCTCTCCAATTGAAATTGGTGCTTATTGGTTAACATAGGGAGCGTGAATTAAAATTTTATGGACTGATGAAGGAAGATAATACCAGGAAAATTTTAAAACTCATGCCCTTGTAGGATCTAGCGGAAATCCAGTGCATTTAGGGTTGATTGAACTGATTTCTTTTAAAATTGAATCTGAAAATGACAGCAATAGCGGGTGGGTGAAGGTCTGGAGTTATTCTAAATTTGTTTGTGCAGATTCAGAGATCTTTATTTGCTCAGGAAAACAATTTTTCCTTTAAAATGTTATCATAGCAGGGTAAAAAGTTAATATCAAGTTTTTGTTAACGAAGCTTCTAATAAGTATGTAGATACTGATGCTTTATTAAATTTGCTTCGGTGATAAGTGATATTTCACACATTTTCTTAAAACCAAAAATAAAAAACATATTGGTGTGAAAGTTTACAACGATATGACGTGCCTTAACAAAATTATGTATAAAACAAACCTTTGATAAAAGTGAGAAAATGTTAAAATGAAAACCAAAAAAACAATAAAATGTGCACGTAAATACAAAAAATTATGAAAAAAACATACAAAAAATCGCATGCCTGGTAGAATAAAATGAATAACAAAATCAAAAGCATATACTTAGAAAACAATAACTAACAGACAGACAGTCAACCGGATTTCAACTTTTCTCGTCATCCTGACCATTTTTATACATATATACTCGTATAACTCTATATCTGTCTGAATTATTTTAAGGTGATACGTACAACCGTTAGATGAACAAAAACTATAATACTCTATAGCAATTGATTGCAATAGTATAAAAATATATATATACATATGTAACTTTTCGACACCGCAGGATGGATTTCGCCAATTTCGATTCCTGATGCTAGATTTATGGGACGAATAAGTGAAACCAAGCAACAATTTCGCAGATACGATGGGTACCAAACCAAACTACACGGCTTCTGCGACGCCTCTGAAAAGGCATATTGCGATTCCAAAATGGTTGTAGCCGGGTTGGAAAAACCAACATATGCATTTAAAACACATGTATATATATCACTCCATGTTGCTCCGATTCCGAAATGGTTGTAGCCTGGTTGGAAAAACCAACATATCCATTTAAAACACATGTACATATATCACTCTATGCAAGAAATAATTGTTCCAGAAAAATAGACATTTATCTCCTAATACCTGTGAGAGACATATAGTAACAATACCATAGTAAAGGTATCATGGTGGTCTGTTTACTACGTTGATGACACACATGGCAATGTAGTAAACTCAAATACTAGCTTTGTTTAATAGGCATTAAATATTTCAAAAATATTGTAAACAATAACTACATATGTAGTTGTGGGTTATGGAAAAAATAAGTGCAATTATTAAAAAATACTCTGAAGTTAATCTATTTTCATCGAAAAAAAAACGATTTGGTTAAGACTCCCTAAAAACCTGACATAAAATAAGGCACTTCTCGCTTTTCCGCAAAAAAATTGTGAAAATGTTTTGTTTACCATTTCATATTTAGATTTAGTAATTTTTTAAGTCATTTTGACAGAATATTTCGAAGAGCTTTCGCCTAAAAGCTTGTTGCAAAGTTTGTTACCTTTTTTAGCTGCGTTTATTGAACTACCACAATGAAACGTTATAGTATTGTTACCAGGAAAATATTACATTGCTTATATGGAATTTTTCTAGTATCTGTCACGGGTATAAGAGTTTTCTAAATTTTCAATCTTATAGAATAACACAAAAATAAAGTTAAGTGATCACCATACTCCCCATGTGATATAGTGGTACATAGACTTACAAAAAGGCAAACGACGCACTTATCGCGTCTTTTAAAGCGCTCCTCAAATTGTGAACATTACTATTAATACGAATCGAAGCCGTTCTAAATTCACGGCCAATCACTATACCACACTCCCGCAAGATTCCTCCGATTTCACATCCAACAAAATTAAATAAACACGCAAAATAAAGTTGCTACACGCATATAAAATACGTTTTAGACGAAAAACTACTGTCTACACACACGGGTAAGTATATTATTAGAACTCCATCGCCAATTATACCTACGGTCAACACGTATTCTCCGCCCTCTCGGCTACTTTACCAGCTGCACGCGAAAATATATTCAACATACGTGTAGTACTAGGGAAAATATTCCCCTAGGGGCTCCAGAATTGTTAGGTGAGCTAAGCCTCAGTAAATTTATCCCCACTCTACCTGCAAAAATTGGCGATCCATAATACTACTCACCACACTCCCATCATGAACAGACACACCACTCAGGATAACACCACACATTATAATATCCCACACTCAAAAAAAAAGTAAAAAACTGATACACCGAATTCGTTTCGTGAAGAAGCCAATTTAAGGGGCTATTGTACGCGATTGAATATTTCGAACTTCCTTGAACGTAATAAGATATATTTTCATCTATATTTTAGGATTTTTTTTTTTACAAAAATTTTGAAAAATTACGGAGTTATTGGCTGTCTTCGGAAGTGCCAAAAAAGTGCCCCAACTGCTGGCATGATTCCGGCCGAATACGTAGCTGAAACAAAAAAATTTAAAAGTTTATTAAACTTAAAGGTATTTTCTATACAATGACCTACGATCAAAAGTTAACAAATTAGCGTAATTTTGAAAACAAAAATCGTTTTTTTAGGTAAAAAATTGTCGTTTTTTTTAATGCCAAATTGACAATTTTCAACCAATCAAAAAGATCGTCGGTCATTGTATAGTAAATTTGTTCAAAAATGCTCAGTTTTAATTTGAAGTCGATCGGCCAATTTCTCGTTAAGTTATGACGCCAGCAATTTTGAAACATGTCGTTTCGAGAAAAACGCATTTAAAGTTTCACTTATATATGTTTGCACCCCCGAGTGGTCATCCAAGAACTATTCAAGATACGGCCTTCCCGATATCACAGGACTACTGCGCCTAAAAAATAAGGAATTTAAACTGCGCGCGTCGAAGAATTTGGAGAATTATTTTTTTTTAAGTTAGTAGTACTGTCAGTCACATTTGTGTCAAATTTCATGTCAAAATATTCGTTAGTATTTGAGATACGTGTCGTTTTGTGAGCTGCTAAAAGTGAGTTTTTCGTTTTTTGCGATGTCGAAATTTGTTGAGCAAAGAATTTGCATTACATTTTGTTTACGGAATCAATTTTCTGCTGCGGATACCTTGAGGATGGTGCAGAAAGCCTTTGGTGATGATACAAGTGGTATAGTGAGTTCCAAGCCGGCCGTGAACGTGTCGAAGACGAAGAACGTCCAGGGCGACCATCAACCTCAACCGACGAAGCTCACGTTCAACAAATCAAAGATTTGGTGTTGAAAAACCGTCGATTAACAAAGACCTTGCTGATGAAGTTGGCATATCAAAAGGCTCAGCCAATACCATTTTGAAGGATGTTTTGGGCCTCGAGAGCGTCAAATCTCGACTGGTACCGAAAATGTTGAATTTTTTGGAAAAAGGCGTAGTGTTGAAGTATGAGAAACGATGCTTTCCGACTACCAGGGTGTCATGAAACGCTCTATAACTGCCGATGAGACTTGGATCTATGCTTACGACCCCGAAACAACCGATCAATCGAGCGAATATCGTGCCAAAAGAGAGCCGAGACCAAAAAAATCGCGCCAAAGTCGCTCAAAAATCAAGGTCATGTTGACTGTTTTCTTCGATTATCGTGGTGTTGTGCAAGGAATATTATTTGAACATTATGCGTCGTTTGCGTAACGCTATCCGCCTAAAAAGGCCGGAATTGTGGAAAGACAATTCTTGGTTTTTACACCACGATAATGCGCCATCCCACACTGCCCTCATAATCCGTGATCATTTCGCCAAAAACTCACCCATATTCACCAAGTTCAAAAAACCGCTCCGGGGACACCGTTTTTATACGATAGAGGAGATTCAAGCCGCAGCGAAGACGGAACTGAAGGCCATCCCGGAAAGTGACTACAACCGGTGTTTCGAAGATTGGAAAATCCGTGGGTATAAGTGCATAGCATCGGGAGGGGATTACTTTGAAGGGGATGAAATTGATTTGGAAGAATAAAGAAAGAATTTTCAAAATAAATACAATGTCAATTACAATGTCTTATTTTTTGGGCACCGTACAACTAACTATTGTGTGAAGTGTGTAAAAGAAATTAAAATAAAACAACCCAACGCTTTATTTAAATGCTCGTTTTGTTTTAATAAAGCGAATGTTAATGTCTGCGCTACAATGAATTGGATATCCATTTAAACAAAATGGACTATAGATAATGCATAATTAGTGAATAATATTAATATAAGATTCGCTGTGTTAATGTGGTACACCTTTTTTTGTGGACAACGGTACATGTGTACATATCTTTCGAAAACACAATCAATCTTGGACTGTATTTTTACATCGTTTTTAGAAGCATAGTTTTTGGGCAATTTTTTGAGTGAAAAAAGATACGAACTTACAGTTGAAGCTAGTAAAAGGTTTTTAAAAACAAAGTCTTGAGAAATAACATAAAAAACTCATTGCACATATAGCTAATTTGAAATATGAGATACTACTTTCCATATTTCATTACAGACTGCCTAAGTTAAATTAAAGATTTTCGGTGAGGGTTTTAAATTTTTCTGAAACCATTGAGTTATAAACCCAAAATATATCGATTTCTGGAGATCTTTATGTTAAGTAAGGCCAGCACAATCCCTTACCATCATTACGAGAATCTACTAATTACAAGTTAAGCATTATAAAGAGTGATCAGACTCGCCTCAAATAGAACAATTTAAAAAAGTAAATTGAAAGAAAAAATTGTATATAATGTAGTGACAAAAATAATATTAATTAAAATTTAAAGTTGAAAGTCATAAAAATAACACTTATTTTTCAAGTTTAAAACAAATAGTCTTAAAAACATTAATAATAAGATATCATGAATAACAAGATAAGATCTAAATTCGGGTGTAACACCACTTGCATGGTACAATTTTCACAGCGGCTCTCTCCTATGATCCCGATTTCCCCATTTTCATCATTAGGTCGTTAAAGGAGGGAAGGAGCCATTCCCATTTTTTCAAAATTTTCAAACCACAGGTGTCTCCTCTTACTACTTACCTCCTCCGGATTCGACCACGGAACACGTGTACCGATTCTCATTACGATATCTGAATTTTTACTAAAGTAGCATACATACGAGGTGTGTTTGAAAAGTATCGCGAATTTTGTGTTTTTTTTCAAAAATTATTTATTTATTCATGAATATCTATTTTGTCCCCTTCAAAGTAATCCCCATACACTTGTGTCAACGGTTTTTCCAATCTTCGAAGCACTTCAAAAAATCATTTTTTTTATCTTCTTCAGAGAAGCGTAACGTCGTCCTTTCATGGGCCTCTTCAGTTTAAAGAACAAGAAAAAGTCACAGGGGGCCAGATCTGGGGAATACGGTGGCTGCGGCATCATTAGTGTGTTGTTTTTGGCCAAAAAGTCGCGCACAAGCAACGATGTGTGTGAGCAAGGGCGTTATCGTGGTGCAAAAGCCAATTTTTGTTCTTCCACAAATCCGGGCGTTTCTGGCGGATTGCTTGGGGCAAATTGCGCATAACTTGCAGGTAATATTCCTTATTGACCGTTCTTCCCTGGACAAGAACTCATAATGCACCACGCCCCTGCAATCAAAGAAAACTGTCAGTTACGATTCGCGATACTTTTTGAACACACCTCGTACACCTGGATTTCCACCCATCTCGCCACCCTGATCATTTATGTTTAGTGAATCCTCTGTTTTTTATATTGATTTCAAAAGATATACCTTAAGCCGTAAATATGAGGTATCAAAGCATAATTCGACGTAAATTATCCGGCTTTATTTCACCTAGAAGTTGCTGAAGAGGTGGACCAAATACTACAAGTATATTAAGAAGTATGAAATTGGGGGTTCAGAAGGTAGTGTCCTCTACTTGGTAATATTCAGCTCGAAAGTCTCTTCTGCACCAGAGGGAATTTCCATTATCTCGATTGCACGATATTGTCGTCGGCCACTGTGTTCGAAAGTTAACGGCTATCTGCTGGATTTTCTTCTTTATTACTGTAGTGATAAACTCACTTCGACCCTATTTATTAACTTGACGATGAAGTACAGAATGACGTTAAGTTCCAGTGAACGACGACCGCAATTATTTCCAAAGTACAAAAACTTAACAAAATCCTCAAGTCATTAGACGGCAGCATCTGAGGAAAGGACAAAAAACGGACAGCACTCTAGATCTCTGAAATATCAGCAATAGGCTGGATAAATCCAGGTCAATTCCGGTAACGTAGAACCGGCTGTTGTGGGAATTGTCAACTAGAGTCAAACCTTCACCCATTGCAGACAACGAGCTTGAGTTGCCGCGAGAAACGAGAGTAGAACCTGACACATCAAACATATGTCCAGCGTGCAATGAATTCCCGCATGACACTAGGCACCTCTTTGCATGCCCTGCTAACCCTACACATCTGATACCCGGGGCTATCATTGGATGGCAATGATGTAAAAACTGTCTAATCCCTACCATTCTAACGGGGATTAGGTACCCGTTAAAGCAACTAGATTTCGGCTACCTAACATGTTCGACTCGGTAAGTTATACAAATAGGTTCAGTCTGTCATCATCATCCGGATCTATCCCCTCGTCCAACTTTCACCACGCGGCAACTCTTGCTTCCTCGCAAAGTCGTTGCGCAAGTCGTTTCCCAACGTGCTCCAGGCTGCGCACTACGCGAGAGTAGCGTGTGTCGTACGTTGCCCCATGCAGTAGGAGTATGTCTCGGAAATCCCCATATAGTCGCCAAACAAAAAACCACAACCACACCGCTGGTTCTAGACACCCGCGTCAGGAGCCCACGAGTTGTGCGGGTTTTAATGTAAAACGTACGGATCGCGGGCAAAATAATGACTACACAACACAGTGGATAATAAGAGGATAATCTTAAGCAACGTAGAAAGTAGAGATACTACCTTAGAATATCTGCGTATAGCTATCCGGTCAGGTAATGTCAAGATCGAAATAATTAAAATATACATATGTCGGCGCACCCTAATAGTGTGTGGATATTGGTATGCGTGTGTGAGTGTATGTGTATACAGTTTAGGGAATTTCTTTAGAAGTCTAAGTTCCTTATTATTCGATCAGCCGTTAGTTGTGATGTGATTGGTTGTCTTTTCAAGAAGTACCGCTTTAGCGGGGCGACAGCGTGGCGTCGCCACCGTCGAGTGTGGTTTGCTGCATGTCGTCTCTTTAAGGAGTACCGTTATAGCGGGACGACAGCGTGGCGTCGCTATCGTCGAGCGTGGTTCGGTGGTAGGTTTAAAAGGAAGAAAACGACGTACATAGAGTCAGTCGAGTTGAGGACTTGATCTACTGAAGTTGTGTTAAAAAGTTAATAGTGAAGTCGTGTTAAAAAGTTAATAGTGAGAAGTGAGGAATATTGAGAAGTGAGGAACTATTGTGAAGTAAGTGTGAAACCGAAACGCGCTGCGCTCTAACAATGTCCAACGAAGACCATTGTATTCCGACATCAGAAGTGGGATCTGCCCATCTGCCTCAAGCATTGGATGGACCATGGCGTACTATGATGGAGTTGCAGAACCAAAATTTAATTGAACTTGTGCGGGCCATAAGAACAACGGTACCTGATGTGGGGCAGAGCAAATCAGTGCAACTGCCCGAATTCAATCCAGACAAAGCAGGCGCCAACGCTTTATCGTGGTGTAATACGGCTGAAATAATCCTACAAGAAAACGTATTGAAAGGCAGTGCGTTGGTTATAGCCTTAAGTTCCGCAATGCAGGGAAGCGCTTCGCAGTGGCTTTCGCAAGTGTGCTACACTGATATTACTTGGCTTGAGTTTAAAGAATTGTTTATACAGCGCTTCGACACTATAGAAACACCAGCTGCCATGTTTCTTAATATGCTATAAAATCGACCGACTGATAGCGAAAGTCTGGCAATCCATGCAAGCCGCATGGTTACCGAACTAACGACGAAATGGCCCCTAAATGGAAACTGAAGAGATTGCTGTGTCTGTGACCCTTGCGTTGTTGGCAAGTTTCGATAGCCGATTGCAGCGTTTAAGTTTCACATCAAATATTCGAAGCAGAGGCGATTTACAGTCTGAATTAAAAGCGTTCACCTTCAATAAAAGGAAAAGTGGTGTTATGGAGCAAAAGTCCGAAATTTATTCTAAACGGCAAAAACAATCATCAATAGAGTGTCATTTTTGCTGAAAATTGGGCCATAAAATGTTTGAATGCAGATTAAGAAAACAACAGAATCACTTTGCGAGCGACAAAACACGACATGGCAACACGATGGTCACCGAGAAAAATCAAATGTAACTTGCTACAAGTGCGGAGAATTGGGTCACATATCTACCCAATGTACAAAGAAGGAAGTTGATAAGAACAAGGCATTCAACCGGGAAAAGCGAGTGGAACAGTGCAGCGTTGCAGTACCTAAAGGATGCTTGAACCACAGAGACCAAATTTTTGAAATCACCTTTGATTCAGGATCGGAATGTTCGTTAATGAAAGAAAGGCTAAGTATAAAATTTTCTGGTAAAAGATTCAATAACATTGTTATGCTAAAAGGTATAGGCAGTAATGGTATATGTAGTACTGTACAAATATTAAGTAACGTTAAGATTGACGATAATTGTATTGAGATTTTATTTTATGTAATAGGCGATGATGATATGCAAAATGACATTGTCATTGGCCGTGAAATACTTAATCAGGGTTTTGATATTGTTATTTCATCAAACCAATTTAAAATTTCAAGAACCAAAATTGTTAATTTATGTACTGGCAGTGAGCCAGCCGATATTAATACTGAGCTTGAGGGAGAAGACAAAATAAAAGTACATTCATTGTTAGCAAAGTACTCAAATTCATTTATAACTGGTATCCCAAGTACTAAAGTCAGAATTGGTAAAATGAAAATTAGATTAATTGATCCAACAAAAACTGTACAAAGAAGGCCATATCGTTTAAGTCCATGTGAGCGAGATTTAGTTCGAGAAAAAATTAATGAATTACTAAAATGCAATATAATTAGGCCAAGCTGTTCACCTTATGCAAGCCCTATATTATTGGTTAAAAAAAAAATGGTTCAGACAGACTTTGTGTTGACTATAGAGAGCTAAATTCAAATACAGTCGCTGATAGATACCCGTTACCACTTATACAAGATCAAATAAATAGACTTGGGGGAGCTAATTACTTTATATGTCTAGATATGGCCAGTGGATATTATCAAATTCCTTTACATTCAGCGTCTATTGAGTACACGGCGTTTGTAACGCCAGATGGCCAATACGAATTTTTATCTATGCCATTCGGGCTCAGAAACACACCTTCGGTTTTTCAACGATTAGTAATGCAGGCACTAGGGGATCTAGCAAATTCCTTTGTTATCGTCTATATGGACGATATCATGATAGTTGCCTCAACAAAATGCGAGGCGTTAGAAAGATTACAGATTGTTCTATTTGTTTTAACAGAGGCTGGGTTTTCATTCAACCTTACAAAGTGTTCTTTTCTGAAAACATCGGTTCAATATTTGAGTTATAATGTAAGTGCTGGTGAAATTCGTCCAAATCCACAGAAAATTGTAGCGTTGACTGCTCTTCCGCCTCCCCAGTCAATCACTTCACTCAGACAATTTATTGGGTTAGCGTCTTATTTCCGACAGTTTATTAAGGGATTTTCACAATTAATGAAACCGTTATATTTTTTAACTGCAGACAAAAATAAATTTATTTGGAAAACAGAACATGAGCAGATACGGAAAAAGGTCATTGCCATTCTTACTGAAAAACCAGTTCTTGTTATCTTTGACCCAATTTATCCAATCGAATTGCATACAGACGCAAGTTGTACTGGCTACGGTGCAATTTTATTACATAGAATTAATAACAAACCTCAAGTAATAGAATACTATAGCAAAACTACTTCACTCGCAGAATCAAGATATCACTCGTATGAATTAGAAACCTTAGCTGTTGTAAACTCCATTAAACATTTCGACATTATTTGTTGGGCAGGAACTTTATTGTTTATACTGACTGCAACTCACTAAAAGCGTCAAAAAATAAACAAGATTTAACCCCCAGAGCACAACGTTGGTGGGCTTATTTGCAGTCATTCACATTCGATATTCAGTATAGAGAAGGGAAAAGAATGGCACATGTTGACTTTCTATCGAGAAATCCTCCTTTGACAAAGTCTACTTCGGCCACAAAATTGGTCGATGAGAAGAGAGTAAATTTGGCTGAAATTTCAAGCAACTGGCTTATTGCCGAACAGCGTCGAGATTCGGACATGGTCGAAATTGTAAAAAAAATTAAAAGAGTTTTCTCTGCCTGAAGATATTGCGAAAACCTATGAATTGAGGGCGGGAGTTCTTCATCGAAAAATACAGAGAAATGGCAGAACACGTTGTTTACCAGTGGTGCCACGAGCTTTCAGATGGTCTGTTATAAACCAAGATCATGAGTCAATAATGCATTTGGGTTTTGATAAGACATTGGATAAAACTTACGACTTTTACTGGTTTGACAATATGTCAAAATTTGTTAAAAAATTTGTTGACAACTGCATCACTTGCAAAATGTCAAAATCCACATCAGGGAAAATACAGGCTGAATTGCATCCAATACCAAAAGTCACTACTCCTTGGCACACTATTCACATTGATATTACAGGAAAATTAAGTGGCAAGAGTGATCAGAAGGAGTATGTTATTGTTCAGGTAGACGCGTTTACCAAATACGTCTATCTTAGTCATAGCCTTAAATTAGACAATGAGAGTTGCATAAAAGCCGTTCAATCCGCTGTTTCATTGTTTGGAGTACCAAACCGAATAATAGCTGACCAGGGAAGGTGTTTTACAGGCGCAAAGTTCAGTCAATTCTGTTCAGATCAGAAAATAAACTTGCATTTGATAGCCACTGGTGCAAGTCGGGCTAATGGTCAAGTGGAGCGAACTATGAGCACGTTAAAAAATATGTTAACGGCGGTTGAAACTGGAACTCAGTCTTGGCAGGATGTGTTAGGAGAGGTGCAGTTGGCAATCAATTGTACAACCAACAGCATTACAAAAGCAAGTCCTTTAGAAATGTTGTTGGGAAAGGTAGCACGCCCATTAGGATTACTTCCACCTAGTGACATAGAAAATGTTGTTGATCTGTCAAACGTAAGAGCGCAAGCTGCAAAGAATGTGTTAGCCACTGCAGCTTATAATAAAAAACAATTTGATAAAAATAAGGCAAAAGTAGTTAGATACAAAGTTGGAGATTTTGTGTTGCTTAAAAGTGAAGAAAGACATCAGACAAAGTTAAGTCCGAAATTCAAGGGTCCTTTTGAAATAGGAGAGGTTCTAGAAGGTGACAGGTACATTTTAAAATCTTTAACTAATAAAAGAAATTATAAATATGCACACGAAGATTTAAGAAAGTTACCAGAGGCGCAAGCGCCCGAGGATGTTGTTGCAAGTAGAGAATCCGTTGCGAACGGTGAGAAGAACGAAAATGAAAATATTGAAAGTATTGATGGTGTTGAAATTACTGAAGAAAATGAAGATGTTGAGAATGTTGAGAATGTTGAAGTCACTAAAGAGGGTGAAAGAAACGAATAAGAATGACAAAATATATGAATGGCTGGCCAAAGAAAGTGGCAGAGTACTTAGATTATAATGCAAGCACAAGTGCAAAACATACTAATGGTTGTTTTGATCATGGCGTGTGGCGCATTTGATTGAGTATTGAATTGATTGTGTGACAGTAATGTAAAATTTGAAAATAAAGTTGAAAGAGACAGTAATAAAGAAAGTTGAAAGTCCATAGAGACAGTACAGTTGCCTTAAAGGCTTATAATGATGTTTGTTATAATGATGTTTGTAATAATAATGTGGGCACAAGTGCAAAACAATTGTTTTGATCATGGTGTGTAGCGCATTGGATATTATAATTTAAAACCTATGTGGTTAATTATAATGTAAAAATGAACTGTGCTAAAG
Organism: Bactrocera correcta; assembly: GCA_027475135.1. Lineage (NCBI taxonomy): Eukaryota > Metazoa > Arthropoda > Insecta > Diptera > Tephritidae > Bactrocera > Bactrocera correcta. Next base: position 73,246,120 of record CM050326.1, read on the forward strand.
AAAAAGATTTTATATTAGTTAAGAAAGAAACAGAAAGATGAAGATGTAATTTGTCAATGGAAATTTGAATAAATTTTTATAAGTTGATTGAATAATAACATAGCATTTTTGTTAAAATTGCACGAGGTCTTGTAATGGTCAGGATGGCCTTGTCGGCGCACCCTAATAGTGTGTGGATATTGGTATGCGTGTGTGAGTGTAGGTGTATACAGTTTAGGGAATTTCTTTAGAAGTCTAAGTTCCTTATTATTCGATCAGCCGTTAGTTGTGATGTGATTGGTTGTCTTTTCAAGAAGTACCGCTTTAGCGGGGCGACAGCGTGGCGTCGCCACCAATCAATTTATTTTATTCAAAATAGTCTTCTTTTGCTTCAATATAGCTTTTTGCACGGTACATGTCGAACGAGTGTTTTAGGCCTTTAGGTCTGCATAACGCTTTCCTTTCATTGGCAAATGTATTCGAAAAAGCTGAAGTCGCACTGTCCCATATCAGGTGAATAGTGGTTAATGGTTAAAATGTAATTTTCGGTGATATAATCGTCCTTAGAATGTTGGATTCTGAGCAATTTTTGGTCGTCACTCAATTTGTGCGGAACAAACCGTGCACACATCTTTCGTAAGCCCAAATGTTTAGTAAAATGCGACCACTTTGAAAACGTTTAAACCACTCGTGCACTCTGCTACGGGATAGGCAATCATCGCCATAAACTTGTTTCATCAACGTTTCGGTAAAAGTTTTACCAATTTTAAAACAAAATTTAATGTTAGCTCTTTGTTCGAAGCTCATTTTCGCACCGATAACACAAACAAACTGACACTTAAAACGCAATACCTTCACTACCAATCTATAAAATGTCATGAAATTCTCACTGGACACCTTATAGTTTCCAAAGTAAAATTCGCAAAGTAATCGCAACTTCTACGGCTCACTTCGCGGACCATTGCCCCAATTTTCAAACCGAAGCAGCTGTTTTAACAGCAAGCTCGAAACCTTACGACTTGCCGATCCCTGCAATCTACGTATAAGAGATGCCAATTTTGAGATTGGTAAGCTGCTTTACTGTCAAGGCCTTGTCCAATCCAAAGGGACATGACAATAGGATTGAATTTGAATGTAGAGCAGCTTCGAATTCGCGCGGTGCATCCTAGGTAAAGCTAAATGCGGCCTCCTCGGGCGGAAGGAGTAAAGCTGTCTAGTGTTACAGTCTTAGGACTATTAACAGTCGTAACTTTAACGTCATCGACTGCAGCGTTAAGGTCTAGTCTATAGAAAATGCTTTAGCGGCAGAATAGTATAGGTCCTTTGCGTTGGCAGCATGGGGACACATAACTTGTGGTCCGCTTCTTTTGTGTCTTAAAGCCCGAGCAGGCCTTTAGATAGCTCCATCTATTGCATGTGTTAAACCTAACTATGATCGAGTTTTGATGGAGCCTTCTGGCGCAACTGCAGCAGAAAAATTGCTTCGGGCTTAGGTTAGACTTAACCCAAATGTTAGTAACCAACTTTACCGACGTCTTTTAGCAACCGGGTACCGGGGTACCCACGATCTGAGTAATAAAAATTTTGTTTGTTTTATTAAAAAAAAAAATGTTTCTAAGTTTTTTCTAAAAAATTTTTTTCTTCAAATATTTATAGTCGGTGACAATTTAAAGAAAAAGAAAAAAATAAAAACGTAGAATCGTGAATAAGGGTGAAAGAGTAGTGAATGAATTGGCGGCTCCGTACCGAGGTAGTGATAGAAACATCTGCATGGATAACTTCTTTATTACTGCACCCGTTGCTAAACATTTGTTGTCGTGGAATATTACCGATGTTGGCACGCTAAAAAAGAATAAACCTAACATCCCTAGTGTTATGGAAGCGAATAAGACACGGGAGCAGTATTCGACAGTTTTTGGAGTTCACAAAAAGGTTACCGTGTGTTCCTACGTTCCTAAAAAAAATAAAGCTGTTATTCTGATATCGACAATGAATTCAGATATATCAGTTGGTGATGACGCTAAACAAAAACCAGAAATAATAAATTTTTGTAATAAACATAAAGCTGGAATTGACACAATGGACCAAATGGTGCGGAGATACACCAATAAACGACGATCTTCGAGATGGCCAATGGCAATGTTCTTCAATATGCTAAATATTTCTTCACTTGTGGCATATATACGAGGGCTGTCTGATAAATAACCGACCTCAACGTGAAGCTAGCGGCACATCTGAAAAAAAAGTTTCTACTTCAAATTGTGCATATTATAATAGCTACTCGCCAAAATTTCAGAAATTTATCTTGCGCAATTATCTGTTGACAGTCGTTTTTGTGAGTCTATTTCGGTGATTTCCCCAGAATGGAAAAAATTGAATATCGAGCTGTAATTAAATTTTTATCTTTGAAAGGCAATACGCCTTCACAAATCAAAGATGAGTTGGACTCTGTGTATGGTGACTCTGCACCATCGTTTACCACCGTAAAAATTTGGGCAGCTGAATTTAAACGTGGTCGCAGGAGCTTGGAAGATGATGAACGTCCTTGGCGTCCAAAAACTGTAACCACTAACGATAACCTCGCTATAGTTCATCAATTGGTACTAGACAACCGCCGGATTAAAGTTAGGGAAATAGCTGAGATTATGAAGATGTCAAAAGAACGTGTTTGTCACATATTAAACCAAGATTTGGGCATGAGAAAGCTGTTCGCGCGTTGGGTGCCGCGTTTGCTTACGCTACCACAAACATGCGCGCATGAACATTTCCAGCGCTCTGTTGGCTTAGTTTAGAGGCAATAAGACCAAGTTTTGGCGCCGATTGATAACTGTAGACGAAACTTGGATTCATCATTATACGCCCGATACAAAAATCCAATCTAAACAGTGGATTGAAAAGGGGGAACCGGGAAAGTGATGGCGAGTGTTTTTTAGGACAGCCATGGAATTATTTTTATCGACTATCTTGAAAAAGGAAAAACTATAACAGGAGCATACTATGCATCATTATTGGACAAGCTAAAGGAAGAAATTTCGAAAAATCGGCCACATTTGCAAAAAAAGAAAGTCTGGTTCCACCAAGACAACGCAACATCTCACACCTCAACAGTCGCCATGGCGAAAATCCACGAATTGCGGTTCGAACTGCTTGACCATCCACCTTATTCACCGGATCTAGCACCAAGCGACTTTTTTTTGTTTCCTCAACTTAAAACTGCGCTCGGCGGCCAGAGATTTTCGTCAAATTAGGAGGCAATCTCTTTCGTGAACTCGTATTTTGCAGAGTAAAGACAACAAGTACTATTTGGAAGGGTTGCAGAGATGGGAGCATCGCTTGGAGAAGTGTGTGGAGTTACAAGGAGACTATGTAGAAAAATAAAAAAAAAATTGAAAAAGTCGCGTGCATCATGGTTAGGTCGGTTATTTATCAGACAGCCCTCGTAATATATTATGAAAATAATAAAATGAATGTCAAAAAAAGGACAGAATGTCGTCAATTTATGCGTAAACTAAGTGAAGAACTAGCATTGCCGATGACTGAAAATCGCACGGCGAATCCTCTAGTAATGCGCCACTTCTCCACAAAGATTACCGTTGAAAGTGTATTAGGTCATACACTGATCTGGTCCAGAGACTCCAAAAGATAAAACCGGAAGGAAAAGAGTAACAGGATCTTGTCATGTCTGCAATGCTTTGCCAATAAGAAGACGGCGAAAGACACGGAAGGCCTGTGCCAATTGTCACTAACTTGTTTGTGACGAGCACTCAGTTAAACGTGTACAATGTGTTCAATATCATTACTTATAAAAAAAAGTGTAATATTTCTTTATTTTTTTAAATAAAATTAGTTGCATGCATTAATAGAAATTATATACAATTTATTTTCTATGCTTTCCACTGTGGGTACCCGGGTATCCGTTTGCTAATAGGGCGATGGCTAGAGTTTAAGCTTATTCAAAATAAAAACTAAAAAATTAATCAATTAAATGAACTCACAAGCAGCTTTCTTTTAAGTTAAAAAAACGACGGTTTGAGAGCTTAAAGTGATATATTGAATTTTGTTTAAGCTATTCGCACAAATACATCGCGGTGGGTACCCGGCTACCCGGTTACTAACGTAAGGGTTAATGTCTGCACGGGTCAGGAGGATATCAAAATCGTTTTGGTTTTGCTTTAGCAGATGGTGCAATCACACCACAAGTACATGCACGATCAAACCATCTGGTGATTGCGCCAGCATGCTGGTGTAGTGTGCACTTAAAATACCGAAGTTCAAAATGCCGACCCATCAAAACACCGACAAAATTCAAAAATGGGGCGAGTTCCTCTTTTATACCCAAGCTCAGAAGGAGAATTCAACTGATTAAGAGTTATGGTTTTGAATTACCCAGCTTAAATTCAAAAATTTAACATTCGGATAATGATGTCTTCCACTTTGGGATCTAGGAATCATATTTCCCATTTTTTTATTAAATGTAGTAATTCATTTTAAATTTTTTTTCTTCTTCGTATTTTGAATTGTCGGCATTGTGTTATACAGACAGGCACGATTACGGTTTTTCCGGCGCCGCGATTTTATGGTACTAATGGATAGAGGAGGTCCTCAGGATTAAAAAATGTATACACATATACCATCCTCAGACTCATAGTTTCCGAATTATTTCACTTTAAAGTTCCACAATTTTACATGCAATTTAGTCCTATTTTGTTTTGTTTTGTTTTTCTTCACATGTCATTACAAGTACCAGTGTTGCCACATATTGTGTTTTAAAAAAACTATGAAAAATTTTTCTATTTAACATTTATAAAGAAAATGATACAAATGGTTTTTGTATCTTATGTTAATTAATAAATAAAGATAAAAAATAACATTCCTTTGTGTCGAACTACTTTCTGCACTGGCGGCCTTCGGCCGCGCTTCAAAAAAAATAACCCTCATCGATCGAACACCGGGGTTTTCACAGTTCCTTTGTGTCGAACTACTTTCTGTACTGGCGGCCTTCGGCCGCGCTTCAAAAAAAATAACCCTCATCGATCGAACACCGGGGTATTCACAGTTCCTTTGTGTCGAACTAGTTTCTGCACTGGTGGCCTTCGTCCGCGCTTCAAAAAAAATAACCCTCATCGATCGAACACCTGGGTATTCACAGTTCCATTGTGTCGAACTACTTTCTGCACTGGCGGCCTTCGGCCTATTTTAATCAAAAAGAGAGAAAAACTGAAAAACTTTCATACATACATTTTAATTGTCAATATGAATATATCATATAAATATATGAAACACATTTTTGATTATATTTTCAGGAGACAAAGTATGGCAACACTGCTATTTGTCATAAATGTAAACACGCAAATCAATTGAATCTTTGAATGTGCAAAATAATTTTTAAAGTATATTTATTTTCTTAAAAAATATACTATTAGTGTAAATTTTTGATAAATACGAATGTGTACAGTGTAATTAAATATATATTAATTAAAAAATATGTGAAAAGTAGGTTAAACATAGTGAAATAACGAACATTGTTTTTACAAATTTTTGAACTTTAAAGTGAAATATCTCGAAAACTATGGGCCTGAGGACCGTATATGTGTATACATTTTTTAATGCTGAGGACCTCCTCTATCCATCCGTGCCATCAAATCGCGGCGCCGGAAAAATCGTAATATTGCCTACAGACATTATAGGTGTAACATTCCACAACCTGTGCCCCTTCATACCTCATGCGATCGCTATAACTCAAGTCACAAGACGGCAACTATTAGAGGAAAAGACAAAGAAACGTTGTTCGTAACATTTAATGCAATCTACCAGACGGTCTTAAATTATGCTACACCGATATGGACGCCTGGAGGTAATGAAACACAGACGAAGAGGCTTCAGACGTATCGAAACACCGGACTATTGATGTCTCCAGCCGAATATATAGATAGTTAATAACAGTACAGTTCCCAAGACAGCCGGTTCTACGCACCGGAATTGACTCGGATTTCATCCGACCAAGGGCTGTTATTTCGGCGATCTGACCCCGTTCGGATCGGTGAGTATTAATTTGTGTTTGTCGTCACTGGAGCAACGCCTAGCAGCAGGGTTGCTCCGTATCCTCCTGACTCGTGCTGGCATCGAGTCCAACCCGGGCCCGGAGGAATTTTTCTGCTGCGTCTGCGCAAAAAGGCTCCATCCAAATTCCACCTCGGTCAGGTGTAACACATGCAATGGATGGAGCCATCTTAAGACCTGCTCAGGCCTTAAGACCCACAGGGAGTGGACCACGCGTTACGTGGCCCCATGTTGCCTGCGCAATATTGCGACACAAGCCTCTACGGCTGTGCAACCTGCACATAGTTCGCGCGCCGCGCCGCCACTCAACCAGAGTGGCCAACCGAGGACCTTAACGGTCAGGAGCTCAAACAGGCAACATAGCTCCCACTCTGACTTATCCCCCCCCAAACCTTCATCCCGCTCCAATCCTCGTGCGAGGTCCAATCAGCAACTCTTGGTCCCTCGCACAGTCTGTTCCGTGTGTCAGGCCGTCATACGTCGGAACGTCACATCAGTAAAGTGCAATTCCTGCGCTGGCTGGTGTCACTTCCCGACGTGTTCCGGCCTGCGCACCACACGTGAGTGGAGTGATTCCTACGTTGCCCCATGCTGCAGGAGTCTGCCCCCGCAACTCACAACAGTGGCGTCGCCGTCCAACACCCCAGTGCGACAACCGCCCCTGCGGGTTCTGCAGCTGCAACAAATACCACCCACACGTCACTCCCTCACCCTCAGGATCACCCACGGACACCCGCGACACACCAGACTCCTTCAATTCAACTGCAACGGACTCCAGAGTAAGATCGAGGAGATAGTTGCACTTATGAATCGGGAACGTATATCGATAGCTGCGGTCCAAGAAACCAAGTTAAACAGCCGCTCAGATCTTCTGAGTTGTGCAGGTTTCAACGTGATACGTAAAGATCGCGAGCGAGATAGTGGTGGTGGCCTAGCTTTCATATTGCACAACACTGTGCAATACCGTCTAATCGAAGAAGACATCGACCCAAGAGATACTACCCTAGAATGTCAGGGCATAGCCATCCGGTCAGGCGATGTCGAGCTCGAAATATTCAATATATACATCCCCCCAGTTACATGTTGCCCAACAGGATATCACCCGAACATAGGCGCGCTACTTCGTGGTGAAAACCGTATGGTACTAGGCGACTTTAACGCGCACCACGATCTTTGGCATTCCTGCCTGTCAAATGATCGTAGGGGGATGGAGCTGGCGGAACAGATAGACGGTTCGACATTCTGCACAATGAATGACGAAGCCCCCACCAGAGTTATGGGCACCTGTAATAGCTCGCCAGATATTACCATTGCTAGCGGTGGTCTGATTAATAGCATAACCTGGCGACCTATGCTAACTCTCGCTTCAGACCATCTGCCCATAATTATCTCGATCGAGAAGCCTTCCGATTTTGTTTCCGTGGATAACCGTACCTTCTTTAACTTTAAAAAAGCAAATTGGGTCGGCTTCACGGAATTTACCGAGAACACCTTCAACGCTCTACCCATTCCTACGGACGTATGCGTTGGCGAGCGTCAATTCCGCAAGGTGATCGCAGCAGCTACCGCTCGCTTCATCCCGGCTGGAAGATTAGCGGAAATCCGCCCCAATTTCCCAGTCGAAGCAGCGGTTCTAGCTAATGAGCGCGACACCTTACGCCATGCCGATCCCGGGGATCCCCGAATAAGGGATCTCAATTTGGAGATTCGGCGAATGGTAAATCAACATAAGCGGACGAAATGGATAGAGCACCTGAGGTCCTGCAACCTCTCCACCGGTGTGAGTAAGCTTTGGGCTACTGTCAAAGCTCTGTCTAATCCGAGGAGACATGACGACCGAGTTGAAGTTCAATTCAACGGTCATGCCTCCTCGGACCCGAAGAAGTGCGCGAGCTACTTCAGCCGGCAGTTTACACTGCACCCTTCGGTAGACAAAGCTAAGAGATGTGTTAACCGACGGCTGCGCAAAATGCCAAACAACTGCGCGCCACTTACTTTCACCGATGAGGAGGTTCAGAGTGTCATCAACAAGGCAAAATCGTCCAAATCCATCGGCCCAGACGGAATCAATATGCTAATGTTAAAGCATCTAGGCTCGACGGGAGTAAAATATCTCACCAAGGTCTTCAACCTGTCGCTCACCACTCTTCAAATACCCGATGTGTGGAAAGTCGGAAGAGTGGTCCCACTACTGAAACCTGGGAAACCCGCCAACAAAGGGGAATCTTATCGCCCGATAACTCTCCTCTCCCCAGTAGTGAAGACACTTGAAGCCTTGTTACTCCCGACCTTCACTCACCACCTGAGCCTAGCCAGCCACCAGCATGGATTCCGTAAAGTGCACAGCACCACCACAGCACTTAGCGTCATAAACGCCCAGATAGTTCGTGGCCTCAACCAGAAACCACCCTGCGAAAGAACGATCCTCGTAGCGTTGGACCTGTCAAAAGCTTTTGACACGGTCAATCACACAACGCTACTGCAGGACATCGAAAAAACCACTCTCCCTCCAGGGCTAAAGAGGTGGACCATGAACTATCTGAACGGTCGTCAGTCATCCGTACTATTTCGAGGCGAAACATCAAAACTGAGAAGAATTAAACAGGGGGTTCCGCAGGGTGGTGTCCTCTCCCCGCTACTGTTTAATTTCTACATCTCGAAACTTCCTCAACCACCAGAGGGGGTTTCCATAACCTCGTACGCAGATGACTGCACGATAATGACGTCGGGCAATGGAATCGATGGCATGTGTTTGAAGGTAAACAGCTACCTCTCCGACCTTTCTCGTTTCCTCACTGCACGAAACCTCCACCTTTCACCCACCAAATCCACAGCGACCATATTCACAAACTGGACGAAGGAGTATAGACTTGAGCTTAATATTGCGGTCGATGGCGTAAAAATTCCGACCGTCAATAACCCTAAGATTTTAGGCGTAACTTTCGACAGTCTATGCTCCTTCTCTCCCCACACGACCGCGATTATCGCCAAGGTACAGAGCCGCACCAAAATCCTCAAGTCGCTAGCCGGCAGCACATGGGGAAAAGACAAAGAAACGTTGCTGGCAACCTACAAGGCAATCGGCCGGCCGGTCCTCAACTATGCAGCACCTATATGGTCGCCTGGATGCAGTGGTACGCAGATGAGGAAACTCCAGACCTGCCAAAATACTGCACTCCGGACTACGACGGGATGCCTCCTGATGTCTCCCATCGAACACCTGCACAGTGAGACGCATATGCTTCCTGTAAAGGAGCATAATCAACTCCTCTCCAGACAGTTCCTGCTGGGTTGTTTCCGTAGGAATCACCCCTGCAGCCACCTGCTTGGAGCGGAACCGCCTCCCAGGAGCATCAAGAGGTCTTTCCTCGACTACGTCGACGACATCAGACAGTACGCCGACCAGACTTCGGACGCAACAAACTATCGACAGGCACTGGCCGCCATTCACAGTGGAGCCATCAACACCTTCATCGACTCCCTTCCCGTGAATGGCGTTCTTGGAGTCAAACCACCATCTATAGCAGACGAAGAGCTCCAGTTGCCGCGAGAAACGCGAGTGACCCTAGCGCAACTTCGTTCTGGATACTGTAGCAGGTTAAACTCCTACTTATCCAGAATCGACCCCGACATACCCAATGTATGTCCTGCATGCAACGAGTCCCCGCATGACACTGACCACCTCTTTGTATGCCCCACAAACCCTACCCATCTAACACCCTCCTCCCTTTGGTCCGACCCCGTCGAAACAGCACGTTTCCTGGGCCTACCGTTAGATGACCTCGACGACAACACAGGTAATCCTTACCATCCTAACGGGGACTAGATAACCGCTACAACAACAACAACAACATAGTTAATAACACTGTGGAACATGTTTGGGATTATTGTCTGGGCGGTGAGAAATTCCAAGTCAGGGTGATGGTACTAGGTCAGTATAGTAAAACCCTCAAAGAGTTTGGCGTTCGTATGTGTCAGTTTTTTTATGACCTTTTAAATTTTGGAACACTTTGGTGATTATTGTCTGGGGGGTGAGAAATTCCAAGTCAGGGTGATGGTACTAGGTCAGTATAGTAAAACCCTCAAAGGGTTTGGCGTTTGTATGTGTCAGTTTTTTTTATGATCTTTTAAATTTTTTTCCTTATCTTGATGTTTTTTCGCTTCTCCTATATCACATATGGTCACCAAGGGCTAGCATCCTGAATAATTCCAGGTGCCTGTTGTGCGCTGTTCGGTTAAGGAACATAACAAACTCTTCTCGAAGTAGTTTCTGCTAAGAAGTTTTCACAGAAACCATTCTTGAGGTCGCCTGCTTACTTGGAGTCTATACTATACATTGCAGACGATATCCAGTTTTGGATATTGTAGTATGTTAAAATCCTACCTATTCAAAATTGACCCCGGCATTCCATATAGACACATGCAGCATGCAACGAGTCCTCACATGACTTTAACCACCCCTTTGCATGCCCAACGAATCCACTCTTCTAAAACGGTCCGACGTCGTCGAAATAGCACGTTTCCTGGACCTACCGTTAATGACTTCAACCTGAATCTTACCACCTAAGTCGGTATATGACAACCATTACAACAACAACAACAAGGAAAAGGACGGAGACGTATTTCGATAGTCTTCCTTTTACTCCTTATTTTTATTCACCACCTTAACTTAACAGACCGTCAACAGCCCCACCACAGCATTTAACGTCATAAATGCGCAAACATTTCGCAACCTAAGGCAAAAACCTTATAAGTGGACAATCCTACAAGTGCTGGACTTGTCAAAAGCTTCCTCGCTTCCTTCTGCTACGAGCCTAACGCTCTTTTCCAATAAATTTTTCACAGCGACCATATGAACGAACTAATTAGGGTCTACTGATGTATGTCTCCCATCGACACCCGTATAGTGAGAACTACATGACTTTTGCATATGCATTGAGCACGTTCCGTGGGTAATTCAATAAACACACAATACTATTAATATAAAATAATTTGAAAAACATACTTTTTTCTTTAAGAACATATAATAAAAGTAAAATATTGATAAGTTGAAATGTGCATGAAGTAATTACAGATATTTGTACTTTAATTATAGTAACCTAGCTATTGCAACACTTTGACACGGTGCACAGGATGAAGTTTTTCAACTCTTCTGGCATTTTGTGAAGTTAGTAGGATCAATATATGAAAAATGAGGAAAGCTTTAGTTTACCATCCCACGATTTCAGAATTTAAAGTAAAACTTTCAACTTTAAATGCAAATATCTCGAAAACTATAAGTTTTAATTATATATATTCTTAATCTGAATCATCAGCTCTATCCAACCATACCACTTTTAACCTTTTAACCATGAAATCGTGGGATGATATACTTCAGCCGGCCCTTGTTTTCACTAAAAAAAAGTACAAGCCATTCAAAAAAAAAAAAAACAAAACATTTTGCACAGCGACTTGTGATTTATTCAATTGGTCTCTACCGCAGTGTATATATTATTTGGAGAACCTCATTTTCAATTCTTAACTACCTAACCCCGAAGGAAGTTATTCTAAATTCCAGCTAAAATAGATATTGTGTATAAAAATAATATATAAAAAATCATATTAAAGAGCACATTTATTTAAAAATTAACTTACCAAAACTGTTCTGTTTTCTAGGCTTTTGGTTATTCCAGGAAACATGTTGACTCTCCTTTATATTGAAAGGGGGATATTGAAATTGCATTGAACTCTGGTGAGAATCTTATGATAGAATAAAAGATTAGTTATTCATATGAATAGTATTTAAAAAACATACATGCATTTTCATCACCAGTAGATGATAAATTTTCATACGAAGCTTCATCAACCTGCTGACTCCAGGGAATATTTCGCTCCTCTACATTTTTTGCTTTTTGACAAAAATCAAAAAATTATATATATATATACATGTACAAAGAAATATTTTGGTATTTTATAATTAAACAAACTTGTTCACAAAGTGAGACTAAGTTTTTTAATTTAGGTGCTTTACCTGTATTTCCAGGTGCTTTCATCTAGAATATAAAAATGTGAGCCATAAAATTATATATTTTAACATTAGTAATAATTTTTTAACAGAATTTAATTCGAGGTATACCTGTTCCGAAACGCTTGTAGACATTTGCCGTAAACTTTTGTATTGTACTTTTCTGGGATGAAAAAAGAACGATTTATCGACCGGATATCGAAATAATACTTTTGTTTACCTCTTAAAAAGAATATATATGAACACAGCAACGCACAAATTAACTTATAGAATAACTTATTTAAGTTGGCAGTCAAACACTTGATATCTAAAGTTGTATATTTTTATTTTAAAGGACAATTGCAAAAACCGATAAGCGAACGAAAAGCGACACATACACCAACAAAGATCACACGATTCGACGCATAAACTTCAGATATGTTTCTATGTTTCATTCCCAAATAACATATTTGGTCTTCATAATTTAACGCATCTCTAATAGATCTGTTAAATGATTGAGTCAATGGCCTAAGCAATCTTGCCAGGTTATCTTAACATAATACTACATTTACACGCACTAAAATTAACAATTTTGTTTTTATGTTTCAACATTTGTGCCAATAGGTTACAAAAGTATTTCTATATTCTAGTATCATGTTACACATATGTACAAGCTAATTAAGCTATTTTCACACAACAACATATTTTTCATAAAAATTACAATTTTTTCTTCTTTGAGTTTTTCAACAAAATCTATGGGCTTGTGGAATTTTTGGCAGTAGTTTGCCGCTACCATCATTATTTAGGAGCGGTAGTTAGTTTATGTGTTAATAAAAATATATAATTCTTTATATTAGAATCCTATACATTGAAAAAAAAAATCTTTATAAGAATAATGACAGTCATTTGACCGAAAATTTGACAGCCATAGCTTAGAAAATAGTGTCAGCGAGCAGAACAAGGTTTCTAACATTTTCTTAAGGGCATTGTGGAAAAACTAATGTAAACAAACGTATATGCGTGAGTTTCCGTCTCTCTTTAACACATCGGTATTCACAATTACTACGTTTATGCTTCATTTCTAGCAGGTAATGTTCTACACGGATTCAACCCATAAATAGTCTACTCGAGCACAATACTCTTTCTTTACTCGGGTGCACTAACGGCTTCAGAGTTAAGTTAAACGTCAGTGTAAAGTCAGCTGATTTTACAAACTGATTCAAACAGGGCTCCCGTGTTGCTATTTTTTGGCCAAAATATAAATCTTGAACAAAACATAAGAAACTTTAGCACTAGGATGGTATCATGGATTAGATTTTCATGAGGTATGGATACATTGTCTCATTCGATAGTGTCTAGTTTAGGTCAGGTCAGCTCTTTGTAGACTGTAAGGACGCGAAGACGGCAAGCTCCGCACCTGTGTCGGCGTAGAAGAACCGACTCATTCCGGCATCAACAGAGTTGTTACTGCCGCTGTCGTTGGGGTAGATCGGAACGTGTCTCTTAGCGAGCGGGAAGGCGGGCTACTTTCCACACATCAGCTCCTGGATAGGCTAAAGGAGCAGGTGATGACAATGAAGACGAAGACCTGTCGATCACAGAACCAACCCTGTGATATCCAGTACCCGCATAGAAGTCGCCCAGGAAAACCTGCATCACGCACGGTAGCCTTGGCTGTCATCTCGTGGAAGTTCGAATCGGATAACTTGACTACCCTGTTGATCCAGGAGCCATACATATTCAAAGAGGCGGTGAGGGGCCTCAATTCAAGGAAAATCAAGGTGATTTTGGATCTTTCTTGCAATTGACCTTGTTCTTGTGTAGTGGTAAGATAGAAAGGTTCTGACTGCGTTATTGTATTGGTCTACCTTAAAAAGAAGACGGCCACAGCACCCCCCCTCTATCGACGCGAGAGGTGAGTCTCTTCTTAAATTTATAATAAACAATAAGATTTTATAAAAAAATTATTGTGTATAAGACCGAAGGCGCTAAAAATCGCACTCATGCACGACAGTCAGCACGTGTATAGAGCAGGCAGATTCACCAACACTACTCTTTACCAATTCACGTCTGAACTCTAAAATTCGCTGGAAATGGCGAGGTTGCGATATGTGCCAGCAGTAATACGCCACACTAAGTTACTGCTAGGAAGGTACAACTTTGAAATGTTTAGATATATAATCAACCTCCCCCGAGACAAATTACGTTTCCTTGTCGCGCTGTATACGGCGTACAGCAAACTCAGGAAGCACTTATCCAACAAAGAAAAAGTCTCTTGCGCAAACTGCTGGTTTTGCGACACGGAACAGGAAACTCTTAAACATATGATTTTACATTGCCCAGCAGTTTGTAGAAGCAAGCTCACGGCTCTAGGTTTCATCTTCGTGGACAGGGATCACATCACCTCAGTCGCGCCCGGTAAACTCCTTGAATTGAATGCAATGCCTCAAGTATTTTCTACACATTTATCTACCAAACTTTATTATATTTTCATCCACACTTTAATTTTTCGGCTAATTAAAAGTCGAGGTAATGAACGAGAATGAAAGAAATATGAAATAAGTGCGTATAATATATAGCTACTGTTTATTAATATTGAAAACATTTCGAAATGAAAAAGGTTTCTTGAGGTAGCCCTTAAATTAACTCCTTTCAGAATGCACCTCGAGTATATAATCGCCGTTTACGCTCATAGGCTTTATCCTTGAAGAATATAACCTAGTAAAAATGAAGCATATATATTTATACTGCTCATGCCGTTTTCATAGTCATTGCTGACCATCAATTCATCAAAGCTGAAATTTGTCCGTAATGACTATCAGAGCTGCAACAGGTCTGACCATAAATATATGGCAAGTGAAAGATTCTTCTGCGCAGTAGCTAATAAATTTTTTATTCCTTTATTAAATTTATAATTTTTAATTAAAAAACGTTTTTCAATATCCCTAGAAAAGGAATGAAATTAAATAGTGCACTATTCAATTCTTGGATATTTCGGAATTCAAAAATGGCTGAATAAAAATTGAAATATACAAATAATATATGGTAGTCAAAAAAGTCGTTTCGTGTTCTATACTATAATAATAAATAAATAAATTTGTTCATTATTTTCACTCATTTTTGAACAGTTGTAACCTTTTTTCAACTTCCCCGAACTTATTTTTTGTGGTTAAATGAAGTTTAATCTCAATTTTCCAACACTATATGGTATGACACAATTTGATCGATAGCACTGGAGACATGGATAATATGATACGAGACTCTCGCATTGGCTCTCAATTTTCTCCCAAATGCATTCCCTGATTATTTGACAGCGAAGGAGATCAGGGAATTTCTGACAGCTGGTTTCAGAAAAGGCGGGATGCCAGAAGGGCAGCGCTATAACTACTTGACGAAAGAATTGTGAAATGAAATTTCATTGAACTGTGCGAACATATTTTGGCAAAATAAATGTTTATGTACATTAATTAATGATTTTGCATTTTAGCATTTATATATGTATGCATTTTCAAAGTGTTTAATTTAGTGTTTTGTATATTTTTTTAAATAACCAACCTAATATTTTTTAGCAGTGGCATCATTGGCAAATGTTATAAAAAATGCGAGTTTTGACAGCTCTCTCTCGAATCAAAGAGTCTCGTATCATATTATCCATGCTGGAGATATACGACTACAACGCCAACCGAATACGGCGTGCCTCGGAAGCCTAGAAAACAATTTGTTGCGTCAAGTGACACCCTTTAAACACAAATACTATTTTTAAATATAAACTAATGTGTATGAATTAATTTTATATTAAATATTTGAATTAAAATGTTGACGTTTATATTATATAAAGTACTCATCCTAATAATACTGTTTTATATACTTACCATAATTTTATACCATAATGTAACGAAATGAATTCTACTTACCCCTTTTTTGTAAATACATACTTAAGCGTCCCGTTAGTTTAAGCCGTTATGTTATGTGCTGAACACAAAGACGGCGACAGACTGTAGCAACATCCTACTTCATGAACATTTGTAAGAAGGCAGCAATATAAGCTGTCCAGTTTGCATGTACATAATTTCGTTGTGGCCATACTAATACCTTGCACTTCAATGAAATTTTAATATTTTGTTCAAAGTGAAGTTTTTTGTGCAAAAAATAAGTAAATAGCTAAATATTTTTGTTTTAAATTATCAATTGTTATTACAAATGATATAATAGAGCTATTTTATGCTTTTATTTGTAAAATAACGTCAAGTTTGTTAGAGCTGCGAATAATTTTACTTTTTACATATTAGTGGCACCACCACTCAACCTCATCTCTCTGCCTTCTATTCTATTGTCAACTCTTCTGTCGTCCTACTGTCGTCGGCAAATATAGGAATATATTGAAGTTAGCGAGAGCGGCAACCGTCGGCCTGCAGACAAAATAACTATGTCCTTAAGAACGTGTGTATTTTAATATTTGACTGATGTCGTTTGCAGTCTTTTTCACGCATTCTCAAGTAATTAACGTTTCTCAAAAAAGCTTGAGATTTTTCATGGGGCCCGAGCAGGGACAATAGTGTGTGATAAAAGTTCATTATCATTTTTAAAACAATTTTCGGTTTTAATTGCCTGTGCGCGCGCGTTTCGCTTCTCGATTGTTGGTTGTCGTCGGCTAAATAATGGTGAAAAATATTTAAACAATCACAAAGAAAAAAAGTGTACAAAACGTGTTTAAATTTACAAAAATTCTCTTATTACAAATTATTGCTGTGAAAGTGAAAAGATTCACAGAGTTGGGGAGCAAAACCGTCAACATGTTTACTGAATGCGACTAAAAGTCCTTATAACTTTTTTCTACTAGCAGTATCGGCGAAATTCATACACCAAAATAAAGATAATAATTCAATTTATTAAAAATAGAAAACAGAACAGCTCTTATTTATTCTTGAACGAAAATGTACGATAAATTCCATTTACAAGTTATTTTGACAGTTTGGCACCACTGCATAAGTATGCTATGCTATGTTTACAGGAATGACTGAGTTAGGTAATTCAATCCAAGTTCTGAGCGGAGACGGAATTAACAATTTATATTAGTAACGTTTTGTCTGTTGTGGCGATTACTAAAAATTTATCCAGGGGTTTTTTGTGAACCAAAAAAAAAAAAAAAATGCGAAAGTTTCTGCGAGACGTCCAGGACAAAGTTATTGTTGTGATTAAAAACGGCTATTCAGCTAAGAAAATTGCAGAAAAGTTAAATATAAATCGACAAACGGTAATAAATGTGAAGAAGAGACAAAATATTGTCCAAGTTGGAAACGCTGAAGGCCGCCCGCGGAAGTTTACCGATGGTGATGCCCGTGCTGTTGAGAGATTATTGCGCAAAAATGAATATAGGACTCCTCGAGAAGTTCGAAGCTCTTTAAATAAAATTGGTATGGTTGCTACGGTTAAACAAAAAAAAACCTGCCTTAGTCTGAGCGAAATTAATTTTTGCCGAGAACAGAAAGATTGGACAATTGAGGACTGGAAAAGGGTTCTATGGTCAGATGAGACGAAAATTAACAGGTATCAATCTGATGGTAAGGTATATTTTTGGCATAGTCTGCAATAAAAGCTTCAGCGTGGACAGGTAAAACAAACTGTCAAATTCGGTGGCGGAAGTTTGATGATTTGGGGTTGCTTCACGTGGTGGCATATTAGTCCTTGGTGGAATAATGAATAAGGAGATATATCTGTAGTTGCCTGACTATGTGGACGAATGTGCCTATCCAGCGGAGGAAATAATTTTCCAACAAGATGGCGACCCGAAACATACGGCGAAAATTGTCCAAGAATGGCTCTAAAACCAAAGTTTTAAAACTTTCAAATGGCCAACACAAAGTCCCGATCTTAACCCGATAGAAAATCTGTGGGCATACGTTAACCAGCAGCTGGCTAAGTATCGAAATCCACCTTCCAACATGAACGAACTGTGGAGTCGGGTACAGACGGAGTGGAGAAATGTACCCCTCTCAATTATTGAAAACTTGGTTGAAAGTATGCCCAGACGTAATAAAAAATAAAGGTCTATGGACAAAGTACTAAGCCCTCTAAGGAACTTAGGTCTCAGTGTATAAGTGCAAAATTGTCAATAAATTAAATACGAGTAATATATATATATAGAATAAAATAAGTAGAATTTATCGTATATTTTCGTTCATGAATAAATGAAAGCTGTTCTGTTTTTTAATAAATTGAATTTTTATCTTCATTTTAGTGTATGAATGTTGCCGATACTGCTAGTAGAAAAAGTTATAAGGGCCTTTAGTCGCATTCAGTAAACAATTTTACGGTTTTGCTCCCCACTGTATGTACGTATGTACATGTACATAAGCAGTGATAGTGGGATAAAATAACGTTTAAAATTAAAAAAATTAAAAAGGAAAAAATAAGTGAATTGGAGTGCGGAAAATTCCATTCGGCAAATACACAGATTCGTACATACATACATATGTCAATACTTACCGGTACATAAAAGCAAATACATATATGCAGATATAAGTATGCATAACTAAGTGCCAAACATTTTCGAAATAAGTGTGGTAAAGAAACCACGGATGTACAAATATACATACATATACATACGTCAAGTTCAAAATAAGTGGTGAGTACAGTGGAGTGCAAAAATAAAGGCACATAAGTATTTCAATTTGTATTTTGGCAAATTAATATTCACATAAAAAGTGCTGTGAAAAGTTAAAATTAAAAAATTTATTACTGTTTTAAATTACAAACCCAAACAGAAAAAAATTCGTGTTTTAGTGCCGTTAACTTTAAGTACTGATGGAAAGTGAAGTGCCGGTATAGATGAATTTATTAAACACCCGTAAAAAAATTTCGTAAAATCTGCCGTAGTGTACAGATCAAAATCACCGCCCCGTTTCGATACAAGGTAAAGTGCCGGTATAAAAGTATCTATTGAACACCCGTTTAAAAAAAGTTTTTTTTTCGTTTGTCATTTTTGTACACAAGTTAGCCGTTTGTATACACAAGTTTGTACAAAGCAAAACATCGTACTGTTTTTGCCTCTGCTACTAAACGCATCGCTGCCACTAACAACATCATTTGCCACTGACAACATCGCTGCCGCTAATAACATCGCTGTCGCTAGCAACATTGCTGCCGCTGACACCATCGCTGCTGCCAACGACATCTCTGCTGCGTCAACACCTACTTCCTTCGTGGGAATGAGTTGCCGTTGCCCCCTCTGCAAAAGGGAAGTGAACGCAGGCAAAACGCCTACGCATTCACAACAGGTAACGAGTGCGAATCATTGAAAGTGGTGCAAACAAAGAAAATAAATAACAATAATTAACATTTGCACCCTTTCAGTGTTTGACTCTCTCTCTTTACACTTTTATATGCTTATATACAAAATACATATATAATAGTTGGACACATATATACATACGTACACATATATTGACGTGAAAGAAGAAGGGATAGATGAACTCGTGATAGCATTTATGGTCGCATCACTTGAACATTAAGGTGCGATTTTTCTAATAATACATATATATAACGTGTATATAGAATATATATATATATTCACATAAAAACAAAAAACAAAAGAGGATCAAACGATTTGCGGTAGCGTTTATATTCTATCTTATCCATTAAACATTAAGGTGCGATTTTTTAATAAACTAGAGACAAAAAAAATTACAATCCGGTCAGTGGATTTTCACACAGTTTTCCACTTTTGGGTTTCAAAAAAAAATGTGCTCATTATGAATATTATCGGTTAGACTTCCGTATAATTGGAAATCGATATTTTTATTTCGTTTTTGTAATCGATTCCCATTATATTTGTTGCCAACCTTTATCGTTCTTTTTCGAAATTTTAATTTTAATAAACAAAAATGAGCGAGCCAAAGCCATCTATCGCCAACCTCTCTCCAAGTAAGGAGTTGATCGACTTAAAACCATTAAAGCGTCAAAGGACGGTGGCGAAAAGTAGCATATAAAACCCATGTCGTCAGATTCAATTGAGTTGGAATGCCGTCTCGACATAGTAAACTCACACAGTGAAAAGTTGATGAAGTGTCAATCTAAAATTGAGGAGATTGATGAAGACGACGTGGCCCGAGGAGAGTTAGAGGCCATAATTTGGAAACTAAATCTATAATTAAAACAATTTTAGTAAAAAGTAGAACGTCTATTGCGGACACATCTTTCGTAACATCTCACAAAAATGAATTTGCCGAAATTCAAGGGAGAATATTCCGAATATAAAAATTTTATGAGTTTGTTTGAGAG
Source organism: Bactrocera correcta (assembly GCA_027475135.1). Lineage (NCBI taxonomy): Eukaryota > Metazoa > Arthropoda > Insecta > Diptera > Tephritidae > Bactrocera > Bactrocera correcta. The sequence goes on from CM050326.1 coordinate 73,266,422, forward strand.
TTTGGTTTACAATGATGCAAATATCCCAGATATTGAAAATTTTAACCATCTAGTTAATTGTCTATCTCTCTCTAGGTACAGTAAAAGCGTTTCAAATGTCGGATGAAAATTATCCGAAGGCGTTGGCAAGCCTCAAAAAAGTTTACGACAATAAATTTTTGATATTTTTCGATACAATTTCGAAACTTTTGAGTTGCCAACTATCCAAAAGCCATCGGCACCCTCACTGCGAGCGATGATCGATAAATGATGGCGGTGTATCGCTGGGCGATGAGAAACAAATGAAAAATGCGATTATCATCCCCATGGTCATGACAAAAGTAAACTCTGCCACCCGATCAAAGTGGGAAGAACAGCTGGAGTCACATGACAGGAACCAATTTGGACAGGACCAAATCGTCGTTAGTAGCTGCAAATACAAAGCAGCCTCTTTGTCAGCAGTGTAAATCAATGGACCACTACATATCTGCTTGCCTCATTTTTAAAACTTTCTTTGTGCAAAAGAGATTTGAGTATGTCAAATCGGTGCCCTAATGTATAAATTGTTTGCGTAAGGGACATACGGAGCGGATCGATGTCGTGTGTGCAATCGATCCCATCATACGTCACTTCACCAGTATCCCGTTTCCTTTGCTGCTAAATCTCATCGGCAACCAACAACAACTACACATGCAATGCATACATCGAATATGGATCGGGTAACGTTGGCAACAGCATTTATTCTGGTGAGGACCAGCTGTGGAGAGTACCTGCCTGCAAGAGCCTTTCTGGTCTCCGGATGACAAGTCAATTTTATGACAGAGTATTTGGCCCAAAAACTGCGGATTCGTCGACAAAACAGAACCTTATATATTATAAGAATTGGAAATTCCAGTACGAAAGTCGGGGCCAAATTAAGCGCGTCTATTAAGTCGCGGGTTAATAACTATGCATTTTCGGCGGAATTCTGGATTACGCGATGCATTTTGGCTAATCATCCAGGCCGTACCATTTATTTTAATGGTTGGAAAATTTCGCACATCCCAAAAGATTGACATCTTATTGGGAGCAGAAACATTTTTTGATCTGTTAGCGGTTGCCAAATTAAAACCAGAAGACGAAGCATTAGAGAAGAAGAAAAATGCATTTACATTAATTTCGACCACTGAGAAAAATCCAATATTGGACCTCATTGAAAAATTCTCTTCTCATATAAAATTGCTTCGTGTGGTCGCATATTTACTACGCTGGATCAGACGACCAAAAATGCCAACGGAGGGTAGGGATCTGACATCTAACACATTACACTTGAGTTTTTTTGAAAATTGTTCAAGTGATTCAAGAATCGGAATTTGCGAATGAAATCCAAAGACTGACTAAGGGCAACACGATACCGGCAAACTTGCAAAAACTAAATCCGTTCTTGCATGAATACTCGGATATATCGCTTTCATTCAAATTAATCCTAGTAGGAGGTCCCCTTTTAAATGCACCTCTCCCATACGATGTTCTATTATTATATAAACATTTTCGTTACGACTTACTTACGGTTCCTGCACTTTCGAAATTACCATGTTGGAGCAAAAGCGCTGGTTGCGCTTCTTCGAGAACGCAAATGGCTGATTAATGTAAGAGAAGCATGCAGTAGAACCGTAAGAAACTACACACACTGCTTTCATTACAAGCCGAAGCTGCAAACCCAAATAATGGGAAACTTGCCATCAAAAAGACTTCGAGTGCTACGTCCCTTCCTTATATGTGGCTTCGATTTTTGTGGTCCAATATATACATATAACATTTAAAATACGTGGTCGACCACTCGTGAAAACTTATATTTGCAGTTTTTGTGTGCTTCACTTCGAAAGCAGTACACTTAGAATTAGTTTTTGACTTATCGACTAATACATTTATTTTTGCCCTAAAAAGGTTCATTGATCGCCGAGGGATTCCGCAGAAAATGTACAGCGACAACGCAACCAATTTCGTCGGCGCCGACCGCAAGCTGCGCGAGATGAAAGAGAAATTTCTAGCTCAGTCAACGGAAGTGAAGGGATTCGCCGCAGGAGAAGGATTCAGCTTCACCTTTATTCCACCCAAGGCGCCGCACTTCGGCGGATTATGGTAGGCCGCGATGAAATCCGCCAAACAACTGGTAGTTCGCGCACTCGGCAACGCTCTTCTCACCGCAGAAGAACTGTCAACAGTACTAGCCGAAGTGGAAGCCATTCTCAACTCGCGTCCACTAGCATCGTTGAACCAGGACCCCAACGATGGAGAAGTACCTGCTGATCGGTTGCCCTCTACGAACACAAGTGCCAGTGGACGTAATTCGTTATTGCGAGAGATTGCTGTCTCAAGCAACAGTTTTGACAGCAGTGGTCCAAAACGTATCTCACGAGCCTTCAGGAGCACAACAATTGGCTACATCCGGAGCGGAATATGCAGGCCAGCGACCTTGTCCTCGTACAGGAGGACAACATACCACCGCAGCAGTGAGTACTAGGACGAGTCGCCGCAACCGTAGAAGGGCAAGACGGCAAGATGCGAGTGGCAGACGTGACAACGAAAGCAGGCACAATCAAGCGGCCGATTCATAAGCTCGCCCTGCTACCAATCAACGTTGAAGGATCATGATCCTGTAAAGGCGGCCGGTGTTGCGTCAAGCGATACCCTTTAAACGTAAATACTATTTTTAAATATAATCCTAAACTAATGAATATGAATTAATTTTATATTAAATATTTTAATTAAAATGTTAAAGTTTATTTTATATAAAGTACTCACCCTAATAATACTGTTTTATATACTCACCATAATTTTCTACCAAAATGTAACGAAATGAATTCTACTTACGCCTTTTTTGCAAATACATACTTATGCGTCCCGTTAGTTCAATTGTGTAAGAAGAACATTCGCTTGAGGTCGTTATTTTTGGTACTGGCAATTAGTTTCACGCATTCCCAAGTAATTAACGTTTCTCAAAATAGCTTGAGATTTTTCCCAATTCCTTAAAAGTTGCGCGTAATAGACATATGGAAGGAAGGAGAGCTGCGAATGTAAGACATTACCTTTGAAAAGCTAAAATCGAAATGTCTCCTCTGGTATGCGAGGAGGAAGAACTTGCAGAAATAGCTGTTTAAGATGATACTGCAACGGTAGAATACGATGCAATGGTAGATGTCTCGATAACCTCATGTAAACACGCAAAGAGAATATTGAAGCACCTGGGGATATGGATGAATCGAACACATTTTTAAAGACAATGATGAGATAAGAGCAAAGACAGAGGGAGTGAGATAGTATAGAAGAAATGAAGAAAGCAGAGAAACCAAAATAGTCGCGGAGAGATAACAAATTAAAATAAATTAAAAAGGTGGAAATTACAGGAATAGTAGACATAACGAAAAAGAAGGTTAACACAAACACCGCTTAAATTAAAGAAGCCACAAACTTTGCTTGGAAACAGCTAAATTTTGGGACAAAGATTTAACAGGTGTAGTTGCACCAATTACATACAGAGAAGACATCAAGTGGCAAAACAATCACCAAAGTTAATTAAGGATTAATGCAGTGATGAGGAATATAATAAGCGGGAAATAAATAATCGTAAGATGAGAATGATGAAAACCCGAACGAATACGAACAAATAGATACGATTAAACTATCACATCGTCATCGTGAACCGTTATATGACATGACAATAAGATTAAGCAACTACGATTTAGGAGGTCACTTAATTGATTAACAGTAGTAAGTCAATTATTTAACTTTTCTTGATATTAAATATAATTGTGGCCAAATATCGGCATTACAATAATATTATATATTATTATAAATTATCTATTAAATAAATATCTGCTATTATAAAAACATATGTACATATATAAATTATTTATTTATTTAAATTGTTATTAACAATAGTTTCGTCCTTCAGGTTCATTTTAGCTCAATATTTTAATCATTTGTTTGGTTACCTTACCCTAGGCAACCCATGTTAATCGTTTACCTGCAATGCTGAGGTAACAGATTGCCCAAACATTGAAACATTTCCAGCTTTTATGGGAGAAGGGTTAAGTAAAAGAGAAAAACTAACGACATTCTACACATATTAGGGGGATTCTCTCGCTTTTGCGAGATTGCACGATGACACAAAATGCAAAAATTCTATTTCGAAATAGGCCGAAAGAGAGCACACATTGCAGAATCGAGTGATATATGAACGGCTGATTCGGTCAATTTATTGAGAATGACTATTGTGAATTGGCGCACATTCTGTGATCATTCTTAATCAAAAACTGTAACAAACCTTTATAATTTAGGTAGAATTTATAAACTCTATTTAAAACTAACCTTCTTCAACAATTTAGCTGCGCAATATGTCTTTATGTAAAATGACATCTTAAGCAAAGTTCCAATTATACTTTTTCGTGTTATTTCACGAAAATAAACATGTGCCTATTGTAAAATTAATGCTATGTTCGGACCGACATTGAAAACATTTTGGAAACACATTTATATGTTGTGGAACGTAAGTCGTTCGGACCGACAATTTGTGTTTTCGCTGAGTTTTCACTGACAACTATCAATACGGGATTCTCTTACTCTTTCAAGATGACACAAAATGCAAAAATCCTATACCGAAATATGCAAGGCCAAGACAGAATCCATTGCGAATCTAGTGATATATGACGGCACGAAAGTAAACATGGGTTTTGGTCTGACATATTTTACAGCCATTGCAAATAAATTTTTGGGTGTGTTTGTTGTGCCGTTGCACCAAGAAGAAAATCCTGCAATTGGTGCACCGTGCAATGGTTTTACAAGAACAAGAGAATCCCCTTAACAGTGAGCAGCTGTATTTGTATATGGAATGTAAACAAATATCATGTGACAATTTAGGGCCGGCAAAATATGTCTTCCAAAAAAATCGATTAAACTAGAGCAGGCACCGATTATTATGAGTGGAATGTAAGTTTTCAAGTAGTTTTCAGCGAAAACTGTGTTTTCGTTTGACAGATTTTACATGGACGAAAACACAAGTTTTCGTGCGAAAACCACTTTTTCCCACGAAAACATGTTTTCGCTGTCGGTCCGAACATAGCATAAAACGCTAAAATTGGAGGACGAATACACAATTTTTCAAGAAACAAAAAAGCCCAATTTCATGGGGAAATTAGGATTTCCAATGAGGTAGGTATTGTGGTTGGTATGTTGTTTGTATAACAAAGATTTTAATATTACAGACAATTTTAAGGATTTCTATGATATTGAGGATTACAAAGCAATTCAGGGAAGATATAAATTAAAAAATAAAGAAATGTAGTCAGAAAATGTATACATAATTCATATAGTTATGTTTTAGGTTGTGCATTTGTGTGTAATATTTAATTTGTGTTTTATATCTAAACATACATACTATATGTACATGTCTATATATAAAAAATTTGAAATCTTTAAACTGAAACGCTATGTCCGATTATAAATATAAGTTGTTTAAAATAAAAACCGCAATAGTGTTCCATAATGTAAAAAGGGAACATAATTCTAACATAAGTATATGTACATACTTATGTGAATTTCTGCTCGGATACAAGAAGTTAAAAATTGTTTAATATCATATAAAAAAATCTGCATGTGACTTAAGGGATTGTCGCAGACATTTTTTGTTGCATTATATTATATTCTCCTTAATAAACATTCTCTCAAATTTGTTCTTCTCTCAAAATCGAGATTCAAATTATTACTGTCGCTACAGCATTTCTTGTAGGGAAACAAAGTGGGGGACGTAGCGAGACAATCTTAAAACGCGTTTTTTCAGAATGGTGTCTTTTAAAACGGTTTCCACTCTCAATGGAAGAATTTTGAAGATATCTAGATCCAATTTAAAGAAAACATTTCTAACGTCATTCTGTATCGCGCTCTGGAGTTTTTTTTCACATCTTCCTATTTTCCTTATATTTTCTAAACTGTCGAAAAAAGGACCAAATTGGATACTTTTTGCTCAAACCGCCGCCACTTTGTCAAATTTCAAAAAAAAAAACTCCATAACGCGAAAGCCACTTTCCTAAAAATTAATAATCTTTTTGAAATTTTAATTTTTGATCAAAATTTCGTCTGCAATCGTAGACATCGTACAGGACTTTTTTTACGTGTCATTTCAAACATTTATTTAACTATTATACACGCAAAAAATAAGGTTAATTTTCTTTAAAAAATTGGATTTATTTCAGTTGTTCTTTTAAATTACAATAACTGTGATTATTAGCAACAATTAGGATAAAAAAAAACTATATTTGAGCAAAAAAGATAGCAAAACAAGTAAGTGTAATTTTACAATTTGCTAGAAACAAAGCCTTACGATGTAAAACGTCAACCAGGAGATCGGAATCTAAGCAATTCTGTACATACATACATCATATATAGTATAACTTATACACTGACATACGTACATATTCGGCATACGATTTGTTAGAAAAACCAAAATCACTATATGTATGTACGTAGTTATTATACAAAATCAGCCAGATATTCAAAAATCCTGGTAATGGTCAAATGGGTGCTAGGTGAAGTTTTCGCCCAATTGTATTCATTTTAAGCACAATGATGATCTGAAATTTTCAATGAGCTAACTCACATATTGCCCGATATATGCGGTACAAAGTCACCATGAAGTTGGAAAATCTTTATATTAAGTTATGGGGGCTCAGGGAAGTATTGACCCTATACCACCCATTTTGGATACACAAAATTACTACTGCAGAAAAAGGATCCGAATTTTTATGGCTTATCTCACATAATGACCGATGCTTCCGAACAAAAGTCAGATAATGGTACTGGGGTACATACATATATTGTTGAACAGTTATGGTTGGATTTGAACAATATTTTGTCATAAAGTGGCATACACTAAAGGCATTATTTGTGCAAAGTTTAAACCCATTACATTCATTGCTTCTTGATTTCTGTACTGCAAAGTAAAATTATTAAGTGGAATTTAAAATTGTGGATTTCCCCAAAAATCACGCATATCGTTCAATTTATGCCACGGTCCGTATAAAGCCTTGTCATATTATCCCGGAAAACAAGGCTTTTTAAGAACAATTAGTAGTAAAAATATGCTTGTATGCACAAAAAGGAAATTTATCTGAATTTGTGATTTCAACATTATAATTATTCTTATTTATAAATCATTTAGCAATATTTGCACACATACATCTTTATAAATAAAAATGAATTGTTGTTCGTTAGTCTGATTAAATCTCGAGAACGGCTGTGCCGATTGAGCTGATTTTGGTTTTAAAATGTTTGTCGTAGTCCAGGGTAGGACTAAAAGGCGAGAAATAATCGAATTATTGCCGGGAAAACTCTAAAAACAGCCCTTTTCTATTTCCTAAACAAAAGTGACGTGATGTTACATCACATGACATGACATCACATCACATTGCGTAATTACCCATCATATACAGGGTGGCGCAAAAGTAATTCTACTAAAGAAGGTGCTATAAATTTTGCAATTGACCTCTAATGTCAGTTCTGTTTTGACAATTGTACGCTATACTGTTTCAGAACGCGGGTTATTGGTTACTATTTATTTGACCAATAATCGGTCGGTGACTTTGGTACAATGTGAATTTAGTCGCAGATTTCCTGGCAGTCCGACGCCTACTGGTGAAACACTGCGACGTTGAGCCGGTCATATTACTGCTGTTGCCGAGGATGTCATGGAAGCGCCGTCGACATCGACCAGACGACGTGCCACCAAATTGGGTATCAGTCGACTGTGTTTACACCGAATTTTGGTACAAGATTTGAAGATTTTTTCACACAAAGTCCAGACGGTGCATCAGCTGTTAGCTGGTGACCGCCAATCGCGTCCAACATACGCTCACGCCATCTTTAATCACCACCAAGAAGAAGATGATTTTTCATCAAAAATAATCATGAGTGATGATGCCCATTTCCATCGTAGAGGATACATTAATAAGCAAAATTTACGCTTCTGGGGTACTGAAAATCCGCGTGTAACCCACGAAGGGCTATTACACCCGCTCAACGTCACTGTATGGTGTGCTGTTTTCGGTGGAGGAGTCATAGGACCTTTTTTCTTCAAAGACGTCGTGAGTCAAACGGTTACTGTGAGTGGTGAGCGCTACAGAGCAATGATCAACGAGTTCTTTTGCCGCAACTTGATGAATTGGGAATGGAAAATATGTGGTTCCAATAAGACGGTGTGACGGCGCACACTACACGTGCCACAACCGATATGCTGAAGGAATTGCACTGGCCAGAAACATCGCCTGATTTAACCGCTCAAGACTTATATTTGTGGGGCTTTTTGAAGTAGCGGGTTTATGTCAACAAGCCTCATACTTTTGCAGTTCTTAAAGACAATATTCGTCAAGAATGTGAGGACATATCGCCGGAAGTTGTGGCCAAAGTGATGGAAAATGTCAAAAAAAATGGTTCAGATGACAATCAACTGTGGTGGCGGCAATTTATATGATATCATATTCTCGACTTTATGTAAAAAAAATTAAAAGACCAAATAAAAATAATCCACAAGCAGAATCAAAGTTTTTAATTAAAAAAAAACAAAAATTACAGCAAAAAAAAAAACATCAGAATGTTATTTTTGCTCCATATATATATAAAAATAAGTTGAGCTATAGCTGACTAAACCGTTATATGATATGAAAAAGTTCATTTTTAACGGACTTACGAGCGTAAATTTCCAAAAAGTGACTTTTCCATATCACTTTTTTTTTTGAATTATTTTTGTTTTGTTTTCTAATTAATTTATTTGTAAATTGTTTGAATCGTTCAATTTGCCTCGATTTTTTTCATTATTTCGGCTATTCAAAAAGTAAATTGCTGAAAATTATTCAGTGAAAACTGTATGCGTCTTTCATACAAAGTGATCAAATACAGATTGAAATTTGTTCCGATGCCACGAGTAGATCGTGCTAATATTGGCTGCCCAAAGCACATGCACGAGTACTCCCAGGATGCGATTATATACCTGTACGTGCGGAATTATGGACGGGCGGATTTATTAGTTACATTCTGCAATGCACAATAACCATAGATTACGGAATTATTGAATCGTAATCAATTAGCAAGATCTTCACGATGTCACAGCACAACTTTTCAAATAACAGCTATGATGTTTGATGGATTTTATTTTTAAGCATCGTATGTATATATGGTACTGTTAGATGCAAGATTTATTCTTTTGAGGGAGGCAAAAAAGAGGTTCTTGAGATGGTGGATGGTGGTTACACCAGACCAAATTGGTGAAATCATTTCTGTGGAAATTCCTGATCCAGAGAAAGATCCGGAGTTATAGGAAGTGGTGAAAACCAATCTGGTTTATGGACCTTGTGGACATCACAATCGCATTTCGGTGTGTATGCCTGACAATAAATGCACGAACAGTAGCCACGTGCTTTTCTTTCGGAAACGCAAACTGGAAATGATAGATTTCCACTGTATCGGTCTCGCTCACCAGACGACAATAGAAAAACATTTAGCATTCAATTAAGAACTGTGAATAACGAAGTTGACAACACATGGATTGTACCATATTCGCCATTATTGTCTAATTCACATTCAAAGCTTACATATATCAATGTTAAGTATTGCAGTTTGGCGAAATCGATCAAGTAAGTTTGCAAGTACGTCACCAAAAGACGTAGCGGCCAATAACCGCTATGGGCGTGAACAAGATGAGATCAGCAACTAGCAAATAAGTCTATGCGTGAAGTGCAATGAAGCATTTTATGATGTATTTACTTTTGCGATTCATGAACGTTTTCTGACTGTTGTGCATCTCGCAGTTCATTTGGAGAATGGCCAAAGAGCGTATTTTAATCCTTAGAATACATTACAGCCAGTGGAAACACCGCCAGCAACAAAATTAACATTGATGAGTTTTTTCTCAATTTTCGTTAGTGATCCGTTTACGAAAACATTGCTCTATTCGGAAATTACGTGATATTATACATGGAATGCATCGTCGAAGAAATAGCTACGCAGAAAGCAAAGCCAACCAGTAGATTGACATCCAGGTGCGTTTTCAACTAATGCATTTACACAGAATTGAATTTACACAATCCGCCCGAAAAACGACGATTGCTTCTACCTTCGGTTGCTATTGATAAATGTACGCGGTTCAATTTCAATTGAATCATTGCGTATTGTGAATAGTGTTTACAACTTTTTGAGAAGCATTCCATCAGTTACAATTGCTGGAACATGATAATCAATGGAATCTAACGATGGACGATCGGCATGATCATTTCGGCACATCAGCCTTCAAATCGGCGTCAATTATGGGATACGAATAAAAATGACATTGGCAAGGACACTTTAAATCGTTTTCGAAAAGAATTGGAAATATTCCATGTGCCTTTTTCAATTTTAGCAGCCAAAAATACCGATGCTAATGACTTAAACTGGAAGATTCTATGTAAAATTCCGAAGGCTTTGCGCTCATATAAAATAATCGTCTTGACAATGAATACGAAGCCGTGAATTATCCAGTTAAATTTCTAACTTCTTTGGGGCTTGGTATGCCGCCGCATCATTTGCGACTCAAAGTTGGATCTGTCATTATCATGTTATCCAATCTTCATGTGCCGAAACTGTGTAATGGAACCCGATTGATTGTAACGCAGCTATCGAATACAAGGGGCAGACTGCTTGATTCTACGAATTCCTTTGAGTTCCAATGATTTGCCATTTCAGTTCAAACCTATTCAGTTTCCAGGGAAAATTGCATTTGAAATGATAATTAACAGGACACAATGATAGTCGCTAGAAGTGTGTGACATAAATCTGGAAATGCCATGTTTTTCATACGGCCAGCTATATGTGGCGCGTTCTCAAGTTGGAAAACCATCCTCTCTGTAAATTTACACACCGAAACAAACTACGCTATATTGAAAAAAAATGTGGATAAATCGCAAATAAATGATTTTTAACACAACATAAATTAAATTTTCTTTTCATTTTAAAACACATAATTTCACGCAGGACAACGCCTGTCGGGTCAGCTAGTATACAGATAAAAGCTTTTGTAAATTTTGTGAGCTATTAGAAACTAAGAATTATAATAAAAATGTATGTATGTAATAAGCAAATCGCCTTCAAGAAGAAAAAAAAAACAAAAAAGCGCAATTTCATGGGAAATTTTACTTTTTTGCAATTATTTTCTTCCTTCCCTACAAGACGGGTAATAGTTAAGTAACTGGTCATCGATAGGTTATCAGTAATTAATGTCTTCGTTATTCGTTAGGTTATTTTTGTTTTCTCCTATTTCACTACAAGTCGGTGTAATTAGCTCAGTTTATAAGGGATTATTGAACGCTCGCATCTGTTTGGTTAGCCATATTTTACTGAAAATAGTTTTTTCGTTATTGTTATAGACATCCATGTGTTACAGTGAACTGGTCGATAGGTTATTTGTTTTGTTGTTTATTGGTCACAGAAAACCTGTGCAACGATTATCGCAACACTTGCTATGGGTAATTGGTTTGGTTATTCATAGGTCACCACTGCCCATCGGAACAGTAATTTTATTATTATTTTTCTTTATAAATAAAACAACTAAACTTTTTATTTTATTTATTTTTATTTAATTTTGTTGTTTTTTTGAAGTTTATATGATTGTACATAAGTTCTATTTTTCCTTTCTATTTTAGGAAATTTTCAGAAATTATTTAGATTCCTTCTTCTTTTCTGGCGTAGACACCGCTTACGCGATTATAGCCGAGTTAATAACAGCGCGCAAGTCGTTTCTTCTTTTCGCACGTGGCGCCAATTGGAGACTCCAAGTACAGCCAGGTGCTTCTTCAACTGATCTGAGCGGAGTGGAGGTCTTCCTCTTCCTCTAATTTCCCCGGCGAGTACTGTGTCAAATACTTTCTTTTTTTGCCTGCAAATGCGTCTCGCTTCCCCTTCAACTCTTGGTATCTATCCCATCTCGCACGTGTTGTGGTCGATCGTAACGTTGCGAGGTAGGCAGTCTGTTTTCTCTCCGCTGCGACACTCCTACTGTTCTTTTGCATTTTTCGAAAACCAATGATTTCGGATGCAGCTGTACGTTAGGAGTTTGAAATGCCGTCCCACAGTTCCCTTATACCGAGTTGTTGACGAGTGCTCTCAGAGAGCAGGAGTGCAAGCAGAGTAGAAAATCGTTCAGCTGTATGTTATGATTGCAGCTTCTCGACGTTGAACCTTCCTTGTGTTTGTTGAGGTCCTTTTTTAGCTGCACAGAGGCGGGTGCGAATCTTAGCTGCACCAATATAGTGGTCCGAGTCGATGTTAGGACCTCGGAGCATACGCACGTCTAGAACACTGGAGACGTGTCTTCCATCTATCATAACATGATCGATCTGGTTGGTGGCTTTTCGATCCGGAGACAGCCAGGAAACTTGATGTATTTTCTTGTGCTGGAATCTAGTACTACAGTACAGTAGTATTTAGGTTTAGCTTCTAAATATTACCATTTATATATACTTACATTACAACTAGTCTCTTTTCTTTCTTACAATCAATTGCTTGGTAACATTTATGTGTGGTATTTACTAAATTAACAGTATTTGTTTAGTAAAAATCTTATATATGGTTTATATATAATTTATATGGTTATACTTTGTATAATTTACAATACTAAATACATCAATTTACTAATTCTTGTTATTCACACAATTTGCGCATTTGTAAACTAATTTAACAATACTTTTTTAAATTAATTTAGAACTACTAACATTGAGTAATTTAAATAAATTATAGAAGTTCGCGTTTGGCTGATTGGTTAAGTTTCACCTATGATTTTTGCGTTTATGGTTGCCGTAATGGATTCACGCTTCACCACCAGTCTCAAACACGCAAAACTGAGTTATTTCTATTGCGTTCAAACAATTTTTAAACGTTTTGATATAATATATATATTATTGTGCTTCAAAAAAAAAAAAAGTTTGAATTTTTTTCAACTTGTACCTCCTCAAATGTTAGTGATTGACAAACAAAAAATCCTCCCACAAGAAAAGCGCTGTAGCTTAACTCTAAGGGGTCGCTATTTTTTTTAGGTCCCCATACATTTAACATAAGATTTTTCGCTTTTTCATTCAAACCAAAATTTTACCAACTAATCGTGGCGCCAATTTAAGACTCCAAGTGCAGTCAGGTGCTTCTCCAACTGATCTGAACGGGGTGGAGATCTTCTTTTTCCACTACTTTCCCCGGCGAGTACTGCGTCGATTACTTTCAGAGCTGGAGTGCTTTCGTCGCCGCTGTCTTTTAATTCTTCTTCCTCTTCTTCTTAATTGGCGTAGACACCGGTTACGGATTGTAGCCAAGTTAACAACCGCGCGCCAGTCGTTTCTTCTTTTCGATACGTGGCGCCAATTGGATATTTCAAGCGAAGCCAGGTCCTTCTCCATTTGGTCCTTCCAACGGAGTGGAGGTCTTCCTCTTCCTCTGCTTCCCCCGGCGAGTACTGCGTCGAATACTTTCAGAGCTGGAGTGTTTTCGTCGATCCGGACAACATGACCTAACCAGCGTAGCGGCTGCGCGACTTATAGGGTTTGGTCCTTGTTTGTCGAGAGAGGACTTTGCTTCTCAATTACCTACTCAGTCCGAAGTAGCACCTGTTGGCAAAATTATCCTGCGTTGGATTTCCAGGCTGACGTTGTTGGTGGTGTTTTTGCTGATTCCCAAATATACGAAACTACATATATACAACTCCAAAGATATGACCGTCAACAGAGACGTGAGAGCCAAGTCGCGAGTGAGACGACTGTTTGTTTGATGACAGGAGATATTTCGTCTTGCCCACGTTCATTGCCAGACCCGTTTTCTTTGCTTCCTTGTCCAGTCTGGAGAAAGCAGAACTAACGGCGCGGGTGTTAAGGCCGATGATATCAATATCATCGGCATACGCCAGCAGCGGTACACTCTTATAAAAAATTGTACCTGCTCGATTAAGTTCTGCAGTTCGAATTATTTTCTCCAGCAGCAGATTGAAGAAGTCGCATGATAGGGAGTCGCCTTGTATGAAACCTCGTTTGGTATCGAACGGCTCGAAGAGGTCCTTTCCGATCCTGACGGAGCTTTTGGTGTTGCTCAATGTCAGTTTACACAGCTCTATTAGTTTTGCGGGGATACCAAATTCAGATATCGCGGCATAAAAGCAGCTCCTTTTCGTGCTGTCGAAAGCAGTTTTGAAATCGACGAAGAGGTGGTGTGTGTCGATTCTCCTTTCACGGGTATTTTCCAAGATTTGGCGCATGGTGCATATCTGGTCGGTTGTTGATTTTTCAGGTTTAAAGCCACACTGATAAGGTCCAATCAGATTGTAGACGGTGGGCTTTAATCTTTCACACAATACGCTTGATAGAACCTTATATGCGATGTTGAGGAGGCTAATCCCACGTAGTTGGCGCAGAATATGGGGGGTCTCCCTTTTTGTGGATTGGGCATTGTTTAAATGAGTTTAGCTTCCACCCACTCTACCCGGAAAACCTGGCGCACCCTTATAAGACAGCTTAGTTCATTACAGCTGAGAACACCAAAACACAACTCACCATGCCTATACACTAACAAACTCATCAAAAAGAATAGAAAACGGGAAACATTCAACATTTCATTTCATCACTTTTCGATTTGGGACTCATCCCGCGCGTTTGCTATAATATCTTTTGAACAGCTGATTCGTTTGTTACACCGCTTCGCACATCAGTTTATTCGCATGTGCATACTAACGTATTTGTAATTCGGAAGTGGATTCTCGCCGCACCGCTTGTCGAGATTTATTTTAATCAACATCAAAATTTAAAACACTTATAACATTAATTATTATACTTTAGTTAATTTTGTTGTTAACATACAAATAAATACTCTAAATTCCAATCGTTGGGCATGCTTTCGTTCGACCATACTTTACAAAGAAGCTGATGCATGCTCTTCGCCGCCGTGTTTGAAAGCTCGGCTGGCAATCCATCGGCCCCCGCCGCTTTGTTGTTCTACAGGCGGGTAATTGCTATTCGAACTTCTTCCTGGTCGTGTAATTTAACGTGTGCTCCATCGTCATCGATTGGGGAATCGGGTTCGCAGAGTTTGAAAAGCCAACGTTATGAATATGTCATGGTTATTTCTGAGAAACGAAAATAAGTTGGTGAAATTTTAGTTTGAATGAAAAAACGAAAATATGTAAAATGTGTGGGAACTTAGAGAAAATTAGCGACCGCTTAGAGTTAAGCTACAGCGCCTGGCTTGAGGGAGGATTTTTTGTTTTTCAATCACTAACATTTGAGGGGGTAAGAGTTGAAAAAAGCATTCAAAAATTTTTTTGAAGCACCCTAATATATATATTTAGTATAAACCCTAATATTATGTTATATATTTGTTGCGTCAAGCGACAGATTTATATCTAAAACAAGAATAATCAAATGAAATACTGAATATTGAATTATAAAAATTAAATTATGAAACTCTGTTACGTAAAATACTTACCTTAATGATGCATTCTTAATATTTATATATTACTTACCTTAATACTTATCTTAACATAAGCTAGTTCAATGTTTAACGAAAGATAATTACTTACCCCTTTTGTAACATATACTTATATTATCACTAGATTAAGCCGTTAGTTTGTAATTTGAACGTGAAACGGTACGCACGCATTTTAATTTTTCGGCTTTCTGAACTTTACTTTTCGAAACAGGCAATTGGTGATTTTTTATTTTTAATCGCGCATCTCTATTATAGTATTTTTTCGGTTCTCAAAAAAGCTTGAGAAATTTTCAATATTAAAACATCATTCACAAATTTTTTGGATACGAAATATTTGCTATTCTGCCTTTGAGAAGCATTTGCCCGATTCATCTGGCATGTGCATTTGTCGGACGGCGGACAGGATGCAGGTTTTCGATCCGAAACAAAAAATTCAAAAAGTTTTATATTTTTTAATAATTTTTCTTTTAGTTAAACTAAAAAAATTCCTAAAAATTAAAAAAAAAACGGCTTTTGACCAAAAAATTTTACTTTATGTTGTTTAAAAATATGCTCAAATTTGACTTTTCTCAGTTTTTTAGTTTAAATAGAAGATATTAATGCCAAAGATAATAAGCTTTGCCCCAATTCCATACGACGTTTAGTTTTTTTCCCATCCTGCTTGCCAATTAAGAAATCGGGCGTCAAAGTTTTCGCTTTCTGCCCAATCGTTCATATATCTGCTAGACGCTCGGTCATTATTTTCCTTCTAGTTTCGAAAATATTTGAAATTCACAAGTCGAACTTTGGGGACATATATATTCTTAGATTACTTTTTAAAGAGATGTAAGCAAAAAAAATGGATTTTTTTAAGCTTACAAATCAGGCTCCCCCTGAAGTTAAAATCACCACTTTTAAATCGTGCAATCCATTTTAATCCCGCAAGTTCAGCTAGGGTATGTTCACTATAAATTTCTACCAAAATAGATGGCTTTCGGCCATATACTATATAATACCAGAGCTGAGCAGAGGTCAGCAGAGCGGCTTTTCCGAAAACGTGCGCCAATTTTCACGGGAAATGTCTTAAAAATTCGTTTTTAATTCCGATTCACGAATATGTATGGCGCGTTATCCAATTTTATGTTTTTTTGCAATAAAAACAATAAAAAATATTACAATTTTGCACAATATTTACGCTATTAATGACATCACTGTTCGAAATTCAATTGAGCACTAGTGATACAAACAGCGATCGGGTTCGAAATATCGATACTCTCGATATTCGAGACTAAACAAGAATTAATAAAAATTAGAGATATGTATATAATAGAAAAATTTTATTAATTGGAAAAATAAAAAGAAATTAAAATATAGATATTCTCAATATTCGAGTCTGAAAGAAAATTGGTAAAAATGAGAAATATGTAATAGAAAAATAATAATAATTGGAAAAAGAAAAATAAATTTAAATATCGATATTCTCAATATACGAGTCTGAAAGAGAATTGGTAAAAATGAGAAATACATAATAGGAAAATTTATAATTCATTATTATTGCAGAAAGGAGAAGAATTTGGACACAGAAAAAGAAAATAATAACAACATTTGAAAGAAAAGATTAATATTATTTGATCATTAAAAATATAAAACAAACATTTGTTTTCTCATATTATATTGCACGTTTTGGGAAAAGCCGCTCTGCTGAACATTTACCAATCCCAGTTTTGATACATTCGAAATAACGATGAAAAGATGAAATGAGATAAACATACAAAAAATTGAGATTACAGCTTAGAAAATTAAACAGTTAATTCATTAAATTTATTTACTTTTTGTCTGGAATGCCTGTTGCGCTTGCACCTTCCAAGTAAGGAATGCAAATTTCTTCACCAACTTGTAAAGTAGGTGCTACCGCTTTCAACAGAAGAATGTCGTTTGTATAAGGAAATGTCCAATGTGTGTTTAGTACACAACTGTGATTAATCTTCCTTTGAAGTAGATAAAGTCCAGCATCCTCATTGTTGAGAAATTCACCTCGACTTTAATGAATACACATGTATACGTCTGGAATAAGAACAGAATATTTATCTATTAAGTAACTAGCTGACCCGGCACGCGTTGTCCTGCGTGAAATTATGTGTTTTAAAATGAAAAGAAAATTTAATTTATGTTGTGTTAAAAATCATTTATTTGCGATTTATCCACATTTTTTTCAATATAGCGTAGTTTGTTTCGGTGTGTAAATTTACAGAGAGGATGGTTTTCCAACTTGAGAACGCGCCACATATATGTAGCTGGTCGTGTGAAAAACATGGCATTTCCAGATTTATGTCACACACTTCTAGCGACTATCATTGTGTCCTGTTAATTGTCATTTCAAATGCAATTTTCCCTGGAAACTGAATAGGTTTGAACTGAAATGGCAAATCATTAGAACTCAAAGGAATTCGTAGAATCAAGCAGTCTGCCCCTTGTATTCGATAGCTGCGTTACAATCAATCGGGTTCCATTACACAGTTTCGGCACATGAAGATTGGATAACATGATAATGACAGATCCAACTTTGAGTCGCAAATGATGCGGCGGCATACCAAGCCCCAAAGAAGTTAGAAATTTAACCGGATAATTCACGGCTTCGTATTCACTGTCAAGACGATTATTTTATATGAGCGCAAAGACCTCGGAATTTTACATAGAATCTTCCAGTTTAAGTCATTAGCATCGGTATTTTTGGCTGCTAAAATTGAAAAAGGCACATGGAATATTTCCAATTCTTTTCGAAAACGATTTAAAGTGTCCTTGCCAATGTCATTTTTATTCGTATCCCATAATTGACGCCGATTTGAAGGCTGATGTGCCGAAATGATCATGCCGATCGTCCATCGTTTGATTCCATTGATTATCATGTTCCAGCAATTGTAACTGATGGCATGCTTCTCAAAAAGTTGTAAACACTATTCACAATACGCAATGATTCAATTGAAATTGAACCGCGTACATTTATCAATAGCAACCGAAGGTAGAAGCAATCGTCGTTTTTCGGGCGGATTGTGTAAATTCAATTCTGTGTAAATGCATTAGTTGAAAACGCACCTGGATGTCAATCTACTGGTTGGCTTTGCTTTCTGCGTAGCTATTTCTTCGACGATGCATTCCATGTATAATATCACGTAATTTCCGAATAGAGCAATGTTTTCGTAAACGGATCACTAACGAAAATTGAGAAAAAACTCATCAATGTTAATTTTGTTGCTGGCGGTGTTTCCACTGGCTGTAATGTATTCTAAGGATTAAAATACGCTCTTTGGCCATTCTCCAAATGAACTGCGAGATGCACAACAGTCAGAAAACGTTCATGAATCGCAAAAGTAAATACATCATAAAATGCTTCATTGCACTTCACGCATAGACTTATTTGCTAGTTGCTGATCTCATCTTGTTCACGCCCATAGCGGTTATTGGCCGCTACGTCTTTTGGTGACGTACTTGCAAACTTACTTGATCGATTTCGCCAAACTGCAATACTTAACATTGATATATGTAAGCTTTGAATGTGAATTAGACAATAATGGCGAATATGGTACAATCCATGTGTTGTCAACTTCGTTATTCACAGTTCTTAATTGAATGCTAAATGTTTTTCTATTGTCGTCTGGTGAGCGAGACCGATACAGTGGAAATCTATCATTTCCAGTTTGCGTTTCCGAAAGAAAAGCACGTGGCTACTGTTCGTGCATTTATTGTCAGGCATACACACCGAAATGCGATTGTGATGTCCACAAGGTCCATAAACCAGATTGGTTTTCACCACTTCGTATAACTCCGGATCTTTCTCTGGATCAGGAATTTCCACTGAAATGATTTCACCAATTTGGTCTGGTGTAACCACCATCCACCATCTCAAGAACCTCTTTTTTGCCTCCCTCAAAAGAATAAATCTTGCATCTAACAGTACCATAAATACATACGATGCTTAAAAATAAAATCCATCAAACATCATAGCTGTTATTTGAAAAGTTGTGCTGTGACATCGTGAAGATCTTGCTAATTGATTACGATTCAATAATTCCGTAATCTATGGTTATTGTGCATTGCAGAATGTAACTAATAAATCCGCCCGTCCATAATTCCGCACGTACAGGTATATAATCGCATCCTGGGAGTACTCGTGCATGTGCTTTGGGCAGCCAATATTAGCACGATCTACTCGTGGCATCGGAACAAATTTCAATCTGTATTTGATCACTTTGTATGAAAGACACATACAGTTTTCACTGAATAATTTTCAGCAATTTACTTTTTGAATAGCTGAAATAATGAAAAAAATCGACGCAAATTGAACGATTCAAACAATTTACAAATAAATTAATTAGAAAACAAAACAAAAATAATTCAAAAAAAAGTGATATGGAAAAGTCACTTTTTGGAAATTTACGCTCGTAAGTCCGTTAAAAATGAACTTTTTCATATCATATAACGGTTTAGTCAGCTATAGCTCAACTTATTTTTATATATATATGGGGCAAAAATAACATTCCGATGTTTTTTTTTTTTGCTGTAATTTTTTTTGTTTAATTAAAAACTTTGATTCTGCTTGTGGATTACTTTTATTTGGTCTTTTAATTTGTTTTACATAAAGTCGAGAATATGATATCATGTAAAATGCCGCCACCACAGTTGATTGTCATTTGAACCATTTTTTTGACATTTTCCATCTCTTTGGCCACAACTTCCGGCGATATGTCCTCACATACTTGACGAATATTGTCTTTAAGAACTGCAAAAGTATGAGGCTTGTTGACATAAACCCGCTACTTCAAAAAGCCCCACAAATATAAGTCTTGAGCGGTTAAATCAGGCGATGTTTCTGGCCAGTGCAATTCCTTCAGCATATCGGTTGTGGCACGTGTAGTGTGCGCCGTCACACCGTCTTATTGGAACCACATATTTTCCATTCCCAATTCATCAAGTTGAGGCAAAAAGAACTCGTTGATCATTGCTCTGTAGCGCTCACCACTCACAGTAACCGTTTGGCTCACGACGTCTTTGAAGAAAAAAGGTCCTATGACTCCTCCACCGAAAACAGCACACCATACAGTGACATTGAGCGGGTGTAATAGCCCTTCGTGGGTTACACGCGGATTTTCAGTACCCCAGAAGCGTAAATTTTGCTTATTAATGTATCCTCTACGATGGAAATGGGCATCATCTTCTTCTTCTTTACTGGCGTAGACACCGCTTACGCGATTATAGCCGAGTCAACAACAGCGCGCCAGTCGTTTCTTCTCTTCGCTACGTGGCGCCAATTGGATATTCCAAGCGAGGCCAGGTCCTTCTCCACTTGGTCCTTCCAACGGAGTGTAGGTCTTCCTCTTCCTCTGCTTCCCGAGGCGGGTACTGCGTCGAATACTTTCAGAGCTGGAGTGTTTTCATCCATCCGGACAACATGACCTAGCCAGCGTAGCCGCTGTCTTTTAATTCGCTGAAATATGTCAATGTCGTCGTATATCTCGTACAGCTCATCGTTCCATCGAATGCGATATTCGCCGTGGCCAACGCGCAAGGGACCATAAATCGTTCGCAGAACCTTTCTCTCGAAAACTCTTAAGTTCGACTCATCGGTTGTCGTCATCGTCCAGGCCTCTGCACCGTATAGAAGGACGGGAATTATGAGCGACTTATAGAGTTTGGCTTGTGTTCGTCGAGAGAGGACTTTACTTTTCAATTGCCTACTCAGTCCGAAGTAGCACCTGTTGGCAAGAGTAATCCTGCGTTGGATAGCCAGGCTGACTTTGTTGGTGGTGTTAATACTGGTTCCTAAATAGACGAAATTATCTACAACTTCAAAGTTATGACTGTCAACAGTGACGCGATAGCCAAGTCGCGAGTGCGACGACTGTTTGTTTGATGACAGGAGATATTTCGTCTTGCCTTCGTTCACTGCCAGACCCGTTTTCTTTGCTTCCTTGTCCAACCTGGAGAAAGCAGAACTAACGACGCTGGTGTTCAGGCCGATGATATCAATATCATCGGCATACGCCAGCAGATGTACACTCTTATAAAAGATTGTACCTGCTCGTTTAAGTTCTGCAGCTCGAACTATTTTCTCCAGCAGTAGAGTGAAGAAGTCGAGTGATAGGGAGTCGACTTGTCTGAAACCTCGTTTGATATCGAACGGCTCTGAGAGGTCCTTCCCGATCCTGACGAAGCTTTTGCTGCTGCTCAACGTCAGCTTACAGCGCCGTATTAGTTTTGCGAGGATACCAAATCCGGACAGCGCGGCATAAAGGGAGCTCCTTTTCGTGCTGTCGAAAGCAGCTTTGAAATCGACGAAGAGGTGGTGCGTGTAGATTCTCCTTTCACGGGTCTTTTCCAGCATTTGGCGCATGGTGAATATCTGGTCCGTTGTTGATTTTCGAGGTCTAAAGCCACACTGATAGGGTCCAATCAGTTTGTTGACGGTGGGCTTTAATCTTTCACACAATACGCTCGACAGAACCTTATATGCGATGTTGAGGAGGTTATTCCCACGGTAGTTGGCGCAGTTTGTGGGGTCTCCTTTTTTATGGATTGGGCATAGCACACTTAAATTCCAATCGTTGGGCATACTTTCGTCCGACCATATTTTACAAAGAAGCTGATGCATGCACCTTATCAGCTCTTCGCCGCCGTGTTTGAAAAGCTCGGCCGGCAATCCATCGACCGGCAATCCATCGGCCCCTGCCGCTTTGTTGTTTTACAGGCGGGCAATTGCTATTCGAACTTCTTCATGGTCGGGCAATGGAATGTCTGCTCCATCGTCATCGATTGGGGTATCGGGTTCGTTTTCTCCTGGTGTTGAGAGTTCACTGTCATTCAGTAGGCTGGAGAAGTGTTCCCTCCATAATTTAAGTATGCTCTGGGCATCGGTAACTAGATCACCTTTGTGGGTTCTACAAGAGTATGCTCCGGTCTTGAAACCTTCTGTAAGCCGCCACATCTTTTCGTAGAATTTTCGAGCATTACCCCTGTCGGCCAGCTTATCAAGCTCTTCGTACTCACGCATTTCGGCCTCTTTCTTTTCTGTCTACAAATGCGTCTCGCTTCCCTCTTCAACTCTCGGTATCTATGTTGTGGTCGATCGTAACGTTGCGAGGTAGGCAACCTGTTTTCTCTCCGCTGCGACACGGCACTCCTCGTCGTACCAGCTGTTCTTTTGCACTTTCCGAAAACCAATGGTTTCGGTTGCAGCTGTACGTAAGGAGTTTGAAATGCCGTCCCACAGTTCCGAGTTGTTGACGAGTGCTTTCAGAGAGCAGGAGTGCAAGCCGAGTAGAAAAACGTTCGGCTGTCTGTTGTGATTGCAGCTTCTCGACGTCGAACCATCCTTGTGTTTGTTGGCGTGCGTTTTTTGCTGCACGGAGGCGGGTGCGAATTTTGGCTGCAACAATATAGTGGTCCGAGTCGATGTTAGGACCTCGGAGCGCACGCGCATCTAAAACACTGGAGACGTGTCTTCCGTCTATCACAACATGATCGATCTGGTTGGTGGTTTTTCGATCCGGAGACAGCCAGGTAGCTTGATGTATCTTCTTATGCTGGAATCTAGCACTACAGATAACCATTTTCGGGCCCCGGCGCAGTCGATCAGCCTCAACCCTTTTGGGGATGTTTCCTCGTGGAGGCTGAATTTACCGACCGTAGTGCCAAAGATACCTTCTTTGCCCACCCTGGCATTGAAGTCGCCAAGCACGATTTTGACATCGTGGCGAGGGCATCTCTCATAAGTGCGCTCCAAGCACTCATAAAAGGCATCTTTGGTCACATCGTCCTTCTCTTCCGTCGGGGCGCGGGCGCAAATCAGCGATATGTTGAAGAACCTCGCTTTAATGCGGATTGTGGCTGCACGTTCATTCTCCGGAGTGAATGATAGTACTCGGCGACAGAATCTCTCTACCTCTCCTTTATATGGCCACTGTAGTAAATGTCACAAGGACCTACTCGTCTCTGTCCTTGTCCAGTCCATCGCATTTCTTGGACGGCGGTGATGTCAGCCTTTATCTTTACGAGGGCATCTACCAGCTGGGCAGCGGCACCTTCGCAATTAAGGGACCGGACATTCCAGGTGCATGCCCTCAAATCATAGTCCTTAATTCGTTTGCCATGGTCGTCATAAAAAGGGGGGTCTCTCTGCCGAGGCTGATTATAACTATTCACTGGGGGTGTTTTTTTACGTGGCGGATCCCAAACCCAGCGCACAACCCTACGTAGGGAATATTTCGCCTTTTCACTTTAGCTCGCTTTCATACGGATGTTCTTAGGCTACCCAGAGGATACTTGGTCAAAGACCGGAAGTCGTGAGCTGCTTGAGTCATATGTAAAAGAATCGTTTCTGGCCACTCCCAAGTGAATGGCGATCAGAGAACTTTCCTCACTTGCGTGAACTTCTACTCATGACTCCATCCTCATGATTATTTTTGATGAAAAATCATCTTCTTCTTGGTGGTGATTAAAGATGGCGTGAGCGTATGTTGGACGCGATTGGCGGTCACCAGCTAACAGCTGATGCACCGTCTGGACTTTGTGCGGAAAAATCTTCAAATCTTGTACCGAAATTCGGTGTAAACACAGTCGACTGATACCCAATTGGGTGGCACGTCGTCTGGTCGATGTCGACGGCGCTTCCATGACATCCTCGGCAACAGCAGCAATATGACCGGCTCAACGTCGCAGTGTTTCACCAGTAGGCGTCGGACTGCCAGGAAATCTGCGACTAAATTAACATTGTACCAAAGTCACCGACCGATTATTGGTCAAATAAATAGTAACCAATAACCCGCATTCTGAAACAGTATAGAGTACAGTTGTCAAAACAGAACTGACATTAGAGGTCAATTGCAAAATTTATAGCACCTTCTGTAGTAGAATTACTTTTGCGCCACCTTGTATATGATGGGTAATTATGCAATGTGATGTGATGCCATGCCATGTGATGTGACCTCACGTCGCTTTTGTCTAGGAAATAGAAAAGGGCTGTTTTTAGAGTTTTCCCGGCAATAATTCGATTATTTCTCGCCTTTTAGACCTACCCTGGACTACGAAAAACATTTTAAAACCAAAATCAGTTCAATCGGGTTTTAATCAGACTAACGAACAACAATTCATTTTTATTTATAAAGATTGTTGTTAACTTACATTCTACCATTTTATTGTATATGTCACCAATATATTCATCAAGTGCCCATATAGCGACATCAGAATTTCTATCTACAATTAGAAACAATTCAATAAACTTTTAGGAACCAAATTCTTATTATCAAGTACTAACATACATACATATACGCGTAATTTGACGACACACGTGCAAATTGGAAAGGGTTGAGTGTCATCTAAAAGGTGTGTAGGTCCTGTGTAGGAGGAAAAAAATCTGCGCGACCTTTTCGCCAATGTTCCTAATGCCTGCTGTAAATACGTACATATTTCACATTGAGACTCACCCAAACAAATAGAACACATATGTCGAATTGTTGCATGGTATTCGTAGGATCCACGATTTTTTAATAACTGCATCTTTAAGTTTTTGTTATTGAAATAGCTTGCGAATCTGTTACTATTGGTGGCAAATTTGAGTTGATCGCTATTTCATACATTGACTTGGTCGTTGTTAGTGGAAGTTATAAGATTTACCAAGGAAATATGTGTAGCTGCATAAAGTTTAAATAGTATATCAAATATATTTAACACTTCTTCTTCCAATAAATTTTCTTGTTCTGAAAAACTTATAATATTAATTAATAGAATTTTTGTAATTTACCTGATGCTCTTCAAACCATTTACCACGTTTCAAATTTTTTTCATTATCAATATGTGCGTCTGTGTACTATGTATGTACGTTAAACAATTTCGTGTGATGAGTGTTGCTACTCTTACAATAGAGTTTTCCATTTTAAGACAAAGAGTTACACATGGGTACGTATTAGTATAAGAGGTAAAACTTTACAAATGTATATGTGAATTGGTTCGCACCATCTTGAGGGTTTATTTCTTTTAAAGGAAATTCTTAAATTACGAAAATTTAAATTCCTTAATGCCAATAGTTCTTAATTGATTAACTTAAAGTATTATTGTCAAATTAGCTAACATATATGTACATATGTACAAAATGTGTAGATTTTAAGAATTAGTAAGTTAATGAAACTGTTATTATATTGGAATAAATATATAAAAATGCTTATATTTAAACGCTAATTAAAAATAATTATGAGAAATTTGTAAAAATTGTTGTAATTAGGAAAATTGAGCTTGTAATGTATATATAAATGCAAATATTTAATGAATAGAAAACAAATTTAAGCACTAAGTATAAAGACGTAAATTTCAGAAAACAAACAAAAATAAAAAAACGGGAACGCTAAGACTGTTATATATGTTAATTACTATATTAACATTATTTTTTTTATAAATGGCTTGTATTGTTATTCTTCGTTTAATTTACAATACTAAATATATTAACTCTTAATACTCTTACAATTTGTACATATGTAAGCTAAATTAACAATAACATTTTAAATTAATTTATTTAGAACTATTAGTATTGAATAATTCAAATATAATAATAATAGTGATTGAGTCTGACTTCAGATTTTTCCTTCAAAATTTGCAAATATCTAAAATGAATAGAAATAATTAAATAATTTTTTGTTAAGGTATCTACATTAATTTTAAAAATTAAAACCATAATTTCCTATACTATACTATACTTGTATATACTTTGTATACTACAACTGGCATTCACCCAAGCAAGATATGTAAATTTCTTAATCAACTTGTATAGGTGCTACCGCTTTCAACTCAGCTACTTACAGTGTCTCACAGCCAAAATGATGCAGCACTGACATGTAGTAGCACTTGACAAAAAAACAATTTCATCTTAAAAAAATTAAAAATTTAGCTATTTTGTTGTTTGATATAAGCATGTATTTTGTTGCAAAACACAAAATCAACTCAAATTTAAATTTTTTCGGAAACGGTTAGCAAAAATTCACACACTTGCAGAAAATGAAGCTCACAGCGAAAGTGATGCTCTGTAGTTTACCGTTAGTGGCGACGGCTTGGCGGGAATTTCCGAATGTCAGCTATTATGTAACATTAAAATAACTAAATTAGAAACAATATTTGATAGTTTTTGCATTCAAGTGTCGACATTTACACAGTGCAGATCAAAATGGGTCGTCAAACAACAATTGAAGTGCGCGAATTAGTTTTAAAACATTACAAAGATGGCAAAAGCCAACGAAAAATCGCAGAAGCAGTGGAATTGAGCCACGGAACTGTTCAACATATCATTGAACGCTACATTCGTGAAAATCGTGTAGAAAATAAATCTAAAAAGGCCCATAATAAAATGTTTAATGAAGTTGATTCTTGTTGGATAGTTTAGAAAATACGGGAAAACCCTCATTTAAGTGCTCCAACATTGACAAATGATATGGAAAAATATCTCGGAAAGAAGTGCCACCCGGAAACCGTGCGAAGAATCCTTAGGGAAGCCGACTTCAATGGACGCACAGCTCGTAATAAGCCATATATCAGCGCAAAAAATCGAAGTGCACTACTAAAATTTGCTGAAGAGCATTTATGTAAGGATGAAAGCTTCTGGACTAGCGTAATTTTTGCAGATGAAAGTAAATTCAACCTTTTACGATCAGATGGTAAGAGCTACATACGTATGGAGAAAGCCAAATACAGAGCTTCATCCACAGAATTTGCGGAGCACTGTAAAACACGGTGGAGGGCATGTCATGGTGTGGGGTTGCATGTCATCTGCTGGTGTTGCAAATTTGGCTTTCGTTGACAGTACTATGGATAAAACTATGTATTTGAATACATACATACGATCCAAACTATCCACATGTGGTACAACCGCCAACACAATCTCCAGATTTAAATGTTATTGAGAATCTGTGGTCAGTTTTGGAGCGAGAGATTCGAAATCAGACTGATCTGAAAACTGGTTTGGAAGCTGAATGGAATAAATTATCCACAAACTACACAAACAAATTGGTAGAATCGATGCCTAGGCGCATGAAAGCTCTCATAGATAACAAAGGTTATCCTACGAAGTATTGATCAACCGAAAATTTAAGTTTTGTTAAAAAAAAATCTACTTATTTATTTATGTATTTGTTTATTTAGAGATTGCATCATTTTCGCTGTGAGGTAAAATTTAAGGCTGAATTCGTTTTTTTGTTTTTATTAAATGAAATAAGTGTAAAATGTGAGTTTTAAAAATAATATTTAAAAAAATACATCTGCCACTAAAAATTAGCACTCATAAACAAACAAGTTTTGGCTTTTTATTTTTTATTAAGCATGCTTTAAAATTTCTCAGATGGCTGCATCATTTTGGCTGTGATCCACTGTATGTCGTTTGAATAACGAAATGTCGAATGAGCGTTTGGTACACAACTGTGGTTAATCTTGCTTTGAAAAGTCCAGTGTTGAGAACTTAATATATAATTAATGAATACATATGTATATGTGTGAAATAATAATACTTAATTCAAAAATATTAACTAATTGTGGTTAACTTACAGTGACCCACTTTATTGTAAATTTCATCAATATATTCGTCAAGTTTTGTCTTATCATCTTCAGGCATTGTTAAATCGCTCACTTTTTTCACCCATTGCGCCAACGAACTCATCGCAATAAATGTCTCAAAAGCCTTCGTATTGGTGAAGTAAAGGCAAACACATAACATTACCATAAGGGGTCAGTAAGGTAATCTGGCCTGTTTTTTTTTTTTTTTGACATTTATTATTATTTTTTTTTAATAAAAATTTGTATTCTACTATAGAACTTTTTTCACATATCATGAGGTATATCGTGGAGTGTATAAACAAATTTTTTCGGAATTCGTAGACAACGCTTGCGCGATTATAGCCGAGTTAACAACAGCGCGTCAGCCGTTTCTTCTTTTCGCTACGTGGCGCCAATTGGATATTCCAAGCGTAGCCAGGTCCTTCTTCACTTGGTCCTTCCAATGGAGTGGATGTCTTCCTTTTCCTCTGCTTCCCCCGGCGGGTACTGCGTATAATCCTTTTGGAGTGGTGGGAGTGGAGTGTTTTCGTCCATTCGCGCAACATGACCTAGCCAGCGTAGCCGCTGTCTTTTAATTCGCTGAACTAAGTCTATATCGCCGTATATCTCATCTAGCTAATAGTTCCATCGAATGCGATATTAACTGTCAACGTCGAAGGACTAAATCCAAATTTTTTGCCAATCGATATAGTTTCATCGACTAATCCTCTGCATCATATAGCAGGACGGGAATTATGAGTGACTTATAGAGTTTGGTTTTTGTTCGTCGAGAGAGGACTTTGCTTCTCAATTGAATACTCAGTCCGAAGTAGCACCTATTGCCAAGAGTTATCCCGCGTTGGATTACCAGGCTGACATTATTGGTGGTGTTTACGCTGGTTCCCAAATATACGAAACTATCTACAACTTCAAAAGTTAAAACTGTCAACAGTGACGTGAAAGCCAAGTCGCGAGTGCGACGACTGTTTGTTTGATGACAGGAGATATTTCGTCTTGCCCTCGTTCACTGCCAGACCCATTTGCTTTGCTTCCTTGTTCAGTCTGGAGAAAGCAGAACTAACGGCGCGAGTGTTGAGGGCAATGATATCAATATCATCGGCATACGCCAGCAGCTTTACACTCTTATAAAAGATTGTACCTAATCGATTAATTTCTGTAGCTCGAATTATTTTCTCCAGCAGCAGATTGAAGAAGTCGAGTGATAGGGAGTCGCCTTGTCTGAAACCTCGTTTTGTACCGAATGGTTCGAAGAGGTCCTTTCCGATCCTGACAGAGCTTTTGGTGTTGCTCAACGTCAGTTAAAACAGCCGTATTAGTTTTGCGGGGATACCAAATTCAGACATCGCGGCATAAATGCAGCTCCTTTTCGTGCTGTCGAAAGCAGCTTTGAAATTGACGAAGAGGTGGTGTGTGTCAATTCTTCTTTCTCTGGTCTTTTCCAAGATTTGGCGCATGGTCTAAAGCCACCCTGATAAGGTCCAATCAGTTTGTTGACGGTGGGCTTTAATCTTTCACACAATATATTCGATAGAACCTTATACGCGATGTTGAGGAGTCTTATCCCACGAGCATTCCTTCGTCCAACCATATTTTACGAAAAAGCTGATACATGCTCCTTATCCCGCCGCTTTGTGCTTCTTCAGGCGGGTAATTGCTATTCGAACTTCTTCATGATCGAGCAATGGAACATCTGCTTCATCGTCATCGATTGGGGAATCGGGTTCGCCTTCTCCTGGTGTTGTTCTTTCACTGCCACTCAGCAGGCTGGATAAGTTTTCCTTCCATAAGTTTTGTATGCTTTGGGCATTGGTGACTAGATCACCTTTGGGGGTTCCACAAGAGTATGCTCCGGTCTTGAAACCTTCTGTAATTCGTCGCATCTTTTCGTAGAATTTTCGAGCATTACCCCTGTCGGCCAGCTTATCAAGCTCATCGTACTCACGCATTTCGGCCTCTTTCTTTTTCTGTCTACAAATGCGTCTCGCATCCCTCTTCAACTCTCGGAATCTATCCCATCCCGCACGTGTTGTGGTCGATCGTAACGATTGCGAGGTAGGCAGCCTGTTTTCTCTCCGCTACGACACGGCACTCCTCGTCGTACCAGCTGCTCTTTTGCACCTTCCGAAAACCAATGGTTTCGGTTGCAGCTGTACGTAAGGAGTTTGAAATGCCGTCCCACAGTTCCTTTATACCGAGTTGTTGAAGAGTGCTCTCAGAGAGCAGTAGTGCAAGCCGAGTAGAAAATCATTCTGCTGTCTGTTGTGATTGCAGCTTATCGACGTCAAACCTTCCTTGTGTTTGTTGGCGTGCGTTTTTTGCTGCACAGAGGCGGGTGCGAATCTTGGCTGCAACAAGATAGTGGTCCGAGTCGATATTAGGACCTCGGAGCGTACGCATGTCTAGAACACTGGAGACGTGTCTTCCATCTATCACAACATGCTTGATGTATTTTCTTGTGCTGGAATCTAGTACCACAGATAACCATATTTCGGGCCCCGGTGAAGTCAATCAGCCTCAACCCATTTGGGGATGTTTCCTCGTAGAGGCTGAATTTACCGACCGTCGTACCAAAGATACCTTCTTTGCCCACCCTGGCGTTAAAGTCGCCAAGCACAATTTTGACATCGTGGCGAGGCAGGGCTCACAGGTGTGCTCCAAGCGCTCATAGAAGTCATCTTTGGTTACATCGTCCTTCTCTTCCATCGTGGCGTGGGCGCAAATCAGCGATATGTTGAAAAACCTCGCTTTGATGCGGGTTGTGGCTAGACGTTCACTCATAGGAGTGAATGATAGTACTCGGCGACGGAGTCTCTCTCCTACCACGAATCCCACACCAAACTTGCGCTCCTCCTTCCCTCAAATCGTAGACAGTTGGTAATCTTTCAATTGGGGGCGCTTTTTACATGGCGGGTACCAAACCCAGAGCGCAACCTTGTAAAGGGAGTGTTTCGCCTTCTCACTTTAGCTCGATTTCAAACGGATATTCTTAGGCTACCCAGAGGATACTTGGTCAAAGACCGGAAGTCGTGGGTTGCTTGAGCCATATGTAAAATAATCGTTTCTGGCTATCTCCAAGTGAATAGCGATCAGAGAACTTTTCTCCCTTGCGTGAACTTCTACACATGACTTCATGTGTGATATATATACAAGTAAAATTAAGGGATAATCTTTCTCTTATAATGTTATCTGTATTTTCGAACTTTGTTGTGACTTTGTGAATATGTGAGGTATTCCAATGAAAATAAGGGAGCGTGTTTTATTCATAACAGTGTGTCTTTGTGCCTAAAATGGATAAATTTGAGCAAAAACTGACCTACCTTTCAGTTAGGATTTTGTGCCTAAAATGGATAAATTTAAGCAAAAACTGACCTACCTTTCAGTTAGGATTTTCGGCCGGCTTTGGTAAGATTGGTTTTACACTTTAAAGTATTTCCCCGGCTTTGACTTTTGCAAATTGCAAGAGTATAAAATGGTAAGGTTGCATCCGAACTTACCCTTCCTTATTTAAAAAAAAAATTATTTTTTATGTTAATGTATTTATAATAGTTAAATAAATCGTTGAAATGAGACTTAAAAAAAATGTTCTTTAAGAATTCAAAATTTTCAAAAAGGTGAGTAATCTGCTATCGCCTATGGAAGCTTTTTTTTTAATTTCACAAAATGATGGCGGTTTGAACAAAAAGTTTAATTTGGCTTTTTTTTCAAGAGCTCTTCGTAAATAATAAGAGCTTCCATAGCGCGATAGCTAATGACTTTGGAAATGTTTTCTTCAAATTGAATCTAGATATCTTCAAAGCTTTTCTTCATTCTGAGAAAAAAGGGTTCAAAGATTGTAGTGGGTACCGTGCCGTCTCTGTTCCCTTTCTACAAGAAACCCTGTAGCGACCGTAATAATTTTAATTTCAAATTACAAGAGAATAGGAGGATTCTCGTGTTTTTGCAAAATTGCAGATTGCAAAAATCCTACACCAAAATATACAAGGGCACGAGAGCAACCATTGCAGAATCTAGTGATATATGAACGGCTAATTCAGTCAATTTATTGTAAATGACTATTGTGCATGGCTATTGTGAATTGGGGACCTTCTGCATTCATTCTTAACAAAAAAACTGTAACAAATCTCTATAATTTAAGGAGAAATTATAAAATCTATTTAAAATTTACTTTCCTCAACAATTTAACGGCGTAATATGTCTTTATGTAAAGTGATAGCTAAAACAGGGTTGCATTTATATTTTATGTGTCATTGCACAAAAATAAACATGAGTTTTGGTCTGATATATTTTTCAGCCATTGCAAATAATTTTCTGCGTGTATTTGTTGTTGTGTAGTTGCACCCAGAGGAAAATTCTGCAATTCGTGCACCGTGCAAGGGTTTTGCAAGAGCAAGACATTACTCCTAATGTTTATTATATATCGAAAATTATCGAAATTTTATCGAAAATTTCGTATTGAGACGATCCCTTAACTTATACCCGAGACAGACATATAGTAACAATACCATATATGGTACAAATTCCATATGTGTGTCACAAATACCAGAAAATACCATATGAGCAATGTAGTATTTTGCTGGTAACAATCCTACGATGTTTCATAATACCCGAGACAGACATGTAGTAACAAAACCATAGTAAAGGTATCACGGTATTCTGTTTACTACGTTGGTGACACACATGGCAATGTAGTAAACTCAAGTACAAGCTTTGTTTCATAGGGATTAAATATTTCAAAAAAATTGTAAACAATAAATATGTTGGTGTGCGTTATGGAGAAAATAAGTGCAGTAATTTAAAATGCTCTAAAGTTAATCTATTTTCACAGAAAATAAGCGATTTGGTTACAGTTTCTCTAAAATCCTCACATAAAATGAGGCATTTGCTGCTTTTTTAAGTCGCTTTGACAGAATATTTCGAAGAGCTTTTGTGTAAAAGTTTTTAGCAAAGTTTGTTACCTGTTTTTTAGCTGTGTTTATACAAATACCACAATGAAACATCCAAGTATTATACCAGCAAAATACTACATTGTTCATATGGTATTTTGCTAGTATTTGGTGACACACATGTGGTATTTCAAGTATTTTGCTAAAAGCTCTTACACAAAAGCTCTTCGAAATATTCTGTCAAAATGACTTAAAAAATTAATTACAAACAAACATTTTTCACAATTTTTCTTCCGAAAAAGCAGGAAATGCCTCATTTTATGTGAGGATTTTAGAGAAACTTTAACCAAATCGCTTTTTTGCGATGAAAATAGATTAGCTTTAGAGAATTTTGAATAATTGAACTTACTTTCTCCATAACATACAACCACATATTTATTGTTTACAATTTTTTTGAAATATTTAATGCCTATGAAACAAAGCTAGTATTTGAGTTTACTACATTGCTATGTGTGTCACCTACGTAGTACCCTGCCAACCACGAGCGGTGGTTAGATTGCCATAGGCCGCGTGAAGATTCTAACCACTTTTCCCCTCACACGTACGTGTACATGTGATCATACATCTGCGTTGCGCTCATTCAGCAGTGTCATATAAAAGAGTATATCTGTCCTGCTCTACTATCCCCAATCGACGGCTGATGCAGGGTTGCATTTTAAACAGCAGATGCAGGGTTTCATTTTTCGATTCCTTCTTTTACTTTTTAATTTTTAAAATTTTTATTTTATTTTATTTTATTTTCACATATCCACATAAAATTTATTATAATTTATGTAAATAGAAATATGTTTAATTTAAAAAAATAATTAATATCTGAAAATAATTTATTTAAGAGAAACATTACTGATACCCGAAGTTAAAATAAATAATAATTACATTGAATTGGTATATCTAAAAGAAAAAGAAGCTTAATTGCATAAAATGATAATGATATCTGAAAGAAAAGATTAATATTATCTGAAAAAATACAATATATTAAGTACAAATAGAATTTACTCTGAAAGCAAAGATTAATTAAATAAAAATAGTGATAAAATCTGAAAAGAATGAATAATTAAATAAAAATAATAATAACATCTGAAAGAAAAGATTAATATTATTTGATCATTTAAAATATAAAACAAACATTTGTTTTCACATATAATATTGGATCGTGCATGCCGCCTTAAAAGCA
Source organism: Bactrocera correcta (assembly GCA_027475135.1). Classification (NCBI taxonomy): domain Eukaryota; kingdom Metazoa; phylum Arthropoda; class Insecta; order Diptera; family Tephritidae; genus Bactrocera; species Bactrocera correcta. Next base: position 73,300,598 of record CM050326.1, read on the forward strand.
TAAAATAAATACATATGTACATATTTATTTTTGCGTATTATATTGGACTGCGCAGTCTAGTTTCAAACTACACACACTTTTTTCACATAATTACTTAACAATTGATATTTGCTGCTTCTGATGATATTGCTGCTGCTGCTATTTCCAATTCATTCTGATTTCCAATGCTATAAAAGAAAATGAAGTAATTATTTGCAAATTATTTAAAAGAAATCACATAAAATTCACTTACTTAACTTCTTGTTGTAAGAGCCATGCATCTTTCAATCGTTTTTTTTTTTTTTATTTTTCTATTGACAATTATGTTTTCTCCTTCGCACTCATATATATACTATAAAAACAAAAAAATTTAAATAGTTTCATCATATATTAAAAGTCCAATATGTCAAAATTTTTAATCGTAATAAAATTCTTATATTTTGCGATCTGTCTACAATAGAAAATGTTATACGTCTTGCAGGGTAGCAGTCCTTTATCATTCTTGGTACTAACTCCAGGAATAAAAGACGTCCAACTTATTCCAGTGGGAGAGCGCTTCAAAATTAGCGTTTTATAACATTTTCCATTATGACCAGATTAGACAAAATAATAATTTTTGGGCCTTTATATTAAAACACCCAAGATTTAGTACGAATAAAAATTACTATATAGTGGTTAGTTAATATATAGACAAATCATTTTAATTTTTTTCTGAAAAAAAATTATTATTTTGTCCAATATGGTCATAATGGAAAATGTTATAAAACGCTAATTTTGAAGCGCTCTCCCACTGGAATAAGTTGGACGTCTTTTATTTCTGGAGTTAGTACCAAGAATGATAAAGGACTGCAACCCTGCAAGACGTATAACATTTTCTATTGTAGCCAGATCGAAAAATATAAGAATTTTTGGGCATCTAAATTAAAAACCCCAACATTTATTACGATTTAAAATTATGACATATTGGACTTTTAATATATGATGAAACTATTTAAATTTTTTTGTTTTTATGGTATATATATGAGTGCGAAGGAGAAAACATAATTGTCAATAGAAAAAAAAAAAAAACAAACAACTGACTTTTGACATTTCAATACCCAATAAAAGGATTTAAGCTTTTTAGTTCTCAATCAATAAATGATTTTAATGACTTCCCATTGAAAATAATACTATAATGCTTGACATTACAAAATGTTTCATCGAATGCATTTAGATTTCAAAACTTCATTTAATTTTCATTGTTTTACATTTTTAATAAGTGGTCTTAAACAATGCATCAAATCCCCCCATTTACATATTTTTTGGTAACATTGCAATGTGGCCATCGCTCATTTCCAATTGCTAAACAACAACTTCTCCTGAACTTTATTAGCTGTTCGATCGAGAGTAAAAGAGATGTCCATCTCCTCTCTCATTGGAAATGAGACAGTTGATCGAGTTGAGGAGGTTTTGACGTTTAGCAATTGTTCTCTCACTTCCAATGAGAGTGGAGTTGGAGATCTCTTTATCTTTGCTAACTCCTTAAATTTGCACGTCCTCGATCCACGCTCTAACAAAAAACGTTGACAAATATTGAAAATCACATTTCAGTGTTTAATATTTAGACCAGGGTCAGGGCCGGCCCCAGACATTTTACCTTCCTAGGCAAATGTCAAATTGTGCGCCTTTCTAAGCCTTAATAATTCATTACTTTTGAAAGGTATTAAGTATATTTTATAAGAAAGGGAAAACACAACTGAAGTTAAAGCAACATAACTCTTTTCATTATAAAATTGAAGATAGAAAATAGAAAAAATGAAGATTTTACATATAATTAAACAGATTAAAATTTGTAAACGAAAGTTATTGCTCACAAAAAGGTGAATAATTATTGATATGGTCAATAGTTTTACTTATAATACGATGACAAAAATATTATTATTACAGTAGTTCTTGGTAGCTTTCTGAGGGGTGAATAGCGGCCATCTTGGATTTTCAGTGGTAGCAAAGCAGTGCTGTATATATTGAGGTAGTAAATACCTAGCAAATTAATTTTATTAAAAAGCAAAAACTATAAATATTGTTGCTTAATATAAAAGGAAATTATTTATTAATGATATATATTAAAAATATAATTTAAATGCCATAGTGTGCAATATTTCGGCCATAAAAATATCATTTACTGATATTCAGATATTCTTTATGTAGTGAGTTCTTATTGATTAAAGCTGCCCTGTTTTTAGATTTCTCTGTGGTGAGTTTTCTTCTGGATGCATTTGTTTACAATTGACAGACAGAAAACATAAAACGGCTTGCAACTTACTTATTTGTAAGTTTTTGCAATATTATTACCAATAATTTCAATTTAGAAATCCAATCCCAAGATATTTAGGCATTTGAAGCTGGATTTTTAATATATCGTTCTAATTTTCATCCGTATACTATTTACGATAAAACGGATACTTTTTTCTTTATCTGTGAAATTGCACAAAAATGTGTAAATATGATTATTTTCAGATTATTTAATTTATTGGCATATGTATCTCTCACGTACTCTTTATTCCAACGAAAGTAAACCAATTTTATTAACATTAAAAATATTTTTGATAATTTATTTTTGAATGGTTAAGTTTTGTATTTTCCAAACCGCCCCTGAGGTTTGCAAAAAGGCGCGTTACCGACTTTTTTTTAGGTGTATAATAAAATAAGTATAATTAAAAATTTACATAAAAATTATATAAACAAAAACGTTTCACAAAACAATTTAATAATTAATAAAGATTCCTAAGCTCCCACTATAGATGCTAATTCTCGTTCCGATGGGAGTTTATAAAAGGATTCAGCTCCCGCATATCTACACACACAATGTTTCGGCATTCTTCTGTAAACACAAACTTATTAAAATTTTCGACACATTTCAAATATATTTATACATCTTACCTTATCAATATTGCCTATTTCAGCAACAACACCAATATGGATTATAATATAAGTATTCTATTCAAACTCAATTTCCAATTGATGTTTTCATATAACGGCTAACGATTTGTCAATTTGTATACGTCAAACGACAAATTACCACCCAGGATTGTATCCTATTGTATGCAAAAAATTTAGAAATAGTGTAATACTTGTGTAAATAAATAGTGTAAACACTTGCATTATTTAATATCTTTTAAAGTGCTGTTCATCAAAAATTTAAAGTTGAGTGTATGTATGTAAACAATGCAAAGGTTTATACTGTATATACTGAGATATCAACTCCCTAAAATCAAGTAACTAAATGGCTTTCAAACAAGGTTTGTTGCAAATTTCATAAGCTGTTTTCATTTAAAAAGGAAGCATTTTATTTTATTTTTAAATGAGATGAAGGAATATTACCACAAACCCATTAACTTTTGGGCGGGAGCAGACTACGATACCTATGATTGCTAAAAAGGTTTAAAAAATTATCAACACCGTTTTTGCGTAGAGGATAAAACATAAATAACTGAAGAGGAAAAAAACGTTCAAACAATTTATATTTACTGCAAAGGTGTATATTCCTAGCAATAATAGACTGTACCGACTCTTAATGTTCGAAACATTTCCAAATTAATAATCTTTACTGGCGTAAACACCGCTTACGCGATTATAGCCGAGTCAACAACGGCGCGCCAGTCGTTTCTTCTCTTCGCTACGTGCGCCAATTGGATATTAAAAGCAAAGCCAGGTCCTTCTCCACTTGGTCCTTCCAACGGAGTGGAGGTCTTCCTCTTCCTCTGCTTCCCGCGGCGGGTACTGCGTCGGATACATTCAGAGCTGGAGTGTTTTCATCCATCCGGACAACATGACCAGCCAGCGTAGCCGCTGTCTTTTAATTCGCTAAACTATGTCAATGCCGTCGTATATCTCGTGCAGCTCATCGTTCCATCGAATGCGATATTCGCAAAAGACTATAAATCTTTCGCAGAACTTTTCTCTCGAAAACTCGCAATGGTTGTTGTCATCGTCCAAGCCTCTGCACCATATAGCAGGACGGCAATTAGAGTGACTTATAGAGTTTGGTTTTTGTTCGTCGAGAGAGGACTTTACTTTTCCGAAGTAGCACCTGTTGGCAAGGGTAATCCTGCGTTGGATTTCCAAGCTGACATTGTTGGTGGTGTTAATGCTGGTTCCTAAATAGACGAAATTATCTACAACTTCAAAGTTATGACTGTCAACAGTAACCCCCCCTGCGGGGAGAGGGATGTAGAATATCCCCGCGGTAAGGAATGCCTGTCGTAAAAGGCGACTAAAATCCCATTATTCCCTGCGTGGTTGGGAAAAGAATATCCACGTGGTATGGCATGCCTGTCGTAAACGGCGACTAAAATCCCATTATTCCCTGCGTGGTTGGGAAAAGAATATCCACGTGGTATGGCATGCCTGTCGTAAAAGGCGACTAAAATCCCATTATTCCCTGCGTGGTTGGGAAAAGAATATCCACGTGGTATGGCATGCCTGTCGTAAAAGGCGACTAAAATCCTGGCCGCCAGTCCAGAGTTGTGTGGAGACTCAACTGGCAGTAACTTCGGTTATGGGGTCTTACCAGAGACTTAAACTTGGTACCACGGGGAGCAGTAATGCCCTTGGAGGTAAAACTCCAATCTGCTCATTGGGTTTGGCCCTTTGTGGAGATTCGTGGTGGCTGTGGTTAAAACCCAAATCGCGGGAAGATCTGACTTTGTCAGTTCAAATGTGGAGTTGCATTGCAACCGGGTGCCGGACCCAAAGTACGGCAGAGGTTTTAGATGGACCTCGAGCCCTACCAAGGTGGTTGGTGTGTCCATGCCACACGCCGATTGGTACTGGAAACTTGTCCCAGCTTTCAGGGCGCTGATCAACGCATTGTATTGATTGGTTGTGCTTCTGAGCACCGTGGAGTTAGACCTTCGAAGGTAGGATCCCACGTAAAACACTCGACTATTGTTGTCAACAGTGACGTGAGAGCCAACTCACGAGTGCGACGACTGTTTGTTTGATGACAGGAGATATTTCGTCTTGTCCTTGTTCATTGCCAGATCCATTTGCGTTGCTTCCTTGTTCAGCCTGGAGAAAGCAGAACTAATGGTGCGGGTGTTGAGGCCGATGATATCAATATCATCGGCATACGCTAGCAACTGTACACTCTTTTAAAAGATTGTACCTGCTCGATTAAGTTCTGCGACTCGAATAATTTTCTCCAGCAGGAGATTGAAGAAGTCGCACGATAAGGAGTCGCCTTGTCTGAAACCTCGTTTGGTATCAAACGGCTCGGAGAGGTCCTTTCCGATCCTGACGGAGCTTCTGGTGCTGCTCAACGTCAGTTTACACAGCCGTATTAGTTTTGCGGGGATACCAAATTCAGACATCGCGGCATAAAGGTAGCTCCTTTTCGTGCTGTCGAAAGCAGCTTTGAAATCGACGAAAAGGTGGTGTGTGTCGATTCTCCTTTCACGGGTCTTTTCCAAGATTTGGCGCATGGCTTATCAGCTCTTCGCCGCCGTGTTTGAATAGCTCGGCCGGCAATCCATCAGCTCAACAAATTTTTCACATTCCTATGTTTTCTACAATTTTTTTTACCCATTTTTCGTTTTCCAATAATATTTTGCCTAAACTACTAAACCCTGTGACACAGAGTTAAAAACCGTAATACCACAAAAAGTTGAAGTTTGACAACACCTCAACTGAAAATTTTTTTGACGGGTTGAGTTGGTGTTTATAATACCGTATTTCAAAAAAAATTAATGCAATATATACATACATATTTTCGTGTTTTTAATTTGTAAATTTAGACCACTGTTTTTTTTTTTTTTTGTGCTAAGAGTTTGTGCCACTTCATTACTCATTGATACTATTACTAAGTTCGGTCTTTTTGGACACATTGCAGAAGGCATGTAAGTTTTGATAAGTTTCAATTAGTGTTTAAATGAGTTAAGCATCCCCCCACTCTACCCAAACAAACTGGCACACACTAATAAACCTCTGCTTAATACTATCATAGTCGATGACACCACACTCGTACACAATACAACTCACCACACTACATCAACCCACTCAACAAAAAGGATGGGGAAAAGGATAGTGGATACAATTGGTTCTACACAATTCGCACGTAAACAGACACTGCGCCGCGTCGACACCTACGTTACTCAATTTCAATCGACACCGATCCTGTGCGCTTCGGAAATACAATTAAGTTCTCAGCGGTTCACTGTGGTATGGTCGTCATTACTTTGTCCAATCATTTCCTTTAATGAAAAATCAATAAAGTTAATTCCGAAAGTGTTTAATATTTAATCACCAAATAATGTGTTTTCTTTTGCATAGTTAATGGTTTAATAAAAACTAAAAATTAAGTGCTGGATGTTTCCCACTCAATTGGGTATTCAATATGTTCATGGTCCTTCGAGCCTTAACGAAAGGCACCTTCGGATTTCACCAGAGAAATCAACATAAACAAAAATTGTGGTAGCAGAAACCTTCTTCTTCTTCTTTACTGGCGTAGGCACCGCTTACGCGATTATAGCCGAGTCAATAACAGCGCGCCACTCGTTTCTTCTCTTCGCTACGTGGCGTCAATTGGATATTCCAAGCGAAGCCAGGTCCTTCTCCACTTGGTCCTTCCAACGGAGTGGAGGTCTTCCTCTTCCTCTGCTTCCTGCGGCGGGTACTGCGTCGAATACTTTCAGAGCTGGAGTGTTTTCATCCATCCGGACAACATGACCTAGCCAGCGTAGCCGCTGTCTTTTAAGTCGCTGAACTATGTCAATGTCGTCGTATATCTCGTACAGCTCATCGTTCCATCGAATGCGATATTCGCCGTGGCCAACGTGCAAAGGACCGTAAATCTTTCGCAGAACCTTTCTCTCGAAAACTCTTAAGTTCGACTCATCGGTTGTCGTCATAGTCCTGGCCTCTGCACCGTATAGAAGGACGGGAATTATGAGCGACTTATAGAGTTTGGTTTTTGTTCGTCGAGAGAGGACTTTACTTTTCAATTGCCTACTCAGTCCGAAGTAGCACCTGTTGGCAAGAGTAATCCTGCGTTGGATTTCCAGGCTGACAATGTTGGTGTTGTTTAAGCTGGTTCCAAGATAGACGAAATTATCTACAACTTCAAAGTTATGACTGGCAACAGTGACGTGGGAGCCAAGTCGCGAGTGCGACGACTGTTTGTTTGATGACAGGAGATATTTCGTCTTGCCTTCGTTCACTGTAAGACCCACTTGCTTCCTTGTTAAGTCTGGAGAAAGCAGAACTAACGGCGCGGGTGTTGAGGCCGATTATATCAATATCATCGGCATACGCTAGTAGCTGTACACTCTTATAAAAGATTGTACCTGCTCGATTCAGTTCTGCAGCTCGAATAATTTTCTCCAGAAGAAGATTGAAAAAGTCGCACGATAGGGAGTCGCCTTGTCTGAAACCTCGTTTGGGATCGAACGGCTCGGAGACGTCCTTCCCGATCCTGACGGAGCTTTGAGTGTTGCTCAGCGTCAGTTTACACAGCCGTATTAGTTTTGCGGGGATACCAAATTCAGACATCGCGGCATAGAGGCAGCTCCTTTTCGTGCTGTCGAAAGCAGCTTTGAAATCGACGAAGAGGTGGTGTGTGTCGATTCTCCTTTCACGGGTCTTTTCCAAGATTTGGCGCATCGTGAATATCTGGTCGGTTGTTGATTTGCCAGGTCTAAAGCCACATTGATAAGGTCCAATCAAATTGTTGACGGTGGGCTTTAATCTTTCACACAATACGCTCGACAGAACCTTATATGCGATGTTGAGGAGGCTAATCCCACGGTAGTTGGCGCAGATTGTGGGGTCTCCTTTTTTATGTATTGGGCATAGCACACTTAAATTCCAATCGTTGGGCATGCTTTCGTCCGACCATATTTTACAAAGAAGCTGATGCATGCTCCTTACCAGTTCTTCGCCGCCGTGTTTGAATAGCTCGGCCGGCAATCCGTCGGCCCCTGCCGCTTTGTTGTTCTTCAGGCGGGCAATTGCTATTCGAACCTCTTCATGGTCGGACAATGGAAAATCTGCTACATCGTCATCGATTGGGGAATCGGGTTCGCCTTCTCCTGGTGTTGTTCTTTCACTGCCACTCAGCAGGCTGGATAAGTTTTCCTTCCATAAGTTTTGTATGCTTTGGGCATTGGTGACTAGATCACCTTTGGGGGTTCCACAAGAGTATGCTCCGGTCTTGAAACCTTCTGTAATTCGTCGCATCTTTTCGTAGAATTTTCGAGCATTACCCCTGTCGGCCAGCTTATCAAGCTCTTCGTACTCACGCATTTCGGCCTCTTTCTTTTTCTGTCTACAAATGCGTCTTGCTTCCCTCTTCAACTCTCGGTATCTATCCCATCCCGCACGTGTTGTGGTCGATCGTTACGATTGCGAGGTAGGCAGCCTGTTTTCTCTCCGCTGCGACACGGCACTCCTCGTCGTACCAGCTGTTCTTTTGCACTTTCCGAAAACCAATGGTTTCGGTTGCAGCTGTACGTAAGGAGTTTGAGATGCCATCCCACAGTTCCCTTATACCGAGTTGTTGACGAGTGCTCTCAGAGAGCAGGAGTGCAAGCCGAGTAGAAAATCGTTCTGCTGTCTGTTGTGATTGCAGCTTCTCGACGTCGAACCTTCCTTGTGTTTGTTGGTGTGCGTTTTTTGCTGCACAGAGGCGGGTGCGAATTTTGGCTGCAACAATATAGTGGTCCGAGTCGATGTTAGGACCTCGGAGCGCACGCACATCTAAAACACTGAAGACGTGTCTTCCGTCTATCACAACATGATCGATCTGGTTGGTGGTTTTCCGATCCGGAGACTGCCAGGTAGCTTGAAGAATCTTCTTATGCTGGAATCTAGTACTACAGATAACCATATTTCGGGCCCCGGCGAAGTCGATCAGCCTCAACCCATTTGGGGATGTTTCCTCGTGGAGGCCGAATTTACCGACCGTAGTGCCCACCCTGGCGTTAAAGTCGCCAAGCACGATTTTGACATCGTGGCGGGGGCATCTCTCATAAGTGCGCTCCAAGCACTCATAAAAGGCATCTTTAGTCACATCGTCCTTCTCTTCCGTCGGGGCGTGGGCGCAAATCAGCGATATGTTGAAGAACCTCGCTTTTATGCGGATTGTGGCTAGACGTTCATTCATAGGAGTGAATGATAGTACTCGGCGACGGAGTCTCTCTCCCACCACGAATCCAACACCAAACTTGCGCTCCTTTATATGGCCACTGTAGTAAATGCCACAAGGACCTACTTGTCTCTGTCCTTGTCCCGTCCACCGCATTTCTTGGACGGCGGTGATGTCAGCCTTTATTTTCACGAGAACATCAACCAGCTGGGCAGCGGCACCTTCCCAATTAAGGGACCGGACATTCCAGTTGCATGCCCTCAAATCATAGTCCTTAATTCGTTTGCCATAGTCGTCATCAAAAGTGGGGTCACGTATCCGAGGCTGTTTAAACTTTTTCATTGGGGATGTTTTTTTACGTGGCGGGTCCCAAACCCAGCGCACAACCCTACGTAGGGAATATTTCGCCTTCTCACTTTAGCTCGCCTTCAAACGGATGTTCTTAGGCTACCCAGAGGATACTTGGTCAAAGACCGGAAGTCGTGAGCTGCTTGAGTCATATGTAAAAGAATCGTTTCTGACCACTCCCAAGTGAATGGCGATCAGAGAACTTTCCTCACTTGCGTGAACTTCTACACATGACTCCATCCTCCAATATATACATACATATATATATATATTATGTATATGCATAACTTTTTATTTACTGGCATAAGGCAAAACCTAAAAAGAGGTGACTCATCGTTATAGAAACTAATACAACAGACAATACAGTGCGGTGGTACAAGAGAAAGATAAACATATACACATATAAATATATGTATATAAACAAATCTACATATATGTAAATATATATACACATTCTTACATAAACATGGGGTTAAAGACATAATAAAACAAAACTTAAAGACAAATTCTTTCTAATATGTGTTTACCCATATTAAAGGTGCGAGTCAAAAAAAAAAAAAACAAAAAAAAAAAAATAGCCGAAGTCCAAAAGCAAAACAGAAATCATAAATAAATAATATTCGGGCGCGAACACAAAAGAACAAAACAAAAAAAACGCGCGAAATTTAAAAGCACCTAAAGCACCTTAAAAAAAAATTCGGCCGCAAATAACATGCGAAACAACGCTAAAACGCCAAAGACAACGAACTGGAAGTGGGGAAGAAGGAGTTGACATCAGAGGCCCGAATAAACGCAGTTAGATATACGCACAAACAACATTGCAAGTCATATCAGCTGGAAACGGTTCGGAGAGGAGCACAGAAATTCAACGAAATGCACACGCATACATACATACATACATATGTACAGCCGCATAATCCCCAAAAACCCTTATTGGAAAACAGAGTGAACGTATTATGTCCATTATTTATTTAATTTATGCACATGTGCATGTCAATGCCTAAAAATAAATTTTATCAAAAACTTATCAAGAAAAAAAAAAAATTAATAATAACTTTGTGTTCTTAAAACACACCAAATTAACAAAAAAAAAAAATCAAATATGTATTTAATTGTAACATATTTCCGGCAGTCCTCCTTATACTTCATAAAGCATTGTTGCATACAACAAAAACAGAAAAAATAAAATATATTATATCTGCATGTATGTATATGTACATATGTATATACATTTTTAATCTCTCTCTAACTTTTTCAAAGAAAATATGGAAGCATTTATATACAAACATACGGAAAAGGATCTGCCTGTGACACTAAACGAAATCTCCACATATTAACACATATTAAAAGTCCACATTGGCAATTATCCGGCAATACCTCTTGTTCTTTGACAAACAAAAACAAGCAGGATTGCGTACAAAAAGCAAATTGATCTCTCTAAAGCTTAGTATCCAACAAGAAACTTTCCTGCGAAAAATTTACTTGTGCTAGTATGCAGCTCTAAAGTAATCTAGTACTTATTTTTAATACTTTTTTCAATAAAATGCGAATATGACAAACCTGGTTTTGTGAAGAAACATCAAATCAACAATTGTTTCTTGAAGGAAATTCAAAGTAATCGTTAAAATCGTCCTAAATTAGTTAAAATCATTATTATTAAGTATATATCATTTTGAAATGTTGTATAAAACTTACCAATCATCAACAACATTCCTTAAATCGCAAGGAAAATATTTTTGTTACTACGCACATACATACAAACATATTACGCACAAAGTTTATTGTCTTTGATTATTCTCTCTTGCTTCTCTAATGTGGATCATTCACAATGCGTAACCAACTGTTAAAACTACTTGAAGAAATAATTTATTTTTTTCTTGAGCAATTACTTGAGAGCTGGATACGTACCTTAACGAGCTCTCAATTGCTTAAGGAAACCATATTTATAAGCACATACAAGTCCAAGTTTTAGGATGTACCTAAATACAAATCATTCGGACATCAAGTATTTTAATTAATAAAAAGCGCGGTTTTTAATACCGATTAAATATAAATAGATAATATTATTTTGCAAAAATGTAGGAGCTACACGCCCAAAACAGGTTGCTAAATTTATTTCAGTAAGTGACAGTTTTACAACAAAACTCTGAATCGTTATTATAAATAAAAAATCAAAATCTTAAAATTTTTTGGGCTCGCCTCCAAGCGGCCCATGGCACCATTATAGATTCTGACGATTCAGATACACACAATTTCAAATCCTCGGCTTACGTAATATACGAAAACTGCTTAGACCAGTACGAAGAAACAAAACCGATGATCTCCGATCAACCAAAGCTCATTAAAGTAATTGCACCTACTCCCCACAGTAGAGTAGAGCTGCCACAAGTACACAGTGAAATGCAGAAGAATGAAGAATGGCCGTCCTTCCGGGCCGTCCTTCCGGGACATGTTTACATCAACCATCCACAACTATCGAAAGCACAAAAATTGTATCACCTCCGATACAAGACAAAAGGTCAAGCAGGCGCCATAGTCAAACAATTCGCTCTTAATGACGATAATTTCAATTTGGCTTGGGAAGCTCTAAAAGCGAGATATGAAAACGAAAGAATACTGGTCGATAAGCAAGTAATGACACTATTAAACGTGCCTAAAATCAACAAAGGAACAAGTGAAGAATGTTTCTACGAGTAATTGTTTGTCGACACAAAATATTCCCACAGACAGCTGGGACCCAATTCTGTAAAGCCAATTACCAGTAAAGTCGTTACTTCTATGGGAGCAATCGCTCTCATCACGAAAAAAGTGCCCAACGTGGCTACAAATGAAAGATTTTCTCATCACCCAATAAGAAATTGCGGAAAGGTTAGAAGAAAATATAATCAAACCTAAGAACGTTAAACACGACCAAAATAGAAGCTTAAATAGACCCCCCCAAGCTAGAAGCAAAACCAAATCAAACAGAATTAAAAAAAAAACACAATCGTTCACATCCGAACAAAGAAAACATACCCCATGCGAACTATGCACAAGAGGGCATAAGCTTAAAACTTGCGAGAAGTTTAAAAAATTAAACATAAATGAAAGGAACAACTGTGTCAGGTCAAAAAGACTCTGTACAAACTGCTTGTCCCACTCACACAATTTTAATAATTGCAAAAGCAAATTTAACTGCTTATATTGTCACAAAAGACACAATTCAATGCTTCATTACAGCATATATCACACCAAAGAAGCGCTTATACACGAAGAACCACGAGTTCAATTGCAAAAGCAAATCCTGAAACCCAAAATTTGAAAAAATGCCAAAAGACACTATGTTGCTCAAAGGTACAAAAACCTCAAACGCTGCACAGCGAAACACAAAGTGGACTAGTTGCAGAACCAGTTTCCACCATACCAACTCATGTTGGGGACAAATACACAATTAAGGAAATTGCAAAAATCAAGGAAGCTTTCAATAACCAACAAATCTACAAAAGATCAGTATTGTGAGCACTTCTCTAAAGCCACAACTGCTCAATCAAATAATGGCCGCTACGTCGTACGGCTACCACTAGAGCCACAATTTTCCAATACTCCACAAATTGGTTTAAAAAACAAAGTTAGAGTTACCTCTGACAGTCTCTATATTAAAAGGACATACTACTTTTCGGCCCCACAGGATGGCTTTCGCCAATAATGGAAAACAAAAAAAAATTCTGAACAAATCCTAGAGCGGTGGCGCACTACTACTTGTCAAATTAGTGCATACGCACTTAAATATTACATATACAAAATTTTCCAAAAAATCGAAAAATCGACACCTATAATACAATATGGGAAAACTCAAAATTAACGTTAAGGGATCACCAAATTCCCAATGCGATACAGTGACGCACCTACACTTTCAAAAGTTAATGGTGCCTCTTATCGCATCTATTCAAGCGCGCCTCATATTGGTGGGTTAAGCGAATCAGCTGCATGAAGCTTCAAATTAATTATGAAGAATTATCTACTCTAGGAATCGTAGCCGTTCTTCTCACGCAAAGTCCCTCCATTATCACAGTCCTAACTCCAGGGCTAAGGAGTATCCATTCTGGCCATATCTGAGCCAGGCGTGGAGTTACTATCCTTCAAAAGCCGAGAATAAATAAAATCCAAACAATTGCCGATAATACAAAAAAGGAATATAAAAACAATGATATGCGAAACCGATAAAATAAGAAATTGTAAATAACCGCTAATACAATAAATAAAAGTAAACATTTTTTTTACTATAATAATAAGTCGTCAAAACACGCAAAAGAAAATTACAACCTCAAGCACCACTGCTTACACAATATACAAATTTGTATTAAAATCGAAATTGCTTCTTACAGGTAAAATTCTGTGCCTCCGGCTACTCCACCAACAGTAAGCCGAATTATATGTTTCGGCTTACACATAATACTAGGCAAAATATTCCCCTGGGGGGCCCAGGATGTTTAAATGAGCACCCCCCCACTCTATCCAGAAAAACTGGCACACACTAATAAACCTCTTCTCAATACTATCATAGTCGATGACACCACACTCGTACACAACACAACTCACCACACTACATCAACCCACTCAACAAAAAGGATGGGGAAAAGGATAGCGGACACAACTGGTTCTACACAATTCGCACGTGAGCAGACACTGTGCGTCGACACCTACATTACTCAACTTCAATCGACACTGATCCTGTGCGCTTCGGAAATACAATTAAGTTCTCAGCGGTCCATATGGTCGTCATTACTTTGTCCAATCATTTCTTTTAATGAAAAATCAATAAAGTTAATGCCGAAAGTGTTTAATATTTAATCACCAAATAATGTGTTTTCTTTTGTTAATGTTAATGGTTTAATAAAAACTAAAAATTAAGCGCTTGATTTTTCCCATTAAATTGGGCATCCAATGTGTTCAATTAAAGAAATTGCGCTCTCCACAAATAACTGACACAGGAAGTGTTAGCAATACCCGTATTGCTGTAAATAAATTTAGAACGATATCTATTAATTTGTTAAAACAAATTTAATTCAAAACGTCTAGTTGTTTGGTTTTATGAAAAATACTTCTTGTACTTCTGTTGCAATTTGTTATATCCGTCAATCCACCCTGAGTTAATAACATTTTTCATGTTTTTAAAAAATGTTCAAAAATGGCTGAGTATATAAGACTATGCAGCTGGTCAATTCTAAATAAAAATCTAAAAGTATCAATAATAGCAAAACAAAAATAATCGAGGCAGTTTTTCCAAGTATTGAAAGTAAGATTGAAGAGGAATTTTAGAGCCTCTTCCATTTTTTGAGGAAAATGTATTTCTTAATTTTGATAAGGCTGCGCAAACAAGTAGAAATTGAGGGAAGAGAATAGGGTTTTGAAAATAAAGTTAGATGAAAGAGAGCAGAAAAATAAAATTTTAAAGGCCCAGTTAGTTGAAATGGCCGCAGAGTTAGAAAGATGTAGGCAACAGCTAAGGAATAGCTCATTTAAGGAACAGTCAGACCTTCTTTCTTTAGTTTGTAGTAAAGTTTCTCCTCAGTTAAGTTCTTGCATTAGGAGTAGTTTTATAAATAGTAATCGCCGTACCCATGGTCGGTGATATGACAGTTTTTTTAAAACGATAGTTTTGGGTGTATTTTTTTTTTGTCTCCAGTTGCTTATCGGCACTTAAAGCACCAATTAGATTTTCCATCCGAGAGTACTTTGGAAAATTTTGTTACAGACTGGCCCCGTTTCCCAGGTTGCACCCAAAACAGCATAAAATCGTTAGAGATTAGGAGTAGGGGATTCAATTTCGAACAAAAGTTCGTGTCGGTTTCATGTGATGAAATGTCACTGAAATGTCATTTATATGATAGGAATATAGGTGATAGGTATTGAGGATTATGGCGATGAAAATCGCACTTCTAGATTAGCAACAACTGCAATGACCATAATGGAGCAAGGTATAGGTCCCACCGATTAGCTTACATTTTCGTAAAAGGTTCCTGCAAAGGGGATGTCCTCAAGAAATACATTCTTGAAGCCATTACCCAACTGCAAAATATAAGACTAATTCCTTGCCATTTTGTTTGCGACCAGGGCACCAATTTTCAGAATTTCGCTAATTTGTTAGGTGTTTCAGCGTCACGGCCTTTTTTTAATGTTAATGGCAAAGAAGCGTATTTTTTTATTACAGGCCCATTTGATTAAAAGTAATCGTAACTGTTTTCAAAATTTAAAAAATACGGTTTTCTTTAAAAATTGTCGGGTAAGTTGCTGACTCTAAGTCGAGTTATCGGTGTGCATATAAATTAACCGATGCTCATATTTATCCAAATACCTTCCAAAAAAGGTTAAAGTCGCGTCTCAAGTATTGAGCGCTTAATAAGAGCTTTATTAATACCGCGGAGTGCGTTTCGTTTTTTAATAAATTATTTAATATTTTAAATAGCAGTTTCGTTGAGGCTGTTGTACCCACTAACAAAAAGTGTTTGTAGGTTACCCTGAAATGTTAGAGTTTTTAAATGAGGCAGAAAAAATTCTAAAAACTATTCGGGTCGTAGACGATTTACTAGAAAGCAACACGACCAATAATTTTAGTTTTATAAAGGGGTGGATGTTAAATATTAAGAGTTTAAGACGATTGTGGCGATTTTTGTCACACTCAGGATTTCCGTACCTGAAGACGAGACGACTATGACAGAACAGTATAGAACATTTTTTTTGAGCAGATTCGAAGCAGAGGAGGTACTAGAGTAATGCCCTATATGTTCTCTAGTTTATTCAGGAAATCGTGGGGCTTACGTTACGTAAACGTTGTAACAAAAGGAAACTGTGAGCTGCCTTTAGAACCTGATGCTACAGTAATTTCGAAACATATTAATAATGTTCTACTTAATGTGTGTAATGATTCACTATTGAATGACCTTTCTTGGCAGGATTTTCAAGGTTTACCACGGCCTGAACACTCCCTCGTTAGATCAAGATCAGCGTCTAGCTACTTTTGCGGCTATTTTTATTTAAAAATTTTCAAACTGCACACATGTTCCCTGCCTTTACCATATTTAGGAGATGAAATTCCTTCGGACGAATTCATCATCATGCATCAAAATCAAATAGACAAATGCAACTTAGTGAAGCCCCCTGAGGAATTTACTGCATTTGAATAATTTTGGAAACAAGATTTTTAGAAGAATTCGACAGTAATTGTCATAAAATAGGAATAGGAGATATTCTTTTTAATAAAATCATCATTCATAATAATTTTTTTTCCTTGAGTCATTACATTCATAAGAAATAAAAAATTTTTCCAAAAATAATCAAACTTTTACTATTAATATCTTTTAAACGGTTGGGTTTACGAAAAAATCATAGCAGACCTTTTTTTACGGCATTCAATTTCCTACCAATTCTTAGGAACAAGATATTTTTTCAAGTAGTTGGTAGGAGGATGAAGTCATGTGTAGAAGTTCACGCAAGTGAGGAAAGTTCTCTGATCGCCATTCACTTGGGAGTGGCCAGAAACGATTCTTTTACATATGACTCAAGCAGCTCACGACTTCCGGTCTTTGACCAAGTATCCTCTGGGTAGCCTAAGAACATCCGTTTGAAGGCGAGCTAAAGTGAGAAGGCGAAATATTCCCTACGTAGGGTTGTGCGCTGGGTTTGGGATCCACCATGTAAAAAAACACCCCCAATCAAAGGAAACAACAAGCCTCGGATGAGAGACCCCCCTTTTGATGACGACCATGGTAAACGAATTAAGGACTACGAATTGAGGGCATGCAACTGGAATGTCCGGTCCCTTAATTGGGAAGGTGCCGCTGTCCAGCTGGTTGATGTCCTCGTGAAAATAAAGGCTGACATCACCGCCGTCAAAGAAATGCGATGGACGGGACAAGGACAGAGACGAGTAGGTCCTTGTGGCATTTATTACAGTGGCCATATAAAGAAGCGCAAGTTTGGTGTTGGATTCGTGGTGGGAGAGAGACTCCGTCGCCGAGTACTATCATTCACTCCTATGATTGAACGTCTAGCCACGATCCGCATCAAAGCGAGGTTCTTCAACATATCGCTGATTTGCGCCCACGCCCCGAAGGAAGAGAAGGACGATGTGACTAAAGATGCCTTTTATGAGTGCTTGGAGCGCACTTATGAGAGATGCCCCCGCCACGATGTCAAAATCGTGCTTGGCGACTTTAACGGCAGGGTAGGCAAAGAAGGTATCTTTGGCACTACGGTCGGTAAATTCAACCTCCACGAGGAAACATCCCCAAATGGGTTCAGAAAAAGAAAGAGGCCGAAATACGTGAGTACGAAGAGCTTGATAAGCTGGCCGACAGGGGTAATGCTCGAAAAGTCTACGAAAAAATGCGGCGGCTTACAGAAGGTTTCAAGACCGGAGCATACTCTTGTAGAACCCCCAAAGGTGGTCTAGTCACCGATGCCCAAAGCATACTTAAATTATGGAGGGAACACTTCTCCAGCCTGCTGAATGGCAGTGAACGTACAACGCCAGGAGAAGGCGAACCCGATTCCCCAATCGATGACGATGGAGCAGACGTTCCATTGCCCGACCCTGAAGAGGTTCGAATAGAAATTGTCCGCCTGAAGAACAACAAAGCGGCAGGGGCCGACGGATTGCCGACCGAGCTACTCAAACACGGCGGCGAAGAACTGATTAAGAGCATGCATCAGCTTCTTTGTAAAATATGGTCGAACGAAAGCATGCCCAACGATTGGAATTTAAGTGTGCTATGCCCAATCCATAAAAAAGGAGACCCCACAATCTGCGCCACTATCGTGGGATTAGCCTCCTCAACAGCGCATATAAGGTTCTGTCGAGCGTATTGTGTGAAAGAGTAAAGCCCACTGTCAACAAACTGATTGGACCTTATCAGTGTGGCTTTAGACCTGGTAAATCAACAATCGACCAGATATTCACGATGCTCCAAATCTTGGAAAAGACCCGTGAAAGGAGAATCGACACACACCACCTCTTCGTCGATTTCAAAGCTGCTTTCGACAGCACGAAAAGGAGCTGCCTTTATGCCGCGATGTCTGAATTTGGTATCCCCGCAAAACTAAAACGGCTGTGTAAGCTGACGTTGAGCAACACGAAAAGCTCCGTCAGAATCGGGAAGGACCTCTCCGAGCCGTTCGATACCAAACGAGGTTTCATTGATTGATGATATTGATATCATCGGCCTCAACACCCGCGCCGTTAGTTCTGCTTTCTCCAGACTGAACAAGGAAGCAAAAGAAATGGGTCTGGCAGTGAACGGGGGCAAGATGAAATATCTCTTGCCATCAAACAAACAGTCCTCGCACTCGCGACTTGGCACTCACGTCACTGTTGACAGTCATAACTTTGAAGTTGTAGATAATTTCGCCTATTTAGGAACCAGCTTAAACACCACCAACAGTGTCAGCCTGGAGATCCAACGCAGGATTACTCTTGCCAACAGGTGCTACTTCGGACTGAGTAGGCAATTGAAAAGTAAAGTCCTCTCTCGACGAACAAAAGCCAAACTCTATTAGTCGCTCATAATTCCCGTCCTGCTATATGGTGCAGAGGCTTGGACGATGACAACAACCGAAGAGTCGATGTTGCGAGTTTTCGAGAGAAAAGTTCTGCGAAAGATTTATGGTCCTTTGGGCATTGGCCACGGCGAATATCGCATTCGATGGAACGATGAACTGTACGAGATATACAACGACATTGACATAGTTCAGCGAATTAAAAGACAGCGGCTACGCTGGCTAGGTCATGTTGTCCGGATAGATGAAAACACTCCAGCTCTGAAAGTATTCGACGCAGTACCCGCCGCGGGAAGCAGAGGAAGAGGAAGACCTCCACTCCGTTGGAAGGACCAAGTGGAGAAGGACCTGGCTTCGCTTGGAATATCCAATTGACGCCACATAGCAAAGAGAAGAAACGACTGGCGCGCTGTTGTTGACTCGGCTATAATCGCATAAGCGGTGTCTACGCCAGTAGAGAAGAAGAAGAGGTTGGAAGCGAGATATAAATTTTTCTATCTGATAATAAGGAAAAATAGAAAACTGTATATAGAAGGACCTTCCCGTTATAATTAAAAACTCATATTTGAAGAGGCTTTCTTAGAGTTGTCTAAGAACTTATTTTTTCGTGTGCCAATCGAAAAAAAAAAAAAATTTTTTGAATTACCCTAATACATACATATGTATGCAAATTAATTCCCGCGACAAGGCAATTTAAAAAAAACAAAAAATCCGCGAACGCGCGGATAAAATAAGGACACGTGTGGTTCCCGTGGATTGTCAGATGCAAATCAAATCTTTATTTATGAAATACTAATATTTATACATTTTGGTCTTATTATCTTAAAGTTAAAGCTAAAGCTGAAAAGTAAGCATCAGTTTGATTGAATCCCGAACAAAGAGTTAATTACAATATTAGCTGTTACAGCATATTCCAGCAGAACGTTAAGAGTTCTGTTGCCTATACAATTGTTATTGTTATGTCTTCTTGTGAGGGCGAAGGATATTGTTTTGATAAGAATGGATTATTGGATTCAGAACGGAAAAAGCATATCGAATTCTTAAATAATCAAAACGTTAATTAAGATTTTTAATTAAAGTGCAAAAATTCAATTTTATTTATAGTTACGGTAAGGTTGTTATGTGGAGGCTGTCGTTAACTCCCCCCTTCCTAAAATGAACCGTCCCTAATTCACTATTATTTTGGGTTAATCTATATATTTGATACGTTCTGCTAAAACATTTATATTATCTAATTTTAACAGTTTATTAGTTGTTTCAATATATTCTAAAATTTCAAAATTATTTATATGATTATTTTTAAAATAACTAAAAATTTTTATTTCAATATTTTCTTAAGTTTGATTATTTATGAGAGTATAATTTTCAAATGTTATTAAATATGTTCCATTCAATGTTTGATTGTCAACAATATTTTTTTTCTGAAACTAATAACGGTCCTGGTTTAATTTCTTCAATTTGTAAGTTTTTTTCTTTTAATTTATTACATTTTCCTTGTTTTTTGTTTAAAATTTCTGACAAATATGTGCTTTTTTTATTTAGGTTTTTGAAATTTCTGTTTAACAATTGTGAATATTAAAAAATTTATTATTACAATATATTATGTTCTGATCAATAATAAGCTTACCATCTAAGTGAGCTATGGCTCTTACATCATAGTACTTACATGTTAGTTCTATTTTTGGGTATTTTATATAAATTATAATTATGTCTCCTTTTTGGGCTATTTTAAATTTAAAAATATCCATTAAATCTGTTATGGTCATTATACCGTGTTGGTAACATGTTTTATTTTTTATCATGGTCTGGTCAGAGAAACTAAAAACATAGAGAAGGTGCAGGTTCGACAGCGAACATTCGTTAGATTTATAGTAGAGAATTCACCTCACAAGCAAAGAATTCGCGCTGTTAAATTTTAGCGTTTTTAACAGTTCTCCACATATTCAACAAAGAATATGAAGAGAAAGAAATATATATTTTCGGCATATGATGACGTGCCACGTATGCCAAAGCAGAAAATGTGAAGAGAGATAAGTATATTAACATGCCCATAACGATTTTCGTTTTGCTTGTTTATATTTTATTCCCCTTCTGACAAATGTGTGCAAAGCACAAATCTCACACAGAGAACATAAAGACATTTTTTTATGTTCTCTATCTCACCCAGAGAAACAGCAGAAATGTTTTTTTCTTTGGTCTCACCAGAGAAACGTCTCACATATCCAAGAATATGAAGAGACAAATACATATATGTATGCATGCCCATTATGATATAATAAGAATATGAAGTGTCATACATATGTATGTAAATATATGCAAACAGAATATTGAACAAAAATATTTCCATTGATATTCCATAGGAAATATGTATGTATGTATGTATGCTCGATTTTGTATGGAAATAGAACTTTTATTATTTTTCAAATTATTTTATATTAATTTGATCTTATTTTACAATAAGTGATTTTAAGTAAATAAAATATTTACGCAAGAATTATGATGATACATATATTCATGATTCATGTCAACGAGGCATTTCCATTCATACGTAATGTGCGCATATCAAGAATTTCGTTTTGCCGTCGGCATTTCAATTTCTCATGCTTCAATTTTTGCTTTAAAGCAAGAAATCGCTTGTATGTATGTGCAATATATGCCTTTGCGTTTGGCCGTCGGCATTTCCATATTCACATGCAAAAGAAATTATGTACATATTTCATTGGCCCAATTTTGTATATTAAGACAAGTGTTAATAATTGCGCCAAAATCAAATAAGTATTTACATATTAAGTACAAATCTTCTTCTTCTTATTCCTTCTTTCTCCAACCAATATATTGGGCAAATTGACAAGTGTCGATAATTGCGCCAAAATCAAATATATTATATAATCATATGTAAATATGTTTTAAACTTTACATAAAATTGAAGTGTCAATAATTGCGCCAATTTTCATAAAGTTGGTGATTTTGCGCGGGTAGGACGTGGTTTTAATCGGTTGTGTTTTATCTTTTTATGTGAATTTTTTTCGTGAATTTTTATTTAATAATAAATTAAATTTAATATGCCAAAAATCCGGAAGTGTCGTGTGCGCGGTTGCGAAAGTACAAGCGGCGGGGTACTTCGCTTATTCCGTTTCCCAAATGAACGGGAGCTGGCTGAGAAGTGGAAGGAGAACTTAAAAATTTCTCCCACTGACCACTTTCCAGCCACCAACTCGTTCATTTGCGAGAAACATTTCGATAAAGAGGCAATTGGCCCAAAGATTTTAAGAAGGAATGCTGTCCCAACGCTGGATATTGGTAAGTGCAATACTTTTGTTTATGTATGTGCAATATTTCTTTTGGGCAAATACCATTGTGTGTGTATGTGTGTGTTGTGATCTTTTGGTTGCGGGTGGACATACAAGTGCGTGTGCTTTTAATGCACTTATATTGAATATTTTTTTCCCATATTTTCGAATTATAAAATCAAGCCGTTTGATTCGATATATATATATTTTCGAATTATAAAATCAAGCCGTTTGATTTACAAAATATCTAAATAAATTATCTGATTGAACATATGTATATTTACGGCACACCACATGGGGTTGTTTTTAATTTACAATGCAATTGTGCACTTGCAATCAATTGCCCATATACATATGTTTTTATTCTGCATATACATATTTTGATGTGTTTAATTATGTATATTTTGTACTGTTCAATATATTTGATCAATATATACTTATAACAAGGGGGTATGTGCTACGACCTTTTGTTGCAAATACCAGTGCGTGTGTGTGTTTCTTACTATATGTGTATATATTTATTTAATTATTTATGTATATATTTCAATTTTATAATACATTATATTTTTTATTTATATTTTGCAATTTATAGATGGGGCTCCTACCCAATTATTCCAACCGGCACCTCCGCCAAAAAGTTGCTGCGTTAGCAACTGTGCCGGTGGAAAAAAATTATTCAAATTTCCCAAAACGGAAGTTGCTAGGAATAATTGGGTAAAGGCCTGCAATCTTGAGTTGCCTTTAAAAACAAATTTATATATCTGTGAAAAACATTTTCACCAGAAAGATGTGTCCTCGCACCGGATACTAAATGAAGCTCTTCCTGCGCGAAATTTAGGGCTCGAAGAAAATAGCCAGCAGTCATCAGAGTGGGTTTTGCCGCCGGTTTCAAAAATATATAATGTAAAAAAAACCGATATTTCACAACCTGATGATATGTCAGTTGGAAATTCAAATGACATATCATTCGAAGAGTTTGAGAAATATTCACGCCTTCATGAAATTGAAATGAAGTGCAATGAAGAAGAGAATATCTCTCTTCGCGACCATGAGCATTACGCTCGAGTAGCTCGGCGATTTCAAAATAATGCTTTGAAACAAGCCAAAAAGATTAAAGAGCTCAAACGAAGAATTTTCTTATTGACAAGAAAATGTGAAGCTCTTGAGAGAAATATAATCTTAACTGGAGATGCAAATGAGCATGCAATTACCTTCGCAAAAATGATTGTGAAGACGACAAACTCCTACACCGAAAAGGAGAAGGCATTAGCGTTGAACATAAATTATATGTCGACTAAGGCCTATAATTTTATAAGGGACGACTTGGGGTTCGCATTGCCCCACAAGAAAACACTTTTGCGTTGGCGTCCGATCCGGTATGTCTGCCCCGGTATCGACGCAAAAGTCTTAAACAATTTAAAGAAAATTGTTCAAGACTTTAAACCAGAGGAACGCATTTGCCAACTAATTTTCGACGAAGTCTCAATCAGAAAAGATCTGACGTACAACAAAGTACGAGATGTGATTGATGGCTTCGTCGATAATGGAGAAGGTCACCGAGAAAGCGTGATCGGCAATAAGTGTTGCTTTTTTATGTTGAAAGGCCTAGTCGCAAAATGGAAATACGTAATTTCCTACTATGTGGCTAAAGATGGCGTAAGTAGTGAAAAACTGCTAAATTTGCTACAGAGCAATTTAACCGCCTCCGAAGAGATAGGATTAAAAATTAAAACTATAATATGCGATCAGGGTTCCCAGAATGCCAAATTGAGGCTAATATTGGGCACATCGCCAGAGAAACCATATTTTTACCACAATCAACGAAAAATTTATTTTATGTTCGACTATTGCCACTTAATTAAATGCATGCGTAACGTGATTATGAAGTACGACACCGAGACGCAAGATGGACTGACATCATTTAAAGTAGTCCGAAAGATATTTGCGATCGACCAGGCGAACGTTAATTTTAAAATGTGCCCTAAGTTAACGTATTCGCATGTGTACCCCTCCAGTATGGAAAAGATGTCGGTGTCTAGAGCTACTCAAATATTCAGCAATTCGGTCGCCGCGGCAATAGAGATGGCGATAAAAGAAAATTTATTGGGCTCCGATGAGCACTTGAAAAAATGCGCCAAACCAACCCAACTGCTGGTCAAAAGGATGAATGACCTGTTCGACGAATTGGATTGTAAGACGCTTTACAATCCAAATCCGCAAAGACGGCCAATACAGAGAAATTGTATTGAAAAAATAAACAGGTTAAAAGAGCATATCCTATATTTGAAAAATATAAAAAAGCCCAACAGCCAAATATTGTGCCTGGACTCGTTTGTAGGTACAATAAATGCAATGATTGCATTGAGCGGCGATATATTCGAAGAATATTCGAATGTATCCTTTATACTCTTAAGGAGAATGAACCAGGATGCGCTGGAAAACTTTTTTTTATAGAATACGCGCAAATTTGGGATGTAATAATCATCCATCAGCACACGAAATCCAATATATTGTTGCAAGACTATTGTCTATGCATATATTGCGACGCAACTTCTCGCAATCAGGCAGCAATTGCGAAGAAGACGACGACATCAACCTCGATTGGAATATTGGCCAGGAAGACGACCTGAAAGAAAATTTAAAACCGGCTGAGCAACTTGCCGTGGAACAAATATCTGTTCCAGATGAGCATTTTGCTGAGACCGAAAAAACAGCAGAAAAACAGGTTCGTCGCTATTATACTGGATATGCGATATACCAGAAGGTTTTTTGTCGACTTAAGTGCAAAAAATGTGCTCTAACAATGCGAAAGAGGGATCCCTTTTAAAAGACTCATCGGAAGCCCTTATAAGGTCAAAGAATTATAAAGGAGACAATGACCTAAGGCTGGTTAATCCCGATGATAGAGTCTTCGAAATAAGCCGCCTCCAAATGAGCTGCTATAAAGAGCTCTTTATAGCAAATCCTTGCAGAGTGGGTATAAAATCTATGATTTTAGCCCAGATTACTGCAATTACAAAGCAGAAATACCCAGAGTGGTATAGCGAGGCAGGAGATTGCCTCGAACATAGGCACAAATTTCTGGACTTCTTGATAACAGTTTTACTGTTTAAGAATGCTAAATGGCTGGCACATCAGCAGGAAGAGATTTATAAAAATGAAGTAAGGGCGAGGCACTATAATAAGATGCAAAAGTTAAAAAAACTGGCACGATAGATTGCAGGCCATATTCAATTTTTCGAGTAACTTTCGTTGGATAAAAGGTAAAACAAATACATACAATGCAAAGTATATTATTCAAATAATTAAAACACATTTTCTTTTTTTCTCTCATTTCAGCTTTTTCAAAAACTAATAATGTTCTTTTCTTTTTCTTTCAGGGTTTTCTTTTTCTTTAAGTTGTAAATAGTTTGTAGTAGTAGTTTTAGTATTAGTTATTATGTATGTATATTAGTTAGTTTGTAGTTAGTTTTAGTAGTAGTTACGTAGCACACGAGCCAAGCTTTGAAAAAGCTGGTGAAAAATACCTAATCTTTATTGATTAGGTTGTGCGAGAATTTGTGGTTGAAGGTAGACAAATTCTAAAAATCGTGTTTTACTAAAATTATATTTTCTTAATAATGTATATATGTATTTTTCTAATAAAATGAATTTTCTTTTTAATTTTCTTTGCAGTATTCCAATAAATTTTAATAATTTTAACTAAATTTACATGTATTTTCATTTATATATAAATATCAATAAATTTTTTAAAAATTATTTGAGCTAGTTGTCCATTTTATTTTCTCACACATTTCAGCCGATTTTTGTATAGAAATTTGACCGGCGTAGAAGCAAAATGCGAAACAATCATACATATATTATTTCGTTTGCACATTTGTCTGTATGTTTGCGAAAGCAAATGCTCTACAAAAGCATATTTCTATACTTGAACAAAATTACTAGAACCATGTGCGCGCATTGACCTGCACAAGCATACAAACATACATATGCGTACACATATGAATATGTCACCACAAAAAATTGATCTTCACATGTCAATATGGCAGACAAATTGGCGAAGAACAAATGTAAATGTAAACAAAAAGAATTTTCATTCATAAACGCTTCATTCATAAAAACAGATGCCGTAACATCTCCCCGAGCATGCCTTTGCCAACAAGTGTCTTTTCGCGACGATGGCAAAAATCATAAATTGCACAACTTTCTGGTTCTTCTCGCAAAAATCTGCGTTGATATGTATTCACGATAATACATATACATACATACATAACAATCGGCGGCCATTACTTTATTTTTGACCTTGGTTGCCAGTGACAACGTAGATGCCAAAAAAATGCCTAAACAAACAAGACAAATGTGAGAAATACAATATAAGCATGCATTATGTCACTCAGAGAATGCTTTTTCACATTCTTTGTGTGACTTTGTATATTTTTTCTCAAAACAGTCTCTTTCTATATTCTCGCATGTATTTAGTCATTTTTGATATATTTCTGCCAGAGAACCGGCTCAATTCTGCTAAATAGCAGCGAATATGGTGAATTCCCTATTATGATTCTATCAGCTCTGTTAGCCGCGCAATCAAACCATCATACAGATTTCGATTTGCACCTTCTCTATGTTTTTAGTTTCTCTGGTCTGGTGTTCCAGTTATCCATTTCCGAAACGTTCCTAGCTCGTTTATTCTACTTTTGTGTCTAATATCTGTTTTTTGTAATTTTCCTAACAAATTCTTTAAAAGTTTTATTTTTGGTCACCCTTCTAAATTTTTTGTATCAAATACATAATTTTTGTTAACTTCTTCTAAGTTATTATACCTTTTTATCATAATAATAAATTATATCTGATATTATTATCTCATCAAAATATGTTAAATTAGTTATATGAAACACTCCCCATAGTCACTATATAAACCAACATTTTCGTCCTATATTAATGCGTAATTTTCTGTCCTGAAGTCCCTAATATCTGCTTTTGCTATTGTTAGAAATATTGAAAATTACTACTATCATCATTTTCTTAAAAAGTAAATAAGTACTCGTTTAGGACTTTATATTATTCTTGTGCACTATTCTATTTCTCTGATTAATTTTAACCTTATTTCCTAAATCCTCTTTTACAACCGGTTTTCTATATCTGGGATTCAGCTTATTTCCTTATCCTATTATTTTTTCATAAATTATTTCCCCAGGATGAAATGGAAAGCTTGTATCATTGCCTGAATACATTTGAGAAATTTTTTCTTTCACATGTGTTTAAAGCTCAGTTAATTCTTCGAAATTATTTTCATCGGTAATATTCAAATTATTTATTTTTAAAATGTTAGTATCTCCTTTTTTTGGAGTATATTTTTTTATTATATTATCGGCATTATCTTCGACTGGCGTCCTAGCATTTTCTTTTCCCAAGTAGTTTAAATTTTGTATTTTTATATTTTTATTTGGTTTTTCTTTCTTCCACTCTATTGTTTTTTTGTTTTATTTTGCCGGTAAGAACTTCGGCTAGCGTTTTAGGAGCTTTTTTCCCCAAAATAATATAACTTTTTCGTTCCACAATATTTTTGTATGATTATTGTTTTCATTATGCTGGTATTAATCTTCAGCTGGCGTTTTAGTGCTTTTTTGTCCCAAAATAATTTCTTTAAATAAAATATTGCCGGTAAAATCTTCGGCTGGCTTTGTAGAACTTTTTCGTTTCACAACATTTTTTATAACTATTTTTTTCATTATGCGGGTATAAATCTTCAGCTGGCGTTTTAGGACCTTTTTGTGCCAAAAAATTTCTTTAAATAAAATATTGCCGGTAAAATCTTCGGCTGGCTTTGTAGAACTTTTTCGTTCCACAATATTTTCTTTATAATTTTTTTTTTTCATAATTAATATTACCGATCCTTTTTTCGCGGCTAGTTTTTTGGAAACTTCTTGTTCCTTAGTTTTGTTTTAATTTTTCATGTGATTCTTTACCCTGTAATTAATTTTCCCATTGGACACTTCGGTAAGTGCCTCAATCTTTTTAAGGAAATTGTATCCTAAAAGGAGATCCGATTCTAATCCCTCTTTTTCATAGAAGATTTTTTCGCCGACAAATATGGTCATTATGTGGTAAAATTTGATAATGTAATAGCCATTCACGGTTTTTACGCGCTTATAAATGGCTAATTCTTTTTTAATATTATAAACCCCGGGTTTAATGTAGCACGAGGTTACTCCCGTAACGACCAGAGCTTTTAAGTTTTTATTTAATTTGCAGTCATATAATTTAAGATAGGGGAATTCGTCCCCTCTTCGCCTAAAAAAATGGCTCTCATTCATATTATTAATTCTTTAATTTTTTCTTGCGGGCGAAAGCTATGATTACTTTCTCTATGCCGTTTTACCCCATGTGCTTCCTGATTTTGTCCCCTATTGGCCTGAAAGTTTGCATAAGTTTGTATATGTTTTATATTTTGATTGAAATTGCTATGGCCTTGTTCTCGCCTCACATTAAAATCTTTATTATAAAGTCTGGATACAGATGGATCTATATCCATACTAGTTGCTTTTGGAAAATTATAATATATGTTGTTATTTGGATTGTTGTTCCTTTGAGGAAATCTTAAATTATTTTTTGTATACATTGGCTTTACCTTGTTTGTTTTACATAAAATTTTGAGCAAACCGAGCTCTTTGATTATTTGATTCGAGTTTCGAGCTCCAGAGCTTTTGCTAAAGCGTCAGGTAAATCTTGTGGGTGTAGAGAGATTATCATGTCTCTTAGTGGGATGTTTAGTCCTGTTATAAAAATTCTTAAGGCATGTTCCCTATTCTTTTTGTTTAATTCTTTTGTTAGGTCTGCTTAATTCCGTGTGTCATGATTGCTTTGTTTATTAACAGCGACAATTTTTTGTTGACGAGGTTGTAATTGTTGAAATGCAGTCCTGCACGTACATATACATGCAACTCTGATGTATTTAAATGAAATCGTATTGTAACTGAATTTTATTGTACATGCACATTCTCTCACTCTTGTTTTAACCACTGAAAAATAAACACATATTTTAATAAAAGCTTTAACAAAATTTAACAGGTTATGGGCCCAGGTCCAAATTCCTGCGGTTTGAGTGATAAAGTGAAAATAATATGAGTTCGTCTTATTTAATATTAAAAAATTAAATGAGTCTAATTATGACTCATGGAGCATCCAAGTAAAACGTGTAGTTGTGCATCAAGAATTGTGGGCAATAACGTCAAAAGAGGCAACGTGTCCGGTTGTTATCTGGAAGGCCAAGGATGAGAAGGCGATTGCAACGTTGATGTTAAAGAATTGTAAGATGTCAAGTGAGGCATGGAATACTCACGTGAGATTCATAGGCCAAAGGTGACTTTGTTTAAGCATCTTCTTGGTATGCGTATGAGCGACGGTGATTGTGTGCAGAAATATGCTTGCGATTTCACAAGAGTTGCAGAAAAGCTTAAAGAGATTGGAGTTCATTTACAAGATGAGTTCTCTGTAATAATGTTACGCGCCAGCCTGCCAAAATCATTCGAGAATCTGGTTGTCGCATTAGAATCTTGATATGAGCTGCCAAAGCTATGTGCTGTGAAGATAAAGTTGATCGAAGAGGGTGAAAGTCGAAAGTGTACCAGTTCGGAACAGACCGAACAGTAATGTGCAAGCATTTATGGTGCGCGAAATTACATGCGATAAAAAGAATGGCAAAACTGTACATACAAACATACAACATACAGCTAGCAGTGGTCAAAAGAACAAGCGGAAAAATTGCAAATGCTACAATTGCGGTAAAAAGGGCAATTTCGCTCCTCAGTACAGAGAAAAACAACAACAAAATAACAGTCAGAAGAATTACAACAACTACAGTAACGGATTGCTTGCAACAGTCGGGTTAAAACAGTTACATGCCGGCGTTTGTTGCGTCGACAGCGGCGCTTCATCACATTTATCAGGAATAAAGGGATATCCAACTTATTGCAGTGTGAGAGCGCTCCAAAATAAGCGTTTTTTTATAACATTTTCCATTATGGCCAGATTGAACAAAATAATAATTTTTGGGCATTTAAATCAAAACCCCCAACTTTTAGTACGAATAAAAATTACTATATAGTAGTTATTTATTATATGGAGAAACTATTTAAATATTTGTATAGTATATTAGAACAACTGATCAACAATCATTAAATGTTTTTAATCACTTTCCATTGAAAACAATACAATGATGCTTCAAATTACAAAACCTTTCATCAAATACCTTTAAATTTCACAAATTTAGTTAATTTTCATTGTTTTTCATTTTTATAAGCGGTCTTGAACGATGCAACAAATCCCTCCATTTACATATTTTTTTGGTAAGATTTCAATCTGGCCATCGCTCGTTTCCAATTGATAAATGTCAAAACCTACTGAACTCGATTAGCTGTCAAAGTTCAGTAGGTTTTGACGTTTAGAAATTGCTCGCTCACTTCCAGTGACAACAAAATTGTAGCTACTGGCAGAGGTGTTATGCGTTTGAAGTCGAACCTGTGTGATGTTACACCTGTTGATGTGTTGTACGTATCAGGGTTGCAATGCAACTTCGTTTCAGTTGCAAAGGCATTCAACAGTGGATACATTATAGAATTCAACAAGCAAACGGCAAAGATCAAGAATCAGCACGGAGGAATAGTTTTACGTGCAAATAAGGTCAGTGATCTGTTTATTTTAGAGCCAAATAAAAACACATTGTTTTTTGCAAGGAAATCAATTGATGAGAAATGGCATTAGCGCTATGGTCATATTAATTTTGCCAGCCTACGATTATTGAATGAGAAGCAAATGGTTCGCGGAATGGAGGTTAGAGTACCACAAGACATTTGTTGTACCGTGTGCATGACTAGCAAATGTACGCAAAAACATATAGCAGTACCGGAAGCCGATCAGCGGAAATATTGGGGGTAGTTCACAGTGATGTGTGCGGCCCAATGAAAATTCTATCACTTGGTGGCGCAAGATATTTTCTAACGTTTATTGATGACAAAACGCGATATGTTTTTATTTATTTTTTGAAGAGTAAAGACGAAGTCTTCAATAAATTTAAAGAATTTAAAAGGATGGCAGAGTGTCAAAGTGGAAAGCAACTGAAAGTACTACGTAGCGATAGAGTTCGTAAATAATTTTTTTGATAATTTTGTAAAAGAAAATGGTATAGTACGACATTTTAATGTTCCATACACACCTCAGCAGAACGGCATTGCAGAAAGGTTCAATCGAACGCTGGTTGAAATGGCGAGGATTATGTTAGTCAGTTCGGGTGTAAACGAAACTCTTTGGGCAGAGGCTGTTTACGCAGAAGCATATCTACGAAACCGTCGCCAACAAGAGCATTAGACTCGAGGACGCCATACGAAGCATGGTATGGTTATAAACCAATGGTAGGACATTTGCGTGTAGTTGGTTGTGTGGCAATTGGTTTATATAAGAGGCAAAGCAAATCAAAAGGAAAGGAGTACATATTAGGATACTTTGATGTATTGAAAGCGTACAGGTTATAGGATCGTGAGCCGAGACGATTGATAGTTAGCAGAGATATATATTTTGTTGAGTCAATGGGGCAAAACCAACAAACAAATGTGCAAACGGCGGTAGGTGTACATGAATACACAATTCAGGCGAAAGCGAAGTACTACAATCAGCACTAGTTAACAGCGATGATGAGTTTCAATCCGCTGAAGAAGAAGAAGTACCAGAAGTGGTAAAACAGGCGTTGACAAGCCAATACGCTAATGAGTGGCACGAAGCTATGGAAAATGAATACCAATTGTTATTAGACAACGATACATGGCTACTTGCGGAATTGCCAAAAGGGCAGAAAGCAGTGCGCAGTAAGTGGGTTTTTGCTTTAAAGAAAGACGAAAACGGTAAAATAGAACGTTTCAAAGCAAGATTAGTTTATAAAGATACATTTTCACCGGTGGTGCGGTACAGCACAATAAGAATGATTTTTGCGATTCCAGCGAAGTATGGTTTATATCTCCACCAAATAGACGTTTCAACAGCATATTTAAACAATGAGTTGTGTGATGAAATTTATATTAGCCAACCAGCTAGGTTTGTAAAATAAAGAATGACATTGCGAAAAAAGTCAAGATAGTTGACAAAGAACCAGTACAATATTTTTTGAGCATGGAAATTGATCGAGATGGTGAAACTGGGTCTATATGCGTTGGACAAAAATCATGTATACAAAAGATGTTAAGCGAATATAATATGAAAAACTGTAGACCAATCGCTACTCCTCTAGATCCGGGACATCAAGTAAATTGTATTGATAGTAAATGTAAGAAGGCCAACCAGATGAAGTACCAATCATTAATAGGTTCATTGATGTACCTAGCAGTATGTACGCGGCCAGATATTTTGCACTCAGTGTGTAAACTTGCGCAACGAAACAACGATCCACATTCAGAGCATATGGCTGCAGCTATGAAGATATTGCGTTACCTGCGTAATACTCAAGACAACCGTTGCAGAGATATTAGTTGAGTCAATGGGGCAAAACCAACAAACAAATGTGCAAACGGCGGTAGGTGTACATGAATACACAATTCAGGCGAAAGCGAAGTACTACAATCAGCACTAGTTAACAGCGATGATGAGTTCCAATCCGCTGAAGAAGAAGAAGTACCAGAAGTGGTAAAACAGGCGTTGACAAGCCAATACGCTAATGAGTGGCACAAAGCTATGGAAAATGAATACCAATTGTTATTAGACAACGATACATGGCTACTTGCGGAATTGCCAAAAGGGCAGAAAGCAGTGCGCAGTAAGTGGGTTTTTGCTTTAAAGAAAGACGAAAACGGTAAAATAGAACGTTTCAAAGCAAGATTAGTTTATAAAGATACATTTTCACCGTGGTGCGGTACAGCACAATAGAATGATTTTTGCGATTCCAGCGAAGTATGGTTTATATCTCCACCAAATAGACGTTTCAACAGCATATTTAAACAATGAGTGTGGTGAAATTTTTCCACGACTTATTTTTGGACATTAATAGTTCAAATCAGTAATTTCATTTTGGAAATTGCCAAAGAAGGCCGGGTTCCATATTTAGTTATTCAATAAACTTTCCAAAAAATTTTTGCTAAGCTTGCCATTTTTTTATCCGCTGATTTTACTCTGAAAATTAACGAACCAACGATCCATCAAATAGGTTCTGCACATGAAGTACGACGCGAATCCAGAAATCGGTTGTAAGTTTTTGAAACTTGCGCAAACCTTATCCATGACAGACATCCCACTCACGACCAAAAACCACTCATAACTTACAGTTTGTCACAAATTTCAAGAAGCAATCAAAAAAAAAACCCCCCCGTAACTCTCAGCAGCACCGAGGCCGAATACATGGCACTTACGTCAGCCGTAAAAGAAGCAGTATTTTTACGAACACTTTTGGGAGAAATGAGAATCGAATGTCCTAAGACGGTCATGGTAAATGGAGATAACCTCAGTGACATTAATCTTGTAAAGAATCCGGTATATCACGCAAGAACCAAACACATCGACATAAAATATCATTACATAAGGGATATTTATCGAGGAAGCGGCATCGATCTCAAACATTGTTGCAGCAGTGTCATGATTGCTGATATTTGACGAACAAATTATCAAAGCCTAGCCACGAGAAGTTAACAAAGATGCTAGGTTTAAATTAAATTCCATGAATTGTATTTCTTTTTAATATGCATGAATATAAACGTTGAGGAGGCCTGCGTATAACAACGTATATATATATGCAACTCTGATGTATTTAAATGAAATCGTATTGTAACTGAATTTTATTGTACATACACATTCTCTCACTCTTGTTTTAACCACAGAAGAATAAATACATATTTTAATAAAAGGTTTAACAAAAATTTAACAGTAATATTCTACAACCGACATTGCACCCTGCCTTAAGATGCTTAGTTTTTGTTCAATTATAATTATATGTATTGGACGTTTGTCCGCATATGCAAAGTCTAAACGAGATAGAATTGCATCGAAATTGAGGACTGTTCCATGGTTGTTAATGCATCGTTTGCATCATGCGTTATTTTATTTCTAAGTATTGTGAGTGCAGCAAAGTATTTTCTACTGCCCCTCACGTATAGGCTCATAGCGTTAAGCGCTGCCTCTCTCCAACTAACATATAAATTCATCCTACCAGTAATTTCAGGTACGGATTTAACTACGTCTAACGACTCTTGACATGCTATGGTATCGTCTATTGTCTGTGTTAAAAAATCGGTTGCACTATTGGTATTGACTACTATATGTGAGCGTAATTTCTCTACTTTCTCTCATGGTGCTATATTGCTGTCAGCAATGAGGCGAGTTATTAGGTCTACGGTCAAAGCGTCACCGTTAGCCATGTTGTCTAAGTTTCAGTTTCTGGTCCTTTTTGTTTATTATTTTTATTTTATCCCTTCTAGGAAGAAGTGCTTTTTTATTATGGAGGGTCTGGAGTTCAGAATCGCAAAATTAAGCTTTATTATAAACTAAAGGGTCCCCCTTGTGGTCAGTGATGGATTACCGCCTACACAATTTGGGGGGCAGCAAATTTTTCAAAATGTCGAAATTTTAAATCTGAGATAATGTAACGACAATACATTTTCCAACGTAATTTAAAGAACGGAGAAATCAACATCGTGAGTTGTTAATTTATTCAGAAAGTAAAGGATCAGTGTTTTATGCTCTATGTTTACTATTTGATAGGAGTGGCGAAGTAAACGCTTTTACTGGTGAAGAGTTTAGAGATTGGAAAAAGCGCGCATTGAAGCTCATGAAAATTCGGATTTTCACAAAACTAACATTAGTCACTTCAAAACTCGAGCAATTGTGATAATTAAATCTCCCGCAATAAGAGAGCTGTCATTTAGAGGACATTCAGAACGAATTGGAGATCCCCATAATGGAAATTTTTTAGGTTCAGTCAAGCTCTTGCTAAATTTGATCCATTTTATCAGAACATTTAAAATTATATGCGCACCCTGGTCGTGGAAATACTTCGTATTTATCCAAGACAATCTACGAAGAAATTATATTATTAATTCAAAATAAAGTATTGCAACATATTTCTAAAGGAGTGCAATCTGCTAAGTATTTTGGTGAAATTGTGGATTCCACGCCTGATATTGCTCATGTTGATCAACTTTAGATTATTAATTATGTACGTACGCGATTGGTGATAGTTAATTATTAATTTTAATTTTATTGTTTTTTATATTCGAGCACTAACGTCTTAACTTACAATTAACAAAATAAAATTAACAATATTTGTGTAAATTCTATATAAAAAAATAATATTTGTAAAACAAAACCAATCTGAACCGTACAGTGAAAAGTATCCACTGGCAATACTTATAACTTTATAACTGTTAACAGTTATTTCTCTCATGAAATAACATGCAAAATATAGGTTCAGTTATTTTCTTACACTTTACGCATAAGTTTGTCCATTTGGAGTACCCTTGTGAGGAATTAAGACCACGGGACGCCATACAACGATTGTCGAAAGAAAATTAGTCATTCAACAAAAAGTGTAACCCAGAAACCATTCGGAGAATCTTGCGTAAGAATGGTCTTCATGGTAGAGTTGCACTAAAAAAGCCATTCATCAATCCCAAAAACCGCCAAATTCCATTGGGGTTCGTTCAGGAACATGAAAAAAAGGATTTTGAATTCTGGAAGTCAGTTATTTTTGCCGATGAAAGCAAGTTTAACATGTTTGGGTCGGATGGACCAAGTAAGATATGGCGTAGGGCGAATAAGGCCTTGGATCCTAAACACACAATTCCAACCGTAAAACACGGAGGAGGCTCTGTTATGGTATGGGGTTGTATGAGTGCTGCTGGCGTAGGAAATCTAGTTTTTATCGAAGGAATCATGGATAAGATGTATTATGTGAACATTTTGAAAGATAATTTGCAGAGTAGTGCCGAAAAATTGGGGTTGGGGGCAACATTCCAATTTTATCAAGATAATGACCCCAAACACAAATCCCACATTGTTCGAGAATGGATGCTTTATAACTGTCCAAAAGTGATTCAAACACCTCCCCAATCCCCGGATTTGAATCCTATTGAAAATTTATGGAGTATTTTGGAGAAAAATATTAGAAATCTTAACATCTCAAACATACTAACTTTGAAAAAAGCTTTGCAAGAAGAATGGGAAAAAATTCAATCTTCTTACCCTGAAAATTTAGTTAAATCTATTTCAAAAAGGCTCAAAGCAGTAAAGGACAATAAAGGATATCATACCAAGTATTAACCACCTACGC
Organism: Bactrocera correcta; assembly: GCA_027475135.1. Lineage (NCBI taxonomy): Eukaryota > Metazoa > Arthropoda > Insecta > Diptera > Tephritidae > Bactrocera > Bactrocera correcta. The sequence goes on from CM050326.1 coordinate 73,337,169, forward strand.
AAATCCTTTTTTGAATAAAACTTTTGTCGTGGATACTTTTCACTGTGAGGTAGAAATTGATTTTGTTTTACAATTATTATTTTTTTATTTTGAATTTACATAAATATCGTTAATTTTATTTTATTAATTTTAAGTTAAGATGTTAATGTTCAAATATAAAAAACAATAAAATTGAATTTAATAATTAACTATCAACAATCGCATTTTCAATATAAAAAACCCAAGTGGATACTTTTGACTGTGACTCACTGTATGTAACAATGGTAAAATTGTCGAAAGATTTCTGGAATTCATTCCAAATACTGGCCATAAGGCTAAAGATATTGAGGATGCTTTGTTAAAATCTCTTGAGGATAATGGTTTAAATATAATGAATTGTCGTGGTCAATCTTACGATAATGCAAGCAACATGTCAGGTTTATATTCAGGAGTGCAAGCACGAATCAAAACAACTAATCCATTAGCTGAATATGTTCCTTGTGCTGGTCACTCCTTAAATTTAGTGGGAACTTGTGCAGCTGAATCTGTTACCGAAGCAGTTGACTTTTTTTCTACTTTGCATGATCTATATAATTTTTTTACCGTTTCGTCACATCGTTGGGAAATTTTAAGACAGCGTACAAGTTTAAGACTTAAAAGACTTTCTCAAACTCGTTGGTCGGCTCGACATGATGCATGCTACACATTAGAAAAAGAGTGGACTGAAATAATTATTGCACTAAACTTTTTTGGTGAAAACAAAGATGAAAAACCTACTACGCAAGCAGAAGCTAAGGGACTGCAGCAAAAATTACAACATCTAGAAACAGCAATTCTAATCATTGTTTGGAATGAAATTTTGGATCGCTTTAATGTTGCGAGTAAGAAGCTTCAGGATTCTCAAGCTAATTTATCATCTGTGATAAGAATATATAGTTCTTTGGCATTATTTCTCCAAGATATGAGAGATAAACAATTTTCTGATCACGAAAAAAGCCAAAGCACTATCTGGAGTTCAAAATTATTACCACTATGACACCCGTCGTAAAAAACCCGGAAACTTCAGGCTGACGAGTCACGGGAAAATGAAAGAACAGCTTTATCTGGAGAAGAAAATTTTCGAAGTGTGCAATTGACGGACATAAAAGTGCTTATCATAATACTTACGAAAAATTTAATTTTTTTTGACAATTTATATGAAATAAATACCAATGAATTAAAAATTCGCGCAGATGAACTAGTTACTAAGTATTCTGATGATTTGGAAGATACTTTCGTGAATGAATGTATTCATTTGCACTGTCAACTCAACTGTCAACAAAAGATATTCGTTCCGCGCAATCAATATACATTTTTTTTGCATTCTCCAAATCTTCAATATCTTTATCCAAATGTAGACATTGCTCTATGTATTGTTTTGAGTATTCCGGCTGCTAACTGTTAGGAGAAAGATCTTTTTCCACCTTGAAAAGAGTCAAAACGTATTTACGCGCAAGTATGGGCTAAGAGAGACTCAATGCTTTAGCACTACTGTCAATTGAAGCCCAACTAGTTCAAGAAATTGATTACAACGACATAATTGATGATTTTGCTCAGACGAAAGCCAGTAAGAAGATGTTTAAAAATTAAGTTATACAATATAGTTTAAGAAAACTGATTGTTATTTATGTTGTTAAATATTTATTTGTATTGTTTAACAATTATACTTTTATGAAAAAATATTATATCTTAATAACATGAACGGACTCAAAGAAATAAAATTTCATCCTTTAAAAAATGCGGCTAATCAAACAGGGCCTAGGGCGGCAAAATACTTAATACGCCACTGCTTGTGGTGGTGAATCGCGGTATCAATATATTTTTGTTATATGGCTGGTCGAGCCTTTAATTATTATTTTAATAAAAAAATTTATTGGTTGGATTAATTTTTTTTAAATTCTCTCGAGGGTCACCCCGAGGGTGGTGAATAGCATCTTTTAATTAAGTAATTTATTGGTTGTACAAACCATTAGTTATAGTCTTTATTTTTTTTTTTTTTTGTTTTTTGTTTAGGACATTCCCTAGTATAATGATCGCCCTTATAATAGTCGTAATATGACAGTTTTTTATATTTAATACTTGGGATTGTTGCCGCTAGTCCTTTATAATTACTGCTGCCGCTGTTGGCACCTCCGCTGGTGATGATGTTGTTTTATAAAATGTTTGCTTTTTTGTGATTTAAGTCACTCTTTCTGTTTTTTATTTCTTGAATTATTTTAATTATTGGTTTCTAAATCAATTGTTTAAACAAAAATTTTTAAATTTCTTGTTTTTATTATCCTGCGATTGTCACTTCGTTGCTTGTTCTTACTCACTTTATTTCGGGGTTTGCTTGGTTATTAACACTCAGTTATTTTTGTTATTAAGTTAGTGAAAGTTTTTTCACTTATACTTTTTTGGTCACTGTTACTTTTCTAATAAATTATTAAAAAAAAGTTTTATTTCTTGTCTTTATTATCCTGTGATTGTCATTTCGTTGCTTGTTCACACTCACTTTATTTCAATTTTGTAGGCACTTTTGAATTCGTGCCCCAATTAATTCTCGCGACGAGGGAATTAAAAAAAAAAAAATATATGTATTTTACATCCGCGAACGCGCGGATCAAATAAAAACACGTGTCGTTCCCGTGGATTGTCAGATACAAATCAAATCATTTTGGTCTTATTATCTTAAAGTTAAAGCTGAAGCTGAAGTGTAAGCATCAGCTTGATTGAATCCAGAACAAAGAGTTAATTACAATTAGCTGTTACAGCATATTCCAGCAGAACGTTAAGCGTTCTGTTTTCTTTTCAATTGTTATTGTTATGCCTTCTTATGAGGCGATATTGTTTTGATAAGAATGGATTATTGGACTCAGAACGGAAAAAGCACATCGAATTCTTAAGATTTTTAATTAATGAGACAGTGTAATTGCAAAGTGCAAAGATTCACTTTTATTTACAGTTACGGTAAGATTGTTATGCGGAGGCTGTCGTTAACTTGCATGCCCATGATTACTCTCCCAACGAATGTAAAGAATTTCGTTTTGCTTGTTTAAATTTTTGCTTACAACCAGGAAATCGCTTGTATGTGCAATGTATGCATACACAGTCGACTCTCGTTAATTCAAACCTGCGATAATTCGAACCTCTCTATAATTCAAAGTTATCAGGATTTCGAGCTAAATCAATGCATTTTCATACACTGGGTAATTCGAACGAAAAAATCATTGCTATTACGAACGACGCGTTAATTCGATTCCATCAGCGTCCAACACTCGACAATCCAAAGTTGCAGAGAGAAGAGGCGGAAAGATTGTAAGAACATTTTGCGACAGGTTCAAACTTGTATCAAGATACACGAGCCTTTGTTTTTGTTATGATTAGTTTGACCATTTGACGCACACCCTTCTCACGAATTGGTTTGTTTAGTTATTCAGTTACTGTTACTCTTTCGTTGGTATGCAGATTAAAAGTTAGCGTTAGTTATGAGCCCTAGAAAGTATAAATGTTTGACGATTGCTGAAAAGAAAAAGTTAATATAAAAAGTAGAAGAAGGTGAGAAGAAGAGTGATGTTGCAAAAGAATTTAAGACTCCTCTGAGTACTCTCTCAACAATAATAAAGCATTAAATCTGAGTTTGTTCAAATGGATAAAAATGTTGCTGTCTCAAGTTCACTAACCGATGGCGAAATTTTATCTGCGACATATACGCAAAGTAACGATGAAGATGAGGAAGATACATCGGAACCTTTGGCAGAGGTGTCAGTTAAGGAAGCAAGATCCTCATTACGAATACATGTATGTACACGAATGTACCTCTTAATTCTTGGCATTTTTATATTAATAAATAAAAATTAACCAACACTTAATAATTCGAAGTTTTATTTATTTTCTCCCACAAATTTCGAACCATTTGATAGTTCAAACACTCGATAATTCGTAATATTTCAAGAGTTCCTCGAGTTAACATACATGCGTATGTATGTGTGTATGTATGTATGTATGCTTTTACGTTTTGCCTTCAGCAAGTCAATATTGACATGTAAACATAATTAGGATATGAGTATAATTTTGTATGAATGCATGCATAGTAATATTTATAGTCAATTTGGATATTTAATCAAATATAGTAAATTTTACTACAAAAACGATTTCATTCATAAACGCATTTGCAAATTCCACAAGCGACATCTCTTCATTCATAAAAACAGACGGCGTAACATCTCCCGAGCATGCCTTTGTCAACAAGCGTCTTTTAGCGACGATGGCAAAAGCTAAAAGTCATAAATTGAACAACTTCTAAAATATTATTTTAAGTACTCTACTTAAAGCATAGGGAAGGTGCAAATTGAATTCTGTATGATGTTGTATGTGAATTTAAGAAAGTGTTGGTCTATCTCGCTGGTTTTCTTTCATACAAAATGATATGCATTTCTTGGAATATCACTAAGAAGTTTAAGTTCTTCCGCGCGTAGGGACTCCACGCATCAGTTTTGTAAACGGGTAGGATAAAGAGGCTCTAAAATTAGAAAGCAATTTTTTTTAAGGAAAATTAGAATTTGGGATTTAAATGTTGGTATTTGTATATATGTAAATAATTTGTTACTGTTACATGAATTGTTATTGTTTTCTTTTAATCGTTACATGTATACATTTATCGTTTTGTTTTTTTTTTTCGTTATATACTAATGAATTGTTTTCGTTTTATTGCTTTATGTAAATCAATTTATTAATAGGTGATATAGGCCTAAAGAGGAATTAAGCACCCAAAACTAACTACGGTAACGCGCCGTTTTACATACCTCTTAGGTGGTGTGGAAAGTGCAATTGGGCATTTTAAATTAAATGCCCAAAAATTTGTATTTCGTTCGATCTAGCCACAATGGAAAATGTTATAAAAAACGGTTATTTTGAGGCGCTCTCACACTGGAATAAGTTGGGCATCCCTTTACCCCTGCTGAAAACTTCATCGAGTAAGTACATACATGTATACATACATTTGTTGTATGTATGCAAGAACTCGATGGAGTTTCCATTATACATATAACATATGTATATACATACATACATACATATGTATTTGAAATATAACAGAAGTGCCATAGCCCCGACGGAAGAAAGCGCTAATATGCATTAGCGGGCTTAATTTACATTTATTTGCGGCATTTGACCCATGTCAATGCAAGTTTGTAATGCAGAAGAATTTCGTGCATTTGGTTGAATTTACCAAATTTTAGTAGGCAACACTGCTCAAAATGGCCGATTTTTGCTATTTTTTGACAGATGTCGCACTGTTGCTGTCCATTTTTTCAATATTCTTAATTTTTTTGCACACTTTTTCCGCATTGCAATCAATTATTGCTATTAATTTCACTTCATTATCTTTTAACGTAGTTAATAATAAACGAATTTTTTCGTTAAATTTATATTGATTTTCCAAAATTACCAAAATTTCTATTAATAATTTATGAACAAGCCTGCCGTCTGTCACCATAAAATTTCAATGCGCATTAGCGTTGCTTAGGGCGCATTAATTTTGCTCGTCTGTCAGGGCTATAATTGGCGACGACCTGGGTTTCGGTCTCTTCGACTAAACAACTCAACACTAAAGTTGAAATACTATATATATATGTAATAGCGCTGACAGACGACAGCGCAAATTTGTGTAGAAAACACTGGTTAAAAATGGCTGATCTTTGCAACTGTTTGACAGATGTCGGTTGAAGTCCGCCGCCTTCTTTGTGTTATTATTTAAAAATTTAAATTATTTATTGAAGAACACTTGTTTTCTTGTCGGCGTCTGGATAATGAGTGACAAACAGTGTTGCCATATGTGAGTGTCCACAGTACTCCCCCTAAATAAAGACTTATTGGACTTTTTGAAGTTGATTTATAATATCATATCTTAGCGCGGGATCAAATGTTTCAGGTACTTTGTTGCATAGGTAGGCTGGTTGATGTCCGTGGCGAATTCATTGGCTCGGTGAGAATACGACTATGTGGCGTGCTGTCGAATTTTTCATCATTGGCCAAATGAGCTGGTTTTAGGCGCTCGATGCTTATATTTATAACCTTGCCGTTATCCTCGATGGGAAAAACACGTTCATCAAGCCTTTTGATCACTTTTTGTGGGCCTGAATATGGCTGGTCAAGTGGTTGTTTAATTACGTCGATCCTCCGGAATACGTGTGTGCATGTTGACAGTTTTTTGAAACAGAACGTTTTCTGACGGCAATGGTGGGTTGAAGGAACTGGTCTGATTTTCCTCATATATGAGCGAAAACCTTCAAGGAAAAATTGGGAATCTCCCGATGAATCTCCATCTGAGAAAAATTCTCCAGGAACCCGGAGTGTTGTCCTATAGATATTCTGCGGGGGATGCCTTTAAGTCTTCCTTGTAGCAAGTTCTCAATCCCAATAATACTGTTGATAGAACCTGAGTCGAGGAGGAGTCATGTGTAGAAGTTCAAGCAAGTGAGGAAAGTTCTCTGATCGCCATTCACTTGGGAGTGACCAGATACGATTCTTTTACATATGACTCAAGCAGCTCACGACTTCCGTTCTTTGACCAAGTATCCTCTGGGTAGCCTAAGAACATCCGTTTGAAGGCGAGCTAAAGTGAGAAGGCGAAACACCCCTGCATAGGGTTGTGCGCTGGGTTTGGGACCCGCCACGTAAAAAAACACCCCCAATGAAAAAGCATAAACAGCCTCGGATGAGAGCCCCCCCTTTTGATGACGACCATGGCAAACGAAATAAGGACTATGATTTGAGGGCATGCACCTGGAATGTCCGGTCCCTTAATTGGGAAGGTGCCGCTGCCCAACTGGTAGATGTCCTCGTAAAGATAAAGGCTGACATCACCGCCGTCCAAGAAATGCGATGGACGGGACAAGGACAGAGACGAGTAGGTCCTGGTCCTCCAAGTTTTGTGTTGGATTCGTGGTGGGAGAGAGACTCCGTCGCCGAGTACTATCATTCACTCCGAAGAATGAACGTCTAGCCACAATTCTCATCAAAGCGAGGTTCTTCAACATATCGCTGATTTGCGCTCACGCCCCGACGGAAGAGAAGGACGATGTGACCAAAGATGCCTTTTATGAGTGCTTGGAGCGCACTTATGAAAGATGCCCCCGCCACGATGTCAAAATCGTGCTTGGCGACTTTAACGCCAGGGTGGGCAAAGAAGGTATCTTTGGCACTACGGTCGGTAAATTCAGCCTCCACGAGGAAACATCCCCAAATGGGTTGAGGCTGATCGACTTCGCCGGGGCCCGAAATATGGTTATCTGTAGTACTAGATTCCAGCATAAGAAGATTCATCAAGCTACCTTGCAGTCTCCGGATCGAAAAACCACCAACCAGATCGATCATATTGTGATAGACGGAAGACACGTCTCCAGTGTTTTAGATGTGCGTGCGCTCCGAGGTCCTAACATCGACTCGGACCACTATATTGTTGCAGCCAAAATTCGCACCCGCCTCTGTGCAGCAAAAAACGCACACCAACAAACACAAGGAAGGTTCGACGTCGAGAAGCTGCAATCACAACAGACAGCAGAACGATTTTCTACTCGGCTTGCACTCCTGCTCTCTGAGAGCACTCGTCAACAACTCGGTATAAGGGAACTGTGGGATGGCATCTCAAACTCCTTACGTACAGCTGCAACCGAAACCATTGGTTTTCGGAAAGTGCAAAAGAACAGCTGGTAGACGAGGAGTGCCGTGTCGTAGCGGAGAGAAAACAGGCTGCCTACCTCGCAACGTTACGATCGACCACAACACGTGCGGGATGGGATAGATACCGAGAGTTGAAGAGGGAAGCAAGACGCATTTGTAGACAGAAAAAGAAAGAGGCCGAAATGCGTGAGTACGAAGAGCTTGATAAGCTGGCCGACAGGGGTAATGCTCGAAAATTCTACGAAAAAATGCGGCGGCTTACAGAAGGTTTCAAGACCGGAGCATACTCTTGTAGAACCCCCAAAGGTGATCTAGTCACCGATGCCCAAAGCATACTTAAATTATGGAGGGAACACTTCTCCAGCCTGCTGAATGGCAGTGAACGTACAACGCCAGGAGAAGGCGAACCCGATTCCCCAATCGATGACGATGGAGCAGACGTTCCATTGCCCGACCATGAAGAGGTTCGAATAGCAATTGCCCGCCTGAAAAACAACAAAGCGGCAGGGGCCGATGGATTGCCGGCCGAGCTATTCAAACACGGCGGCGAAGAACTGATAAGGTGCATGCATCAGCTTCTTTGTAAAATATGGTCGGACGAAAGCATACCCAACGATTGGAATTTAAGTGTGCTATGCCCAATACATAAAAAAGGAGACCCCACAATCTGCGCCAACTACCGTGGGATTAGCCTCCTTAACATCGCATATAAGGTTCTGTCGAGCGTATTGTGTGAAAGATTAAAGCCCACCGTCAACAAACTGATTGGACCTTATCAGTGTGGCTTTAGACCTGGCAAATCAACAACCGACCAGATATTCACGATGCGCCAAATCTTGGAAAAGACCCGTGAAAGGAGAATCGACACACACCACCTCTTCGTCGATTTCAAAGCTGCTTTCGACAGCACGAAAAGGAGCTGCCTCTATGCCGCGATGTCTGAATTTGGTATCCCCGCAAAACTAATACGGCTGTGTAAACTGACGTTGAGCAACACGAAAAGCTCCGTCAGGATCGGGAAGGACCTCTCCGAGCCGTTCGATACCAAACGAGGTTTCAGACAAGGCGACTCCCTATCGTGCGACTTTTTCAATCTTCTTCTGGAGAAAATTATTCGAGCTGCAGAACTGAATCGAGCAGGTGCAATCTTTTATAAGAGTGTACAGCTACTAGCGTATGCCGATGATATTGATATAATCGGCCTCAACACCCGCGCCGTTAGTTCTGCTTTCTCCAGACTTAACAAGGAAGCAACACAAGTGGGTCTGGCAGTGAACGAGGGCAAGACGAAATATCTCCTGTCATCAAACAAACAGTCGTCGCACTCGCGACTTGGCTCCCACGTCACTGTTGACAGTCATAACTTTGAAGTTGTAGATAATTTCGTCTATCTTGGAACCAGCTTAAACACCACCAACAATGTCAGCCTGGAAATCCAACGCAGGATTACTCTTGCCAACAGGTGCTACTTCGGACTGAGTAGGCAATTGAAAAGTAAAGTCCTCTCTCGACGAACAAAAACCAAACTCTATAAGTCGCTCATAATTCCCGTCCTGCTATACGGTGCAGAGGCCTGGACGATGATAACAACCGATGAGTCGAACTTAAGAGTTTTCGAGAGAAAGGTTCTGCGAAAGATTTATGGTCCTTTGCACGTTGGCCACGGCGAATATCGCATTCGATTGAACGATGAGCTGTACGAGATATACGACGACATTGACATAGCTCAGCGAATTTAAAGACAGCGGCTACGCTGGCTAGGTCATGTTGTCCGGATGGATGAAAACACTCCAGCTCTGAAAGTATTCGACGCAGTATCCGCCGCAGGAAGCAGAGGAAGAGGAAGACCTCCACTCCGTTGGAAGGACCAAGTGAAGAAGGACCTGGCTTCGCTTGGAATATCCAATTGGCGCCACGTAGCGAAGAGAAGAAACGAAGTGGCGCGCTGTTATTGACTCGGCTATAATCGCGTAAGCGGTGTCTACGCCAGTAAAGAAGAAGAAGAAGAACCTGAGTCCACTGAGAGATTTGATGACACATGACGCACACGGCTTTGAGCGTGCGGTGCCACCTTTCTACCAGACAGTTGGCTGCTGGTTGGTATGCCGTGGTTCGAATACGTTTGCCACCGACTAACTGTGCTAGAGCTGTATAAAGCGCACTTTCGAATTGGGTACCTTTATCGGTAGTGAGCAGCTTGGGACATCCGTAGTGGGCGATCCAATGGGAGTAGAACGTGTTGGCAACCGTGCTTGCCGTTATGTCTTTAATGGGTACCGCTTCTGGCCATTTCGTTAATCGGTCGACCATAGTCATACAGTACTTGAATCCGTGAGAGTCCGGCAATGGTCCGACTAGCTCCAAATGTGGAATGTGGCGGGTGCTGCGTGTACATGGCGAGCTATTTTGGAACGTTGAAGACACATTCTCGAGCCCATTGCGTAACATCTTTGTTCATTGGTGCCCACACGTATCTTTGAGCGATGAGTTTCACTGTCACTCTACCGCTGGGATGTGCGAGGTTGTGTAAAGTTTGGAAAATTTTCTGACGTAGCGGCACGAATGGTCTGATGTTATTTGCGAAACGTCACAATAAAGAGTCTGCCCGTTGGGATCAATGGTAAGCGTTTGAAACCTTAATGATGTTTCGTTATTTGCAAGAAGTTGCTGCAGCTCTTCGTCCGAGGCCTGCGCTCGGGACACCTCATTGTAGTCAATAACTGCTGGTAGATGCATCGTTTCAACGCGTGAAAAGGTGTCAGCGATGTTGTTGTCTGAACCGGAGATGTATACAATGTTAGTCGTAAATTGGCTGATGAATCCTAGCTGTCTCGTGATCTGTCCTGACAACAAACTCACAACCTTCAACCCAGTGCCTAAAGTACTTGATGGCTTCGTATACAGCTGTCAATTCTCTATCATAAGTGCTGTAGTTAATCTGTGCGGGTGACAACTCTTTCGAGAAAAATCCAAGTGGCCTCCAAACGTTATTATGTTTCTGCTCTAGCACCGCTCCCAGCGCACTACACGTAGTCCGAAGTTCGGCGGCTGTTGATGGATGAGCTAGGAGAGTTGCGGCTGCTAGTTGTTCCTTGATGTAGGTGAAATCTTGTTCTGATTCTGCTGTCCAAGGTACTGGTCTGCGAACGTTTTTCTTCTTCGAATCTTTTAAGAACTCGTTGAGAGATGCCTGGGCAGCGGCAGCGTTTCTGATGTGTCGTCGGTAGAAGCCGTAAATTTGTTGCTCTCGGTTAGGGCCGTGACCGCTGTAATGGGGCGGTTGTATAATGGCCTACACTGTGCGAGTCTGAATTAAGGACTACCAAGCGACCACGTTTGAGGTCCACAACTTATCCAAATTTATGGATGAGATCTGCACCGATAATTGGATACGGTACGTTAGCTATACAGAAGATCCAATGAATAAGATGCCGTAGCCCTATGTTGAGGGTGAGTGCCTTACCCCCGTAGGTTTCGTTTCGCTACCGTTTGCAGCTTGCAGTCGAAAAGGTGCTGGTATTTTTTTGTTTTTAGAAAGTGGAGTTACCGAAATATCCGCGCCAGTGTCGACGAGGAATTTCGTACCCGATATGCGGTCGTAAACGAATAGTCGGCGATGTGGTATGTTGCCACCAGCATACGCCGTGTCTACTGGGGCCGTTTGTGTTTCCCTAAAGCGTGCAGGGCTGTGTGCACTTTTTGTTACGTTGACCAAATTTTCGATGGTAATAACATGGTGAGCTTGTAGCATTGTCTTGTAATGCACTTGGTGTATTTTTATTGCGATTGCTTTCGTTGAATGATGCTTTGTCGAGCCTCTGAACCAGGTATCCGACTTGCCGTGCCAACTCGTCAAGTTGTTTTTTATTGCCACTACCAACAGCGAATTTGTGGGGATCTTCATGTCCTCGCTGAACTTCCATGAGACGATCTGCTATTCGCGCGAATAATGTTTTGTTTGAATAGTGTTGTTAGTTGTATTTGTAGAGGAAGACGGTCAAACCAAATGGTGCGCACAAATGCTGCGTCTAAATGATTTTCTCCCAAGCGGTGGATTTCTGCCAGTAGTTCAGACGGCCGTCGATCACGTAGTTAGACGCCGGATAGCAACATTTTAAATCGACGTTCCTGAGGAATGGCATAATGATTAAGCTTCCTTAAGTATTCAGGGGTGTTGTGGAATCCAAGACAGAATTGCTTAGCTGTCAGAATTGCAAACCAATTCTGATTTTAAATGGTGTCACAGAATCTGATTGGATTTTCGTCTTTTCGAACATACGCAAAACCAATATTCGAACCAGCTGTTTACTAATGTGACAAAACTTGCAAATGAATACATACAAGCAATCCTATTATCAGTGCGCAGATATTGAGTGAAGTGGTTGTGTTTGCTTTGAGCTCTTGGATTATCTGTGAAATAATCCTAGTTTTTCGTAGTGAAATCGCGCTTGATTTGGCTTGGAACTTGCCGGAATTCCGGACCATCCAAGTGGATATAAAACCTAAATAATCCGATAAGTACAATTAAATTTAAACAAAATTTATTTATAAATACCTGCCCCTTCGTGGCAAATTTTCGAATTTTCTTGGTTATATTTTTATTATTTCCCCTACTAACAGCGAATCAAACGTGCGCTTATTTTTTTTAATTTGCCGCTTTGTTTTGATCAATCAGCTGTTCTTCGTTTTCGCTTTTTCGCTTTTTTCTCCTTTTCGTTTTGCTCTTGGTTTAGGCATTGCCAACCATTTAAAACATAAATTAGGTTTTAGCAGCAGTGACTGAACGTACTCATTGACAGGTGTACCCAACTATTTTCTCACTGAGGTATGGCCTCTGAGAATAGTATGGGGCGTACACCAGAGAATCCTTTTCGGAGGAGTTCTAAAATTTTGAGAACGCTCCCCAGCGGCCGAAATGAGGAACCCACCGCTGCTGGATCAACATTTAGTGACGAAACTGCTGACCGGACAAGCAAAAGTGAAGAGAAATCACTAAATAATGAATCGTCCAACTACTTTAAAAAGCTGGGTTGCAAAATAAAATAGTTGGAAAATATGATGGCTGGCCAAAGGCACGTTAACCAGGCTATGCGCGATTTATTGAGTACCATAATGAGCTTATATAACAAAGCCGAGAAACCGGAGAAGAAAATTATGGCTGAGAAAGCAACACAGCTTTCTCATATCCCCAAAGAGCTGAACACCCCAAAGCGGCTGCGAGAAGCATCGGGAGAACTACCCCCCACAAAAAAGCCAAAAAAGGCAATTGAAAATGTGCAAAAAATGACCAGTGAGGTCAAAAAAGTAATAGATATTGCGGGTCAACATAACGTATGCGAAAAATGGGTGGATGTAGTTAAAAATAGAAAGCCGATCCAAAAGAAAATAAGAGCGAAACCGGACGTTTTCATAATAACGAAAAAGGAAGGTGCATCCTATGCGGATATTCTCCGGAAGATAAAAAGCGACAGCGGTCTTGAAGAGTTGGGATCAAACGTGTCATACATACGAAAAACGATGAAAGGAGACCTACTGATTGAGCTAAAAAATCAAGCGGACAAGAGAGCCGAATCATTCCAAACCGTCTTAGAGGGAGCGGTGGGTGAAATGGCGCTGATACATCCAAAAACTCATTGCGTCACAATAGTGTGTAAGGACTTAGACGAAATTACAACGCCGGAAGAAATCTGCGAGGCATTAAAAAAAGAGTGTGGGTTCCAAAACCTGGAGAAATCAAGCGTCAAAAATATGAGGAAAACCCGAAGTGGCACACAAATAGCTCTTATTTGTCTGCGCGCTCAAGATGCTAGGGTTGCACTAAAATTGGGCAAGGTGAAGATAGGGTGGTCTATCTGCCGACTTAGAGAATACTCACCCATTACCCGATGTTTTAGGTGCTTCCAACTGGGTCACATAGCACACAAATGTGTTAGTCAGACTGATCGGTCAGCCCTCTGTACACGCTGCGGAGCTGCAGGACACGTACCAAAAGCATGCAAAAATGCCCCGAGCTGTATGCTCAGCAAAGGAGAGCACTCCGTCTTAAGTACGACATGTCCGAAGTACGAACAAATGATGAAAATAATGAAAAAATGAGGTTGTTACAACTAAACCTTAATCACTGCGCTGCAGCACAAGATCTGCTAAAACAAACAGTTCAAGAAGAGAACATAGATGTCGCCTTACTAAGCGAGCCATATAGACTGCGTTCGGAGAATACCTGGTGTAAAGATAGAAGTGGAAAGACAGCAATATGGGCCTGCAAAGGACAAGCTTTCTCATCCCGCTCAAAAGACGTCCATAACGGCTTTACATGGGTGAAGATGCAAGGTATATATTTTGTAAGCTGCTATGCTCGTCCTAGCGCAACAATTAGAGAATTTGAGGATTTTCTCCTGGAGCTGTCTCTAGAGACCAGAAACAAGTCTACTGGTCTACTGCTTGGGGTAGCAGAATGACAAATCACCGTGGTCGCCTCATTCTAGAATTTTTGAGTCAAACCAACCTGACGATACTAAACAATGGCACAAAAAATACGTTTCAAAAGGGTAATAAAGGTTCTATAATAGACCTTATGTTTGCTAACGACACGCTTAGCAGACATATTAAGTGGAAGGTATCAGATATTTACACAAATAGCGACCATATGGCTATAATCGCCGAAGTGTCATTCTTCCAAGAAAGGGAACTGTCTCGCAGAAATCCCTCTCGAAATAGTAGTTGGCGTGAAAAGGATTTTGATACCGACGTCTTTGAGAGCGTCTGGAGTGCGGCAAAGGCACCAGGCGAAGACGCCACCCACTTAGTATCCGCTGTGCAGAAGTTGCAGCATGCGACGCAACTATGCGCAGGACGAGGTACAATAACAACCGAAAGCCGGTATACTGGTGGAGCGACGAAATTGCCAAGCTGAGGAAGCTCTGTCACTCAGCTAGACGCCGCCACCAGCGTAACCAGGGAGGTGATAACGAAATACGCCTCAGAGAAGCATTTAAATGCCAAAAAAAGCTCCTGAAGTCAGCCATTATCCGTAGTAAGAGATCCTGTTTCAAAAAGCTTTGTGAAGAAGCGAACATAGACCCCTGGGGATCAGCATATAAAATTTGTATGTCGAAGTTTAAAAATAAGCCGCAGCAACCTAAGAACGCATCATTTATGGAAAAGGTTGTCGAAGCGTTATTCCCTACACATGCATCCATTTCCTATATTTAAAGAAACGAAGCTACGGAGCCACCCCTATTAGTCACAGAAGACGAACTATTGCGAAAAAAATCAAAAACTCTAAAGCGCCCGGAATAGATGGTATACCAAATAGAGCCCTTAAAGAAGCCATAACTCTTAGACCCAGTTTATTTATTAACATGTACAATGCGTGTATATTAGAAGAGCCCAAAGCCAAAAAAGCCACCAGAAGAACCTTCATCATATCGACCCCTTTGCATGCTCGACACGATTGGGAAAGTGTACGAAAGCATTGTAAGAAACCGCTTGGAACTAGCAATCCAAAAAGCCGGCGGATTATCAGAGAGACAATACGGCTTCATAAAAAAGAGATCCACTATTGACGCACTACCAGAAGTCGTCGATATTGCGAAATGTGCAGTAAGTGGAAAAAGATGGAAAGGTGGCACAAAAAAGTATTGTGCGCTGATAACCCTGGATGTCAAAAATGCGTTCAACTCAGCAAAATGGGCAGACATACTTAAAGCCCTGGATGAAATACGGGCCCCTGAGTACCTCATAAACATAATAACGAGCTATTTTAGAAACAGAAATCTGATTTTTGAGACGGACGAAGGCACCAAGAGCTACTTTATCTCGAGTGGAGTACCACAAGTCTCAGTGTTAGGCCCACTATTATGTATGACGGGGTACTAAGAAGACAGCAACCAACAGACGTGAAACTAGTAGCTTATGCGGACGACCTCATGGTGGTAGCAGTCGCAAAACAATTAGCCGACCTGAGAAATAAATGTAATGAGTGCTTAAATAGTCTACGACAATGGTTCTCTTCTATGAAAAAACTGGCGGAGGAAAAAACAGAAGTTTTACTGATAAGCACAAGGAAGATAGAAGAACGAATAGAGCTCACCATAGGGGAATGCAAGATTACCTCGCAGCCGCAATTAAAGTATGTGGGAGTAATATTAGATTCCAAATTAAAACTTAAAGAACACTTAGAGTATACTTCTGCCAAGGCAAACAGAATTTATAATGCCCTATCGAGAATGATGACCAATAGAGGCTGTGTGCGTTCCAGCCGGCGATTCTTAATAGCGAAGGCAATGAGTTCCGTAATACTGTATGTGGCACCAGTATGGATAAAGGCAATGGATATAAAAGCGTATGCTAAGCAAATAATTGCAGTGCATAGGCTTTCTGCAATCCGGGTAATAAGTGCTTTCCGGACTATATCAACCGACGCTGCTGAAGTATTAGCCAGCATGCCGCCCATTGACATCCAGGGAGATGAACTAGAGCGTTTATATCAGTTATCAACGCCTAAAACAGTATCGGTAAGAACAGAGGAGAGAAACAAGAGTACTAAAATGTGGCAGGAGCGGTGGAATTCCTCTCCCAAAGGGCGCTGGACCCATCGACTTATACCGGACATCTACTCGTGGATAGACAGACGACATGGGGACTTAGATTTCTATCTGACCCAAATACTTAGTGGACATGGATGCTTTAGAAGCTACCTTTTCCGATTCCACAATGACATTAGTCCGAACTGTCCGACGTGTACAGAGTAAATAGAAGACTCTGAACATGTATTATTTCATTGCCCTCGATTTTCGAATACAAGGGAACAGCTAAAAACCACACTCGGTGGTAGTTTTACGGTCGATAACTTGACGACACTCATGTGTCAGACGACTGATAAATGGAAAGCTGTCAGCGAAGCGTCAGCATTTATAATGACCAAACTGAGATCTATTCAACAGTCTAGGCGTCCGTCAGTCCGCGCATTAGAGGAGACCTAAATGTCTTGTCCCTCCCACGAAGTAATACCCAGCCGGTGGTTCCGTGGGAGAGATCTGAGGTGGGAGTAGGTTAGGTTTAGCGGATTAAAGTTCCGCACTTCGGCTTTCGATGCTTCCCCCTACTATAAAACAAAAAAAAACAAAAAAAAAACACAACGAACTTTTTTTGCGAATTCCACAGAAATTATGTTCCCTTGTTGTCGTTGTTCTTGCTGTGCAAAACTATGATATGTTGTTGTAAACCTTGACCCATGCGCATGCATGTTATCCTGCGTTGGATTTCTCAACAGTGCCGTGAGTGCCAAGTCGCGAGTGCGACGACTGTTTGTTTGATGACAGGAGATATTTCGTCTTGCCCTCGTTCACTGCCAGACCCATTTCTTTTGCTTCCTTGTCCAGTCTGGAGAAAGCAGAACGGCGCGGGTGTTGAGGCCGATGATATCAATATCATCGGCATACGCCAGCAGTTGTACACTCTTATAAAAGATGGTACCTTCTCTGTTGAGTTCTGCAGCTCGAACTATTTTCTCCAGAAGCAGGTTGAAAAAGTCGCACGAAAGGGAATCGCCTTGTCTGAAACCTCGTTTGGTATCGAACGGCTCGGAGAGGTCCTTCCCGATTCTGATGGAGCTTTTCGTGTTGCTCAACGTCAGCTTACACAGCCGTATTAGTTTTGCGGGGGTACGAAATTCAGACATCGCGGCATAAAGGCAGCTCCTTTTCGTGCTGTCGAAAGCAGCTTTGAAATCGACGAAGAGGTGGTGTGTGTCGATTCTCCTTTCACGGGTCTTTTCCAAGATTTGGCGCATCGTGAATATCTGGTCGGTTGTTGATTTACCAGGTCTAAAGCCACACTGATAAGGTCCAATCAGTTTGTTGACGGTGGGCTTTAATCTTTCACACAATACGCTCGACAGAACCTTATATGCGATGTTGAGGAGGCTTATCACACGATAGTGACGCAGATTGTGGGGTCTCCGTTTTTATGGATTGGGCATAGCACACTTAAATTCCAATCGTTGGGCATACTTTCGTCCGACCATATTTTGCAAAGAAGCTGATGCATGCACCTTATCAGCTCTTCGCCGCCGTGTTTGAAAAGCTCGGCCGGCAATCCATCGGCCCCTGCCGCTTTGTTGTTTTACAGGCGGGCAATTGCTATTCGAACTTCTTCATGGTCGGGCAATGGAATGTCTGCTTCATCGTCGTCGATTGGGGAATCGGGTTCGCCTTCTCCTGGCGTTGTACGTTCACTGCCATTCAGCAGGCTGGAGAAGTGTTCCCTCCATAATTTAAGTATGCTCTGGGCATCGGTAACTAGATCACCTTTGGGGGTTCTACAAGAGTATGCTCCGGTCTTGAAACCTTCTGTAAGCCGCCGCATCTTTTCGTAGAATTTTCGAGCATTACCCCTGTCGGCCAGCTTATCAAGTCTTCGTACTCACGCATTTCGGCCTCTTTCTTTTTCTGTCTACAAATGCGTCTCGCTTCTCTCTTCAACTCTCGGTATCTATCCCATCCCGCACGTGTTGTGGTCGATCGTAACATTGCGAGGTAGGCAGCCTGTTTTCTCTCCGCTGCGACACGGCACTCCTCGTCGTACCAGCTGTTCTTTTGCACTTTCCGAAAACCAATGGTTTCGGTTGCAGCTGTACGGAAGGAGTTTGAAATGCCGTCCCACAGTTCCGAGTTGTTGACGAGTGCTCTCAGAGAGCAGGAGTGCAAGCCGAGTAGAAAAACGTTCGGCTGTCTGTTGTGATTGCAGCTTCTCGACGTCGAACCATCCTTGTGTTTGTTGGCGTGCGTTTTTTGCTGCACAGAGGCGGGTGCGGATTTTGGCTGCAACAATATAGTGGTCCGAGTCGATGTTAGGACCTCGGAGCGCACGCACATCTAAAACACTGGAGACGTGTCTTCCGTCTATCACAACATGATCGATCTGGTTGGTGGTTTTTCGATCCGGAGACAGCCAGGTACCTTGATGTATCCTCTTTTGCTGGAATCTAGTACCACAGATAACCATATTTCGGGCCCCGGCGAAGTCGATCAGCCTCAACCCATTTGGGGATGTTTCCTCGTGGAGGCTGAATTTACCGACTGTAGTGCCAAAGATACCTTCTTTGCCCACCCTGGCATTGAAGTCGCCAAGCACGATTTTGACATCGTGGCGGGGGCATCTCTCATAAGTGCGCTCTAAGCACTCATAAAAGCCATCTTTGGTTACATCGTCCTTCTCTTCCGTCGGGGCGTGAGCGCAAATCAGCGATATGTTGAAGAACCTCGCTTTAATGCGGATCGTGGCTAGACGTTCATTCTCCGGAGTGAATGATAGTACTCGGCGACGGAGTCTCTCTCCCACCACAAATCCAACACCAAACTTGCGCTCCTTTATATGGCCACTGTAGTAAATGTCACAAGGACCTACTCGTCTCTGTCCTTGTCCCGTCCCTCGCATTTCTTGGACGGCGGTGATGTCAGCCTTTATCTTTACGAGGACATCTACCAGCTGGGCAGCGGCACCTTCCCAATTAAGGGACCGGACATTCCAGGCGCATGCCCTTAAATCATAGTCCTTAATTCGTTGCCATGGTCGTCATCAGAAGGGGGGTCACTTATCCGAGGCTGTCGTTTGTTTTTCATTGGGGGTGTTTTTTTACGTGGCGGGTCCCAAACCCAGCGCACAACCCTAAGTAGGGAGTATTTCGCCTTCTCACTTTAGCTCGCCTTCAAACGGATGTTCTTAGGCTACCCAGAGGATACTTGGTCAAAGACCGGAAGTCGTGAGCTGCTTGAGTCATATGTAAAAGAATCGTTTCTGGCCACTCCCAAGTGAATGGCGATCAGAGAACTTTCCTCACTTGCGTGAACTTCTACACATGACTCCAGCCTCCTGCTGCCACATTGCTATGCTTTTTATTCTCTCTTCTCTTTTTGCTGTGGTAGACGTCTCTGATAAGTTATATATTCGCGCGAATTCGCTCCCTGGATGTCAATCGGTGCCATACTGGCTAATACCTCAGCAGCGTCATTTGAGATGGTTCGGAAAGCACTTATCACTCGTATTGCTGAAAGCCTATGCACTGTGTTAATTGGTCTAGCATATGATTTTGTTTCTAGTTTTCTAATTGTTCTTTGAACTTGAGTCTTGAGTCCACTATTACCCCGAGATACTTCAACTGCGGCTGTGAAGTAATCTCACATTCTCCGATGGTCAGCGACTCCACTCCGTCGTGCATCAGGTTCCATAGCAGCGGGCCTAAAACCGAGCCTTGCGGTATTCCACTGGAGATAGTGTAGCTCTGAGTACCCTCGTCCGTCTCGTATAGCAATCTCCTATTTTGAAAATAACTCATTATAATATTTATCAAATATTGAGGAACGTGTATATCGTGTAGAGCTTTTATTATATTTGCCCACTTTGCGGAGTTGAACGTATTCTTCACATCCAGGGTTATTAGCGTGCAGTATTTTTTTCTACCATCAACAAATTCTCTTAGTGCGTCAAGAGTAGACCTCTTTTTAATAAAGCCGTATTGTCTCTCTTATAATCCGTCGGCTTTTTGGATTGCTAACTCCAAGCGGTTTCTACAATGCTTTCGCACACTTTCCCAATTGTGTCGAGCATGCAAAGAGGTCGATAAGATGAAGCTTCTTCGGGTGTCTCTTCCACGGATCAGGGAACACCTCTTCTAATATACACAAGTTCGTTGTGTAAATACTTTAGACCACCTCCTTATATGTATGTATATATGTATATTGATATCATCGGCCTCAACACCCGCGCCGTTAGTTCTGCTTTCTCCAGACTGGACAAGGAAGCAAAAGAAATGGGTCTGGCAGTGAACGAGGGCAAGACGAAATATCTCCTGTCATCAAAACAAACAGTCGTCGCACTCGCGAAAGATTTATGGTCCTTTGCGCGTTGGCCACGGCATATATCGCATTCGATGGAACGATGAGCTGTACGAGTTATTCGACGACATTGACATAGTTCAGCGAATTAAAAGACAGCGGCTACGCTGGCTAGGTCATGTTGTCCGGATGGATGAAAACACTCCAGCTCTGAAAGTATTCGACGCAGTACCCGCCGCGGGAAGCAGAGGAAGAGGAAGACCTCCACTCCGTTGGAAGGACCAAGTGAAGAAGGACCTGGCCTCGCTTGGAATATCCAATTGACGCCACGTAGCGAAGAGAAGAAACGACTGGCGCGCTGTTGTTGACTCGGCTATAGTCGCGTAAGCGGTGTTTACGCCAGTAAAGAAGAAGAAGACATATGTATATATATTTTGTGTCCGTAAGTCCTATAGCGTATCCTTATAAGTGGATCTTTTTGTACTTGTTCTTAAGCGCAAGTGAGAGCTCGGTTTAGAGATCATTGAACTTTATAACTTCATATGTTTGTAGGTTTTACACAATTCTGCTTGCTTTTGTTGTTTTAAAAACAACGGATAATGCGGGATATATAGTATACCAATGTGAACTTTAAATCGATGTATGTACGTGTCTACTTTGTGAATACACATGTTTTTGGTAGAAACATTTATTTGAGAATATTAAGAGTTACTACAAAACTACCGGCGCTTCATAACCTACTGATATTGCGACAAATTTAATACTTGTGACGATTCAATAACAATTTTGATTTTATAATTTTATTTTATTTTAAATTTTAATCGATGTAAATGGGGTATATTTTGCAGATGTTATTCCGCGTTTATGTACAGTGGACCAATAAAGTTTACATACACCTAGTTCTATTAAATTACGACACGTTTATTTGTTGTTGTTATAAAATGAATAAATTTTTATTTTTTTTTAACCATTTCAAAAGATGGTAACTTAATAAATATTGCAAAGTAGTGTGTAATCGGTTGTTAATAGCAGCCCAAATCAATTTCCAACAGGATACCGACTAAAAATTGTATTCAACTCTTCTTCGTTTTCGTTTACATAAGTCAGCTTATTGTGTGGAGATAGCATCCCTGAGAGCATATTTAAATTTGTCGACTTAACACCGTAGTTTACGACACTGCGCCTGTACCATTCCTCGCAACACGGTGTTTACAAATGCTTAGCGATGCTAATACAACTAAATATTCACTCGGTTCATTGGCCATTAAAAGAGACTTTTATGTCAATGATTTATTGAGAGGATCTGAAAATTTTGAATCTGTAGATCTTATAAGAAGTGAAGTAATTAAAATATTAAAATCGGCTGGATTCACCTTAACGAAGTGGTTTTCGAACCACCCTAAATTTTTCGACAGTAATTGCTTTGAAAAGTCATAAAGTTTGAATGACAAAAATTCAACTAAAACACTAGGAATCCATTGGTTGCCGAAAGAGGATTTGTTTTGGATGTCAACTTTAATGATCTGCAAGCCACTGAACGGAACATATTGTCAGTCTCCGCTCAATTTTTCGATCCTCTTGGATTATTAGCCCCACTAGTTACCAAAGCAAAAATCTTATTGCAAGAGCTTTGGATTCAAGAACTAGATTGGGATAAGTCGATTCCACCTCGACACTAGCTGGCAGAATTTCAAAGCCAACTACTGCAGCTCTCGTCAATTAGCATTCCTCGGTATGTAAACCTGGAGTTGTCTGCCATATGCCAAATCCATGGTTTCTCCGAGCGTAGGATGCTGCACATACATACGAAGCCAACTTGCTTACGGTGTCAAATGTATGCTGCTTACTGCAAAGTCTAGAGTGGCTCCGCTGAAGACCAAGTATCTTCCGCGTCTCGAGCTCTCGGCAGCACATCTTCTTGCCAAATTATGGTCACGAGTTGCACCAATGTTGAGTCGACGATTCGCAAAAATTACATTTTGGACAGAGTCTGAAATTGTATTGCACTGGATTAAAACACATCCATCTTCACTACAAACCTTCTTCGCAAACAGAGTATCCGAAATCCAAGAATTGACTGACAATGTACATAGCGGCCAACAAAACAAAAATCCTACGGATCAACTGTCTCGGGGTCGTAACGTGGATGAATTGAATAATTCTATATGGTTTGGTGGTCCACAGTTCTTCCAAGAAGACCCCGCTTTATGGCCAATTAACACTCACTTCCAGCCCTCCCAGAAAACGAAGACTTAGAGAAGAAAAAAACGCTGTCACATTTTCTTCCAATGTGAAAGATAACCCTATAATTGAACTGATTGAAAAATTCTCTTCTCATCAAAAGTTGCTTCGTGTGGTCGCATATTTATTACGATGGATCGGACGACCACAAATGCCTACTGTGGGAAGATCTTTGACTGCAGACGGATTAAACTTGAGTTTTTTGAAAATTGTCCAGGTGATTCAACATTCTGAGTTTGCGAGTGAAGTCCAAAATCTGACTAAAGGCATGACGCTATGCGCAAACTTGCAAAAGCTCAACCCGTTCTTGCATGAGCACTCGGATATGTCGCTTTAATTTAAATTAATCCGAGAAGGTGGTCTCCCATACGATGCCAAATTCCCATTATAACTGAATAAAAATTCGCATTTCGTTATCACTTACTTACGGTTTACTGGGGCAAAAGGGTTGGTTGCGCTTCTTCGAGAACGCTAATGGCTAATTAATGCCAGAGAAGATTACAGTCGAACCGCAAGAAACTGTACACACTGCTTTCATTACAAGCCGAAGTTGCAAGCCCAAATAATGGGAAATTTTCCAATTGAAAGACTTCGAGCGTTACGACTTTTTCTAATATGTGGTCCCATATATACAACTTTAAAAACATGTGTTCGACCACCTGTAAAAACATATAGGCTATATATGTAGTTGGTGCTAGTTTTCGTTTGCTTCACTTCAAAAGCAGTACATTTAGAACTCGTCTCGGACCTATCTATTAATTCTTTAATTTTCACCCTCAAAATGTTTATTGGTCGCCGAGGGATGCCACAGAAAATATTCAGCGACAACGCAACCAACTTTGTCTGCGCCGACCGCAAGCTGCGCGAGCTGAAGGAGGCCGTTCTTGCGCAAGCCCCAGAACTAATGGGATTCGCCCCCGAAGAAGGATTCAGCTTCGGCTTTATATCACCCAGGGTTCCTCATTTTGGCGGATTATGGGAGGCGGCGGTGAAGTCCGCCAAGCATCTGGTCGTTCGCGCACTCGGCAACGCTCTACTCACGACAGAGCCATCCTCAATTCTTGTAGCTCAACGACCTCGTCCTCGTCCACGAAGACAACGTGCCGCTGCAGTAGTGGGTAATCGGACGCTTCGTCGCAACCGTCGAAGGCCAAGACGGCTAGCTACGAGTGGCAGACGTGGCAACCAAGGCCGTCACCTTTAAGCGCCCTATTCATAAACTCGCGTTACTGCCGATGGATATTGAAGGATCCTGATCCTGTCAAGGTGGCCGATGTTGCGTTAATCGACTCATACATGTCCAAAGCTGAAATGAAGAAGCATTAAGTTAAAATTAAATACATTTTTTAAACATCACATTTGAAGTTTTCTTTTTATTTTTTTTTTTTAAATACTTAACCTAGCAATATTAATCTGATTCATCTTAATCTGTTACTATAAGTTAACAAAATGAATTATACTCACCTCTTTTTTATACAAAAATGCATACTTACATTCCAACTGCTTTATCTCGTTATCTTGGTTTTGGGATAAGTGAAATATGAACTGGAATAAAGAATTTTAATTGTAGGTACTTAGACTGAAATCGAGATCGCACAAGTTTCTATTTTTTCGCTAATTTTTCGTCGCAACTTTCGCAAGTTTATATTTAAAAAAAATATTAAACAAACACGCATCCTAGAACAATTTTAGCTCTCAAAAATGCTTGACAAATTTCACGTACTCTTATAACCGCTCGTTGGAATCAACACCAATTGCTTATCTCCTGCGTATGGTCAACGCATTCCTCTCTTTGAAAGCTTTAGCATTCTTGATCGCGTCCTCAATACAAAAGCACGACTAAGACACTTCCTTTCGCGCTACAAGTGTCAGAGGTCGAAGATTGTAACAGCTGAAGTATACGAAAGAGAGAGATGATGAGATGTAACTCGCGCAACAGCTATTACGCTTTTGATAAAGATTGAAGCTTGCCTTAACTCATGATCAATAGTAACTTTAAATGATGACCCAGTAAGAGGATTATTCTAAGCGCCAAGCGATCAATCAATTGTCGTCCTGAGGCACCGCTGCCAAATATACCACACAAGGGACACTATTACTAGCAGCGATTGCAGGGAATGTTTGAGAACATTATTTATCTCTATTTTGTTACTAGCATTTGGCTATATGAATATGTTCGTACCTACAGCTACGCCGACTACCTTCTTTACACATGAACTCCGCTAACTTATGCTCTATTCCTGGAAATAATTAGTTTATATATATGTATATGTAAATACATATGTTAAGTATAAGCGTATCTCTTCGCACCTACAGTCTGTCAAGTAAGAGCGTGGTCGTGTTAGTTTATAAAAAAAAACTCTTTTATGAAACTTTCTTATTTATACATGCATTGTACACATTACAAACAATGATGCAAATTGGTCAATAATATGTCGAGTCACCACCGGCGTCGATAATTGCCTGGCATCTCCGAGGCATGCTTTCTACTAATTTGACGGCATATTCTAGTGGCAAAGATCTCCAGATCTAAAGAATTTCCTAAGTGTATATGCGTCTTCCGCGAAGCTTCTGTTTAATATATGCCCACACATTTTCAATAGGGTTTGCATCGGGCGACTGCGACGGCCAATCCAACGATGCCAGATTGAGTTTTCCACTGAGTACAGAGCTTGCTGCGGTGCTTAGGATCCTTGTCCTCATGGAAAATCCAATCTTCATTTTTTTTTTTTGATGAACCATCGTTTGGCAGATAGTAGTAAAGCCTTTTTGTAGATTTTTATCATTTCCTTGGCATTTAGGTTGTCAGTAAAGAGGTAAAAGTGCCGAATCCCTGCTTTGAGAAGCAGCCGTAAGGATGCACCTTTATTCCGTGTTTTACGGTCCGCTGAACAGGCCTATTGGTGGAAGTTGACCAGGCTCGCGTGAGGACAGAACGTGTCCATATAGAACATTCATAATTCATAAATTTTCCTATCGAACCACGTTCTGGTAAATCATCGACATTTTTAGCCACTATATATCACTGTATCCACTTCTGTGCAAATGCCTTCGACTTTCTCATATATTTAGCAGCCGCTGATTGCGACATTTTGGGACCTTTCGGATGGATGCAAAAGAACACAGATTCGTAGCGCGACGCGTACTTAGCACTCATGGCGTTTAACGTGATTCTCTTTCAAAAGATGTACAACAATTGAACCTTTGTTGACAATGCATCAAGGACAAAGCTTCCCTCTATCGGCTCGCGAAGGAATTAGAGCGAAGTCTTTCATTAAGTATTGGTAAAGTCGAACACGCTATTACTTGACAGACTGTATATAAACTACATAGCCTGCTGGTGTGCAATTATTTTTTCAATTTGGTACATGGCTTAATTTACATTTACTTTCGCATTTGACCCATGTTAATGTAAGTTTGTAATGCACATGAATTTCGGGCATTTAGCAACACTGCTCAAAAATGGCCGATTTTTGCTATTTTTTGACAGACGCCGCTTGAAGTCTGCCGCCTCCTTTGTGTTTACAGCATCAGAGGTAAGCAGTTTTTAATTGCTAATTAAATTATGTGCAAGTATATTAGCAAAAACAAATTTGTATATTTTTAGATGGCAGAAAATAAACAACGTGCAAGTTGCTATCCATTTTTCCAATATTCTTAACTTTCTCGTACACTTTTTTCGTATTACAATCAATTACTGCTTTTAAAAAGTACCAGAATTTGTATTAATAATTTCTCTTATAATATTTTCACTTTTTTTTTTCAATAAATAAACAAATTTCACAATCAGCTGTCTAAATGCATAAGTCTGCCGTCTGTCACTATGAAATTTCAATGGGCATTAGCGTTGCTTAATGCGTATTAATTTTGCTTGTCTGTCAGGGCTGCTAGTTAAACTGCAGCTTAGTAAAGAGCTATAGTCATAAACTGAAATAACAAGTAATAAGCATTAAGTTTTTTGAATTAGAAATAAAGATAAGTGTCTATAGACTAGTAAATTCGGACTTTTATTGATCCAATTATCAATCTCAGGATTGAGTTTTACGTAAACGATTTGTCGAGAAAATCGGTGCAATACTCATCATTTCATCGTAATATTTTAAGAAACATAGCTAATATTGATGATGGAGTCATTTGTAGAGGGAGGATGGAGTCATGTGTAGAAGTTCACGCAAGTGCGGAAAGTTCTCTGATCGCCATTCACTTGGGAGTGGCCAGAAACGATTCTTTTACATATGACTTAAGCAGCTCACGACTTCCGGTCTTTGACTAAGTAGCCTAAGAACATCCGTTTGAAGGCGAGCTAAAGTAAGAAGGCGAAATATTCCCTACTTAGGATTGTGCGCTGGGTTTGGGACCCACCACGTAAAAAAACACCCCCAATGAAAGGAAACAACAAGCCTCGGATAAGTGACCCACCTTTTGATGACGACCATGGCAAACGAATTAAGGACTATGATTTGAGGGCATGCACCCGGAGTGTCCCTTAATTGGGAAGGTGCCGCTGCCCAGCTGGTTGATGTCCTCGTGAAAATAAAGGCTGACATCACCGCCGTCCAAGAAATGCGATGGACGGGACAAGGACAGAGACAAGTAGGTCCTTGTGGCATTTACTACAGTGGCCATATAAAGGAGCGCAAGTCTGGTCTTGGATTCGTGGTGGGAGAGAAATGTATGCTGCTTACTGCAAAGTCTAGAGTGGCTCCGCTGAAGACCAAGTCTCTTCCGCGTCTCGAGCTCTCGGCAGCACATCTTCTTGCCAAATTATGGTCACGAGTTGCACCAATGTTGAGTCGACGATTCGAAAAAATTACATTTTGGACAGATTCTGAAATTGTATTGCACTGAGTAAAAACGTATCCATCTTCATTACAAACCTTTGTGGTAAAAAGAGTGTCCGAAATCCAAGAATTGACTGACAATGTACATAGCGGCATGTGCCAACAAAACAAAATCCTACGGATCAACTGTCTCGGGGTCGTAACGTGGATGAATTGAATAATTCTATATGGTTTGGTGGTCCACAGTTCTTCTTAGAAGACCCCGTTTTATGGCCAGTTAACACTCACTTCCAGCCCTCCCAGAAAACGAAGACTTAGAGAAGAAAAAAACTCTGTCACATTTTCTTCCAATATGAAAGATAACCCTATAATTGAACTGATTGAAAAATTCTCTTCTCATCAAAAGTTGCTTCGTGTGGTCGCATATTTATTACGATGGATCGGACGACCACAAATGCCTACTGTGGGAAGATCTTTGACTGCAGACAGATTAAACTTGAGTTTTTTAAAAATTGTCCAGGTGATTCAACATTCTGAGTTTGCGAGTGAAATCCAAATTCAGACTAAAGGCATGACGCTATGCGTAAACTTGCAAAAACTCAACCCGTTCTTGCATGAGCACTCGGATATGTCGCTTTCATTTAAATTAATCCGAGAAAGTGGTCTCCCATACGATGCCAAATTCCCATTAATACTGAATAAAAATTCGCATTTCGTTATCACTTACTTACGGTTTACTGGGGCAAAAGAGTTGGTTGCGCTTTTTCCAGAACTAATGGCTAATTAATGCCAGAGAAGATTACAGTCGAACCGCAAGAAACTGTACACACTGCTTTCATTACAAGTCGAGGTTGCAAGACCAAATAATGGGAAATTTGCCAGTCGAAAGACTTCGAGCACTACGGCCCTTTCTTATATGTGGCGTAGATTTTTGTGGTCCGATATACACAACTCTAAAAATACGCTTTCAACCACCCTTAAAAACATATATTGCAGTTTTAGTTTGCTTCACTTCAAAAGCAGTACATTTAGAATTAGTTTGAGCTGAAAGAGGCATTACTTACCCAGTCGGCAGAAGTGAAGGGATTCGCCGCAGAAGAAGGATTCAGCTTCACCTTTATACCACTGAGGGCGCCGCACTACGACGGGTTATGGGAAGCCGCGGTGAAGTCTGCCAAGCATCACGTCGTTCGCGTAATCGGCAACGCTCTACTGACCGCAGAGGAACTGTCAACACTGTTGACAGAAGTGGAGGCCATCCTCATTTCTCGGGCCCTAGCCCCGTTGAGCCAGGACCCCAACGATGGCGAGGCACTAACCCCATTGCATTTACTGATAGAGTGCTCCCCACGAGCATTACCTCCAGAGAAGGTGTCAGTGGACCCAATTCGTTGTTGCGAGAGATGGCAACTTGTTTGCTCTCTCAAGCAACAGTTTAGGTGACAGTGGTTCAAAACATATCTGACGGGCCTTCAGGAACGCAACAAATGGCTGCACCCCACTTGCAATCTGCAGCTGAACGTTCACGAGAACAACGTGCCGCCACAGCAGTGGGTACTCGGACGCGTCGTCGCAACCGTCGAAGGGCAAGACGCCAAGGTGCGAGTCGCAGAAGTGGCGACTAAGGCGGGCACAATCAAGCGTCCAATCTACAAGCTGGCCTTGCTTCCAATGGAGGGTGAAGGAAATAAATACTGTCGAGGTGGCCGGTGTTGCGTCAAGCGACATATCCACAAGTATATCTAAAACAAAAATAATGAAATGAATTGGAAAATATTGAATTGTTACAATTATTAAAGAAAATCTATTATAAAATACTTACCTTAATAATGCATTCATAATACCAATCAACTACTTACCTTAATACTTACCATAATCTCTTACAATATTGAACGAAAAGTTGAAGATGATTATACTTACCCCTTTTTAATACATATTGTTACAAAAAGTAGTATTAAGTTGTATTTGTATTGCTATATGCATCCCTTATTATGAACAATAGTTGTAGGTATATGGAATAGCATTTGTCTTGTTGTAGACATCTGGCGCCGCGGCTGTCTGCTTGCGTCTGGCGCCGTATAGTATTATGTTCTGGTAAT
The DNA here is from genome assembly GCA_027475135.1 of Bactrocera correcta. NCBI lineage: Eukaryota > Metazoa > Arthropoda > Insecta > Diptera > Tephritidae > Bactrocera > Bactrocera correcta. The sequence goes on from CM050326.1 coordinate 73,366,806, forward strand.
TTCCAGACGCGATATTCTAGAAGGACACGTCGGCATCAGCGAGAAGTGCGTGGCTATATAAGCCGTGGCAGCGCGAACGTAATCGATCAGTGCTAAGAGTAAACTGCTATAGTGTAGACGAGTTGTGAAATAAAGAGTAGTTGAATTAAATTAAACAGTTGTAGTTTTATTTGTCAATCCAGAGATACGAACCTAACAAAGTGAACTAGCAAGCAGTAAAATCGTAACAATTGGTGTCAGAAGTGGGATTGTCAAATAATCCAAATTCAAGATGGTTAAATTCGGAGAATTGAGAATTCAGCAATTAAAAAAGGAACTGGAGGAGCGTAATTTGCCGATAAGCGGGCAAAAGGCGGATCTGCAGGCACGATTACGTGAAGCAATGGAAGCGGATGGAATTAATATGGACGAGTTCGAATTTGTTGGGCCAGAAACTTCTACAAAGGTAGAAGAGAAAGTAGAAGAACATCGAACATCATCAAGTGTAGACATGAACACGTTGTTAGTGGCTATTAAGCAAATGGCAGAAAATGCAGTGCAAACAGAAAATCGTCTGGCACAGCAAATAGCTGAAAATACATCGCAGTTAAAGTCTTGCCTTACACAACAAATGACTGAAAATAATACGCAGTTAGAAAAGCGTTTGGTACAACAGATTACAGAAAATAATACACAAGTGCAAGAGAAATTTTCAAAATTTGAAGACGAATTAAGCACAATAAAAAATGACGAAGAAAATTTAAGTTCAGAATTTCTTCAACTGAGTAATCGTGTGCGAGAACTGCAACTACATGGCCCTGCACCATCAACAAATAATCAAAGATTGAAGGCACCCACATTCGATGGAAGTATTCCATTTCAAATTTTCAAACTTCAGTTTGAAAAGACAGCAATGGCCAATAATTGGAATGTAGCGGACAAGGTGGCGTCCTTGTTTGTAGCATTGAAAGGACCTGCGGCAGAAATCCTTCAGACTATTCCAGACTGTGAATGGGACAACTATGAGGCATTGATGAGTGCGATAGAAAGACGATATGGTAGTGAGCACCGGAAACGAATATACCAGATCGAACTGCAAAATAGGGGTCAGAAAATGAACGAGTCATTGCAAGAGTTCGCAACTGAAATAGAACGACTGGCTCATTTGACAAATGCAGATGCACCTGTGGATTACATTGAGAGGGTAAAAATTCAATGTTTCATAAATGGAATTCGTGATGTGGACACCAAACGCGCCACATATGCATTGCCAAAAAGAACGTTTGCTGAAACGGTTTCGCACGCCCTCACACAGAAAACAGCTTTCCTACTAAGTAAACCAGCACACAAGGTACAAAGGGTTGAAATGGAACAACCGGCGCTGATGGAAGAAATATTGAAGACTCTGAAGACAATTGCTGCACCGCGAGTAAATACAACAGGCAGATGTTTCAACTGTGGAAAAGCGGGTCACTTTGCCCGAAATTGCAATATAAAAGTAAACCCATCAAAACGGAAACAACCAACAGATAACGAGAACGAAGCATCCACATCTCACAAGTCGTTAAACGAAACGGAACATCGAAAGGGGATTCACCACAAAAATGCGGATGCATTATCACGTCGCCCTTGTCCACTGGAATGTAAACATTGCTCCAAATCAGAGGGAAAAGAAGGTATAATCGACGTGCGATTACTGAATATAGAACCTGAAGATGATTGGACTCCTCATCGCATCAGAATCAATCAGCTGGAGGACCCTGATCTTGCAAAGCTGGTAATGGCCAAAGAAAATGGGGTACGACCACTAAAGAAACAAATAAGTAACGAGAGTCCAACGGCAAAAGCATATTGGGCCCAATGGAACAGCATAAACCTCGTTAATGGATACCTTCATCGTACCTGGGAAAGCGAAGATGGCAAACAGTCTCGTCTGCTGATCATAGTACCGAAGTCCATGATCCCGAAAGTATTGAAAGAATATCACAATGGACCTAGTGGAGGGCACCTTGGGATTACAAAAACTATTGAGAAGATTAAACAACGGTTCTACTGGATCGGTTGTCGAGATTCCATAGCAGAATGGATAAGTAATTGCGTAGAGTGCATGGCAGCTAAAGGTCCTAAAGCCAAGAGTCGCGGTAGGCTACAACAGTACAACGTGGGATCACCATTTGAACGAGTCGCAATGGATGTTGCAGGTCCGTTCCCAACCAGTACGGCCGGAAACAAATATCTACTGGTTGTCATGGACTATTTCAGTAAATGGCCAGAAGTATATGCCTTACCAAACCAAGAAGCGAAGACAATAGCCGAAGCGTTTGTAGAAAATTGGATAACAAGGTTCGGAGTGCCCGTCGAATTACACTCAGATCAAGGCAGGAATTTCGAATCTTCCATTTTCCAAGAAGTCTGTACATTATTGGGCATCCACAAGACACGGACAACAGCGTTACATCCACAATCAGATGGAATGGTGGAGATATTCAACCGAACGCTCGAAGAACATCTGCGGAAAATTGTTGATAAAGATCAACGGAATTGGGACAAGTGCATCCAGATGTTCCTGCTGGCGTATCGTTCAGCGAAGCACGAGACAACTGGTTACACGCCAGCAAAGATTATTTTCGGATCTGATCTGCGGCTCCCTGCTGATCTTAAGTTTGGAACGAATCCTACAGCTGTAAGAAATGATGGAGATTATTGTTCTGCCTTAAAGGAAGAAATGAATGAATTGCATCTAATGGTAAGACAGCACACGCATCTGATGAGCAATAAGATGAAGGACCGGTTCGATCAAGCGGCAAATTCAAAAGGTTTTTAAGAAGGTGATCTGGTCCTGTTGTACAATCCACTTCGAAAGAAAGGCTTGTCCCCGAAATTGCAGACAGCCTGGGAAGGACCCTATATGGTGATGAAACGACTTAATGACGTGGTATACCGCATACAAAGAAATGGGAAAGCACGATGTAAAATGAAAGTAGTGCATTTGGAGAGGCTCGCCCCATTTGGTTCAAGAGGATTTGTGCCTAATCGGGACGATTAGGCTTTAGTGGAGGGCAGTGTTACAAAAAGTAGTATTAAGTTGTATTTGTATTGCTATATGCATCCCTTATTATGAACAATAGCTGTAGGTATATGGAATAGCATTTGTCTTGTTGTAGACATCTGGCGCCGCGGCTGTCTGCTTGCGTCTGGCGCCGTATAGCATTATGTTCTGGTAATTTCCAGACGCGATATTCTAGAAGGACACGTCGGCATCAGCGAGAAGTGCGTGGCTATATAAGCCGTGGCAGCGCGAACGTAATCGATCAGTGCTAAGAGTAAACTGCTAAAGCGTAGACGAGTTGTGAAATAAAGAGTAGTTGAATTAAATTAAACAGTTGTAGTTTTATTTATCAATCCAGAGATACGAACCTAACAAAGTGAACTAGCAAGCAGTAAAATCGTAACAATATTTATATTACCACTAGTTTAAGATTTCGGCTTAGCAATTAGATTAAGTGAAATAAAGATTTCTATTGTAATTGAATATTTTCGCTTCTCAAAAACGCTTGAGAATTTTCATTGTTTATGAATGTAAGTATATACATATTTTTACTTATTTTACTTTAGACCTACTTGGAAACCGAGCACCCAAAAATAATATCGGTAACGAGCTGTGTTCGTACCTTAGTGGTAGTGTAGAAATTCAAAATACTTAAAAGTTATTTTTGAAATTCCCAATCTAAATTTTTTCAGCAGTGACATCATTGGCTAATGTTTCAAAAAATGAGAGTTTTGACAGCTTTATCATGAATCACAGAGTTTATATCAATTTATCTATGGTAACAATTACGTTGTCCATATGGCGGGCCCATACACGACACACATGTGCGTTCGATCTGTGTGAATTCGTTTCGCCATACACTACACACAAATCCATTTTGCGTTCGTTCTTCACACAGTGAAAATGTGCGACAGGCAAGGGAACATTTCTTCGGATTTTTTTCTAATGTAGCACTTTTATCTATTTCCTTGCATTTCGTTAATAAGTAATTCAAACTTTTGTTTTTCTCAATTTTATTTATATATTTATCACTTTTCATTTGCCAAATTGCCTATTCATTTTTTATAAGATCATTAAATTCTAATACGAAATCTTTATTAAGAAGGGAGCCTGCTTTACAAGCTTCCAACAATCGATTTTTTTTTTTTGCGTAAATCTCTTTAAAAATTATTTAACAATATTTCCCCAAAATTATAGATTGGAATTCGAAATATTGTCGAAGGTAGAAGGGAAACAGTGACCGAGCGTCCAACAGATATACGGACGCCTGGGCAAAAAGCGAAAACTTTGAAGCGTGATTTCTCGGTTTATAGTTTTAACGATTATTCTTAATTGGTGGGCGGGATAGAAAAGAGATTCAACGTCGTATGGAATCAGGGAAAAATTTATTACCATTATCATCTATGTATGTAAACTAAAAAAAATTAAGAAATGTCAAGTTTGAACATATTTTTAAACAACACAAAGTACAATTTTTTTTGGTCAAAACCACTTTTTTCAAATTGAAATAAAACTGAAAAAATTTACACTTTTTTGCATTCTCTTAGTTTAACTAGAAGATAAATTATTAAAAAATATGAATCTCTTTCCGTCCGAAAAATACACATGCGAGACGCATCGGGCAATTGCTTTTTAAAGGCAGAATATCAAAGATTTCGTATCGAAAAAATTTCTGAAGGATGTTCAAATATATAACTATAAAGCCAAGATATTTCGCTTGAGTTAACTATTTCTTTCACTCTCAAAAAAAAACCTCAAAAAATCGATTTTTTGAAGCCTCTAAAGCAGGCTCCCCCTTAACACCTGCCATTTGTCCGCGATCTTACTGTTCGGCGACACGAGAGAAATGAGATTTTGTGGGCACACTTGTGCGCACACCGACCGTAAAGAATCAAACATATTCGCGAACATGGATCGAGACGCCCGAGACCATACACGAGTAAACCGCATGCGCACACATACTGATCGAACGCACTAGTTTGCCGTGTATGGGCACTTTAAGGCCCATTTTCTCAATGTCTCGTTAGCAGCCATTAGTCAGTTAAGTTTTGGTTAAAAGAAGGTTTTTTCCGAAAAAGGAGTCTTGACATTACAATAAGTTTATGTTAAAGTTATAAGTACAACTCAATTATTCGGTTGATCCTGGCACCTGTTTACGCAATGAAAGAGGAACGAAAAATTCATCTGTAAGACGTGTATGTTTAAAATTGATTGATCGATTGAAAACACAAATGTGTCGTGTATAGTTAATTTAACTACTAGAATTAACTGTAATGTGCTGAGCACACTGAACGCGACACGACATGGCAGCACGACAGTGAATGCGTTATGAATCGTTCTACATGAACATTTGTGAGAAGACCGGCATGTACACAAGACAACACAGCTCTCCATTTTGCATGTACACAATTTCGTTTTGGCTATACTATCCTTTCACTTCAATGAAATTTTAATATTTTGTTGAAAGTGACATTTTTTATGCAAAAAATAGGTATAGGTAAATTTAATTATTTGTAATTATCAATAGTTATTACAAATGATATAACAGAGCTATTTTATACTTTTATTTGTAAAATAATAGGTTTGTTAGAGCATTGAACAATTTTACATAAATTTTTACTGTCGTCGGCAAATTTAAGTATATTTTGAAGTTAGCGTGAGCGACAACTGTCGACCTGCAGCCGTGTAAAATATCTGTGTCCTGAAGAACGTGTGTATTTTAATATTTGACAGATGTCGCCTACAGTCTGTCGTGCTCAATGTGTTCAACACCTTATTCTAAAACATGGTCTAAACGATGGTTAGACTAGAAGTGATTAACTGTCAGACGTGAATACATGTTTTGTGTAAATTACTTGTTTCGATTCATATTTGACCACTACAAACTTGTTATTATCAAAATCCAATTGCTGAATTTTTATGAAGTTTAATATGGATGAGGAAAGGATGTGGAAAAGCATGTTAGCAAAGTTACAGGAATTGAAAGTTAGTCCACCCACCGAACATGAAAGCAGGTAATTAAATACAAATAAAAGATAACGTAAACAAAATGAGTAAATGAGATTATTTTTATGACAATGTGAATTGGAATGATTGTTATGCATAAAAATTCCGATTTCCTTGGCGCCGCGAACTAAAGGTACCGGAAAGATTAAAAAATATGGTAAATGTTCAGCAGAACGGCTTTTCCGAAAACGTGCTCTAATTTTCACGGGAAATGCCTTAAAATACTCGTTTTGGGGAATGTGCTATTATTCAAAAGTTCCATTCATTACCTTTCAAATGAGGGGGGTAGCAAGCCCCCAGCCCCCTCCCCCTTTGCACAAAAGCTCTTCAAAATGAGATACTATACTAAACATTCCCCGTGCATGATAACCGAAAAATTTAACCACTATATGCCCAAAACTCATATTTTAAATATAATAATATATATATCGTCGCCTAAAATACAAACCAATGTATCATCAAAAATAAATGGAAATCACTGAAAGATATATTAACCAAAATTTATCCATTTTATAACGAAAACTTAAATTTTGTTTCAATATTGGATATAAAGTCGTTATATTTTTTGGTTATTATACACTCAAACTCATATTTTAAATACAACAATATATAAGTATATCGTCACCTAAAATACAAACCAATGTATCATCAAAAATAAATGGAAATCGCTGACAGATATAATAACCAAAATTATCCAATTTATAACAAAAACTCAAATTTTGTTTCAATATGAGTGCATGATAACCAACAATTATAACCACTTTATAACAAAAAATCGATATATATTTTTATTTTTAACGCAGAAAGGAGTACTACACGAAAGTACTTCAGTCACCCCGGGTATTCGCTCTTAATATTATAATATTATCACACGATTTTTACTTATCTGTGTTTATTAAATATAAATCACATATTATTCACATATTCATATATGTATGTATGTATAATAGTATATGGAAAAGTGGCACGATTACGGTTTTTCCGGCGCCGCGATTTTATGGTACTAATGGATAGAGGAGGTCCTCAGGATTAAAAAATGTATACACATATACCGTCCTCAGACTCAGGGTTATTTTTTTTTAGCGCGGCCGAAGGCCGCCAGTACAGAAAGTAGTTCGACACAAAGGAACTGTGAAAACCCCGGTGTTCGATCGATGAGGGTTATTTTTTTTGAAGCGCGGCCGAAGGCCGCCAGTGCAGAAAGTAGTTCGACACAAAGGAATGTTATTTTTTATCTTTATTTATTAATTAACATAAGATACAAAAATCATTTTGTATCATTTTCTTTATAAATGTTAAATAGAAAAATTTTTCATAGTTTTTTTAAAACACAATATGTGGCAACACTGGTAATTGTAATGACATGTGAAGAAAAACAAAACAAAACAAAATAGAACTAAATTGCATGTAAAATTGTGGAACTTTAAAGTGAAATAACTCGGAAACTATGAGTCTGAGGATGGTATATGTGTATACATTTTTTAATCCTGAGGACCTCCTCTATCCATTAGTACCATAAAATCGCGGCGCCGGAAAAACCGTAATCGTGCCGCTTATTTCACTGCTTAGAGTGTATATTTGAATATACATAGTAAAAAACGTGAAAAAATTAGTGAAGTTTAGTATTTTGAAAAATATTAGTTATTTTTACATTATTTTTGGATTTTCCTCCTTTGGAGAAGCTCCCCTAACCGAACATACCCCATCTTTACGGAAATTCGGTTTTTTTGAACTCAATGCAGAAAAGGTGTATTTTATTTAAAGATTTAAAAAGAAATTAACAATCAAAAGTAATTAAAAAATTTACTAGTGGTTTTTATAATTCATAAGTAATATACATATGTGCGTGAAAATGTATCCATTATTGGTTTGGTACAATGCACAACAGATAAAAATACACTAGCATATATTTAGAAATTTGCAAAAAATAGCATTTTTTAAAGTGAATTTGTGGAAAAATTTGTGAACCGATTTTTATTAAATGTGTTTTAAAATAAAGTTCGATAATTTGCATACATGCGTGTTTAAAATTTTCAATTTGATTCTCTCGTTTAGGTACAGTGAGCCAAAGTTAACCGGCGCGATACTAAACTCAACCCCTCGTTTTTAGTTCTACTTTACGAATATGTTAGGCGCGTGGTTTTAAAAACAATATTTTCTTTGTTTTAATAGAAAAAATTCACTTTTGCACTGTATACGGCTTTAGATGTTAAAATTATATTTTCTATCAATTATATTTACGTAATTATTGACGTTTTTTAATTAATTAATTAGAGAAATGGTTTTTATTGTTATTTTTATAAAAATATGAAAAACTCTACAATCACTTCACTTCAACGAAAATGGCAAGGTTATGTTCGAAATTACGGCATCGCTGTTGTAAATTCGAATAGCCACTATTGATTCATGATCGTTTGATGATGATGATCGTTGATCGTTTTCGAATTATCGATATTCGAGACTGATCGAGAATTGGTGAAAATGAGAAATACATAATAGGAAAATTTATAATTCATTATTATTGCAGAAAGAAAAAGAATTTGGACACAGAAGAATTATGAACACCGGGGTTTTGGACCGACCAGGGATATTTTTTTTCGAGCGCTTTCCTATTATGTATTTCTCATTTTTACCAATTCTCGATCAGTCTCGTATATTGAGAATATCGATATTTTAATTTATTTTTATTTTTCCAATTATTATTATTTTTTTATTATGTATTTCACGTTTTTACCAATTTTCTTTCAGACTCGAATATTGAGAATATCGATATTTTAATTTCTTTTTAGTTTTCCAAATAAAAAAACTCTTCTATTATATATCTCTCATTTTTATCAATTCTTGTTTAGTCTCGAATATCGAAAGTATCAATATTTCTAACCCGATCACTGTTTGTATCACTAGTGCTCAATTGAATTTCGAACAGTGATGCCATTTGTAGCGTAAATATTGTGCAAAATCGTAATATTTTTTATTGTTTTTATTGAAAAAAAACATAAAATTGGATAACGCGCCATACATATTCGTGAATCGGAATTAAAAACGAATTTTTGAAGACATTTCCCGTCAAAATTGGTACACGTTTTCGGAAAAGCCGCTCTGCTGAACATTTACCAAAAATATATAGGGTTATTCGACTTTAAAAATCAAAAATTCCGGGAAAACTTTAATATACCGTCCTAAGATTTCCTGAATAAAATGGATACGGTCCTATAAAGGAGGATAAAGAATATAAAAAAATTACAGTTTTGAAGATTTGCTTTTAAAGATAAAAATTACCACTATTTGATTTACTTATTTTTTCATTTAAAATTGGTTTTACACTTACATTTTTCGTTTTTATGTTGACTAACACTATTAAATCGTTTGTACATTTTTTTTACATAATATAGTGCAAAAATAGTTTTATATCAATGTTAAACTTATTGTTCAAATCTATTTGACAACAACTAAAGGGTTGCAGTCTGTCAAATAATCAGTGTTACCTTATCCACATTGATTGATTGATTGAAAGATGAGAAATGCACCGCGACCTTTGGTCTATTGCCAGTATACCATGCGACCAGTAGCCTTGGTTTGCTCCCGGGGAGGTTTATTACAACTTTGAACCTACTCAAGTTGTATACTCCAATTAGCAACATGGTATGTCTCATACCGTGTGTTTGTTGCAAATGCTCTTCCCTGCGCACTCCTTCCTTGCGGAGTAGCTCCTTTATGGTATGGGGACCTACCCCAGTAAAAGGTTCCGGTCCTACCATCTTGGTGAGGCTGCGAAGCGTCCGCCAGTTCGTTACCGGCTATACCTCTATGACCAGGCACCCAGATTAGGTGTACCTTTTTTCGTTCCGCAAGGCTGTTCAGCCTTTCCCTGCACTAGTAGCGATTTGATGTCGTAGGAGGAGATCGCTTTTAGCGCCGCTTGACTATCGTTGAGGATAGCTATTCACTCATTACCATAGTTGCGATGGAGGTTTAATTCTATACACCGACTTATGGCAAAAAATTCTGCCTGGAAGATGCTCGGGAACTCTCCCATGGGTATGGAGAGCTTAGTGCGTGGGCCCACGATCTAATTCACTCCGACATTTTCGAGCCATCGGTGTACCACCTCAACGTGCTATTCCTCAACATCAGCTAGAGATTGGAGTCGTTCCACTCGTCTTTGCTGCCGAGGGTGACCTTAAACTTTTTCTTGAAGTTAACTGTTTTAGTAGTGCTGTCCTTCGGGAGGAGGGCTAATGGTATATTCTTCTTCTTCTTTACTGGCGTAGACACCGCTTACGCGATTATAGCCGAGTCAACAACAGCGCGCCAGTCGTTTCTTCTCTTCGCTACGTGGCGCCAATTGGATATTCCAAGCGAAGCCAGGTCCTTCTCCACTTGGTCCTTCCAACGGAGCGGAGGTCTTCCTCTTCCTCTGCTTCCCGCGGCGGGTACTGCGTCGAATACTTTCCGAGCTGGAGTGTTTTCATCCATCCGGACAACATGACCTAGCCAGCGTAGCCGCTGTCTTTTAATTCGCTGAACTATGTCAATGACGTCGTATATCTCGTACAGCTCATCGTTCCATCGAATGCGATATTCGCCGTGGCCAATGCCCAAAGGACCATAAATCTTTCGCAGAACCTTTCTCTCGAAAACTCGTAACGTCGACTCATCGCTTGTTGTCGTCGTCCAAGCCTCTGCACCATATAGCAGGACGGGAATTATGAGCGACTTATAGAGTTTGGCTTTTGTTCGTCGAGAGAGGACTTTACTTTTCAATTGCCTACTCAGTCCGAAGTAGCACCTGTTGGCAAAAGTAATCCTGCGTTGGATTTCCAGGCTGACATTGTTGGTGGTGTTAATGCTGGTTCCTAAATAGACGAAATTATCTACAACTTCAAAGTTATGACTGTCAACAGTGACGTGAGAGCCAAGTCGCGAGTGCGACGACTGTTTGTTTGATGACAGGAGATATTTCATCTTGCCCTCGTTCACTGCCAGACCCATTTGCGTTGCTTCTTTGTTCAGTCTGGAGAAAGCAGAACTAACGGCGCGGGCGTTGAGGCCGATGACATCGATATCATCGGCATACGCCAGCAGCTGTACACTCTTATAAAAGATTGTTCCTGCTCGATTAAGTTCTGCGGCTTGAATAATTTTCTCCAGCAGCAGATTGAAGAAGTCGAATATCTGGTCGGTTGTTGATTTGCCAGGTCTAAAGCCACACTGATAAGGTCCTATCAGTTTGTTGACGGTGGGCTTTAATCTTCCACACAATACGCTTGATAGAACCTTGTACGCGATGTTGAGGAGGCTTATCCTACGGTAGTTGAGGCAGATTGTGGGGTCTCCTGTTTTAAAGATTGGGCATAGCACACTTAAATTCCAATCGTTGGGCATGCTTTCGTCCGACCATATTTTGCAAAGAAGCTGATGCATGCTCCTTATGAGTTCTTCGCCGCCGTGTTTGAATAGCTCGGCCGGCAATCCGTCGGCCCCTGCCACTTTGTTGTTCTTCAGGCGGGCAATTGCTATTCGAACCTCTTCATGGTCGGGCAATGGAACGTCTGCTCCATCGTCATCGGTTAGGGAATCGGGCCTTCGGCCCCGCTTCAAGAAATTGACTGGTCGGTCCAACACCGGGTGTGTTAAGTTTTTTTTGCGTAAAACTCCTTTAGCGTTGGCGGCCTTCAGCCGCACTTCAAATAAATAACCCTGGTCAGACCAACACCGGGGTTTGTCAAATTTTTTCGCGTAAAATTCCTTTCTGTTAATCTTTTTTACCGTTGTATTTTTGTTAGTTTGTTCGGCGCAATTCCGATTTCTTTGGCGCCGCGATTTGAAGGTACCGTTGGAAATATTAGGAAGTATAGGTACCACAAACGCTTAGCTTACGATATATTCGAAGGTTAGGGAAAGTGTGAAACTTTAAACGTGTTTTTCTCAAAACTCTGCTTTTTGAACTGGTAGCAACTGTAACTCGAAAACCGCTTAGTAGATTTTAATGAAATTTATACGATTGATTTTAGATGAATCTTCAATGACTTATGGTTGTCACCGCAAGTACCTTTTTTGGAACTGGGTCAACACAAACAACTATAACTTTGGAAATATGTTTTTTTTTTTTTTTTTTGAAATTTTCGTCACTTCAAGTCAACACTTTCTATAATAATGTCATATTACTACTTTTGTAAAATAACACGATTTAATAGCAAAAAAAAATACTGAAAATTCTCATTTTTTCGTGCCTCTGACCACCCTTAACCCCTTAAAGTTCAAAAATTCCCAAAATTCGAACATTTCAAGAAGATATTTTACCACATTAAACACACTTTCTCACATTTTTCACTTCAAATAAGTAATGTTATATAATAACTTTAGGTCATAGAGTGTAAAGCATAAACAATCTTTCCATGCATATGGATATTCTCTTTATTTAATTTAATAAACAAATAAGTAATATTATATAATAATATTATAACGGGTGATTTTTTAAGAGCTTGATAACTTTTTAAAAAAAAAAAAACGCATAAAATTTGCAAAATCTCATCGGTTCTTTATTTGAAACGTTAGATTGGTTCATGACATTTACTTTTTGAAGATAATTTCATTTAAATGTTGACCGCGGCTGCGTCTTAGGTGGTCCATTCGGAAAGTCCAATTTTGGGCAACTTTTTCGAGCATTTCGGCCGGAATAGCCCGAATTTCTTCGGAAATGTTGTCTTCCAAAGCTGGAATAGTTGCTGGCTTATTTCTGTAGACTTTAGACTTGACGTAGCCCCACAAAAAATAGTCTAAAGGCGTTAAATCGCATGATCTTGGTGGCCAACTTACGGGTCCATTTCTTGAGATGAATTGTTGTCCGAAGTTTTCCCTCAAAATGGCCATAGAATCGCGAGCTGTGTGGCATGTAGCGCCATCTTGTTGAAACCACATGTCAACCAAGTTCAGTTCTTCCATTTTTGGCAACAAAAAGTTTGTTAGCATCGAACGATAGCGATCGCCATTCACCGTAACGTTGCGTCCAACAGCATCTTTGAAAAAATACGGTCCAATGATTCCACCAGCGTACAAACCACACCAAACAGTGCATTTTTCGGGATGCATGGGCAGTTCTTGAACGGCTTCTGGTTGCTCTTCACCCCAAATGCGGCAATTTTGCTTATTTACGTAGCCATTCAACCAGAAATGAGCCTCATCGCTCATCGGACACGGACGCGAAACACATTTCGAACCGAACACTGATTTTGGTAATAAAATTCAATGATTTGCAAGCGTTGCTCGTTAGTAAGTCTATTCATGATGAAATGTCAAAGCATACTGAGCATCTTTCTCTTTGACACCATGTCTGACATCCCACGTGATCTGTCAAATACTACTGCATGAAAATCCTAACCTCAAAAAAATCACCCGTTATATGTGTATTGTCACCTAAAATACAAAGCAACGTATCGTCGAAAATAAATGGAAATCGCTGACAGATGTAATAACCAATATATAACTATTTTATAACGAAAAAAACAGTTTTTTTTAATAGGAGCGGTTTCTATTATATTGTTTCTCCTTCTCTTGTGAACTATTTTACATTTTAGGTGACGATATGTATAAGTAATTTTATATTATAATATTAGGGGTATTCTCTTGCTCTTGCACAACCCTTGCACGGTGCAAGAATTGCAGATTTTTCCACCTAATACAATGGCACAACAACAAACACAGGCAGAAAAATATTTGCAAGGGCTGTAAAATATGTCAGACCGAAACCCATGTTTATTGCGTGTCACGCAAAAATATAATTGCAATCCTGTGCTAGCTGTCATTTTACTTAAATACATATTTTGACGTTAAAATGTTGAGGAAGGTAAATTTTAAATAGATTTTATAATTTCTATTTAAATTATGAAGATTTGTTACAGTCTTTTTGTTAAGAATGAATGCACAAGGTGCGCCAATTCACAATAGCCATGCACAATAGTCATTTACAATAAATTGACCGAATCAGCCGTTCATATATCACTAGATTCTGCAATGGGTGCTCTGGTGCCCTTGTATATTTCGGTATTCGATTTTTGCAATATGCAATCTTGTAAGAGAAAGAGAATCCCCCTATTATGTAATAAAGTGTAAAGTATAGAGTATAAACATTTTTTCCATGCAGATATATTGTTTCTTAATTAAATTTAATAGAGGAGTACTACGCAAAGTACTTCAGTCACCCCGGGTATTCGCGTTCGCATTTTCAAGACTTAAATAATATTATTATAATTAATTATTACTACTATTCTATTTATATTATTGGTAAATGCTCAGCAGAGCGGCTTTTCTGAAAACGTGCACCAATTTTCACGTTAAATTTCTTAAAATACTCGTTTTTAGTTCTACTTTATGAATATGTTAGGCGCGTGCTTTTAAAAACAATATTTTATATATTTTTAATAGAAAAACATCGTATTTCCCGAAATCAAAAATTCACTTTTGCACTTTACACGTCTTGTTAAAATTATACTTTCTATAAGTTATATACACGTAATTATTGATATTGTTTAGTTAATCAATAAGAGAAATTGGTTTTTTTGTTATTTTTGTGAAAATATGAAAAACTTTACAACCACTTCACTTCAGCGAAAATGGCAAGGTTATGTTCGAAATTATGGCACAGCTGTTGTAAATTCGAATGGCCACTCATGCACTGATCCTTTTCGAATTATCGATACTCTCAATATTCGAGACTGATAGAGAATTTGCAAAAATGGGAAATACATAATAGAAAAATTTATAATTCATTATTATTGCAGAAAGAAGAAGAATTTTAAACACCGGGGTTTTGGACCGACCAGGGATATTATTTTTCGATATAATATAAATTATTTTAGTTAATTATTTTAATTTTTCTATTATGTATTTCTATTATGTATTTCTCATTTTTGCCAATTCTCGATCAGACTCGTATATTGAGAATATCGATATTTTAATTTATTTTTATTTTTCCAATTATTATTATTTTTCTATTATGTATTTCTCACCTTTACCTATTTTCTTTCAGACTCGAATATTGCGAATATCGATATTTCAATTTTTTTTTTATTTTTCCAATTAATAATATTTTTCTTTTATATATATCTCTCATTCTTATCAATTCTTGTTTTGTCTCGAATATCGAGAGTATCGATATTTCGAACCCGATCACTGTTTGTATCACTAGTTCTCAATTGAATTTCGAACAGTGATGCCATTTATGACGTAAATATTGTGCAAAATCGTAATATTTTTTATTGTTTTTATTGCAAAAAAAAAAAAACATAAAATTAGAAAACCCACGCCACACGTATTCGTGAATCGGAATTAAAAACGAATTTTTTAAGACATTTCCCGTGAAAATTGGTGCACGTTTTCGGAAAAGCCGCTCTGCTGAACATTTACCATATTATTAGCAAAATAGGCATATTATAATGTAATATCATATATTGCACTATCACCTAGAACTTATTATAAAATTGCCGGACATTGGTCTCGCTCTAAAAAAATAACTCTGGTTTCGCGTAGTACTTTTTTCTGCGTTGGCGACCTTGGGCCGCGCTCTAAAACCATAGCTCTGGTTGAGCGAATACCCGAGGTGACTGAAGTACTTTCGCTTAGTACTGTTTTCTGCGATGACAGCCTTCGGTCGCGCTCTACAAAAATAACCCCCGGAGTGAATACCCGGGGTGACTGAAGTATTTTCGCGTAGTACCCATTTCTGCGTTGGCGACCTTCGGCCGCGCTCTAAAAATATTAACCCTAGTCGAGCGAATACTCGGGGTGACTGAAGTACTTTCGCGTAGTACTTCTTGCTTTTTAATTACATGAAAAACTCGAAAACTATTCTATGTTCACATCGTTTGGAAATCTAGTCCAAACGAATGAGCAGTCGTTAAAATTAAGATATTCAATTAATCTTTACAAGAGATTGCATACCCCCTGTATGCACCAAGTGTAGGAATCCAATGCGGGTCGAAGAGCACAACCAATCCAAGTTAGGATGGGTTTGTAGGTGCAATACGAAATCATAAAAAAAAAAAGGTGAGAATGATTGTCGCCTTTATATAAACCCTGCGCAGGGTAAATACTATGTAAGGAAGATAAAATATGCCGCTTTTTCCGAGTGAATAGAAAAAGAAAGGCAGGAAAATAAATAAGGAGTACTACGCGAAAATACTTCAATCACCCCGGGTATTCGCATTAAGGAATCGTCTCAGTGAGTCCGAAAAATCACTGATTTTTGCAATTTTTTTTTATGTTGAAATTGACTACTTGGTTGGGTGTGCATAATAGTTAAATAAATTGTTGAAATGACACATAAAGAAAATGTCCAGTACGATGTCCACAATGTCCACGATTGCGGCCGCAGTTTTGGTCTAAAACAAAAGTTTAAAAAAGATTATTAATTTTTAGGAAAGTCGCTATCGCGCTTTGGAAGCTTTTTTTATTTTTATTTTGAACAGAAAGCATCGAATTTGGCTCCTTTATCCGACAGTTTTTCGTAGAAAAAAATAAGATTTCAAAAAAAATAAAAGCTTCCATAGCGCGATGGAAAATGACATTAGACCACCAACATCAACTGATGATCAACACTTCAAGAAAATAAAGGAATTGGTGCTTGAGAATCGATGATTAACAGCTAGAGTTGTAATGACTTCATTGGAATATCGGAAGGATCAGTGAAATTCATTTTGAAAAATCAATTGGGCTTAAGAAAGGTGAAAGCACGATTGGTTCCAAAATCACTCAAATTTTTTTCGAATAATAGCGTCCCGTTAACGTTTTGTGAAACAATGCTTTCCGACTACGAGGATTTTATGAAACATGTTATTACTGGCGATGAGTCTTGGATCTATGCTTACGACCCAAAAATAGACGATCAATAGGTCGAATATCGTGGCAAAGGTGAGCCGAAATTTTTGCACCGCCATAAAACACCATTGCGTTGATTCCAGTTGAGTTTTTCGCCAAATTTACAATCAATATCGTGCCGCGACAACCGTATTCGTCTGTTTTAGTTCCGTGTGACTTCTGGCTATTCAGCAAACTCAAACGACCATTCCGGGGGTTCAAGGGGGATGCCATAGATTTTAAAGAATAAATTAAGAATTTTGAAATTATGAACAAAGTCTATTTTTTGCTTATTATAGTAAATACTTTTAATTGATTTTTTGTTCTATTTGGAATTGATTGTTTTTTGTGTTACCTCCGTTTAGACATATCAAGGGACTTAATAGTTTTGAAATTTAAAATTGTGTTATGTGGGAAGTAGGCGTAGAAATATGAGAAAATGCCACGTACTAAGTTAATTCGAAATCATGGTGGTATCGCCAAAAAGTGGGCTGTGTCACGCCATCTGTCCTATTTCAACCAAAACTCTTCAAGGGAAGGTACGGAATATGTGGACCCCAGTACATATAGTTGACTGAAAATATCGTTCAATGTGTGAGATATACAATTGAAATTCAGACAGAATCCTTTCCTGACAATAGTATTTCTTTGTATCAACAATTGGTTGAAATAGTCCCTGAGCTTCCATTTACCATTTTGTTGCGGCGCAGTGCAGAACGGAATGTATATATAAATTTAATATTTACGCGGCGCATGGAGAATCGAATGTTTAGAACGAATTGTTTTTAACGAATTGAGCCTGCCTTCCCGTTGCTCTTCCTTTTTGTTGACAGGGTTGGTGTACAAATGTGTTTACTTGTGTTGTAATCATCAGCTGTAGTGAATTGCACAGGCGCATTAGGATGCGCCAGTTTTACCGGGTAGAGGGGTGGATGCTTAACTCATTTAAACATTCTGGGCCCTCTAGGCGAATATTTTGCCTAGTTTTATATATGTGATCTGAGATCGGTAATTCGGCTTACTGTTGGTGGAATAGCCGAGGGCGCAGAATACTAGCTGTATGAAGCGATTTTGGTTTTAATACAAAATGGTATTTTGGGTAAGTAGTGGTGGTTGAGGTAGTAATTACCTTTTGCGTGTTTTGACGACTTATTATAGTAAATTTGTAAAATTGTTTGATTTTATTTATTTTACTAGCGGTTATTTACAATTTGTTATTTTATCGTTTTGGTATACCGGTTGCTTAGTATTTGCCTTTTCTGTATTATCGGCAATTGTTTGCGGGCGCGGCGGTTCATGTAAATTTCGGATGGGTAGAATAAATAAAAAAAAAAAATAAATTCAAAAAAATGTATGTATTTATTGCAAAAACAGTTTTTCTTCTCAGCGATTTTGCTATAAACTTATCCATTAACAAATTTTCTTCTAATTTTGATGCTTCATTTGCGTAAACGTGCAAAATAGCCACATTATTTAACCTGTCCTGGAGCATGGTTGAGCGTAAATAAGATTTTAATCTTCGAAGGACAGAGAAACTCCTTTCGTTCGAACATGATGATCCCGGAATCGTTATTAACATTCGCTCAAAGCGTATAAAATCAGGTATAAGCCCCAGACACCATTCGAACTCCTTGCAAAAATTTAAAATTTCTTGGAACGTTTTGACACTTCTCTTTTGCCGTTTCACCAATTGCCAAAACATATCTCTGTCGCTTAAAAGTCGTTCCTTGTCAAAATCTTTTTCATAAAATTTAAGGACTTCATCCACATTTTCTGTTGCGCACAATGTAAATTGTTCCAATAATTTGAAAAATTGAGCAGAATCATTTTGAATCGACTTCTGAGGGACTCAATCAGCTGGTCGTACACTTTAAAGAACTGTTTCCTATAATATTTTTCAGACGATTTAAATATATGGGCTTCGCTTGTGCCTTGCTCGAGCCGTTTACCTATTTTGCGTTGACGAGGAAGCATAGGGTCATCAAGTTCAAGTTCGACAGCGCCTTGCGCTTTTTTCCAAGCTTCTTCAAACTTGGTTTCACCAGAAGCTTCCAAAACTGCACGTACAGCATTCACTTTTTTGTAGGAGTCAATAACAGAAAGGTTTGATTCTTGGAGTTCGGTGTTCAATATTTCGATGCGATTAAAAATTTCGATTATCATTGTTCACATAAAAAAGCATTCGAACGATGCCATGAACTCAAAAAACCCTAACGCTTTGGCTGACACAGAACTGTCTATATCTTTATCCGTAGATCGACAAAGAAAAAATTTTAGCAATACAGCGTAATTCGCTCTAACAGCCTTCAGGGATTTTACACGTAACACCCATCTGTAAGGAAGAAAATAGTAAAAAATAAAATATATTAAAATAAAATCATACACAAATTTATTTTGACGTACCTAGTCGGACAATAGGCTGCAAGAAACGGCAAAAGAATGTCTTTCTTTTGGTCTGTTTCATTCTGAAATTGTTTAAATTGGTCCAAGCGTTTAGGAGAATCTCGTACAAAGTTTATTAGATCTTTAATTATTCCAATAAATTTTCGAGCAATATTAATTTTTTGTAGCGAATCTTGAACAACCAGGTTGAGGTTGTGTGCGTTACAGTAAACAAACAATGCCCTAGGCTCTTCCTCACGAATGCGTTTCTGTAGCCCAGAAATCTTACCACTAACATTTGAAGCGCCAATAATGCATTAACTAGGTTAAATAAAGTTTGGGACTTTGTGTGTGTGGTGTTGAAAAAAACCGACAAAATATTCACTGGCATTCAAATCTTCAGTAACATATCTTATCTTGCTTAACACTTGCGACATCTGCAGTTTCATCTAATAAAATTGAAAAAAATTCTGCGTTTCGTATTTCTTCCATAATCGGGGTCAAAGTAGCAGTGGCCATTAGGTCTAAGATTTCGTTTTGAATATCGTGGTGAAACCATTTGAAGCCATCTCTTTTCAACCAAGATTTTAGCTCTGGCACGTCTTCTGCTCGAGCATTTAGAATGGCCAAGAAATTTGACTTTTTATCATCATCATGTCCTCTTATAGGAAGACCTTGTTGTGCCAGAACTAACAAGGTACTAAATATTTTCTGGAGCGCAGTTCTATTCTCCATCGTCTGTTTCAGATGTGCAGTTGATAATTTCTGTACAACATTTGTAGTTGAAACACTCCTTAAATTTTCAATGCTCTCAATATGTAATGCACTTAGTGAATGAGATTTTATTCTCTCAGCCGCGTGCTTCCAATTGTTGAAACCTTCGCAACCCAAGCATGTTTGGATTGATTGGAACGAGAATCAAATTTAATCGTAAGTTTTTTTCGCACGACTCACTGCAAATGCTACAAATTGCTTTGTTTTTATTATTGAGTTCAAGTCATTGAAATTGTTGCTGCCAGCGCTCAAAATTTGAAAGTTGAGAAGCAATTTTTATACTATTCGCTATAAAAATATTCACCTTCAAGTTTTGACCTATATTAAACAATAAAATTACTTACCATTTTCAGAACACTTATCCACGCTATCTGCATTAGAATTTAATTGTCCACCTTCAATATGCTGTCTAACAGCATCATCCACGCTCTCTGTATTTATTCTTTTTTTTCTCACGACAACCTTGTCCATTGTTATACAATAAAAAAAAACGCTTAGAAACCGGTTTTAGGTCAAATTATTTTGCAATATTTTAAGGGATGAGCCATATAACAATGACTGCTATCGATTTTTTTAGAGAATTTGCAATATTAATCGAATGCTATTTGAAAATTAGATAAAAAAAATTTTTTCCAGTTAGGTTTATTTTATTTCTTTTTCGTAGGTTATTTTTCGATATTCCGTGTGGGTACAACTAGCCACCATACCCACAGTAAACGCCGCCCATGATTGTTTGCCTTTAATTTATTCTTAGCTTATGAAGGATAGTAACTCCACGTCTGGCTCAGATATGGCCAGAATGGGTACTCCCTAGCCCTGAAGTTAGGACTGTGCCAATAGATGGATCTTGCGAGAGAGTGGCCGGTAATTGCGAACGGCTTCATTAGAATTATAATTTTTTTTTTAAGTGGGATGTTCATCCTTTACAGCAGATTCTCACCAACTACCCTTATGAGGAGCGCTGGGGAATCGAATGTTTAGAACGAATTGAGTCTGCCTTCCCGTTGCCCATCCTTTTTGTTGACAGGGTTGGTGTACAAATGTGTTTAGTTGTGTTGTAATCATCAGCTGTGGTGAATTGCACCGGCGCATTAGGATGTGCCAGTTTTACCGGGTAGAGGGGTGGATGCTTAACTCATTTAAATATCTAATAACATCACTAATATAAAGATATTCGAAATTCTAGGTGTCTTTACGCTGGATATATAAAAAAGTAGAACATGTTTTACTAATAACAGTATATCTTTGTGTCTAAAATATATACTATTGGGCGAAAACTTGACCCACATAACTATTGCCAGGATATTCGAACGTCCACTTGAATTCATTCCATATGATTGGTGATTGTATGTAAGATACTTTAATGAAAGCCAGTAAAATTTTGTTTGGGTATGTGGCATATTTGTAATGTTTGGAATGAGCAAAAATAGATTAAATAATATCGATAATATCCCCCACTCCCAAGTACTACATATAATTTCTTTTTTCTAAGAAATCTTATGCCGAATACGTCGGTCATTGTATGAGTTATAATAGTATATGTACAATAAAATTGCTTGGATTCCGATCCTGTGGTTAACATTTCACACGGTCAGGTATTTCTCTGGCATTGCTTCCCCCAAGTTGCAAGAGTATAAAATGTTCGGTTGCACCCGAACTTAGCTCTTCCTTACTTGTTTTGACTGAACCATTGCAACTACGTAATGATTAGCTCTCCTATTCAAGTGGTTCATTTAGGATACCTTTGCTAGATAATTTGTATTTTCTAATATTTTTTTAGCAGTGACCATAAATTCTTAAAGATATTTGCTTTATTAACCTCAGTTTCCGTTAGGTGAGGCCAATTCCATATAAACTGGAAATATGTTTATGAAAATTTAATCATGGCGAGTTCTAGACGCACTTCTTCAGAATTTTTTTTCTAATTTTCTTTGGTGTTCATATTACTTTTTTGCATTGATCGACTTTCGTCACTCTGTGTAAATATTTATTATCAGACCGTAATTTTTTTGGAATGCAGTGGTGACTCACATCACAGAGATGCCCAACTCTTCAGAACGACATGTAGGAAACTGATTTGGGTCTTCCTTAATTGATGCGTTCGCGGCAGCAAAATTTTCGACACTATGAGCACTTCTTTTTCTCACTGGCACGCGAACATTATCTTCTGTGCCTGTGGATTAAAATTTTTCCACTAGACGCTCAATTGTTGATCTGACAGGACGATTGTGACGACCATAAAATGGACGCTGCGCTCCTAAAGTTGAGGCCACTGAGTCCGAATTTCGGTAATAAATATTAAAAATTGGGACTTGTTGATTAATGGAATGGCAAATATTACTGTAGAGAAATGTCGAAAGTGCGGGGAAAAATATGGCGTCGTTTTCTGTCTCTATCGATCTACTTTTGTAGCGTCCCTAATGAAAAACCCGTAATTATAATGAAATAAAACATACTAACTGTCTGAGTTTTCAAGCGACGAAAATGTTCTCTTCTACAGCCGAGCAATCAAAAAAAAAAAAAAATAAATAAATACTATACATATATGCTAGCAGACACGAAATACGTTGGCTTGTCCCGTTTGTTATTTCGAAATTTTCAAACATTGTTTTAAGGGGGTACTCTCATATGAGCGCATACATTTTACCACTTTTTGGAAAAATTTTTTTTATGCGACAACAAAATTCAATTATTTTAATTTTTTAATATATTTTTATTTGTATTTTGAAATGTACAAACAATTTTTTTTTTCGTTTTTTACATTTTTAATATATATTTTTTTTTAAATCAAAGTAGTCCCCAACAAAAAAAAATAGTTCACTGATCATGGTGATAGCGGCTGTTCATGTTGTCTGAAATAAAAAAATCTAATGGATTATTGTTCAGTAGTTCTGCGGCTATCTTCCCTACCAAATATAATAAATTTCATTAAGAAGAAAATGCCAAATTCAAAAAAAGTCACGAAAATCATGTTTTTTTCGTTTAAAAATCGTTTAAAAAAAATATGAAAATATTTTCAAAAATAAACAATTCTGGTAGGGACGATAACTATAAATGAGTAGAGAAACATACATATGTAAATTTTAAAGCAATCGGTTGAATACTTTTTTTTTTAGGACCATGACAGTTTCAGAAAATGATGATTCGAGAAAAATGAGTTTAGAAACGTAGCAGCAGCTGAAAATCGATTTTTCGAAGTGATTATATGAGAATACCCCCTTAATAAGCTTAATAAGCTGTAAGCATTCGACCAATCGGTAGCGTGTGAGTACTTAACTCATACTGTTTGTGTAAGTGTGCATTATACGGTATATGCAGTGAAGTGAAATTTTAACTAAAAATATGCATCTATTGCCACATCCACGGATGAAATTGTAGATTAAATAATAGCAGCCACTGCATATATGTAGGTCGATTATTCAAAATTAGGTGGCCAAAAGTCAATTTTTTTGATTAAAGTACCTACAATAGAAGGAGAAACAACTCAGTAATAGAAATTTACCACCTTCACCCACCAAACATGCACTGTGTGCTTGCGCGCGAACTTCGAAACTTGACAACTCAGTAATAGGAATTTACCACCTTCACCCATCAAACATGCACTGTGTGCTTGCGCGCGAACTTCGAAACTTGACAACTCAGTAATAGGAATTTACCACCTTCACCCATCAAACATGCACTATGTGCTTGCGCCCGAACTTCGAAACTTGATCTTCGCATTATTTCATAGTAACGGTTCAATTTTGAAATAGATTATGTAGCAAAATATGTTTGTTTTTGTTAATTTTCTTGTTCAAATATAAATTAGTTATATTATCGCCTCCTCTCGCGTGACAATTTTTATAGCTTTTAATAATCGACATATTAGGCTAGCTTATGGCACATATTTTAGCTGCGGATGTGCGAACTAAAGGTTTTTAGATTGGAAGTCATAAAGAAATTAATTAAAATGTTTCTTAAAAATTGTACCAATTGCTTATTTTTTGGCTTTAAGTACTTACTATTTGGAAAATTACTTTTTGCCCTATTATGGTGACACACCATGTAATACATTATAAATAATTTGAAACAAACATTCTGGTATTTTCAAACATCCATCAAAGAAAAATGGTCTAAAGCACACAAAGGAAACTCTGTTCCTTCAAACGAATGAGTGTTGGTTAAACGGAATGTTGGAACTTCCGACAAATGTTTGAAATCGACCGAGTCGGCCATCAAAATCATTTAGCGATTGTAGTGAAAGAACTAAACGCAGAAGAACGGAAAAAATTAGATATATTTTTAGTGAGGACGCCATAGATCATACACCACATTTGAGAAATACAGAAGATCTTTCAAAATAGCAAAATTAAATCGATCAGAAGTTTCTTGTCTTACTCCACTGCAAGCTCTATCAATGTTGGTTGAAGCCGATTTAACAAAGCGACAATATGAAAGCAAAGTTTCGAAGATGCCGCAGACACAGACTCCAATATGTTTTTGAGCTTGTTTGTTTCTTTTAGAATAACTTGTGGAAAAGAAGAGAAAAAAAAAATTATGTGGCAAAACCCTAGACCGACATCGCCTAGGTATTGTAGACCAATTAGGTTTCGGTTTGTTAAAGAATCTGTGGATGCAACAAAAGAGAAAATAAGTTATGTTGAAGATGCTGTCAAAAGAGTACAGAAGTTAAATTGCATGAGAACAAATTTTTCTTTGAACATATATTTTAAAGGACAATGCTCGATGGCAAAGTGTACTGTACAATGCTGCAACTGATACCAAATCAACAAGGATGTGTTATATATGTGGAGCCACATCTAAAGATTTTAATAATCTGACTCAGAAATTACAAACAAGTTCCAAAGCTTTTGAATTTGGACTATCTGTACTGTACACCAGGATTCGATATTTCGAAAGCATTTTACATTTGATATTTGAGCATTTTACGTAGACTTGCCGAAAGCTAATATTGGCGGCAATACAAGTAGGGAATTTTTTAAAAACCTCCAATTAGCTGCTGATACACCATAAGATTTGATCAGTATGCTATGGCAACGGCCAGATTGTATTGTGATCTTTATGGGTGACATCCCATAACTCCGACTATGCTTAAAATATTAAATGCCGAAATTATTAAAAATGCATTATTGCCAATAGGACAGTTGTCGGAAGAGGCGGCCGAGGCAAGAAATAAGCATTTTCAATTATATCGAGAAAATTATGCTAGAAAATTTTTTTGGGAACAATGCAACCTTGATATTTACAATAGATTATTGTTGAACTTAGATCTACTAGCATTAGACAAACAAAAGTAAGATAATTCTCTGTACAAACAATAAATATGCTTCTACCAGATGAATCACATAATTTGATATATCAGAGGCAGAAAGTTAATCTATAACTGATCGGTAGGGCGTTAATTATTTGTACTATCTTATATATTAATTTGAAGTACATATAACAAAAAATGTAATTTTTACTTATACAATAAAATTATTGTAAAATTCTGAATTTTTGCTAATTTATTGGCGTTTTTTTTTAATAAAATACGCTTATTATACAAAGAACAATACCAAATGGTATAATATGGCCAAAAAAAAGCAAAATACTCCGTAAAATATTTTTGACCGTCTAAATTCACAAAATCGACCTACATATGTGAACTATGATTATATATAGGGATATTTGTAGGCGTAACCGAAAATTTTAAGCGAATGAAACGACTGATTACAGGCAGTGATATTATCAGTGAAGTTTGGTAATAACCGTATCGTAAATAAAAACTTTAACTTGTTTCAAGTAAAGGTGAAAAATC
Organism: Bactrocera correcta; assembly: GCA_027475135.1. NCBI lineage: Eukaryota > Metazoa > Arthropoda > Insecta > Diptera > Tephritidae > Bactrocera > Bactrocera correcta. Next base: position 73,392,647 of record CM050326.1, read on the forward strand.
TTACACTTAATCGACGACCATAGGCCAATTGCGTGTTCTGTGTACGTCAATAAAAATTTGTTGGTCTTTTACGAAGATGTAGCTTTTTTCTGAAAAAAATAGTGTGAAACAATACGCAACGAGTATGAGTTATTTATTGAAATTTGAATTAATTAACGAAACGATTAAACAAATTTTAGATAAATGTGTAACTTTATTTTGCTGCTTCTTAATTTTAAAAGTTAATAATTTTAAACAGAATTAGTGTATAATATTTTGATAGTTTTTTAAATAATTTAAATTTAAATAAAAACAATCAAAAAATTCGTTATGAAATCAAACACACGTGTAAATTTGATAAAAAAATTTGTACAAAATATACATACTTCGATTCCACCTTAAATTCACAAAATGTATCGTTTTTATGCACACTTCAAAACTCGTCGAACATTAACTATATTTTTAGTTACTGTTGTAATTAGCACACGACTTGAATGAACACAATAATAAAACAAAATTACGAAATATTTGATTGCAGCACCAGCTGTCGGGACAAACTGAAATTAAAATAGAATAATATTTGATATTGCGATGGTAGCGCAGTCTAACGGACCCAATGCAAAGCATTCCAAAATAAGCAACTACTTACAAATAAAAAAATTAATTTAAAAAACATTTTCCAGTGGACCAAATTGTGAACATAAACCATTCTCGATTCCCCTTGAACACACACAACAAATTTTATCAAAATCGGTCCAGCCGTTTAGGAGCAGTTCAGAAACGCACACAAGAAATATATTTGTATACGTGTATATAAAGATACTTTAAGACATGTTCCGTATAAAATTTGGCGAACTAATGAATTCGCGCTTGATGGGATGACCGCCTTTATGTACATTTGTATATTACGTTCAGTAAATAAAATTGACAAAGAGTATACGAATGTTTCATTTATACAGATCGATTTCTATTTAAGTGTACAAAATTATCCTTACTGTTTCACTTTTTATTATAAAAAGACTCCAGAACTCTTAAAACAATAAACTGATTTTGTTATTCTTATATTGTTCATTCGTTTTTATTGTGTTTAGAGTATAATTCTATAAACAGCTATTATTTTGAATATATTTATGAACGTAGTATAACGATGAGATTACTTATTACCATGTCGGAAGGAACGCAGGTATTGAGTGATATTTTTGCCGAAGGATTTTCTGCGTATAAGGGTCGTTTTCTCAGTTAAATTTTAGTTCATTCGGTTAGGAGATTTTTCTTTACCATAACTTTACGGAGAAATGGCTGCTAAGCAGATACTGAGAAAGCGGCTTTAAAGTTAAAAATTTCAAAATAAAACAAAAAGCGTGCTGTCGTTTATAAATTATGCGCTTACATTATATTATTATACTATACCATAGTGTTATATTAAAAAAATTATTAACTTAATCGTAGATTACAGGAAACCGATGGTGGCTTTTTTGAAAAATTTGGGTCTCTTTTGAAGCAGAAATCGCATTTAGAGGAAACAGAAATAAAAACCAACCTTGAACCATTCGCAATTGATTATGAAGCAGACAACGAAAAAGAAGTTATTCAAAAAGAATGCATTAAAAATAGTTTATCTATTGGTTCCGAAGAGAGTGTAAATATCCACGAGATAAATAACTATAAAGAAGAATTGGTGGAATCTGCTATAGGAATGAACGTAAGTTAATGAACATAATAAATATTTGTAACTATTCACCACTGGCTTACAGAAATATTTCAGGTATTTATTTAGAAGCAGCCATTTAAATACTTTTCTTATACATTTTACTTACCATTGTCAACCCCTGAACAGGGTATGTATGTTAAATTTATCACGAAGTTTGTAACCCTCAGAAGGAGTCGTACACCCAATAATATACTATGTATATACTATATACATAGCAAGAATGTCAAGATAAGTTGACTTAGCCATGTTCGTATGTATTTGCCAAATTTTTCGATTGCTTTCTTTACGTCTTTAGGTTCAGATCGTTTCTCACATGGAAAGGAGAAAAAGCTTGCTTCAGAATAATGTATAGCTGTACCAACTTTAATCTTAGCTGAGTTCTTTTTATTTTTACGTGATCTTTCCGAGTGCGCTTCTTATCAATTGTAATGACCAAATGTTTTAGTTGGTAACAACCGATCATGTAAAGCCACTTTGAAGCTTTGATCTTGAGGGTATGCTCCACTTGTACGGACTTTACGGTGTTGATGTCAATGTTCCATTTGGTGAGCCACGGTTCTAGAGCATTTAATTGCATCTGCAGTTTTCTGGAAGTAGTAGTAGAGTTGCCACTTGAAGCTAGCTGTGCAATATCGTCAGCTTAGGTTGTCGTCAGAGATGAACACTGGAAGGTATGTTGTATAAATGATGCACAGGGGCGAGTACATTGCCTTGGGGTACGCTAGCACAGGTTTAAATTCCGACGTCACGGCATATAACATAGAACGTCCGATTGTACAAGTAAGACTTTAGCATAAGGCATTGGTAGTTTTTCCTTTAATTTTAATAATATGCCTAGTTACCAGACTTTATCAAATGCTTGGCGGACATTAAGGAATACAGCACAAGAGTATTTATTATTTTCCATAGCATGAATTATAAAATGTACTTTAGTACCCTATTACATTGCTCAATTCTGAACATGTTCACTATGAAATTTTCTGAAGTCAAACTGATGATTCGGAATAAGCTGTTTGTCTTTCAATATCGGCAAAGCCTGCGTAAAAATATTAGAGGCTGTCATAGCCTGCTAACTTTTTGTTTGTCAATGCTTTGGTCTCCTTTTGCACCTTTGCAGTATCAGCTGTCAGAAATTCCACTTGAAAAACAACATCCAAAAAATTTCTGACTGCCGCAATACTAGATTCATCACTAAACTTATTAGGAGTAAACTGTTTTGGTAGTGGGTGGCAAACACCTCAGCTTTCTCCACATTGGTTCTGCCCCAAGTGTTGTTTAAAATTGGTGGTCATCTAGATATCGGCTTATAGTTTTGACTAGTCGTCTAAATGTTCGATGTCGAGAAGCTGCAATCACAACAGACAGCTGAACGATTTTCTATTCGACTTGCACTTCTGCTCTCTGAGAGCACTCGTCAACAACTCGGTATAAGGGAACTGTGCGACGGCATTTCAAACTCCTTACATACAGTGGCAACCGAAACCATTGGTTTTTGAAAAATGCAAAAGAACAGTTGGTACGACGAGGAGTGCCGTGTCGCAGCGAAGAGAAAACAGACTGCCTACCTTGGAACGTTACGATCGATAACAACACGTGCGAGGGAAGCGAGATGCATTTGAAGGCAGAAAATGATGCTGGTCGAAAACATGTGGCGACTAATCAAAGGTTTCAAGCCTTGTAAAACCCCAAAAGGTGATCTAGTTACCAATGCCCCGAGCATACTAAAGTTATGGAGGGAACACTTTTCCAGCCTGCTGAATGGCAGTGAAAGTATAACGCCAGTAGAAGGCAAACCCGATTCCCCAATCGATGACGACGCAACATACGCAAATACCCGTCTGAAGAACAACAAAGCGGCTTGACCTGATTGACTGCTGGCCAAGCTTTTCAAACACGGTGGCGAAGAACTGATAAGGAGCATGCATCAGCTTCTTTGTAAAACATAGTTGGATGAAAGCATGCCCAGCGATTAGAATTTAAGTGTGCTATGCCCAATCCACAAACAGGGAGACCCCACAATCTGCACCAACTACCTTCGGATAAGTCTTCTAAACATCGTGTATAAGGTTCTGTCGAGCGTATTGTGCGAAATATTAAAGCCCAACGTGAACAAACTGATTGGACCTTATCAGTGTGGCTTTAGACCTGGCAAATCAACAAACTGACCAGGTATTCACCATGCGCCAAATCTTGGAAAAGACCCGTGAAAAGAAAAACGACACGCAGCACCTCTTCGTCGATTTCAAAGCTGCTTTTGACAGAACGAAAAGAAATTGCCTTTTCCTCTCTCTCCAAGCCATTCGATACCAAACGAGGTTTCAGATAAAGCGACTACCTTTCGCGCGACTTTCTGGAGAAAATAATGCGAGCTGCAGAACTTATTTGACCAGGTACAAAAACATTGGCAGCGCCGTTCGTTCTACTTTCTCCAGACTGGATAAAACAGCAAAGCAAATGGGTCTGGTAGTGAACGAGGGCAAGACGAAATATCTCTTGTCATCAAACAAACAGCCATCGCATTCACGACATAGCGCACCCGTCACTGTTGACAGTGTAGTCGTAGATAATTTCGCTGCTACTTCGGACTGAGTAGGCAATTGAGAAGTAAAGTCCGCTCTCGACGACCAGAAACCAAACTCTAGAAACTACGTTGAGCCGTATGGGATATACGACGACATTGATATATATATGTAGTTCAGCGAATTAAAAGACAGCGGCTAAGCTGGACGAAAACACTCCAAATCTGAAAGTATTCGACGCAGTACTCGCCGGGGAAGGGGAAGACCTTCACTGCATTGGAAGGACCAAGTGTGGACCTGGCTTCGCTTGGAATCTTCAATTGTCGCCACGTAGCGAAAAGAAGAAACGACTGGTGCGCTATTATTGCTTCTATAATCACGTAAGCAGTGTTTATTAAAGTAAAGAAGAAGAATATTCTAAAAAATGTTTTCTGGATCTCCTGGTTTGGCAGCAACCAGAAGCGCCGCCAGAGATTTGTTGCGCAATTTTCAGAACCTTTGGGGTACGCTTGAGAAGAGTTTGTTTAATCGATAACTGCTAGTAGTATTCGACTACAGCCTTGCTTTTGCAAAGGTCGGAGTTGTATAATGAGGGTCTTCATTATCACCAAGCAAGTCTACGTTAACATCAGTGAATCTCTTACTACTTTTCTATAGCCATCGCTATCGTTGAAGATAAGTCTTGCCTTGACATCTCTGGTTAACTTGTAGGTAAACGTGTACTTACCCGCAGCTTCCTCAGTCGTGGTTAGCAAGCCAATAATATTACAGTGATACCTCGATTCTTGCACATCTCGATACTTGCAACATCTCGATTCTTGCAACAAAGAAATATTTTACACATTATGTACTCAGTACTTGCGACATCCAAAAACTTTCTCGATACTTGCGACAAGACCTTGTTGATTTTAGTAACGGTTCCTTAGTTCGAATAAATTTCTGAGAAGTCCCGTTTTTTTCGATGATGAATTGTTGTAACTCTTACGCATGTGCGTTTCGGGAGATTTGAATCAGTTTTAATTGACGTTTTGTGTAGTGCGGTTTCATAATGGCAAAGAAAAAATTTACGTTGCTAACAATAAAAGAGAAAGTTGACATTAAAAAAAAAAACAAAAAAACAAAGTGCAGGATATTTTGTCAATTCCTTATCCAAAAGTTTTCAAGTGCTGTTGATCCATTAGCTCGTATTATACGATGACAATTTTTCTATTTTCTAACAAAATAATTCAAAGTTAAACATTTTATTATACATAGTTTTATTTAATTTATTATTTAAAAGTTGGAAAAAACAAACATAAAAATTCATTGAAAGTAAAACGAAAGCAAAAATTCAAAATTCATTAAAAGGAATTGTCACATAATTGTACATACGGTACGGAAAAAACTTTAAAAATAAATAGTTAATATTTTGTATGGCCTCCTTTGGCTTTAACAACTTCGAATAGGCGAGACGGCATAGACAAGGCTAAAGTTCGAGTAGTTTCTGGCGATATTTTATTTCATTCATTAACTATAATAGCCTTCAGATCCGATTTTGATGTTGCACGCCTTTTCTTAATCTGTTTCTTCAAATGATCCCACAAATGCTTAATAACATTTAAGTCAGGAGATTGTGGCGGATGTTCCATCTTCGATTTAACGTTGTACAACAACCATTCCTTCACCAATACAGAAGTGTGCTTCGGATCATTGTCTTGAAGCATGCTAGTCTCACCTAGCAAATCAAATTTCTCGAGACTTGGGATGTAGGTGTCCTTAAGAATATCAATATACATATGTATGTTTATCCATTATTTCATCGATAAATCTTATGTGTCCGACACCACTAGCCGCCATACAACCATACACCATCACAGATCCTCCACCATGCTTAACGGTGGGAACAATATTTTTTCGTTGCAGCGAAGTATTTTGTTACGCCAGATTTTGGTGTGACCATCGTTGGAGAAAACATTAAATTTACACTCATCGGTGAAAATGACACGTTCCAAAAAGGTGGGATCAGTTTGGTGGATGTTTTCGTATTTTTTCGCGTAGCTAAGCCGCTTAGCAAAATTGTATCTCTTAACAATGGTTTTCTTCTCGCTACTCTGCAATCTAAATCATGTTTTTTTTAAACATCTTCGAACGGTTTCAGGATGCACATCAACTTCATTATCATTTCCGATGCCTTTCGCGATATTAACGGCGATATTAATTTGCCTTTGCATCCTCAAATCCAGTTTAGGTGGGCGACCAGAGCGAGGTTTATTTTCATAGCTACCTGTCTCGTTGAAATTATTAACTATCACCTTAACTGTTGCTTTCGATAAATTTGTAATTTTTCCAATTTCCCCAAGGGATTTTCCTTCGCTTTTGAGTTTTATTACGACTTTTCGTAGATCAGACGATGTTTCTTTTCTTTATAAAATACTTTCTCGGTTTTCATTACGTGCAAGAATCAAGGTACTATTGTAATTACGTTATCTGCAAAAATTGTTGGCGGTTTTGGTGCTGTACGGACAGGCACATATATGTAACATTGTCTAGTAAAGAATTTTCAGCCAACAATGCGTCAGCGAATTTGAACTACAAACCGCTTGCAAAGCGGAATTGTCCGAAAAAGTTTTTGCTTTTGACCCAATTTTCTCTGTTTTTCTGATGAATCAGAATGATGTAATAGTTTTCTATATCTGAGTTCATTTGAGCTTTCTTAAGATATTGAGCTGAGAATTTGCACAAGTCCTTTTCTATCCTATTTCTATTCCTATTTCTTTTCATTCCGTTCTGTACCTATAGCGTATAGCTGCCATAAAAACTGATTGATTAAAATTTAGTCCTTCGATAGGAACTTTTTTATTTGACGAGATATCTGTACTAAATTTGACATAAATGATTGTGCAAGGCACCATACAATACCCGAACAAATTTCAGATGGGATACAAATTCTTCTTCTTTTTTACTGGCGCAGACACTGCTTATGCGGTTATAGCCGCATTAACAACAGCGCACCAGTCGTTTCTTCTTTTCGCAATATAATCTTGGCCAATGAGCAAAAGACCATAAATCTTCCGTAGAAGCTCTCTCTGGAAAACTCGTAACTCCGACTCATCAGATGTTGTCATCGTCCATGCCTTTGCACCATATAGCAGGGCGGGAATAATGAGTCATTTAAAGTTTGGTCTTTGTTCGTCGAGAGAGGATTTTACTTTTCAATTGTCTACTAAGATCAAAGTAGCACTTCTTGACTGGAGTGATTTTCCTCGGAATTCAAAGCTGATATTGGTATAGACTCTAAAAAGTGGCGTGGGAGCCAAGTCGCGAGTGCGTCGACTATTTGTTTGATGACAGGAGATATTTCGTCTTGCCCTCACTCACTACCAGACCCATTTGCTTCGCTTCATTATCCAGTCCGGAGAACGCAGAACTAATAGCAATGACATCAATATCATCGGTGTACACTAGCAGCTGAACACTCTTATAAATGGTTGTGCCATCTCGATTGAACTCTACAGCTCGAATTCTTTTTTGCAACAGTAGATTTAAAGAGATAGGGGGTCACTTTGTCTGAAATCTGATTTCGTATCAAACGGCTCGGAGAGGTCCTTGCCGATCCTGATGGAGTTTTTGGTATTGCTCAACGCCAGTTTGCAAAGCTATATTAGTTTCGCGGGGATACCAAATTGAAAAAAAGCGGCATACAGGTAGTTCCTTTTCGTTTTGCCAAAAGCAACTTTAAAATCTTCGTACATGTTTTTCATAGATCTCTTCCAAGATTTGGCGCATGGTAAATATCTGATCAGTTGTTGATTTTTCCAGGCCTAAAGCTACATTGATAAAGTCTAATTAATGTGTTGACGGGGGATTTTAACCTTTCACATATCGATAGAACATACATATGTATATGCCGAGTTGAGGAGGCTTATCTCACGGTACTTGGTCCAGATCGCTAAATTCCAATCGTCGAGCATATCACAAAACTCTTGGTGTTATGCTTTCACTGGATACATGCCTTCCGTTTATTACAGGATCAATCTGCTTCGTGGCTTTTCGGTCCGGAGACAGCAAGATAGCTTCTTGAATTTTCCTATGCTGGAATCTAGTCCTATAGATAACCATATTTTGGACCTCCACCCATTTTAGGACCTTTCATCATGGAGGCTGAGTTTACCGACCGTTGTGCCAAAAATATCTTCTTTGCCCACCTTGGCGTCAAAGTCGCCAAGCACAGTAATCCACAAATTCTCAATCGGCAATTGGATGAGTTGAAATCGTTCAAAAGAAAGAGCCAGAGAGTAAACATTTTTTCAGTGTGTTTCGGATCGTTAAACAATTTCGTCCCATTTAGGATTGCAAGTGTAAATTCTTATGTGTGTTACGACATCTATGATCAGGACTGTCGATAAATGAGGAAGGTATAATTACTTTTTGTCCAATATCTTCTATATTCCCACCTCTTAATATAGCACCCGGAAAGTGGACGTTTTCCGCATGCAGTTTCTTCTGATTTTTCTTAAAAATAAAAGACCAAAGATTGTTGAAAGAGTCCACATCGTTAAAGAAGCTTGATGCCTTTCTCTTATCAATATGCTACAAGCTTAGAAATTAATTGTTGAAACTATCTTGTTAATGGATGCAGGTGTCACATAGTCACTTTGATACACGCTAAAATTCGTTGAGTTGTTCGTGAACTCCCATTGATGTGTTGTCTGCTCTTATGAGGATTTTATATTAATTATTGGACATTCCTTCAAGAGCATTCTAAAATATGCATACTAAGCTGTTTTTCTCGTTTACATTTGTTGTAATATGTCCATCGTTAGTTTCTTTAAAATATATTTGCAAATATTGCGGATTCTGATCAAGCTCAGGTAACAGTACCGTGCTTTTGTTACTATTTTGGTTGCTCCGAAACAGCAAAAACCGTTCAAGTGGTTCACAAAGTTCTGGTAAAGACACCCTTTCGTTGCAGAACCAGATCCTGGAACTTTAATCGGATTTTTTTTTAGCATTACAATATAAGCAAATCACATCCATACGACCAATATTTATTTTTTAATGTAAATTATATATAATCTAGGATCATAATCAGACACTTCTTTTTTGCATGGAAATTCAAACCTTTGTGTTCCATCAGCCTTGTTGACGTGTCCTTGCCTGTCCCGTCTAAAAGTCTTCTTTGATGTTGTTCTTTAGTCTCGTCTTCTTTCAATTTCTTTAGTTTTTTGGCTAAAAAATCTTACTTGATCATGACTATTTCCTTTATGGATAATTAAATATAATCGATAAAACTTAAATCCAGTATAATGAATTCAACGCTTGAAAGTTTCGTTTACGCAGGTAGAATGTAGTCCAGTGCATTCCTTCTTCTTTACTAGCGTAGACACCGCTTACGCGGTGATAGCCAAGTTAACAACAGTTAGCAATGTGGCGCCAATCGGAGATTCCAAGCGAAATCAGGTTCTTCTCCACTTGGTCTTTCCAATGGAGTGGAGGTCTTCCTATCCCTCTACTTTCCTCGATGGGTAGTGCATAGAATACTTTCAGTGCTGGCCAACGCGCAAGGGTCCATAAATCTTTCCCAAAACCTTTCTCTCGAAAACTCGTACCGTCCGCTCATCAGATGTTGTCATCGTCCAATCCTCTGCACCATATAGCAGGACGGGAATAATAAGTGACTTATAGAGTTTGGTTTTTTTCGTCGAGAGAGGACGTTACTTCTCAATTGCCTGCTCGGTCCGAAGTAGCACTTGTTGGCAAGGTTATTCTGCGTTGGATTTTGAGGCTGATATTCTTGTTGGTGTTGATATTGTTTCGAAGATAGACGAAATTATCTATAACTTCAAAGTTATGACTGTCAACAGTGATGTTGGAGCCTAGCCTCGAGTGCTCGTTCACCATCAGACCCATTTGCTTCGTTTCCTTATCTATTCTGGAGAAAGCAAAACTAACGTCGTTTGTTAATGCCAATTATATCTATATCATCGGCGTATGCCAGCAACTGTACATCTATATATAGTTCTGTAGCTCGAATTATTCTCTCCAATAGTAGGTTGAAGAAGTCCCACGAAAGGGAGATGCCTTGCCTGAAACTTCGTTTGGTATCAAAGCGAGCGGAGAGGTATTGCTCAACGTCAGTTTACACAGCCGTAATAGTTTTGCGGGGATACCAAATTCAGACATCGCGGCAGCTGCTCTATTCCTTCTATGCCCTTTCCTTTTGTGAATTAGGCAGAGTACACTTAAATTCTAATCGTCGAGCATGATTTCGTCCGACCACATTCTACAAAGAAGCTGATACATGCTCCTTATCAGTTCTTCGCTGACGTATTTGAATAGCTCGGCTCTTCGAACTTCTTAATGGTCGGGCAATGAAACATCCGGAATCGGGTTTACCATCTTCTGGTGTCATACTTTCACTGCCATTCTGCAGGTTGGAAGAGTGTTCCCTCAATAATTTCTATATGCTCTGGGCATTCACTTGATCACTTTTAGGGGTTCTACAAGTGTATGCTATAGAAAAAATGTCACCCGCACGTCTACGATGTATAATGGATTCAATTTAGTGTGATTTGATATTAGAAGGTCGATTTAAAAATTTTTCTTCCTGATATTAAACTCTACAAAGACTAATATATTTAATCTTCATGACAATTATGTGGAAAGAAGTCTTAGAACGCTTGCAAGGGACTAGTGCTTCGCTGCAGTCGTCTGATCAAGACCTTAATAAACGGATACGCCCTTTATGAATCATCCAAGCAATGCGATCCACTTTTTCAGATATTGAGGTAAAAGTCAAAGATCTGACTTACTGTGAAAAATACCAGCAACAGACATCACGCCGAATCAAGCGAAATACAAAGTACGACCATTTCAGCGGCTCTACTACACTTGACGACTCTGTTGAAAATCAAACACCTCGACAACGTTTCGAATTTGAAGTGTTTATTGTCATTATTGATAATGTACTGTCTACTTTAACTAAACATATGAAAGCATATCTTAAAATTCCTAGTGTTTTTGAAGTATTTCGACAGCTGAAATCTCTTACAGCAGAAGAGATTTTGGAAAAATCCTCTAGTATGGTCAGTGCTTACCAAGATGATTTGGAGATCAACGCGCAAAGGTTGTTCTGCGAATTAGTGCAGTTGAAAACAGATGTGGTTACTGTTATTGACAAGCAAGAAACAGGAGCCTCTGGAACAGCAGTATTATAAACTTTTATTAAATAATTCTTTAGAATCGTGTGTCCCAAACTTAGAAATTGCTTTGCGAATTTACTTATTTCTCATGGTCACTAACTGCAAAGGCGAACGTTTTGAACATTAAACGTGAATATAGAGCATGTCTTGCTTAAGGGGCTATACCAGTGTGACGCATGAAAAATTATTTTCGTGAATTTTTTTAAAAGAAAATACTAAATTGAATGTTTCGACGTTCTATGGACGTAAGAACGTATATTTTTAGCTATATTAAATTTTTTTTTTTTTACAAAAATATTAAAAATAACGGAGTTATGAGCTGTCTGCGGAAGTGCCGAAAAAAGTGCCTCAACTGCTGGCATGATTCCGGTCGAATAAGTAGCTGAAACAAAAAATGCAAAATGTTTATTAAACTTAAATATATTTCCTATACAATGAACTACGATTTTGAGAAATATAAAAAATTAAGAAAATGGCGTAATTTAAAAAAATCGTTTTTTTTACGAAAAAATGGTCGTTTTTTTTTAATGCCAAATTAACAATTTTCAACCAATTTCTCGTTGAGTTATGATGTCAGCAATTTTGAAAAATGTCGTTTCGAGAAAAACACGTTAAAGTTTCACTTATATATTATGTGCTGCCATTCAAAAACTATTCAAGATACGACCTTGCCGTTTTCGCACGATATTTTCGAATATGTATATAAAACAATTTTTTTTGAAAGTGTAGCCCTTTAAAGAAGCGATATTGAAAGTATTATCTCTAAATTTGCCTATAATAAATCCACAAAAGTTTATTTGTAACAATTTTGTTTTATTTAAGGGGTTGGGGGTAGTCAGAGGCACGAAAAAATGAAAGTTTTCAGTATTTTTTTTTTGGTTTGTTACTAAACCATGTTATTTAACAAAAGTAGTAATATGGCATTATTATAGAATGTATTAACTTGAAGTCACGAAAATTTCAAAAAAAAAAATTAATTTCAAAAGTTATAGTTGTTTGTGTTGACCCTGTTCCAAAAAAAGGTACTTGCGGTGACAAGCATAAGTCCTTGGAGATACATCTAAAAACAATCAGACAAAAAAATTTGTTTTATAAATAAATAATCATGGGCCTGATCGAAGGATTTTATTTTGTTTTCAAAATTAACAAAATGGTGCCCTCAGGAAATTTTTTTCTAAATTTTTGCTAAAAAATCAACAGTTAATTGATCTTAAAAAATCGAAATTTTCGAAAAAATAAAAATCCTTCGATCAGGCTCGAGTTTATTATATATTCAAAAAGCTGAAGTGCACGAGATCTCTTTGTTATTTCGAATAACTCAAAAACTAATTATCGGATCAAAGTGAATATTTTTTAGATATTACATTGAACGAAAATGAAAAAAAAAAAATAATTTTTTGAAAATTCTAACTACACCTAATCCCTTAATACCCTAAACTTGAGAACCTATAGTAAACCAAGGACTCCTTGAAAGAATTTGCTACAGGCCCCGCGCTAGTTTAATCTGGCACTGCCTCCACCTGTGGATTCTCTATACTATTACCAATATGTTTTTTTAATTTTACTTTGTAAAAGTAAAATTATCTGCATACATATGTATGTATGTACACATATGCAATGAAAATTGTTTATTCCTACCCTATTCCATTTACTGCCATTACGGATTGGTGGGCCGTTATTATCAACTCAGTCGCAATACCTTGCCACTCTACATCCAATTGTTTTTGTGGGTCCAAACGGTGTCAATCCTCTAGTTAAGTGAGGCTTTCTCTCCAATAACCTTACCATCATCTCAAATTGTTTCTGGTTGCTTCTTTTTATTCCAAAATTATTTAAAAAATTTAATGCAACAACTCGCAGATCACAAAACATTCGCCAGATTTTGACAGTAGTTTCGACAAATTCCGCAAAATAAATAAAAAGGCGCATATTTTTTGTCAAAAACTGCTTAACTTGCAAAATTGTATGAATATGCTGTAACGAATTTCTCTATAAATAGTTTATATTGTAATCCATTCTTGAGTTCGATTACTGGATTGTTAAGGGGGTATTCTAGTCTAAAGGCTCGAATTTCGAGCTTTTTTCAACAATTAATAAAAAAGAAGCACTAGATATTTTTACTATCCATTTTTTTATAATTTTTTTTATTAAACTTAGAAAAGTAAACAAAATAAATTAAAAAAAAAAATTGTATTTCATCGGGTTATGCGTCCTTGAACAAAAGAGGGCGGAAAAAAGAAGCCGTATCCTCATCGCCATAATTTCTACCCCTATCTTCATCTCAAAAATAAAACGATGACAGATTCTTAATGAGTACGAATGTCGCTTAAATAAAAATCAACAACTTAATGATTTACTACTCATTTTCTGAAATATCAACTTTTTATGTATACATATGTCATTTGCTCTTATCACGGCAGCACTCTACAAAGACTGTGTCTGTTGCAGAGTCCGGCAGCCCTTATATGAGTACTAGATCGTTAACAAAACTTCGCCACTCGAACATTCCGGCAACTACGCTGACTAGTTAATTCTGACAATTTATCGTCGTTTCTATTTTTGTTCTCGTATCCGTGTTCGTTACAATACTTTAAAATATTTTTACTAACGTACTACAAATTATCTAAAGATTTCCGTTTATATATAAAAGTAGTGCCACTGACACTGTCCCGCGATGAGTTCTATGGTATAAATAACACATTTCCATCGTAATTCGTATTGTTAATTTTTTTTATCGTTTAATCAAATATTTTACTTATCGCACACGTACTCGTTATTTTTTAAAATGCATAAGTAATAAATTATGTTATACTAATTCTATTAATCGGCGTGTTTTATTTGACCAGCAAATTAAGGTACATATTAGTTTATTTTGTATGGAAGACTTATAGCGCGATTCCGTAACCAATCTCTAGTCACTATTTCAGAAATTTTGAGGTAAAGTCTCAATTTGTGACTACTTAGTATTCACAACACAGTCTATAGTCTTTAGTCACAAAATATTGTCAAAACTAAAAAGGGATTTTCGGTTGCAATTTTGGATATACTGAATAATGATCATCATAGATATTAATCCATTGTCGATTTCTTTTATATTTTGTAAGCAAATCAAACACGAAAAAGTTAAACATAAATCAAATTCATATAAATTTCGTAAATATTCTGAAACAAAGTCAACATATATTTTTATTGTTAATAATCCTTTTTTACTGCGATATAGAATATTTGTTATCGACAGATTTATTTTTATTCAAGTGTAAATATATCTGTAAATAATGAAATCTAACAGACTTTTGTGACTGTCCCTTACTGAATTGCAAAATCGCCTCAACTCACAAAAATTGTCTCTAATTTAAAATTTCAATTTTAGAGACTTGTGACTGTATCACATTACATTTTCGCTCGATTAGCCAACATATGTAATTATGTTGGCTTGTCATAAACTATCAAAGCTTATGTATTGAACTTGAGGCATTGCCAGTTCATCGCTTTTTTCATTCACAATAGCAAGTTTTTTTTTTCCAAAAAAAAAGCAATTGGCAAAGCGGGAAACCTCATTTTGACAGATGAAAATGTAAACAAACAAAAAGTACAGATTTTTTGGATGAGTATTGAGTTAAAATTATGACAAATATGAAAACTTCTTTTCAGTTTTTTGTATTCTTGACCTCAAATGATTAATATTTTTATATTTTATAGTGTAAATTTTAAACTTCAAACTAAATTGAATATCAGCTGATTGTTCTTGTTTGCATTGCCAACACAATTTATTTTCAAGCGAACATGTGAAATAAGCTAAGTACGTTTTATTTGTCCGATTTAGCTTATGATGGCCAAATAAAACTCGGATCATATTAGGTAAATCTATATTAGTGGTGAAAAATTCTTCTGACTCAAGTGTAATATAGCGCAGCATACGTTCAATATTTTAACGACTTTTTCAGGTCCGTAGTGTGGTTCTCTTGCAGATAACAGGCCTGGAAATCTCTCTATTAATACACCATATCCCTAGTCTCCTGTGATAATAATAATTAAATCATATACATAAGCATTGCTGAGAGACGTTTCTTTTAAAACATCAATATAATGTATATAAAATATATGTATGTATGGATATGGGCACATAATGTATACATGTACATATGTTCGTAATTTTTATCTTATGGCGATTTAAGGCACTATAACTTATTACCACAGCTCATCAAGAATTCGTTCGCTCCTACATATTTGCATTTTCGCAGTTTCTTGAGAGGTTCCATACGTGGGAGTCATGCAACGTACCTCCAAATCTACCATTGGCTGCCCTTATTTGCATTTTGTGATCACATCTCTAAAAAAAGTTTTAGTTCATTACACTGGAATCAATAAACAGTTTGTCAAGTAATTCTTTGCAAAATGGAAAACGTCATTGAAATAAATTTTCAAGTTTATTTTTCTTAAGAAAAAATGGATTTATTTCAGTTTTTTCTTTTAAATTATAATAAGAGTGATTATTAGCTACAATTATAATTAAAAAAAAAACTTATTTCAGCATAAAACATAACAAGAAAACAACAAAAACAAAAAGTGTGCAAATATTAGGCTGTCAATTAATTCTTTGCAAATGCAGACAGAAGCTAAAGTGAGACACAAAACAAAGCAACGGTAAATCAAATTCCAGGAAAATCAACACGTGCGTCTGGAATTCGAGGTGTGTTCAAAAAGTATCGCGAATTTTGTGTTTTTTAAAAATTATTTATTTATCCATGAATATCTATTTTGTCCCCTTCAAAGTAATCCCCTTATGTTTTGTTGCCTTTAAAAATTGATGATATCCATATCAGTATGTTTCAATTCAATTACGGCAGAAGTATATCATCGTTTAAAATAGACGTTTCTACTGAATTTAAAAGGATTTTAGACAGCTCATTCTGGCCACCCGGGGCTTTAGTACGTGAATTTGTGCCAAAACTTAAAAATTCTGCTGAGGAAAAAGTTATTATTTTTTTATAAATAACAATTTCTCACAATAATACAAGTATTTTTCGGTGACTATTACTATCTGTTTACATTAACAATTATTTTTCACATTTTAGTTTGATGTGCTTTAAAAGCATGATTTTTTAGTTTTATTAAACTACTACCATTAGACACCAAAAAAGTCATTGGACTTTAGCAATAAATCAGACTATATTCAAGCTTTAGAAGTCAATGTTGAACATACGACTTGATCCAATAAAAAAAGTACTGGAAAATTGGATTCATCGAATTCGTTCCTGCAAATGAAGTCGTGAAGGCTATTTGAAAAATGTTATATGCAAACGTTATTTGTATCGATTGTACTTCACATTACATAAAAAGCATTTGAATTTCCTTAACAATGAGTGTATGTTTTTTATTAAAGAAGTGATATCACTCTTTTTAGAAAACCATGTTATAATAATTTAATATGTTTTAAAAGAGTATTCCTTAATTTTTTAAACTGTAAAAATTAATTTGTCACACGTGGTGCTTTCACTTTAAATATGGATAGTTGATTTTTAGTGCCTCCCAAACTGTTTAATGTTTTGTCAAAGTGCCACTCAAATATATCTACTGCCATTTCAGCGCTACTGTAATCATAAAGAAAAATTCGTGAACTAAAATTTCATTCAGCTTTGCATTTTGCTGAACTTTTCGCATATCTTCATTAACAGTTTTTTTAGGTGTATTTTATATTCTAAAAGAATTAGTCAATTAAAACTGAAAAGCACTGTTTTTCAAGTAACAATGTTCAAATATTTTTTATTGCAATACCAAACTACATATACCTGGCAACAGGGTACTAGTGGCGACCTAGAGCTGAAAAAAATGTCTAAAAAACTTAATACAAGCATATTTCCTGGTATATATTGCTATATATTCTTATATTTATTCCCGACTTACAAAACTTATTTTGCTAAGAAAAAGTTTTTGTATACAATATCCACTTCGTTGTAACTCATTCTAAATTAAGTGGCATTAGAAGTTCATTACTTGCTGATAACAACTCGAAAATCGTTGCTAACAGAGTCCACATATCTAATAGCCCAACTCGATTGAAATATTATTTCGATCATGAAAATTATACATTTTTTATGTAACCGAAGTGAATATTATCGAAGTAAATATTTAGAAAAAGTAAATAACATTAAGGTATATTTGTGCACACAATATACCAAATTCCGTTGCCATATGCTTTACTTTCATGCATATGTATATGTATGTACATATGTATGTATATGGTATATTAGTGTATGTATTAAGGTTTTCGAAATTTTTCATTATCAAGAGTTGCTTTTTAATATTCTAAAAATACGAACATTGAACGAAACGCGCTCATTTCCTTTTGATGATGCTCGCGGAGAACTGCACATGCTTATGTTCTGTACAGTATATACATTTTTATTATAATGTTTAAACATTCAACCAAATGTACGAAGTGGTTCATGGACAAAGTATCTGCTATGTAATTATACATAAGCATTATTACGTGTATTCTTAAGTAGTTGGTTCATTCGTTTCTGCTAAATTTTAGCATTAAATTTATAATAGTCGCGCATTTTTATTTGAAGACAATATTCTTACGTGAAAATTAACTGCATAAAAGTGTAAAATATTGTTGCTTCAGTTTTGTGTTCAGAAGAAGTGCGTTGGATTTTGTTTACAAAAAATGAGTACTACTTCACATCCTCAGCAAATCTCAAGCCGTAGGTCTTGCGCTGCATTAAATAAAGCCTTTAAGCTTTTAAGTTTTAATTCAAAATCTTCAAATAAAAAATTACAAACAATACCATCGTTTAATTCGTATAATGAAATTTCAAAAATGTTGAACAAAAATGGTAGCATATCAATCAACCATTTCCGTGGCATTCGCAGGCAATTGATTGACCAATATGCCACATCTGCATGTCATTTGATGACTGTGAGTTTGAATTCAAATATTGTATATGTTAATAAAAAACCAACTTTTTAGCCAAGATTAATTTATTATAGTTTTAAATATAGAATATTATATTATACATCCTTGTGTTGTAAAATATTTATATACATTGCAATCAGGTTTGGTTCAGTAAGTTTCGTTTACAGATTTCATTTAATGTCTAAGATATTTATGTATGTTAAAATCAACTTTACTCAAACAAGTCAGTATATCCAGATTATGATTATATATATACAAAGCCGCAGGAGACTTGCAATTTTCGAATTCAAATTCGCGTTTCAAGTCCAAAAATTAACAAATTAAAGTATGCAATCTTTCTATGTAACATGCTATGAATTTTATACTTGTATTATTATCGTATAATATATAAATTTATATTATATCCACTAACACATCACTAAATACCATATTAAAGTTGTCTTAAGTTTGACTTATTTACGCAATAACACAACGGTAGCATGCAAACAAACAATAAGTTTTAACATTATCAATATTTTGTAAATGAACAAGAGTAAACAAAGAGAAAAAGGGTCTCACCTGGTTATAGTTATTTTAACCACAAATTATACTAAGTTTTCCCAAAAACATACCAATATCACTAATTTTTGCTTCGGGATGACTTAAAAATAATACAATTATACACTAAATTCTCCTTTTACACGGTTTTGTTTTAACACGGTTTGAAAATAAAAGAATTTTTGATTTTTTACACTATTTTATTCCATTTTAATAATACATTTATTTAGACCCCGGTACCTATAGTTAACTTTTGTTAGAAAATATCGGTCTCTCATACATATCGGTCTCATATAATTGAAATCCAGGGATAGTACTTCTCTGACAATGGTATGTTAAAAATGATTTGAATCGGACCAATACTTCCCTTAGTTCCCATATACATATATAATATAAAGATAATCGAACTAGTATAAAGATAACGAACAGTGAATTTGTGCGGAACAAACCGTGCACACACCTTTCGTAAGCCCAAATGTTTGGTCAAAATGAGATAAATTGATGTTTTGGAGATGTTCAATTCCATTTGCATGAATTTCAATGATGATTTCTGCTGATTTTTATCATTTATGTTCTCACGACCACTTTGAAAACGTTGAAACTACTCGTGCGCTCTGCTACGGGATAGGCAATTATCGCCATAAACTTGTTTCATCAACTGAAACGTTTCGGTAACTTCACTTCCAATCGATGAAATGTCATGAAATTCTAGACAATCGGTAAATATAGCAGATACTAACGCACCAGTCGACATATAGATGGCGCCACGGGGGGCACTAGATTCAAAAAGTCCTGTTTACTTTGGAACTCACCTTGTATGATCACATTTCATTAAACACTTCCAACACCTCACAAATAAAGTATAGCAAATCACCTCAAAAAATTTTTCATCTCGATTTTATCGGATATTTCTTTACAATCATTCGAGAGTCGATTCTACGTTGGGAACATATGTTAGCACAGTTTGTAAACTATTTGATTTTAAAACATTTTTATGTAAATTAAGGCCTATTAACAAAAAACAGCTAACGTTTTTGGTCGGTAGTAAGGTCGAAAATCTTGCTAAAGGAAATATTTTTAAAAAAGAGAACGACGAGAGTGTATGTACGAAATCTACTTCCGAGGGAAAAAAGCTAAGCATCAATTTTTAAGTTGCTACCCAATGTGAGGCCATTCATTTAAATTCATTATTCCTTCGAATATTCAATATATCCGAGAATTGCTATATACTATACCTACATATGTATATTTTTGAATTAGAGAACTTCTGTCCACTCTTACCCATTTTATCCCTGAAATCCTGAGACAGTTTTCTAATGACTAGCTAAGTGAAACACGGTATGTTTCCGGCCTCTTTTTACGAATAGCTTCGCGCATACGACGCATAACACTGAAATAGTATTATTTGTTAACAAATTAGCCAGCGGAAGGAATTCGGAGTGCACCACATCGTGATAATCGAAGAAAACTGCCTTAATCTTGATTTTTGTCGTGGGTTTTTCGATTTCGGCTTACCTTTTCCACGATATTCGGACGTTTTGGCACCAGATATTTGATTTTACACACAAAATTTAATAGAATTTCTTTATTGAATAAATTCCTACATCGTAAAAATGTCCAAAACTGTATGTACTTCAGAAAGACAAACAAACTAAACACTAATGATTATTTTGATGTGACATTTGGCACAGGCACAGTCATACTAACCCAGAAAAAATACTTCGACGATTGGGTGTCGCGTAA
This sequence comes from Bactrocera correcta, assembly GCA_027475135.1. Classification (NCBI taxonomy): domain Eukaryota; kingdom Metazoa; phylum Arthropoda; class Insecta; order Diptera; family Tephritidae; genus Bactrocera; species Bactrocera correcta. The sequence continues at coordinate 73,413,236 of CM050326.1, forward strand.
AAGTTATATTAAAAAAACTTACTATTTTTGTCCACAGTAGTAGGAGTGTTGTTCTATTTAAACTGGTTCACTGTTTTTTGAACTACAAGAAATTTGGTGGTAGATGGATGATATGGTATAATTTTTTATATTTCCACTGACCTACGAAATACACATAAATAATTTCAAACATTTTTGTAGAATTCTATAACAAAAAACGTAAGAAGAAATTTTTACATCTTAGATGAAAACATCAATAACATTTGTATATTCCTCCCTCCACAATAATAATCAAATGCCTTCTATAAATGCATATTGTACTAAAAACTGTTCTATACTCTAAAAGGATATATCAGTGTAAATAAAGATATTAAATAGTGTGTCTAATATTCTTTTCAGATTGATGATCTTTATCAAGAAATTCTTTTCGAGATTTGCAATAATTGTGGATGTGAGAGTTATGACATATGTCCCGATATTCTTTTGGAATTCGCGCAAGAAGTATTTAAAATATCAAATACAAAGCATGAAGAAATTTTGAGAATGGCAAGACAAAAAGAACCGCCTAAACTTCGTCTTAATGTGGAAATTATTAAAGCAGAAAATTTATTGCCAAAAGATGCAAACGGATTTTCAGACCCTTTTGCTACTATTTACTTGGAGTCGAATGCTTCGCATCGTTATAATACATCTGTTAAGCATACAACACTAAATCCAATTTGGGAAGAACATTTTTCATTGTAAGTTAACTTCGACCATATAAATTCTTAACCGTTCTAAATTTATATATATGTGAAATTTATAGACCTATTATTGATAACCCTAAAGAGGAGGTACTGGTGATTGAAATATGGTAAAAATTATATGAAATATATGTTGAATGATGACTAGAAATTTACGCAATTGTACAACTATACTTAAAGGGATTTTGATGCTGCAGAAACTATCAAAGAAAAGGTTAATAAATTACTCGATGTAAAAGGAGTTAAGGGACTAAGTAAGCTGATGAAAGAAATTGCTCAAACAGCATCTACGGGAAAACATGATAATGAATTAATTGGCCGCGCAGCAATTACTTTGAAGGTGTGATGTTTATGTCAAGAATGATAGAAATGTAAATTACGATAATTTCGTTCCCTTACTTTTGTTAAAATTATAAACAAGCACTATGTCAACACAATTTTGTAACGAAAAAGCGATCAGTTTCCATTATACGTATATCGGTTAAGACGTAACGTGTCGTAATTTATGGTATCTATCATATTTGATAAAATATCCATATATGTATGTTTGAATGTGTGCGTGAAATAAATGAATATCTCTTTATTTCAGTCAATTTCTAATTCAGGTTTAACTGTTTGGTACAATTTAGAAAAGGGTTCTAAAACAAAAAGTCGAGGCTCAGTATTACTCAACATGACATTGAGTGCGGAAAAGAATAAACGTGTTGCTCTTCAAGAGCATAAACATTTATTAAACCTATTACTGATTCATGAGTTGGAAAGCTCCCAAGTAGCTGAATACTGGTGGAATGGAAAATTTACTACAAATGCGGAACTTATTCGGTCGCAACATGCAGTTCAAAGTGGCCTTACAAACTTTGAATGCGCTCTTTGCCAATGGGTGGTGTACTCGAAAATCCATGAAAATCATAAATTAAATTTTATTCTCTTTAGCAATATTCTAGATATTGTTATACCTACCCTAAAATTACTTCAATCAGATTGTGAAGACGTAAAAACGTTTTGGGAAGGAGTGAAACGAGTTTTGCCGTCATGCTTTTCAATTGTGCGCAAAATTCGCGCTAGAAATGTCAGTGATAAACATATTGTTAGCACACTATGCGATATTTTAGATATTATTTCGAAAATCAAAGCATTGGGAGAACCAGTGATAGACATATTTCCTGAAAATATTTATGGTTTTATTATCCTAAAGAACCAGGATGTAATGAACATTGATCTAGTTCTAGAAGCAGTTATACATACTGCTACAAAAGAGTGGTTGGAATATATTGTGGAAGGAAGTAAGCCACATATACGTGATGAACACAATGACGAAGAAAACTTACAGTTTCTTATAAAGCTCATTCAAATGGTGCGATCTGATTTACAAAGAGGAATGGAGCATTTTGATAAACACTTTTATCAGTAAGTTCAATATCTCCATTTCAAAGAAAAATTATTATTATTATTATTATTGTTTTTTTTTTTGTTTAAAGAAAACTAAGAATTAATTATTCGGGCATCCTTTTCAAATATTATGATTTAAATTTGTTCGATGTATGTAAAGAAAAAGTTGAGAACGTTTGTGCAAATATTAAAAGAATGGAAATACCGGACGACACTTTGGAGTTTTCCAATTTTTTGGATGAAGAATCTCTCAACATGGGAACAACACTATTCGAACTATATTTGGTGTTAAAGCGGTTTGTTTCCTTAGGTAAGAAACTATATTAATTTTGTACTTTTAACGTAACAAAATTGACTACATGCATTTTTATACTCTAGCAACAAGCTGCTATAAAATATTATAATTTGTTTACCTAACACCTATAACTAATCGAAATAGTTAGTATAGTATCCAATATGAGTGATATGACTTTTTTCTAAAACAAAATAAAAAATACACTAATTATTAAGGGAAATTCAAATGTTTTTTATTTAAAGTGAAGTGCAATCGATACAATTAAATTCTGAATATAACATCATTTAAATGGTCCTCTCGAGTTCATTTGCAGAATACAACCGCGCCTACATAGTATGTCTCACAATTTGAAATTCCATCTGATTTTTTTCCTTTCCTGTATACAAATTAAGCACTAATAACATATCAGGATAGAACAAATAGTGGCTTAGAGCTTTGCCACCTTATGACATAAATTGTCAAAATCGGGCCAAAACTGTTCAAGCTTCCATGTATCGAAATATATCCCTAGTGCTTTTTGCCAAGTTTTTCCGAAAAATATTGGTCAATCTATAAGATTTTCTGATAATTGTTTGTATACATATGCTGTATATGAAAATTGGGTTGAATCGGGTCAACACTTCACTTAGTCCTCATTAACCTGGTATTATGTTTTTCCAACTTCCGGGTGAATTTATATCGCATACATCAGCCAATATGTGAGTTATCTAAAAAAATTAAAGTTCGTGTTCTAATCATACAGTGTAACAGTGTATCGTTAGTAGTAGACTGACCAATATTTTTGGTAAAAAGTTCGAAACTAAAACTGGGGTCAAGATACTTGAATAGCTTTGATCCAAGTTGGGCAATTTTTGGCCATAAGGTGATAAAACTCAAGGCGAGTATTCGTGAAAAGTTTTAATTGATTTTTGATTTGTATACTGAAAAATAAAAAAATTAGATGGAATTTAAAGTTGTGTTATATTAAAAGTGGGCGTGGTTGTTATCCCATTTCATCCATAGTCACACTGCCGGTAGGAGTTCCTAAGCGAATTTGTATCTTAATTTAGGATAAGATTTACAAACTCGTCCTCACTTTTTGCCAACGAACTCCTGTACCAAGTTTCATTAACATATATCACTTTCTATTCAAGTTATCGCTCGCACGAAATTTAATTTCAATTCCTTGAACTGTAATTTATTTCATTGCATGTTATTGGCAAATCGACTAATTTTGCAATAACGGAATTCATTACGACTATCTGCAGGAACAAACGAATAACTACAAATTTTAACATTTTTATGTGCTGCGGTTAGGACGTTCTACGAGTACATAAAGAAATAAACGTTATTTTTTTATAGACTATATAAGACATAACTCCATTTCTATCACGATTTGCTTAAGGTGATACAAACAACTGTTAGGTTTTTTTTCAATATCTTTTTATTATTTTCATTTCGCATGTACCATGGTGAACACGTGATTGGCTTAAGCATTTTTGATTGGAACCTTTGTATTATATCAATATTAGTTGCATAGGTGGTAGCCCACAGTTGAATGCCAATCATCCAAATCAGCTTTATGACCGCATTATATAAAAGCACTTTGTTGTCTAGGCTAAGTTTGGAGTTTTTATTTAAAATTCAATTTAAATTTGCAGCTCTTATCTTCATGCTAGTTATTTTACTAGATGTATATTTTCTCCACGTAAGTCTTAAATAAGTGAATACAAAGATAAGTTACTTCATTCGCTTGTGGTACTAAAATATTGTTCATTTTTGGTTTACGCAAAAATGTAACATGCTTACACTTTTATTCATTCACATTTATACGCCAGTTAGCTAGCCATTCTTCGACAGAACTCAAGTGCTCCGCTAATATTTTTGATGCTATAATGTGGCATATGTTACGGCTCACTAAAGCTATGCCATCCGCAAAAGTTGAAGTCAATATGTTATTAGCTGTTGGAAGATTTGTTGTACTATATATATTAAGTATAGAGTTGGTCCTAAATGATTCCTGTGGTACCCCAGCCCTTATCTGTCGTTCATCAGATATGAAATCTCCCACTTGCACGATAAATTGTCTATTATTTAAATAAGACTCTAATGTTTTATGAAATTCTAAAGGTAGAATACTTGTAATCTTATATAAAAGGCCGTATGCCACACCTTATCAAACGGCTGAGCCACTTCTAGAAATATAGCTAAACAGTACTATCTGTGCTCAAATGCTTTTCTTATTTCGTTAGTAATTCTATTTACTTGCTCGATATGCTTTTCACGAAACCCGAATCGGTGAGTTGGTATTATATTATTTTCGTGGAGGAAAGGAGTTATCTCGAATCTTTTATAGTCACTTTTTCAAATATTTTAGAAAGACAGGGTAGAAGACTGATGTCTGTATGAAAACGGCTGCGTTAAGTCTTTCCCAGGTTTATCTATCAAGATAATCTGCAACTTTTTCCGTCAATTGGGATAGTATCCGATATTAAGAATTGCATTGAAGAGCAAAAAGACTACTTCTACAGCAATATGTGGTAACTCAATTAGCATTTTTGGGGGTAATATTATCATGTCCCGGCGACTTTTTTTAGATCAAGTTCTTTGATGATTCCAATAATTTCAGAAGGTAAAGTCTTAAACGACTCGAGTGACTAGTTAACTGTGTAAGGTAAGCTGGACAGCTCAAAGTTGTTCTTTGGGCAATTAGGTTGAAATACCCTTTCTAGGTGATTTGCAAAACAATTAGCCTTTTCTTCGTCACTTCGAGCATAATTTCTACCCATGTCTCGTATAGGTATGTTAGAGTCAGTTTATTGACTTTTGGGCTTTCCAAAGAGAATTTTGCTTGCTTAAATTTGGACACAGCTTCTTTATATACATTTTAGTTTTAAATTCTTTCTCACGCTTAAGCGCTTTTTTTAATTTACGTACAGTTGATTTTAATTGAAGCTGAAAGGAAGGGGAGCGATTTATGTGTCATTCTCGTCTTGCAAGCCTTTTTTCATTTACCAGCTTTTCTATTTCTCTATTAGAGATTTTTCTGAAACCAAGCGGCTTATAGCTTTTGTTTGGTGTTGCTAAGACAGCTGGGTTAGTTATTATATAAGTGAGTTCTTTCTCTATCTTTATTTTGTGCTCAATATTAATGAGGCTACTCACGTATTTGTTATATTTTAGGCAATTCGTTTTGTAAGATGTTAGACCAACTTTTGGATCAACGAATATGGGTTGTTCACATATCTTTATTAGTACAGGAGAGTGATCAGAAGATAAGTCAGTGCATGTATCAATTGTTATATGCGATTTACCTATATTTTTGATTACAGCAAAATCAATTAAATCTGGTATTTTCTTACGATCAAAAGGCCGACATTACCAGGAGATATTGCGTCAAGGTTATTGTGCCTATTTATAATAGTGTGATACAGTTGTCCTCCTTTCGGATTAATTAGTCGTGAGTCCCAATACGAGTGTTTTGCATTGTAATCTCCACTTGATAGAAATCTATGGCCTAGTGTTCCAAAAAAGCCTTTTAAATTGAATGTCTATATGGGCAGTATATGACCGTAGGGTTTAAGTCTCGCAGGGATTTTTATTGTTATTGTTGTAGCTTGTAATTGCGTAACCGTTAGGTGAAGAAAACTATTATACTCTTTATATATTGTAAGAATAATAAATAATTCTTGTTAGAATAATGAAAATATTTATATTATATTTATATACTGACTCGATTTTTATTTATTTTTGCTAATACCACATACTTTTAACATGCGATATACTAATAAAATGCTCCCAAGGTTTCGTTAAGGTACCCCACATGCCATCATCATTAAACGTATGGAGTAAAGTCAGCCGGAGGGTGTTGTTGTTTTTTTTTTTTTTGAACAATTAATTTTTTTCAATCCCATCAAGAAAATTCCTTGGAAATACCCTAAAAAAATACCTGAAAATTTGAGCCCTTAATATTAACATTAAGGACTGGACCAGGACATGAAAATACACAACAATCGTGATTTTTTATTTTTAAATTTCTATAGCTCAGAGTCATTTTATGGCCAGGGTTAAAATTTGTAAAATATTATATCTGTTTAAGATGAAATCACATATGTCGAGGGCGATTTCAACCAAATTTGGTTCGTGACATCCCCTTGGCGTTTTTATGTTATTGGCGGACGTTTCATACCACTGGTGAAATTAGTCTACAGCCACCCCTACTCTCCACATAACACACTTTAAACTCCATTTGAAACTTTCACTTTCCCGTATACAAATCAGGATTCAATTAATATAATGAGATACAATTTTGCACGAATAAAGTATTTGAATTGTGCCACATTAAGTATTCAATATGTGGACCCAGAGCTTATAATATACTTTATATCGAAAATATTGGTCAATATGTGAGTTATCTTAATAAACTTGAGGGAGCGTATTTTTCTTAAAACGGCGTATATTTGTGCTTACAATAACTCTAGCTAGATCCCATGGTTTTACCCCTTCTCAATTTTATTATCAAACAGTAGTTTTCCAATTGCACTTCTTCTTGCGGTTTTACCATATTATGGTCGTAATAATCGTCCACATGTGTTCGCTATTCGTCGAACTGGTGAAAACTTCCAACGTATATTTTCTTTACTTCATGCCCAAGTGTCAATAAGACAAAAAACCTCTCGAAGTAATGAAAATATTGCTGTCGTTCGTAAATGTCGTAAATTTGCTGATTTTGCCTTGAAAAAACACAACATTGCGAGTTTCCGAGAGAAAGATTCTGGGAAGGATTTATGGTCTTTTGCGCGTTGGCCGCGGCGAATATCGCATTCGGTGGAACGATGAGATATACGAAAAAATTGACATAGTTCAGCGAATTAAAAGACAGCGGCTACGCTGGCTAGGTTATGTTGTCCGAATGAACGAAAACACTCCAGCTCTGATAGTATTCGACGCTGTACCCGCCGGGGGAAGCAGAGGAAGAGAAAGACCTCCACTGCGATGGAAGGACCAGGTGGAGAAGGAGCTGACTACGCTTGGAATATCCAATTGGCACCACGTAGCGAAAAGAAGAAACGACTGACGCACTGTAGTTAACTCGGCTATAATCGCTTAAGCGGTGTCTACGCCAATTAAGTAGAAGAAGTACCATCTTCAGGTTACTTTTACTACTGATAATTTTCATTAACTCATACATTTTAAATGTACAAACCAAAGGTATTTGTTGTTTAAACTAATCAATGAGTTTTTAGTTTATTCTATGCGAATTTAATTAGATAGGGCACAAATTTTGTGAAGTTTGGTGAACTCCTGAAACACTGCCTGATTATAGATTAATTACCGAAATATTTGTTGAATGGCGCTTTTGTCCTTAAACAGATTTCATTAAACCTTTCAATTGGCATTATATAATATAACTTTTTTATTCCATTACTTTTTATTCCTATCGGCTTTTGCTAAAAGCATGAACAGATATAACCACTATTTTCGAAATTTCTTTTTCTAGCATATAAAACTCATTGGATATATCGATAAGCACCCTAATTTCTAAGAGGAAATTGAATCTCAAGACTTATATGAATATCGTTATCATGTAGGCGCAAAATCGGTCCGTTACTACGAAATCCAGAATTATCCATAACTAATCGTTGAATTTTCACCTTCATTATCCTTCCAAGACAGCAATAAACAAATGCTTAAAGTTTACTCCAGTAACCAAATTTCACAAACACACAAAAGGGAAGACTCACGCAGACATTAAATATTGTAAACTTAATATTCTACATGTCTCTTTCCAAACATTCGATAGCTTAGCAAAACTTAATTTGGCTTTATGAACTCTGTTATAAATGTTCGTTCGTATATAGCCATCTTCTAATAGGTACTTAAATTGTTAAGCTGCGTAACTAATGCTGAGCAAGGAAGTATTACTATCAATTATTCTTAGTGCTTTTGGCTTTTGTTACCTTGCTCGCTTTTGCCATATTAAGCCAACTTTTAAAATTTATTTACTAAGATGGAGAGTTTTAGTTCTAAATCTTTTTTGTTTACTGCCAACGCAGCATACATCAGGTCTCCTAGTTTACATAAAAAATAAGCTTTATGTCCGTAATTAAGCTGTCATGAATAATAATAATAATTGGAACAAGACGCATCCCTGTCTCACTCAACTGCATGTAAAAAAAGTCTTTGTGAGCATCGTGAAGGACCTTGCGAGTTGCATTTTCATAACAGCTTTATATATAATTAACAAAACTTTTTTGAATCGCATTAACTACACTTTAAACATTTTTCAGGTATCTTATCCACACTTGCAGTCTTACCAGCCATAAGCGATTTTATAGCTAAATACCATTGACCATCCCTAAACTGGTTGGTCTTAACGGAAACTCTCTTAAGTTTAGAATCATCGTAATTTCCACTTAGCTGTGCCAACTTTTTTTGATTCATTGTTATTATAACTTTAGTTCTGCTAACAGAAAGTAATGGTCACTACTGATATCTGCACTCCTTTTGTTTCTTAAACATTATGAAGAGGACAGTCGAATTAATATTATTGCTTTATTGGGCAAAAATTGATATTTCCATACCAATTTATTTTTTCTTATAAGCTTAATCGATATAATAATTATGTTGTATGTACAAATCGATAATCAACTTTTTTCCACGAATATTTGATTAGAATATTAGCTGTCTTCGTTGCGCCATTTATCTATTCCCTGTGTTTGCGGCCTGTCTACTTGTCACAAAAATTATTTGTAAAAGCTACAAAAAAGGTTATCGAGTTGAATTCGTACAATAGAGTATGATGACGCTTCATTAAAATGACTATTCTATTGACTATCTCCAATGTCCTTGGAACTCATTTGGATTTACCTATTTTTGATTATCTTTTTATTGCTTGTCTTCGATTTGTCATTTCTCTATTCTCTTCTTTGCATATAATAGAGTATGATGACACTTCATTAAAATACACGATTGTCTATCGTCAATACCCTCGGAACTTATTTGATTTTACCTTTTTATATTCTTCTAACCAATTGCTGTTTTGTTCACCTAAGGGTTGTACGTATCGCCTAAATCTAAACGAGATATTCAAAAGTTGAAATCCGGTTGACTGTTTGTCTGTTCGTCCGTCCGTCCGTGCAAGCAGTAACTTCAGTAAAAATTGAGATATCTCGCCGACACGTGGTACGTAGGTTCCTTAGTACAAAAATTTTGAGTTCGTAGGTGGGCGTGATCGAACCACTGCCACGCCCACAATTCCCCATTAGCTGAAAACTAAGCACTTAATTAAGATATAAAGTTGTAATTCAGTACAGAAGAGTAGTATCAGGGGTCACCTGTGAGGGTGGCCCCGCCCTCTGTACATATCTCCTAACCCACTTAAGGGGTTAGGGGCAGTTATTTTGCAAAAGTAGTAATATGGCATTATTATAGAATGTGTTGACTTCAAGTCAAGAAAATTAAAAAAAAACAAAATTTAATTTCCTAAGTTATAGTTGTTTGTGTTGACCCAGTTCAAAACAAAGGTACTTGCGGTGACAACCATAAGTCCTTGGAGATTCATGTAAAATCAATCGGACAAAAAGAAGTAGTTTTATAAATAGATAATCCTGGGCCTGATCAAAGGATTTAATTTTTTTTCAAAATTAACAAAATGCGGCCTCAGGAAATTTTTTCTAAATTTTTGCGAAAAATCAATAGTTAATTGGTCTTAAAAATCGAAATTAAAAAAAAAAATTCTTTCAATCAGGCCTATTATGTATTCTAAAAGCTGTATAATTTTCATTAAAATCTGAACTGGAAAACTAATTATCGGATCAACGTGAAATTTCCAGAGAACATATTTAAGATATTACACTTAACGAAAATGCAAAATAAAAATAATTTTTTGAAAATTCTGACTACCCCTTAAGCTACAACAACCAAATTTGCTGGGTACAAATATTATAATAACTTCTACCGACAGTGTGGAAATGGGTGAAATCGGAAAATAACCCCGCTCACTCCCCATATAACGGTACCGTTAAAAACTACTAAAAGCGCGATTAATCAATAACTAAATACGCCAGAGATGGTAAGAAAATTTGACGCAGGACGTGGTACAGCCCACTTTTTGGTTAAATCCCATATCTCGAGACCCGATCAACTGTTTTCCACAAAATTTAGTTTGTGGCATTGACACACAAAGCTTTTCACTATACTTTCTTATTTTTTTCGCAATTTCTCGTTCGTTCGGCATTTTTTTCAATTTTATGTTTTAAATTATCTTGTCTAAATATAATTATAATTTTACTAGTCAAACAGAACGTACTATTAATGACTTACAACTTGAGTTAGTGAGCAAAGTACTCGAAAATTGGGTGTATCGAATTCAGTTATGCAAAAAAAGTTGTGGAGGTCATTTGAATAATATAATATTCGCAACTTAATTGTATTGATTGTATTTCACATTAAAAAAAAATGAATTTCGGGACAAGAAAAATATTCCTATATTTTTTAGTACAATTTAATTAAATTAAAAAGATTAATTTTGACACTTTACAAAATAATAGTTTTGCAAAATAATCTATTGCGTTGAATAGAAGATAACTGTGTTGGATCGCCGTAAGTCGGCGCGGGATGTCTATCGAAGTGAAAGGTGGGGTATATGCGGCGAATAAAAAAGCATGAAGCGAATGTTGACGTGCGAATTGTGCCCAATTTATTGGGGAACACAAACCACTCAATTTAGGTGATTTAATATGCACTCACACTCACCCCAGTTTGTTTAAAATGAAAAAAGGGTAGTACATTTAAAATATACAATTTATTTAAAGTTATCCTTTGTTTACAGTACAGTGTTTTGCGAAATCGAAGTGATTCGAGGTAGAATGTGTTGGATCGCTGTAAGTCCGCGCAGACGAAAAGATGACGATCGAAGAAAAAGTTGGAATTCCGCGGCGCAGTGTGAAATAGAAAGTATGAAGCGATTGTTGATGTGCGGCTTGTATAGAACGAATTGTATAAAACTAATGTGTTGACCTGCCCAGGAGACCATCCTTTATGTTGAATGGGTTGATGTAGAAGTGTGGTGAGTTGTGTTGTGATGTATGAGTATGGTGTCATCGGATGTGCAATATATTCTTAGGATGCGCCAGTTTTTCCGGGATAGAAAGAAATCATACCACTTTTATTATAAAGCTCTGTATAATAAATTCAGACCCTTCGGTTTACATTTTTCACGTCATCTCATTATATTCATATTACACAAACTCTCAGGAATTAAAGATAAGATTACGACTGCATGTTGTTCATAAAAACTTAATTAATTTTAATTATGTAGGTAAAATATTGTTTAAAACTCAATGAAGTATCTTAAAAATCTATATCACTGGTAGAGGGAAATAAAGACTTGCACTGAGTGAGAATTATTTCATTCCAATTTTATTTTGGTTTTTCTTGACGCTTCTACAAGTATAGGGTGGCGAAAAAGTCAGAAGATGATCAGAAGATACTATTAATTTTGAAATTGATCTCTAATGTCAGTTCTGTTTTGACATTTGTGTAGTAAACACATGCAAAATACATAACCACAACCGATATGTTTGGCTATTTGCACTGGCCAGCAAGATCGCCTGATTTGACCGCTCCATACTCCTTTTTGTGGGGCTTTTTGAAGTCGCGAGTTTATGTCAACAAGCCTCAGACTTTTGCAGTTCGGGTAAAAGTGATGGAAAATGCCATAAAAAGGGCTCAAATGACAATCAACTGTGGCGGCGGCTAAGTATGTGAGGACCTATCGCTGGAAGTTCTGGTTAAAGTGATGGAAAATGCCCTAAAAATGGCTTAAATGATAATGATAATCCACTGTGGCGGCGGACATTTAGATATTATATCATATTCTCGACTTGATGTAAAAAACTTAAAAGTCCATATAAAAGTAATCCACAAGCAGAATCAAAGTTTTTAATTAAAAAAAAAAAATTTCATTTTGCAAAAAACATCGTAAGGTTATTTCTGCGCCACCTGTTATGTGTATTATCATACAACATAGGATTGTTTTGAAGTGTACCATATCTATATATATAATGGGATATGAGTTTCATTGCAAATGTACAAATTTATGTCTAAATACGTATGTTTTTGAGTGTACTCGTTAAATTTACAATTTTATTTTAGTAACGCAAAATTTTTGTTTATGTATATATGTAATTATTTTCTGCCCAAATGTGCACAGAAAAGTTCTAACCACTTTAATGATTTTTTAATGAAAATACGCACGGGTTAAAATGTACAATCATTTAACGCTTATTTCTAGCATAAATTTATATTTTACAAAGTTAGTTATTATAAATCTCGATGGGATAGGCGGTGAGACTTCACTTCCGAGAAAGACTTGCCGATGCTGGTGATCGAGAAGCGGCGGATCTAGGTCGCATTGGATAATCGCGTTAGAGGCGCAAAAGGTTGACGCGGCGCGGTGTATGAGCGAATGTGTATAATCGAATTGTAGTTGTCGAAAAGCTTAGCACGAATTGTGTCTCCTATCCTGTTGTCCATCCTTTTTGTTCAGCGGGTAGAGGTACAGGCGCGGTGAGTTGTTTTGTAGTGTCATCAGCTGTGGTGGATTGCGCTGTTGTATTAGGATGCGCCAGTTTTACCGGGTAGAGGGGGTGGATACTTAACTCATTTAAACAATTTGTATTGTATTGCTTAGACATAATCGAAGATAAGCATGTTCAAAGATACCTCGTTTACCACCAGTAGTTTAGGTACCAAAATCATAATTTTACAAGTAATTTTCTCCTTTTTTCTACCCATCCTCATATTTGTGTTTAGAAAAACTCTTTAAATTACTTCTGCACTCTAAAAGTTGTCGTTTGACTCTGATTTTCTTTATTAAAATTTCTTTTTTCAATACATTTCTTAATTCTAATACCTTAACGAAATTTATATATGTATGAGTATGTGTGTATGCTTAGTGTGCATATAATTTGTTTAAATATGTGTTATAGTTTTATTGGATACTCCAGTACCAATGCATTGATATTTTACAACAGTCTAGATTCACTGTGTGACTTGGTGCATCTAACGCTTTTATACACATACATAGGTTCACTTAGTATCAGCTGCGGCTTGTGTGCATTAGTATTTATACATTTACATTAGTTTTGTTGCTCTTGACATTTGGGAAACTGTATATTCTTTTTATTTAACTTATTGTTATATAATAATTTTCTATATGTAATAAATATATATATATATATATATATATATATATACATATAGATGCGTTTTAACTATACTTTTATATTATGTTTTATTGTTATTATTATTTTTAATTACGTCTAGCAGGAAGTTTAAATGGAACAGTCACAGAAGCTCCTGGCTTAGCTGTATCATCGATTCGACCTCGCAATGTCTCGTACTCTCCATTTGCTGCCTTAAGAGGGGAGCCTGCTTTAGAAGCTTCAAAAAATTGATTATTTTTTTTTTTTTGGTTAAAAATAATCTAAGAATGTGTCCCCAAAGTTTTCGCTTGGAATTCGAAATATTTTCAAAGCTAGAAGGGAAATAGTGATCGAGCGTCTAGCAGATGTATGAGCAATTGTGCAGAAAGCGAAAACTTTGACGCACGATTTCTCGGTTTTTCATTTTTACGATTTTTCTTAATTGACGGGCAGGATAGAATTGGGGGCAAAGTTTATTATCTTTGACATTAAAATATCTTCTATTTAAACTAAAAAAAAAACTAAAAAAAGTCAAGTTTGAACATATTTTTAAACAACATAAAGTAACATTTTTTTGGTCAAAAACCACTTTTTTTTAATTTTTAAAAAGTTTGTAAATTTTTACATTTTTAGTTGGAAGTTTTTTAGTTTAAAAGGTAAATTATTAAAAAATATGAATATTTTTGAATTTTTTGTTTCCAATAGAAATTGCGACCTGCATCCTGCCCGCCGTCAGACAAATGCAAATGCGAGATGCATCGGGCAATTGCTTCCCAAAGGCAGAATATCAAAGAATTCGTATCCAAAATTTTCGGATGATGTTTAAATATGTAACCATAAACCCTTGAAATTTCGCTTTAATCACTTATTTTTTCCCCTCCTGAAAAAATTCTCAAAAACATCGATTTTTTTGAAGCCGCTAAAGCAGGCTGCCCCCTTAGCTCTTATTTGTACTGTTGGAGTATCGCTGTTTCCGATTGTTTCTTCATGATTGTGGAGGATTTTTTTGAGATATTTTTCTCACTGCATTGTAATTAATAATAATAGTTTTGATGATTTCTTTCACTTTTATTGCACTTTTTCTTATTATTATTTTCTATTCATATACATGATCAAGGCAAATGCAGCATAGTTTGTTGCTTGCTATGAATCTCCTTCGATTCATCGAAGTCAATGCCTGGTACTTTCTGCATTTAAAAATTTAATGCCCAGGAACCTTGCAGTATACACAATTTTTATTTTCAGCTGTGTAATATGTCGAACACCTGCTGCTGTGGCTGCTTTTGCTTGTTTAATTTAGCTGTTTTTCTGTCTAGTATTGCTTCTAGAGCTTGATATTGCTGGTCCAGAAAACAGAAAAAAACATCTCGGCTTTTATTTTCTTACTTTTTTTTACGTTCTGCTTTTATAAACGTAGACTTTCTTTGTCTAGTTTTCGAACCATTCGTGCTTTGATGGCCTGTTCGTGGTTTGAATCTAAATTTAGTCCTTTGAAAGCATAATTGCATTATTTGCGGGTATCCAACAGCTGTTTCATGCTTGCTGCACTTTCTCCATTTGCTGTCGGTTGATCCAGTAGTCTGTCTACTTGTGCTGTAAATTGTAACCTACCTACATATTTTCATATTTTTTCCGGAGAATTTTCCAAGCATCTTCTTAATTTTTTCCTGTTACTCACGTGCCATCACCAAAAGTTAAATTAATCTATCAGCTTCTCCACTTGCGTACTTTCTTCTTTAATTTTTCTAATATTTTTTTCGAGGGTAATTGTATATTTTGCCCGTAATTCCTCTATTTGTTAATCGATAGATGCTTCAGTTATTTTTTTTAATTGGATATTTTGAGCCTTGAAATATACTTCTACTACATATTCAAATTGTATTTGAAACTTGGTTCTGAATTCTTTCATTTGCTCGAGAGAATTTGTTTAATTTCATCAAATGTAGTTTTGAAAAGTTTTTTTAGCCACTCTGAAAAAAAAAACTAGTAAAACCAAAGTATTCTGCATTTGCCACAAATACTTTTTGCATTAGAAACGTGCCCAAATACTTTGAGCATTTGTTTTAAAAGTGCGAGCACTGTTGAAGTAAATGCGTCAAGTATTTAAATTAACAGTGGAACACTTTTGATCGAAATACGGGGCACTGTTGTAGCAAATACTTATACAGTTATGTTAACAGTAGAAGTATTTGAGGTTAACTGAAATTGCTCTTGATTCAAATGTAATCGTATTTGTTTTATTGTTGTGTTTCTTTTCTTCCAAAAAAGAAGTTTTGCATTCCTGACAAATCAAAAAAATTGCATTATGTAAATCAAAAAATATTTTTAAAATAAGCAGTATTGTATTCTCTGATTTAACATAGTAATTCTTTTCATACAGTACCCCTTTGTATCTCATACTTGAAACTTCATTTCTGATTGTAAATGTGGTACATAAATTCTGATAAAATTCAAGTTTTGAAAGATCTATTGGTGAAAAATTTTTGCAATCCACAAGATCATTTTGGAAAAAACTATTTTCAAATAAATAAGAACAGAATTAAAAACAGTAATTAGTAGCTAAAGTAAGGGGAATATTTATTCGGGTTGTAATATTATGTGCGTATTTTTTGAATTCAGCGTGTTTTCCTCCGAATCTAAAACACCATAAAAATTTAAGTGGGCCCAGTTCTTTGATACAATTGACATAATGGACCATAAAGTGGTGTTTTGGTTTTCATTTTTCTTTAAAGCCTGTTGTATAAAATGTATGGTGATCGACAATTAAAGCACGTAGCTCATTCAAAATATTGTCACTGAACTCTTCATCCATAACAATATCAACAATTTTAATAAACGTTATTAAAAATTTATATACTGAATCAAATTCATCTATTAAGTCCCCAATCATTAACAAAATAGTATTCAAAAAAAGTTTCATTTCAGAAGCGTTCAGTTTAATATTATTAGTCTTAATTTGAGCCTTCGTTAAAGGATTACTTAAACTTTTAACGTGAGATGGATCATAAGCAAATAATTGTTTTCTATAGTTAAACGCTTAAAAAGAAAAATATTTCTTCTGATATATGAAATAATCTAGAACTTTTGGAATATTATATCGAGCGACTCCTAAAAATATGTCGTGCATTAAATCACAAGCCCTATTGTCTGTGACATGAAAAAAGATAGGCTGTTCCAAATAGAATTTTCTTTGACCGAATTTACTTCTTTGCTACAACATTTCAATTCCTTTGAATAACTATCTTTATTACGTACACTTTCTTTGGAAAACGAACAAAGTCGACAAAAATATTTGCTGTTGAAACTAGTGCGATAGCCTAAGACTTCATTTAGGCCCAAGTTATCACCCAATATCTGGCCGAGATAAAAATAAATAATATATTCGGTATTCTCAATGACAACATGTATTCCATTTATAGACAGATCTTCAAGAACCTCAACAAGTCTGTGTTAATTCATTGCCAAAATAGTTCATATCTTTTGCGTTAAAAAACCCTGCTACAAAAATATTTCTCAAATGAGATATTAATTACCTTTTTCAATTTTATTTACAAAAATATATATATATATATATATATGCCACAAACAGAATGCTGATGTGGTCCCAAGAGGTTATTAATTTGAAATACATCAAAGTACAAAAAAATGGGAAAAATTATTTTATTACCGAAACTACCTGTTTTCTTCTTCCAAAGATTGCCCATTATAAAATGGTTAAGAGTATCTGAAGACTTTATTTTATTAATATTTTCAAAAGTTTGGTGTAAAATGTTTGGCTCTTCAAAAAATTTCCTTAATTGATGCTTTATGTCACAGAGGCAGCCTTCAATTATATTTTCTTTTAAAGTTGGGTAACCGGAAGCAAACACTTCATCCAGCTGCCTGGATATTGTAAATAACTGTGGTTATGGCTGTGGCTTATGAAGACAAATCTGTTCGAGTTTTTGAAGTAGTTTATATTCTGAGGAAATATTTTCAAAAGGTTGCTTTGCATAGGCAATTAATTTTTTAAAATCATTTTTCTTCTCAGGATCAACGAACTCTGTGAATTTTTTAAAAGACTTTACAATTGGAGCAATTATCAATTCAGTAATATATTTCTGAGCGACTCTTTCCTAAAAGTATTCGGTTTGCAGTGAAGTTGTAAAGCATGACTTGTTACATTATAATCTATTCGTTTTTTAACATGTGAAATATTTACTTCATTACTTTTTTCAACACAGTCTTGACTTGGCGATTCTGCTTGAATCTCTAAGTACTCTTGGCTTGGAGACAGTTCATTTACATTTTGAGGGAAATTTGTATTAGTTTTTGGTACTTTGGTTTGTGAACCATTTTTGTTTTCATTAAGATTACAATTAAAATCATGCTTTCTTGCGTGATTTCGAAACTTATACAAGTTTTGAAAATATCTATTGCATTTCTGATAAAGGCATAAATACTTAAAAGTAATTGGAGTTCGATGTAAAATCTTAAGATGGTTAAAAAGATTTTCAAATAATATAAATTCATTTCCGCATATAGAGTAAGTATGTGTGGGCCTTTCTTCAGGTGCATTTTTTTTTTGAACATTATTTAGCTTGTTTAAAATATTTTCAATTTTGGGAAATTTTTCCTTAGAGGAAATATCATAAATATATCGTTGAAGGAAAACCCACACATATTTGCTCTTTGCGGAATATTCACTGTTGAATACAAAAGACATTTTTACAACTAAATCTTTAGGCCTAATTAAGCTACCTACTTTATATTGAATGTTGTCAACACAGACAAAGATTTCCTTCAAGTTTTGAGGACTCTCACCAACAACAAAAACTCAAGGTTGCAGTGTTAATCCCTGTTGTTGTTGTTGTAGCGGCAGAATTCTGCCGAGTTGACAGTCCTTGGCCGGATAAAAATCCGGCTGTCGTGGGAACGGGTGTTAATCCCTCGTTGTAAGCGCTTTCATTTAGCTCGTCAAGTTTTTGCTTGAAGTTATTAATATCTATAAGATGCACCATCATATCCATTTGTGCATCTGTAATGGAGGGCTTTATGTTTTTATTTACTCTCGGCGGTGTTATTACTGCATGTAGTAAGTTTAAAAGATAATAATGCCTGTAATCTAAATAAAAAAACTGAAATTAATAACAAAAATCACACAATAGAAGAAATCGACATTACTTGCATCAGGCGCTCCAAGCATGGCGTCGTAATACGTCAGGTTCAGTTTATCTTTTATTAATGAATGGAAAAACTCTTTCGTTATTGCTTCCTCAACGCTTTCAATTTTGTTAAACATTAGATCTGATTTTCCAGGAAACATAGTGTCAAAATCAATATCAATCAACTGGTACCCTTTGGAATCGAAATATCGTGGCCATTCCTCAAAAATATCTTGAATACCAAATTTAGCAAGTTCTTTAATTCTATCTTCTGAAGTTTCTTTCCACGACACGCATATATGTACATATCTTCAGGAATATTGTGCTGTAGCCACATCACTTACACCGGCAACTTTGAAAATTTTTGATGGAGCTTCATTTTTCAACTGAGCTTTTCGCTTATGCAAGCTGTTAAAGTATCTATCATATAATTTCCCAGTTGCGTTTTTTTTGTTTGTCCTGGGTACGTAATACACCGAATCTTTAGAAAACAGTTTGACAATCTGTTCGGCAACAGTTTTCATGGTGATCGGGGTCATTTTAATATTACGTATTAAGTAATTATCCACAATAATGCGAACTATTGCAGATTGGTCACTTTCTTGGAGGCAACCAAAGTTTTCGTACTTCTTTATTATGTCGTTACCTGCTACTGTTTCTTTTAAAACCTCTTCGACGTTGGGTTCGTTGTTTGGGGATGTTGAAGGTGTGCTTGCAGAGCTCAGCCAGCTTCGAATGGATGAAAGGTTTGTTATAGTTCTATCACCACTACAGCAAGTGAGCATATCGAACTAGAAAGACATTAATATAAATAATTTATAAGCGTGTTATAAATATGTGCGAAACCCTCAATGTGAAAATTTAAACGGAAGTTACGCTGAATTTTTAAAATGATTTGCTTACATTATTTTCTAAACGCCATTATTGCAAGTTGTACCGGAACTTAATTTTGTCCGCAATTAGTTCTCTGGCATTAAAAATTTCGTCAATGTCGTGGGAATGGATCATCTGCAAAATTGCTACACTCTTTAAACCACACCTATTGAACTGTATTAATGCATTTGACGACAAATCCCAAACACAATAAATTAAATAACTGTTCATCACTATCCAAAATTACTACGGACTCATTGTCGATTTTTTTCGTTGTAGGGGACTCATCTCCCAATGGACATTGCTCGGCAAATAACGACAGCTCAGTTGATGGTATCAACTCCTCACTCATAGTGTAAACTAAAATGCACAAAAATTGTTTTTAAACACATATTTTTGTTGAAATAAATGTGTAAACATGACATACTTGCAGAGTAGGCTTTTCGCAAATGTCGTCTTTTATATAAAAAAAAAAAATCACTGGGGAAGTCCCTTTTAAAAAGCCTCCGTAAGCAGCGGGCGATGCGGCAGGCACACTAATGCAAATGCAAACTATGTAAGCTCCTTTTGCGCAGCTTCACTAAACGCGAAATGTCGTGAAGTAATCACTTTCACTTAAATTAATACTTTCAGCACATATATTTACCTATAAAACCCAAATTAAAGTATTTACGCACGAAACGCGTGTTTCTGTTAGAATGATCGTTGGAAAAATGTAAGCGTCAACTTCCCTGTCATCGTATGGAGAAACAGTAAAATTAAATGCGAAATGGTTGTGACAAATACTTTTACATTTAAAAAACTTTAATCAAAAGAAAATTAAATACGAAACCTTTAAATCAACTATTTTTATATTAAAAGTATTGGAATCAAGAGCAAAGTATTTCCGTCAAGAGTTTTGCTGTTGAAACAAATACTTTTGTTTTACTGTACTTTAACTGCAGAAAGTATTTGATTTTACTGCGGGGTTTTTTTTCAGTGCATAATTTTTTTCTCTGAGAATTTTCTGCTCCATATCGCAACCAGATTTTTCAACTGTCTTTTAAGCAAATCCTTGGTGTTTGTTTCTTTTAACACTACTTGTTATTATACTATAGACACAAATACGCTTTTCGCTTATTTATATTTATTTGACAAGTAATGCTCTATTTATTTTTAGTATTGCACTTGTGCTCTTTCTTTAAGTCTCGATTGACCAAACGCATCTAGTTCAACAAAAGAATTGATGGATCAAAATGGACAGAAAGATCCTTTAAAGTTACTTCTGCGCTATTCTATTTTTATTGCATACTACAGATAACAATGCATTGATATTTTACAACTATTAAGATTCACTGTGTAACTCTTGCGAATTTACAAATTTGCCGCCAGTAGGCTATGCAATTTTTGGCGCCCCTATGACCTCATGTGCTAGTTTAGTTCACAATCATTATTAATTACATTTATTATGTCAATGAAATTGAAACTTTATGATTTGTGCCCTATCGCCCTCATCACATCGTTTTTTGTTTTTTTTTTTTGTTATTAGTATGATTTTGAACTAGGGGACACAACTCAGATTAGATTATTTTTACAACCCACGATTTAGTGAAGAGTGTTTAATGTTGAGCTACAACACTAAACACAGCAGGATAGACCACGGCGCTCGAGGGATGTACTAATTATAAGGTGGGATAAGGTATGCCTTAAAAATATTTATACACAATATGAACACTGCTTATACAAAATAATGTGTGGTCGACAAACGTTTAATTGTTAAATATTTTTTATTCCACTTACAATATAAAAACAACACGAACAATATCTATTAAATAATCTGTTAACAATTAGGTTAATGTTGATAATGAGATCAATTAAGTTTTACATTAACTTTTTGCGAGATTTTAAATTCATAAAATTATTAATTATATCGTCGTATGAGATCTTGTTCATTAGGTCTGACTCTACGCACAAAATAGACAAGGCTCGCTGTAAGCAAGAAAAGCTTCTCTCACCTGAACAATTTGTCACTGGTGTACATAGAGCCATGCGAATTGCTATATCCAAGTTTGGATAAATGTTCTCCAAATTCTGTTTTCGTAGAAACAAAGATAGACTTTTTAATGATCCAAAATCTGGTTTTATCAAAATTCTTTCAGAAGAAAGGTGATATTGAAAGTGTACGCATTCCTGAACTAAATCAGTTTCTAAATCATTGGGATACATTTTTTCTAAGGAAAGAGCTTTTTCCGTCAGGGTCGATGGTAACAACTCACTCATTTTGGCTAGAAATGAAAACTTCTCGTTAAATTCCTTGTAGGCGTTTTGCCGTTTTTCTAACTCTGTCACCAGTGTATCTACGAGGGCGAGAAACGTGTTAATCCTGAAACTTTCACTCGCAGTCATTGTAATAACTTCTGATGTTTCATCAAATCATTGTTCTTTTTGGTTGCCTATTTCCAATTTCTGTTGTGTACTGTTTCGATACGTTTAATTCCATCGCCTTTTCTTCGAAATACTTGAAATTCTTTCAAATCTACGGCGGAAGCCTGAATTTGAACACTCACTTTGTTTATTCTTTCCAAAAAAAAACATTCCACTCAACAGCCATTACCGCCGTTTCCAGTTTCTCCAAATACAAGAGCATTCCCGCCGTTTCTTGTCGCGTTACAGGCTTTTCGGTACAATCGGCTTTGATTGATTCCAAAGTCTTAAGAACTTCGTGCCAAGAATCTCTCAAACTTTTACACGCGTCCTCTCTCGCTGACCAACGTGTCAGATTCACTCTTTTCAGGGGTTTGCATTTCCCGATTTCACTCATTAATTTAAGCCAGCGTTGTGTCGAGCTTACAAAAAAAAACATAAATTTCCTGTAGCGTCATAAAAAAAGCGAAATGCTTCTATACACGATTCAGCAGCCGCAGTTGCCACTAAATTCAAAGAATGGGCAGAGCAAGGCACGTAAAATGCGAAAAGGTGCTTGATTTCGAATTTTTGCCTGCAAGCCATTGTACATGCCAGACATGTTCGCGGCATTTTCATATGACTTTCCAGGACAGTCTTCAATATTTATACCCAGTGTTTCTAGCTGCGAAATAATGACAGAAAACATTTCTTCAGCTTTATGTCCCACCGACGGCAAAAATTTAACAAATATTTTACACGGTTCGTCTGATTCTAAAACGTATCTAATAACAAGGGTAAGTTAATCTACGTGTGCTATATCTGGTGTTGAATCTATGATTAGAAAAAAATATTTCGTCCTTCGTAACTCGTCTCCAATCTGTTTTGAGACTTTATGACCCATCAAGATAAACTCATCGCAAACGGTCTTTGATAAATAACTGGTACTGCCTGAACCTTGATTCCCAAATCGTTCAATATGACTGGCTAAAAAACGATCGAATTCCGCTAACAGTTCCAAAATCATACAGTAATTACCGTTATGTGGATCACCGAACTTTTCATTTTTGCCTCTGAAAGCAAGGCCTCTTGAGCACAGTCGCTTCACTACCGCAACAACTCTCTTCAGAACATTTCTCCAATAAATAATTTCTTCATCAATTTGGACCTATAGTATATTGTCGAGTCGGCCATCAATCGCACTCCTAGCTTTCAAACTAGGAATACTAGATGTTTGACGCGCAGAGTTTTCATGCTGAGATACTCGGTGTTCGAACTGAGTCTTATACTCCAATGGACCGAATGCTAAACAGGGTCCGAAATATACAGATCTTTTAGTTTCAGAATATACAAGCCAATTTCGGTCTTTCACTTCATTATTTTTCAGTTTTCTTTGGAAGATACCCATTGGCAAGAAACAACGCTGATCGGCATATACTTTTTCACTTTTATAGAAGTCACCAGGTTTGTTTTGATCGAAGCCGAACCTTACGATATTCTCCCTTAAGGTATCGTTAATTTTCCATAAAGCTGGATCCTTGTTTATATTTACCATTGTTAGCACTTGGCCATTTCTTGTACTTGACGCATCTTCAACTGTAATACTTATTGACGATTCATCTACCGCCTCCTTATCAAAAATATAATTATCCGTTTTTTCAAAAGCAGATTGTTCAACAACTGCCGTTGTTGTTGGGCCACAGAGCACATATTGGTTTAATTTTTTTCAGGTTGGATTGTATCAATGCATGTGGTTGAATTTCCTGGTCTAACAACAATGCTTTTACTGTCACTTGTAAGAAAACTGTCAATTTTTATGGTTTTACGGATAATCTGTTCTTGTTCTTTGTTTTTCATTTTGACCTTTTTTATACTCAGCTCCCCTAAGTCGCTTTCTGCCATTACTCATTCTAACAATTTTTTATTCAAGAACTGAAACAAAAAAAAAATACATTGGGAGTTTTATTTCTCGTGCGTAAGTAAAGTCCTTTGTTCGGATTTCAGACCACGACTACATACCTAATATTATAAGCAAAGGAAATAGGAATGTCGACGGTTAAGTAACAAATACTGCTATCTACGAAACAAAACTTTTTTAAGTATAATAAAACCAAAAATGTGAATTTCCATGCAAACCTTCCAAAACAGAATCAAGTTGAATTACTGATTCGTTGCTGATGATTTATTGTAATACATTACCTTACCTTACTATAAGTATGCATTGTATGCACCGCTAATGTGATGTTATAAAAATTATCTCTATATATATATATATATATATATATATATATATCGATCTCGAACTCAATGCCTATGCCGCTGTCGCCGCCTACATTGTCTCCCGCACATGGCAACCCGATCGCGACGCGAACCGAGCGCGCTCGCTTGTGGTTCGTGCTGTCAATTCGTTTAGCCAGCCAGACACTTTTAGCGAATATCATTCGTTCCTGCGCAGCAACGCAAAAACGGCTAAGTACGCAAATACATTCGTACCTAGTAGTAAATATTTAAAATTTGAAACATATTACACGTTAAATATAATATACGTATTTAATTTAATTGGCCAAATTTCTTTGTGTAGGTATACAATTTTATTTTATTTCTGTAAGACAAAATAAAATGTTTGGGCCAAATTTGCCGTCCCCTAAAATCTGCCGCTCTAGGCTCCAGCCTTCTCAGCTTGATGGTAAATCCGCCACTGGTGTAACTTAAGGGGTTAGGAATAGTTTGAATTTTCAAAAAATATAAAAAAAATTTCACGTTGATCCGACAATTAGTTTTCGAGTTATTCGAGAAATAAAAAGAGAGCTCAGGCACTTCAAAGCGCTAGTGTGAAACTTTAAACGCGTTTTATTTCAAAACTATGGTTTTTGAATCGGTGACAGCGGAAACTCCAAAACCGTTCAGTAGATTTTAATGAAATTTATACAACTTTTAGAATACGTAATAAATTCGGGCCTGATCAAAGGATTTTTGTTTTTTTCGAAAATTTCGATTTTTTAAGACCTGTTGACTTCTTCGCAAAAATTAAAAAAAAATGTCCTGAGGCCACTATTTTGTTAATTTTGAAAACAAAATAAAATCCTTCGATCAGGCCCGGGATTATCTATTTATAAAACTAATTTTTTTCCGATTGTTTTTAGATAAATCTCCAAGGACTTATGCTTGTCACCGCAAGTACCTTTTTTTTGAACAGGGTCAATACAAACATTATCGGAAATTAAATTTTTTCAACACATCCTATAATAATGCCATATTACTGCTTTAGTAAAACAAAATATTGAAAACTCTTATTTTTTCGTGCCTCTGACTACCCCTAACCTCTTAATGCATCTAACGCACTTATACATATACGTACACACACTTTTTATTATTATTTGTTTTTTTTTTGTTTATAGTAGGGGAAAGCATCGAAATCCAAAGTGCAGAACTTCTTCTTCTAAAGCACCCATGCCGATTAAGTATCTGGATGCCAATGGGTAGCATACTGGCTAATACTTCAGCAGCGTCGGTTGATATAGTCCTGAAAGCACTTATTATGCACTGCAATTATTTGTTTAGCATACACATTAGCATACACTGGTACTGCGTACAGTATTACGGAACTCAAAGCTTTCATTAAGAATCGCCGGCTGGAACGAACACAGCCTGTATTGGTCATCATTCTCGATAGAGAATTATAAATTTTGGTTGCCTTACTGGAAGAATAATCCGGGTGTTTCTTAAATTTTAATTTGGAATCCAATATTACTCCCAGATACTTCGGCTACGGCTGTAAAGTAATCTCTCACTCCCCTATGGTAAGCTATATTTGTTCTTCTACCTTCCTTGTGCTTATGACTTCAGTTTTTTGCTCATTGCATTTGTTTCTTAGGTCAACTAATTGTTTTGCCACTGCTACCAACATGAGATCATCCGCATATGCTATTAGTTTCACATCTTCGACTTTTCGTAGTGCGTCAATAGTGGATCTTTTTTTTATAAAGCCGTATTGCTCTCTGATAATCCGCTGGCTTTCTGGATTGCTAATTCCAAGCTGTTTCGTATTATATTTTCGTACACCTTATCCATTGAGTCGCCAATACACAAAGGTCGGTACGATTAACGTTCTTCAGGTAGTTTCTTTGGTTTTGGGAGCAGAATCAAACGTGATACTTTCTACGAATCGGGGAACACCTTTACCTTTATACAAGCGTTGCACATTTTAGCCAACAGTTGACGTTTTGAGCTTACAGCTACCTTCAGGGCTCTATTAGGTATCCCATCTAATCCAGGTGCTATGGCCAAAAGCTCTTCTGAAACTATAATGACATGATTTTTTGCTCCGGGTAATTGCCGACTTCAGCAGCTTCTTGTGGCTTTTAAATTTATCTCTAAGTCTATTTTCGTTCGTTTCACCATGGTTACGCTGCAGACGCCGTCTAGCTGAGTGACAAAGCTTTCTCAGAGTGGCAATTGCCTCATTCCACCAATATACCGGCCGCCACAATGTGTTGTTCTACGTATTGTCGCATCGCATGCTGCGACCAGTTCCTTTTGCACTGTAGATATCAGGTAGGCGGTGGTCATCTAGTGCTTTTGATGCACTCCAGACTAGCTCAAACAGGTC
This sequence comes from Bactrocera correcta, assembly GCA_027475135.1. Taxonomy (NCBI): domain Eukaryota; kingdom Metazoa; phylum Arthropoda; class Insecta; order Diptera; family Tephritidae; genus Bactrocera; species Bactrocera correcta. The sequence continues at coordinate 73,439,839 of CM050326.1, forward strand.
TGCATCGAACTCCTGTTGCTTCTAGCTTCGCTTTCGGGAAGTATCTCTGCTGAGGAGTTCCAGCTCTCGGGAGCACGAAATTTGAGCAATAATCGCCATATGATCAATATTTCTGTATACATATATTTAACACTGTCCATATAATGCGCCTGCTGAGCGTTATGAACTTCTTTGGTGCTTGTCTTAAAAGGTTTGTCCTTTGCAGGACCATATTGCTGCCTTGCCAGTTTTGTCTGCAATCCATGGGCTTTGCTCCCTTTGTTTGGTTACATCAATGTTCTCTTTTATAATTGTCCGGTCTAGCAAATCCTGTGCCGCTGCCTAATGATTTAAGTTTAACTGTATTATCCTCATTTTTTAGAAACTTCATCATTTCCAAGTATTAGGGACAAGTCATGCTCAATACTGAGTGTTATCTTTTGCAGAACATGCAACTCGGAACTTTTGTGCACGCCTTTGCTAAATGTCCCGCGGTTTCATAACGTGTGCATTGAGAAGATCTGTCTGTCGGACTGCAGCAATTACGCTCCATGTTTGTAATAATAATGACATCCATAATTTTTTTCCTATTAACAACGTCTACACATCTTTCGTTTGCGTTGTGAAACGTCGTGGTATCATCTTGAATTTTTTTAACTGCTCCAATACGATAATTGCGCCTTTTCAATTACGTTTTTTGGTTTTTGTGTTGGTAGTAAAAAGCCTGATGACTCTCGCTTTCTTTTTGAGGTATCATCTGCCAATAGGGAATTGAGATGATTTTCTATCATCACTCTTCTCGATGGCTTTTCGATTTTTCCCGATTTTGTGTAACGTCTCTATACTGCTCTAGTTCGCGCACACCTTGGTTAATGTGCCTTTGGCCGGAAATGCTGGCCATTGTGCAATTCCTCAGGTTTACTCTCCTTGCTTACTTGATCGGCAGCATCACATTTCTTATTTGGTCCAGCAGCGGCGGACTCCTCATTTTTACCATTAGGCGGCTTTCTCATTATTTTAGAAATCCTTCGGAAAGGATTATTCTATGTTCGCCCAATACTATTTTCAGAGGCTAAACCTCAGCAAAAAAGTAGTTTGGGAACACCACTCGATGTGCACGTTAAGTCCCGGTCTAACTTAAAACTAAAATAGTTGGCAATGCCAAAACCAAGAAAAAGGGAACAGCTGATACTTGTGTTACATATGGTTGGCTATGCAAGTTAAGTTCTTCTTTATTGAGTTTTTAAAAGAAACTGAACATTGAATCTTAAAACCCTAAGCTAGCTGTGGTTCAACGGCAGCGGCGTCGGCGTTCTTAACGTCACAGTTTAGCGGATGTTGAATGGTCAGCAATATTGAAGTTGATTATTGTTGTTGATATTACTATTTATTGATCAGCAATAATGTCGATCAATTCTGGGAGTTGCAGCGGATGTTTGTTTATGTTATTCAACTTTAACAACAACATTGTTGCAATGATTGTTGTTATGTTGAAATAAATATTTATTGTGTCAACTTTTAAGTCATTGAACTTTAACAACTACATTGTCGCAATGAATATTGTTGAAATAAATACTTGTTGTATTAACTCTCCCTCCTCAAATTCCTACTTGTCCTCAAGTACCATTAAAAGTATGGTATGTTATTAAATTGTGGTTGGACAGATCTAGGAAAATTGTTCGTTTCACTCATGATTTCTGTCGGAACTTTTTCAATTTTTTAGGATTAGGTTTTCCTTTGGCTTTATACAAAATTTTTGTATTACAACTATTGCTATAATAATGGCCGATAGAAATATTATAGCTATTCGGTTCGTGGAGGAATCTGTATTTATTTGGTCTAATTGTTTCCTATTTTTTATGTTGAGTGCGTGTAGGGACTCCAATGATAATATTTGAAGTCGCTTCAATTCTATTGGGGTCATTTGAATGAGTGGTGCTCCGGGTTTCAAAATAGTTTTCTCCTTGTTGCTGATTTCTTTATTATTTATGGTAATGTTCTCATTCCAATAGTGTATGAGATATGCTCCTTTCAGATAATAGGTATTAGACTGCCGTTAAAGTTACTAAGTAGGATTAAGCTGTTGTCAATCTCTTCAATTTCCGGAATATGGTCTGCATTACTGAAATCACACAGCGATTCTTTGCCCTCAACTAATTTAGAAATACATTTGGATTCTCTTAAGTTAATGGTTGTATCTTTTTTTACAAATTTTTATATTGTTGGATATTTTACAGTTTTTTGGTACTTTTAAGATAGAATTTTCGGACAAAAATATTTCATCTGTTTCTATTATTTTTTTGAAATATTTTGTGGACTTCTTGCAATTCTATTTCGTTTAAAAGCAAAGTATTTATTATATTTTGCATATTTGACATTTATTATTTCTTCTTTTATTAGTCTTACTTGATTTTGGAAACTTCTTGCTATTTCGTTATTAAACAAATTGTCTTTCTTGATTGTATTTTTTAACATATTTGAAATTGTAGTCAAATCATTAATTCTAATCTGTAGTTGTTTATTTATAATGACCTGGTTGTTATTGTTTGTATTAAGGCTATTCAGATTGTTTTGTATCATAATTAAACATTTTTGATGTTACTTTTGTGAACAACTCTCCCATTTTCTGTAATAATTGTTGTGTGTTTGTTTTCCTGAGGGTTCCTATGAGCCCTGTTGTGAATCTGTAAAATTGTCTCATCTTGATCTGTTTCTTTTATTATGTCTTCTACCTTCATTTGAGTAAATCTGATTTTAAAGGACCTAAAATGTTCTGGATACAATCTTTGAATCTGTCCTATTATGTCTTCCTTATTGTACTTATCCAGGTAAGACTTATCTTTTAATCGCTATTCCACCTTTTTTCCAATTACAATCATGTGTAAGTGGTTAATGATCTGTACTTGTGCGTATTTCGGCTTCAACGTTAGTGGTATAGGTCAGTTTGCCATCGGGTTTAATTCTTTTCGTTGATAATTTGCGAGATGATTTAATTTGGGTATAATTGCATTACTGATTCCAATTTTCCCCCTTTTATGGGAATACTCATGCCGTTTCTAAAAAACAATTTACCTCTTTCAGTGTCAATAATTGCACCTAGTTCCTTCAAATTGTCATTTCCTAATATTCCGTCAAATGTTCTGAGTGTGGGTAATAAAAAGAATTTAACTATTTATTTTGGATCATTAAATAAATTAGCCATTTTGTAATGGCTTATTTGTATTTTACTTCCTACGGATACTGCACTAAATGAGGTTTCATTTTGTAGTGGATTTTGGACAAATTTTGGCGGAATATAATTTCCATTGGATCCGGCATCCATCAGTATTTTAAGCATTTGCCCGCTCGTCACCTAACATTCGAAGTATAGAAGTGAGGAGTCAGTTATTTTTAAAAAATTAATATAAATAGAATCGGTTTGCTGTTCTTGGTCACTATTTTCAATAGCTTCAGTATAGTCGTTAAGTGTTTCATCGTAATATGTCTGTTCTTCTTGTTCTGAGATAGTTTGCTGATAATTAGTCATAGTTGGTACTGGTTCTTTTGTTCCTGTTTGTTGGTAAGTATCTGTCTGAATATTAAAATTCCTTTGTCGTTTGGCTATCTCGGCAGTGGGTATGGATGGTCCTTTACCTAAATCAAATTGTGGTCGGTTCATGTAGTTAATCTGCTTAGTTTGGATACTTCTGTCAATGTCCATCGGTTCTGGTCGTGGTTGTAGTTTGGCTTGAAAATATGAAAAGTGAGGTGTCGGAACCTGGAGTGGTACTAACGTTGGTCTATTGGGTTGATTTCTAAATATAAATCTATTTGACAGATGATTGATACGGTATGCTTGATTTTCCAATTTCAAATGCAGTTGGTAAATCAGCAGGCTCCTTCAAGCCGAGAAGACGTGAAAGGTATCCACGTAATCCGCGAATAAAGTTATCAAGAGCCTTATCCCTGTACAGCTTGATCATTAATTGTTCCGATTCTCTGCTTAATTCCATACACGCTATCTTATTAAGGATCAACGATAAATTTTTATAGATGGCCTGATGGAATTCTTCAACAGACTGGTTAGCACCTTATGCTATGGTGGTCATTTGGTACTTTAATGTACCCAAGTCCCTTTTATCTGCATAGTGTAGTGTAAGGCATTTGGAGATGGCACTCCAATTTAAAGGTACGTTGTACGATTCTAACACAGTGTCTACGTTACCAGTTATTTTATTGCGAATGGTATGCAAAATACCAAAGTACTTTGGCGTACCAATTGTGTGTTCGTATGTTCTTAAAATTCTGTCTACACTTTTTTTCCATGAGCCAAACTCGGCTGGGTCTCCGGAAAATTCTCTTAAACTTTTTACTATGTCTGGCACTTTGTCTAGTTCTCCTAAATTACCTAGGTGCTCTTGGTCAATTCCTTGACACTCTACATTGGTAAAATCAAATGTTTGATTTTGAGTTTGTTGTAATAAAATCGGTAATGGCATTTGTTAAGTCGCTAGGTTGGGTCATATTTCTGTTGTTTTGAAATGTCGCTTGCCTTTGTAACTGTCTTTGTTGTTGGTGGGGATTTTCTTCAATATCAATTAATAGAGGTCTAACTCCGTTCCGTTTTTTGCAAAATTTAATTTTGTATTATTAACTTAATTGGAGTATTTTTACTACCATAAGTTTTTCCTGATTCGCCTTAATCAATCAATATCATTATTTTAATTTATTATTATTGTTTTTGAAAACCAGTAGCTGATTGTACCCTTTTATCCTGGAGGATCCTTTGGGTAGGAATCGCAGAATTGAGTTAAATTATACTACTTTTGCGTACGAAACTTCGTAAGTTAATTGTATGCAAAAGTAGGAGTAATTATTTTATTATCGCTTTACGCTTTTTTTAGAAATATATTATTTATGATTTTAATTGCTTCAAAAATGCAATTCGATATATATATTTTTTAATAATTTCCATAATTTAAAAATTTCCAGATAATATTCACTTTATAATTTTTTCAATATCTTCCACTGTACTTAATTATATACTTTAATTTTTTACATAGAATTTCAAAATTTTCAGATAATATTCACTTTAAAATTTTAATTTGTGATTTAATATAGTAATAAGATTTTAAAAATGTTAAATTGTCACACTTAATTTTCACTTAAATATAACTTACATTGCTACTTTTTTGGTGTGGCTGCCCTTCTTGGTAGTCTGGATCTATCCCGTTTGGTTCCTCTTGTCCCTACTAGGAATCCTGCAACTTGCTCTTGAATAGAAGGTGTCCTGCGGGCTTGCCTTACAAGTCTTGCAATCCACCGATGTCCAACGAAGTTCAACTTTTAAGTTTTATTAGCCTCGTTGGTCCCTGCTCGGGCGCCAGTTAAGTTCTTCTTTATTGAATTTTTAAAAGAAACTGAACATTGAATCTTAAAATTACCCTAAGCTAGCTGTGGTTCAACGGCAGCGGCGTCGGCGTTCTTAGCGGCAGAGTTTAGCGGATGTTGAATGATCAGCAATATTGAAGTTGATTATTGTTGTTGATATTACTATTTATTGATCAGCAATAATGTCGATCAATTCTGGGAGTTGCAGCGGATGTTTGTTTATGTTATACAACTTTAACAACAACATTGTTGCAATGATTGTTGTTATGTTGAAATAAATATTTATTGTGTCAACTTTTAAGTTATTGAACTTTAACTAATATTTAACTTTAACTACATTGTCGCAATGAATGATGTTGAAATAAATACTTGTTGTATTAACTTGCACAAGCCACAAGGAAAACGAAACCACTAGAAGGGGAACAGCTGAAATCACATTTGATCCTATTTCGTGATACTGAACTTAACGAATAACTTTATCAGGATCATTACTCTGTTCTTTATTTGCGCTATCATTAAGTTCATTAAATTAATTTTCTTTTTCAATAGGATCACAAATATCGAGATATTAACCATTAAAATAATTTTTAACTTTATCTACTTCAACTTGTAGTTGTTGTTTTAACTTTGAAGTGAAACAATTTCATTATCGAAATCCTTATCTACATACTTATACAAATATTTAATACTTTTAACAGAAGTGCACACCTCCACATCAATGATAGAATTGTATTTTGCAAGCAAATATGAATTGTATGGAACGACATAACGATTATCCAAAGATTTTCCTCTAATATCAACGAAAACATTATTATCGCGCTGTCTATACAACAGATAACCATTAACTGATTGATTGTAAAAAAATATTTGTAAATTCTTTTGAATGCTTTCCATTTTGCATACATACGGAGCTTGGATTCAAAGCACTGCATGGACCGTTGATCATGTGTTTGTCAACACATTCATGTAATTTGGCTGTAAACTTTATCCGGTATCTCTGCTCAAAAAATTTTATCAAAATCAGCTGGCTCGACAATTAAGTCATTTACACTTCCGGCATGTTGCTAAAGAATACATATATTAGTTTTGTTTTCACATAAAGTTATCAAAATTTGAGCATGAGGCAAACCCTTTTTTTGAAATTCGATTGTATATTTTTTTTTTATTTTATTAAAGCTTACATAATAAATAAATTATTATATAAACTAAAGTACGCAGCACTAGCATCATAGGCTTTCGGCTGACTGGTGGGATAATAGTTGGGTACATTAAAAGCTGAACAGGATCATCATTGTTGATAGAGTTTATATAAGCTGTCTTCCATATTGTCCTTTAAAAAAGGCAGTCCAGATACCGGCAATATGTTTTTTAACGGAGATGTTGATAACAAATAGTCTTTTTCTTACATATTGACAATGTTGCTTAAATTGATACTTAGAGTCTAATATTAAGCCTAGGAACTTAAAACTATCTATACAGATTAAATTTATATTATTAACGGTAAGTGTGGGTGTATTACAATGATGTTTCTTACAAAATATGTAATAACTTAGATTTAGAGGAAGAAATTGACATGCCCGAAGAACCGGACCAATGAAATAAGAGGGATAAGATTTTAGAAAAGGAAGACGTAACAGCGGACAAATCGGAGGAATAGAAAACAATACTAAATCATCAGCATAGATTTGGTGACTGATATTAGGGAAGTCAGATAAAATTGTACTGATTTTGAAGCGCAAATTCTAAGGCTATATCTTGCGGATATAGTAGATTGAGTTTCATTTAATAATATTGCTGAGGGTTTGAATGTTTTAAATAAAAGTTCGAGTTCGATGTAATTATTTAAGTATCCGTTGATATTCCACTGAAGGATGGATACCATGGAAAGAAAAATAAAGAAAAAATAATAATGTGAGGTTATGGGAATTTATTGTTCCATCAACGAGGGAGACGGAGAAGAAAGGGAGGGGGAGGCTGGAAGGGTGTTATGAGCAAGAGGAGAGATGGCAAAAGATGCCAGAGGAGATAAGGTGTGTGAGGAGGGAGATGAGACGTGAGAAAGTGGAGAGAAAGATGGGGAGGGGGAAGAATTCAAGGGTGAAGGGTGTAGAAGAGGGGAGTTCTTTGAAGTTTCTGGAAGTTCAATGTGATGCAATGGATTGTTGGTGGAGGATGAATCGTTGTTAGCTTTTGTTGTTGTTGCGTTAGTATTGAGGTTAGAATTTTTAGATATTGAAGTATTATCTTTGTTATTAGGATTTTTTGAGTTTGGATTAATTTCGCTGTTAGTTTGAATTTTTGCCACGTTGGCAAAGGAGAAGGGGGATGGGGTGGAAGGATGTTGATTTTTATACATGGTAATGGCGTCCCGCATGGTGCATTTGTGAATAGTTTTAATCTTTAATATTTCTTTCGATAGAATAAATTTAGGGCAAGCATTTGAGGACGAGGGATGTTCACCTGCGCAGTTAGCGCAGTAAACTCTGGTGCAATCAGAAGGAGGAGAGTGGTTAGGAGGAAGGTTGCAAATGACACAGGAAGGAGTTTTTACGCAGTGTTTAGCGGTGTGTCCTAATAGCTGACAAGTTTTGCAGCGCATAGGATTAGGGTAGTACGGACGGACATCTAGGGTTCTCCAGGCTACATCAATTCTGTTAGGAAGTGTATATTTATTGAATGTTAATAATACGGCACCAGTAGGTACACGAACGCCTTTAACTATTTTGTTAAACTTGTGGACTGCAGAGACACCTTGTTCCTTGAGACCTTCGATTATTTCTTCGTCGCTAAGTTGGCAAATAAAGGGGGCATAAATTGTGCCCTTGACTGAGTTAAGGGTGCTGTGAAGAGCAACTTCAACAGCACCTGCACCGGGTAGATTCTTAGTGAAAAGGAATTTATCAGCAATTTTTTGATTTTTTACCAGGAGGAGTAGGCTGCCATCGCGAAGTGACGAGATGTTGTTGATATCTTTACTGATAGCTTGAATACCTTTATAAGTCGCGAAGCAGGAGAAGGATGTAATTGGTTTACTGGCATCCCGCGACTTAATGACGAGGTATTTGGGGTCATCCTTCTTAGTAATGGGGAGTTCCGGAAATAGTTCCAACTTTGTTTGCTCAGCTTTTTTTCTTTTTGTCTTCTGGGCTGGGGATAATAGGGCAAACCTATTATCACCCAGATTGTTGGCCCCGGGGGGCATTGTGAAAATATTACTTTTTATGTATTCAAAAATGTAAGAATGTAGCACAAGTTAACAATAAGAAATAAACACGGCGAGAAATTAACAGTAAAAAAGTTATTTGTGCACAACTGTAAAGTAGCGTTATAACACAGACACTGCTAGAATGACCGCGAGAGAAAAAGAAAATGCGACCGTACGGTTTGACAACTCGGTTGCGACTGTCGATTGTATATATAAAGCCTGAACTTTGCCAAAAACATCTTTATTTCAAATATTAGATATGAGTTGTGTTAACTTCGATACATGCATAACTATTGCAGTTCTAAAATAAAATGAATCAATATAACTTACAATCACTTGCCAATTCATGTTTCTCGGAGACTCAGTGCAGGATGAAGGCAAAACCACTAACATCTTCTCTCTTGACTCCTTGACAATGAATCAGTAATACTGTTATAAACATCTGTTTTCAAATTTACTTGATTATGTTTTATAAACTGTAGGTGACATCCTTCTATTCTCACATTGTTTGATCATGCTTACTTATCATCAAAGCTGAATTACTATTAAAAATAAATATCTATTTTCAATACATACATACATACATACATACGCACATACACATATATTTAAGATAGGGTATGTTCGAGTCTTTAATCACTGCTGCAGTATAACAAGGCATCACATTTGACGTAAAAATGTTGCAATGCAAGTATCAGCTGAGTATCTGCAGAAAAACAACACTGTCGCAATATTGCTGCAGTTATTTGCTTGCTCGAACATCCCCATAGTTTTCTAAGTTATAAGTTATGAAAATACCAAATAAAAATTAGAATGAATATATTCTCACTCAAACGAAAATTTTTATTTTCCCCCCACAGCGGTAAAACGTAAAGATTATTTTTTGAGTTCAACGTTTGATGAAACAAATCGAACACACATACATACATATCAAAAAAGTCTTGCAAAAAATAATTTTTTAATTGATCCATATCATTAAACTGAAACATGAAAATTATAACTTGGTAAATTTATTACGCAACTATCTTCTTCTTTACTGGAATACTTGTAGACCCTGCTTACGCGGTCATAGCCGAGTTAACAACAGCGCGCCAATCGTTTCTCCTTTTCGCAAGGTGGCGCCAATTGGAGATTCTAAGCGAAGTCAGGTCCTTATTCATCTGGTCTTTACAATGAAGTGGAGGTCTCCTCTGCTTCCACTCACGGGTACTGAATCGAAAACCTTCAAAGCTGGAGTGTTTTCATCCATCCGGACAACATAACCTAGCCAGCGAGTGACTTATAGAGTTTTGCTTTTGTTCGTCGAGAAAACACTACTTCCCAATCGCCTTCTCAGTCCGAAGTAGCAACTGCTGGTAAGAGTTATTCTGCCTTGGCTTTCGAGGCTGGCATTGTTGCTGTTAATTTGGTTCTAAGATAGACGAAACTATCTACGACTTCGAAGATGTGACTATCACCAGTGACGTGGGAGTTAAGTCGCGAGTGCGACGACTATTTGTTTGATGACATGAGATATTTCGTCTTGTCCTCGGTTACTACAAGGCCCATTTGCTTCGCTTCCTTAACCAGTCTGAAGAAAGCTGAATTAACGGTGCGAATGTTAAGGTTAAAGATCAGCAGCTGTACACTAAGCGCTCTAGATTCGATTCTGCCGCTCGAATTATTTTCTCTAAGAGTAGATTGAAGAGGTCGCACGAGAGGCAGTCGTCTTGTCTGAAACCTCGGATGGTATTGTTTATTGGTTTAGTTTTGCGGTGAACCCAATCCACACATCGCGGCATAAAGACACTTCCTTTTCGTGCTTTCAAAAGCAGCGCTGAAATCGACGAAGAGGTGATGTCCTCGCTTTACGGATCTTTCCCAAGACTTGGCGCATGGTGAACATCTGGTTAGTTGTAGATTTTCCAAGCTTAAAGCCGCACTGATAAGGTCCAATTAGTTTGTTGATGGGGAGCACACTTAAATTTCAATCGTTGGGCATGCTTTCGTCCGACCATATTCTACAAAGAAGATGGTGAATGCTCCTTAGCAGTTCTTCGCCGCCGTATTTAAATAGGTCGGCCGGCTATATATCGGTTTCCAAAGCTATGTTATTCTTCAGGTAGGTAATTGCTATTCGAACTTCTTCATAGTCGGGCAATGGAACGTCTGCTCCATCGTCATCGATTGTGAAATCGGGTTTGCCTTTTCTTGGCGTTATAATTTTAGTGACATTCAGCAGACTGGAAAAGTGTTCCCTCCATAATTGTAGTATGCTCTGGGTATCATTCACTATATCATCTCTGGGGGTTCTACAAGAGTGTGACCCGGTCTTGAAACCTTCTGTTAGTCACCGCATCTTTTCGTAGATTTTCCTAACATTACGCATGTCGACCAGCTTGTCAAGCTCAAAATCTATTTACACGTGGAATTATTTTGCACGTTATGCGATACAGTCTGGTTTACTTGATTAGAGGCAACAATTTTTGTGAAAGAAAATGTTGATTAAATTTTCTATATTTGATCTTTCAACAAATAGTTTTCTGCTAACTCAAGCTAAGACTGTACTGGTTTAAAAATACAAACACATCGAAATATTATTTCAGCTAACGGTATTTCGTAGCGCTAAAAGTTCGGCAGCTGCAATATTCTGCTTGATTTATTGGTTCACTTGAATAGAGGCACTTACAAATTTAGAAAAAATATATAAATAGATACAAGAACAAAGTTTTTTAACCATTATTTTTTTAAGATTAATATTTTGTGCTGCCACCTTGTTTATAAATTACTTCATAAACACGTTGGGGAATGGATTTGTACAAACTCTCGAGATAGACTAGCGAAATTTCAGACCAGGCCGCTTTAATGCTTCGAATTAAATCATTTTTTGTATTCAAATTGTTGTCCGTTCTCATAAACCTTACGAGTTAGCCATCCCCATACATCAATCTTGCAGTGTGAACAGGAGTAATTATCTTGTTGAAAGATCCATGGAATTGGTCCAAATGTTTCCCGAATCTCTGGAAAAGATGATTTCAACATCGTTTTATAGCTGTTTCCCGTAATTTTGGATTCTGCAATTCTCAGCTCGAACGCGCCATAGTACGATATTGCTCCCCATATCATAACTCCACCTTCACGGCTGTGTTGGCGACTCAAGTACTTCTCCTCCTTTCTTAAATCATGGAAATAGTAATTGTATCCATCCGGCCCGTCCAGATTAAATTTCTTTTCGTCACTAAATACAACTTTTTGCATTCACCAGGGTCGTCATTTGTGACAGAAATCCAAGCCAGGTGGTCTCTTGCAAAATCGAGGCGACGTTGCTTGCGAAGTTTATTCAAAGGCGGTTTTTTTTTGTAATTTTTTATATTTCAGATGTGGTGCTTTCAGAATAGCCCTTCGACCTGTGGATTTGCTAGCTGCAACATCAGCTAATTTTATAATTTTTGATGTTGAAAGTGCGGAATTGGATGCAATCCTAAGGACTTTCCGGGTTTCCTTTGGTGTTAAAGCCATCGCAGTCCTACCTTTGTACTTCTTACCGTAGGAGGCACCCTTTTTCACATAATGATCAACAACATTTGGACTTCGACCAATCTTTTTGGCAATTTGGCGATTCGAAAGTCCTTCAGAGGTCAATATATCAATTTGTCCTTTTTCTCGGTCTGATAAACTTTTCCGCTTTCCCATTTTATTCGAATTTACAAGTTTACGACTTAACACAATGAATGCTTAAAAAATATATTTAGTTTCACACCTTTATTGCGCAAATGATGTAAGCAAACTAAGTGCCTCTATTTAAGTGAACCAATAAATCAAGCAGAATATTGCAGCTGCCGAACTTTTACCGCTACGAAATACCGTTAGCTGAAATAATATTTCGATGTGTTTGTATTTTTAAACCAGTACAGTCTTAGCTTGAGTTAGCAGAAAACTATTTGTTGAAAGATCAAATATAGAAACTTTAATCAACATTTTCTTTCACAAAAATTGTTGCCTCTAATCAAGTGAACCAGACTGTATATTACGTGCCAACCAAAATTTTCATTTGGGAATGGTAGGGTAATCTTTTTTCCCTTATACCCTTAGAATTGATGTAGAAACCCACTTTACCATTGGATGGTTTCGAAAAAGGTCCAAAAATAATAATACCGCTCGACGTTCGGAGCACTCGGTGTGCACACCTCAAACAATTCCGAAAAATTTTTTTTTAAACTCCACAATATACCTCATGATATGTGAAAAAAGTTCTATCTATCTATATAAATAAAAATGAATCGTCAAAATGTATGTACGCTCATAACTTTCATATGACTGAACCAAATTTGATAAATCTTTTTTTTTTTAATGTTCGTTGATGTTCCGAGATGGTTTCTGCGGAGAAAAAATTTCGAATAATTGCCGGAAAACCCCTAAAAACAGCCCTTTTCTTTTTCTCATACAAACGAATGAAGGGTTGTTCGTTCGTAACGCTAAGGGAACGGCTGAACCAATATTAATGAAATTTTCAGAGGTTGTTCGTTGTGTATCAAGGAAGGTTTAGAAATAAAAATATCTTATACTATTCGTGAAAAGTCGGCAAATTGGATAACTTCAAAAATCAACTTTTTTCCATATGTACAAATTTCTTTTTTTAATTAATGTTTGTTTTGTTTTTCAATATTTTGATTTGTAAATTATTTGAATAGTTCAATTTCGGTCGCTTGCTTTTTTATTCTGGCTATATAAAAGAAAAATTATTGAAAATTATTCATTGAAAACTTTATGTGTGTTTCACACAAAGAGGTCAATTGCAGATTAAAATTTGTTACGAAGCCACCAATAGGTCGCCCTAATATCGGTCGGTGTTCTTTTTGCCATCAAAGTATGGCAGCCCAAGGCAAGGCAAGAAGTTCTCCCAAGATGCGGCGACATACGTGCGGAATTATGGATCGCGGTTAATCAGCAAGCATTCGTCACCATGTCACAACACGACTTTTCAAACAACAGCTACGATGTTTGATTGACTTTATCTTGAAGCAACGTATATGTGGTGCTGTTGGATGCTAGATGTACTCTGTTGAGTGGCAAAATAGAGGTTTTCCGCACGCACACATTCTTCTTTGGATGATGGTTACACCAGATCAAATTGATAAAATCATTTATCCGGAAATTCCTGATGTAGAAAAAGATCCAGTATTATATGAAGTGGTGGAAACCAATATGGTACATGGACCTTGCGGACACTACAATCCCTTTTCGGTTTGTAAGTCTGACAATAAGTGCATGAAACACTATCCATGTGCTTTTCTTTCGGAAACACAAACTGGAAATGATGGATATGAAATCTATCGGCGTCGGTCACCAGACTACAATGGCAGAACATTCAGTATTCAACTTAGAAAAGTGAATATCAAAGTAGACAACACATGGATCGTACTATATTCACCATTATTATTCAATTCATATTCAAAACTCATATCAGTGTTCAGTACTGCAGTTTGGTGAAATTTATAAAATACGTTTGAAAGTACGTCACCAAAGGAAGCAACATGGCGGTTATTGGTCTTAAACCATACGGTCGATACGTGAATTGCAATAAAGCGCTTTGTAGGATATTAACTTTTGCAATTCATGAACGTTTTCGGACTGTTTTACGTCTCGCAGTTAATTTGGAGAATGGCCAAAGAGTGTATTTCAACCCAGAGAATACAGTATAGCCAGTGGAAACATCGCCAGCAACAAAACTAACATTTACGAGTTTTTTCTCAACTGTCGTCAGTCATCTGTTTGTGAGAGCATTGCTCTATTCGGAAATACCTTGATATTATGCATGGAATGCATCGTCGAAGAAATAGTTACGCAAAAAGCAAGACCCACCAGTAGATTGACATCCACGTGTCTTATCAACTAATGGATTATTACGAATTTATACAATCCACCCGAAAAACGACGATTGTTTCTACCTTCGGTTGCTATTGATTAATGTACGCGATTCAACTTTATTTGAGTCATTGCGTAATGTGAATGGTTCGATGTGTGCAAGTTTTGGAGAAGTAAGCCAGCAATTACAATTCCTGGAACACGTGAATCACTGGAATGAAAATGAAGTTCGCACAGTTTTCGAGAATCAGCCTTCAAATCCGCGTCTATTTTGCGATACGAATAAAAATGAAATTTCCGAAGACAGTTTACATCGTCTTCGCTAAAAATTGGAAATGGGACAATTCCGGTTGATACTTCTTAAACTGGGAGTTCAAAGTCAAGTTCCGGGAGACTTGCGCTCATACAAATCGATTGATAATCTTGACAATGAAGACGACGCCGTGAATTATCCAGTGGTATTTCTAAACTCTTTGGACCGGCTTGGTATGCCACCGCATCATTTGCGTCTCAAAGTAGGATACATCTTTATTATGTTTCGCAATCTTCATGCGCCGGAACTGTGTAATACAACCCGACTGATTGTGACACAGCTATCGAATACAGGGAGGCAGAATCTTTGATTCTACGAATTTCTTTGAGTTCTAACGATTTGCCATTTCAGTTCTATCGTATTCCGTTTCCAGTGAAAATTGCATTTGAGATGACAATCAACAGGACACAAGGATAGTCTCATAGTGTGTGGCATAAATTTGGAAATGCTAGGTTTTCCACACGGCCGTGGCGTCCTCACGAGTTGGAAAACCATCTTTTCTGTACACCGGAATAGAAAACCAAAAATGTTCTTTATAAAGCTGCGTTACATTGAAAACAAAAAAAAAAAAAAAACACCAAAAATTAAATGATGAATTTAACTTTCTTTTCATTTCCAAATATATAATTTAATAATTTCACGCAGGACAACGGCTGCGGGGTCAGCTAGTTGTAGAATAAAAATTTCTATGAAGAAAAAAATATCAAAAAAAAAAAACAGGACAGATTACCCTACTGACCCCTTAATAATATGCCTAAAGATCAAAAGCAGAAATCAATACTGATCATTCTAAACCACGCCAATACTAATTTTAATTGTACTATAGATTTAAATTAAATAAAAAAAAATAAAAAAATATAATTTTTTCATCGCGCTCTTATATTTCGAAGTCTGACTTTCAAATGGTTTAGTCTATAACTGAACAGGGGTATTCTCTTGCTCTTGCAACCCTGTTTTAGCTGTCATTTTACATAAAGACATATTTCGCCGTTAAACTGTTGAGGAAGGTAAGTTTTAAATAGATTTTATAATTTATATTTAAATTATAACGATTTGTTAATTTTTTTTTGTTAAGAATGAATGCAGAAAGTTCGCCAAATCACAATAGCCATGCACAATAGTCATTTATAATAAATTTACCGAATCAGTCGTTCATATAACACTAAATTCTGTTCCCGTGCTCGTGCATATTTCGGTATAGGATTTTTGCATTTTGTGTCATCGTTCAATCTTGCAAGAGCAAGAGAATTTCCATTATGTTTTTTGTTTTTAATTAAACTTACCAAAAAAAAGCGAATTATATCAAAGGTTATTTCCACTTTAATATGCTTTTTTCACTTGAAATTTAATGTGCGGTAAAAATTTAATTGTAACATAATTCAGTGTTGCAACAAGCAAAGTCCAAACACAACTGAAAGTAGAAAAAAATGCGACGTTATGCACTTCTGCACGTCTTCTTTCCAACGATATAAATTTGATACACATGTGATCAGTAATACTATTATTGTCACTATTTACGCATCGTTTTGGCGATTTTCTTGTTCTTGCAAAATTCTCCAAATCGTTTTGCATTTTTATACTCATGCAACATGCTGCTGTAGAGCGTAATAGTTTGGATCACCTAACTTTAGTTTGTATCACCAAAATTGGACTACAGCTGTTCAGATCCTGCAGCGGAATTTGATCAAAAATATCAGTATATCTAACAGGTAGGTTATTGAAGTTCAGACGAAATCTTTCGTAGTAATAGTATGCCTGGATGTCAAAAATGGGTTGATCGATGGGTTGATTTGATGTATTTTCTTTAGCTCGAATCTAGTATTATAAATAATCTTATTTTGAGCTCATGCGGAATCGATCAGTGTTTTAAATCATTTGGAGAGGATTCGCCATAAAGGCCGAATTTTTCAACTGTTGTACCAAAGATGCCTTCTTTGCCCACCATCGTCAAGTACAATGTTTATATCGTGGCGGGACAATCGTCATAAGCTCCAGGACTCGACGACTGAGTTTTTCTGACACCACAAATCCACGCTCCTTTATATGGTCCCTATAGTAAATGTCTCAACCTACTCTTTCGTCCTTAACTGCATGGTGTCAGCCAGATTTGCATCGGCACCTTCCTAATTTAGGAACGGGACATTCCAGGTGTATGCCCATAAATCATAGTCCTCAAAAGTGGAGTCTTTTCTTTTCCTTGAAAGTGGTGGGTTCCCAAACCCAACGCAAAACATCGCTAGACGAGTAGTATATAGT
The DNA here is from genome assembly GCA_027475135.1 of Bactrocera correcta. Classification (NCBI taxonomy): domain Eukaryota; kingdom Metazoa; phylum Arthropoda; class Insecta; order Diptera; family Tephritidae; genus Bactrocera; species Bactrocera correcta. The sequence goes on from CM050326.1 coordinate 73,456,806, forward strand.
TTTTTATACATTTGTTTTAAGAACGACGGCTGCTCGCAGCCGCACCTCTAATGAACAATTGCTACAAAACCTTCCTCTCTTACACAAGAGTTACTCACGTGCGAGGCGAGTACACATGAGTAGGAATTGGCCCGCTTACTGTACCTGCTTACTTAAAAGCATCTACCCATTACACCGCCATATATCTAATACAGCAATTTTCGAACGTTCGGATCACTTTTTACCGTATATATCGACCATTAATAAATAATATTAATAAAATCAGGCGAAAACTTCCCTTCCTATACATAACTAATATCATAATTTACTAACATCCGCCTGACTTTACTTCCACATAAACTCAATATACTAATCGCAACATGTTAAAGTAGAACATAATAGTCAAATATTTTTGGTTCCTCCTTTGATATAGGAGGAAATGGGTAAAAAGGAATGATAAACCTCGCTGTTCCCTCATAACGGTTATGTTGAAAACTGCTAAAATAGCTTTAACCCGCTAAAAAACACTTCACTGTTCAATTTCATTTGTGTACTGTATCTCAGAAAGTTCTCAAAGGATTGCTTCTAAATTCGGTGGATAAAATTATGTTTGAAGTCTGTATTATGGTGGGAAAATCGGCAACCACGCCTATTATCCATATATAATAATTATAAACATATTTATCGGAGTTAAATTTTGCATGAAACGAGCCTTGAAGGTTATATGATTGTCAAAAAAGTCTTGCGGTATTTTCGCTAGTTGGCGTTGAAAGCGCGTAGTTCTAGTTTTATTCGTCGCATCGGGTCATGCTATACCTTTTTGGAAAGTTCATTTCACGCGCTAACACGTGTTTGATTGTCATTTCTTTTAAGTCGCTCGTGAGTTATAGTGTCGCAAACATGGAGCAAAATAAAGAGAAAATACGGCATATTTTACAGTACTACTACGATAAAGGCAAAAATGCATCTCAAGCCGCCAATAAAATTTGTGCAGTTTATGTACCCGATACAGTTTCCATTTCCACCGCACAACGATAGTTTCAACGTTTTCGTTCTGGTGAAGAGGTGGTCGAAGATGCGCCACGCTCCGGAAGGCCTGTCGTCGAAAATTGCGATAAAATCGCTGAATTGGTCGAAATAGACCGGCATAGTAGTCATCAAACCGTTATAAACCATTTGAAGAAGCTTGAAGTCACTAAGAAGCTCGATATATGGGAGCCACACGAATTGATTCAATAAAAATTCCGCAAGATTTTTTTGATAACCTAATATATGCCTCGTGTTTATAAATCGGTGAAATCAAACATGAACATTTTATGCCCAAGATATACTGAAAATATCGGTCAATTTGTAAGATATCTCCATGAAATTCATGTATATTTTTTTTCATAATCATATAAAATGTAATCATATTTCTCCAAGCTTCAATTTTGATTGAAGAATGAGATGAACTGTAACTTCAACAATACTACATTTTACATGTCAATATATAATATATAAGCAAACATATTGTTACAAAAAGTAGTATTAAGTTGTATTTGTATTGCTATATGCATCCCTTATTATGAACAATAGCTGTAGGTATATGGAATAGCATTTGTCTTGTTGTAGACATCTGGCGCCGCGGCTGTCTGCTTGCGTCTGGCGCCGTATAGCATTATGTTCTGGTAATTTCCAGACGCGATATTCTAGAAGGACACGTCGGCATCAGCGAGAAGTGCGTGGCTATATAAGCCGTGGCAGCGCGAACGTAATGGATCAGTGCTAAGAGTAAACTGCTATAGTGTAGACGAGTTGTGAAATAAAGAGTAGTTGAATTAAATTAAACAGTTGTAGTTTTATTTGTCAATCCAGAGATACGTACCTAACAAAGTGAACTAGCAAGCAGTAAAATCGTAACAATTGGTGTCAGAAGTGGGATTGTCAAATAATCCAAATTCAAGATGGTTAAATTCGGAGAATTGAGAATTCAGCAATTAAAAAAGGAACTGGAGGAGCGTAATTTGCCGATAAGCGGGCAAAAGGCGGATCTGCAGGCACGATTACGTGAAGCAATGGAAGCGGATGGAATTAATGTGGACGAGTTCGAATTTGTTGGGCCAGAAACTTCTACAAAGGTAGAAGAGAAAGTAGAAGAACAACGAACATCATCAAGTGTAGACATGAACACGTTGGTAGTGGCTATTAAGCAAAAGGCAGAAAATGCAGTGCAAACAGAAAATCGTCTGGCACAGCAAATAGCTGAAAATGCAGTGCAAACAGAAAATCGTCTGGCACAGCAAATAGCTGAAAATACATCGCAGTTAAAGTCTTGCCTTACACAACAAATGACTGAAAATAATACGCAGTTAGAAAAGCGTTTGGTACAACAGATTACAGAAAATAATACACAAGTGCAAGAGAAATTTTCAAAATTTGAAGACGAATTAAGCACAATAAAAAATGACGAAGAAAATTTAAGATCAGAATTTCTTCAACTGAGTAATCGTGTGCGAGAACTGCAACTACATGGCCCTGCACCATCAACAAATAATCAAAGATTGAAGGCACCCACATTCGATGGAAGTATTCCATTTCAAATTTTCAAACTTCAGTTTGAAAAGACAGCAATGGCCAATAATTGGAATGCAGCGGACAAGGTGGCGTCCTTGTTTGTATCATTGAAAGGACCTGCGGCAGAAATCCTTCAGACTATTCCAGACTGTGAACGGGACAACTATGAGGCATTGATGAGTGCGATAGAAAGACGATATGGTAGTGAGCACCGGAAACAAATATACCAGATCGAACTGCAAAATAGGGGTCAGAAAATGAACGAGTCATTGCAAAGTTCGCAACTGAAATAGAACGACTGGCTCATTTGGCAAATGCAGATGCACCTGTGGATTACATTGAGAGGGTAAAAATTCAATGTTTCATAAATGGAATTCGTGATGTGGACACCAAACGCGCCACATATGCATTGCCAAAAAGAACGTTTGCTGAAACGGTTTCGCACGCCCTCACACAGGAAACAGCTTCCCTACTAAGTAAACCAGCACACAAGGTACAAAGGGTTGAAATGGAACAACCGGCGCTGATGAAAGAAATATTGAAGACTCTGAAGACAATTGCTGCACCGCGAGTAAATACAACAGGCAGATGTTTCAACTGTGGAAAAGCGGGTCACTTTGCCCGAAATTGCAATATAAAAGTAAACCCATCAAAACGGAAACAACCAACAGATAACGAGGACGAAGCATCCACATCTCACAAGTCGTTAAACACCACGGAACATCGAAAGGGGATTCACCACAAAAATGCGGATGCATTATCACGTCGCCCTTGTCCACTGGAATGTAAACATTGCTCCAAATCAGAGGGAAAAGAAGGTATAATCGACGTGCGATTACTGAATATAGAACCTGAAGATGATTGGACTCCTCATCGCATCAGAATCAATCAGCTGGAGGACCCTGATCTTGCAAAGCTGGTAATGGCCAAAGAAAATGGGGTACGACCACCAAAGGAACAAATAAGTAACGAGAGTCCAACGGCAAAAGCATATTGGGCCCAATGGAACAGCATAAACCTCGTTAATGGATACCTTCATCGTACCTGGGAAAGCGAAGATGGCAAACAGTTTCGTCTGCTGATCATAGTACCGAAGTCCATGATCCCGAAAGTATTAAAAGGAATATCACAATGGACCTAGTGGAGGGCACCTTGGGATTACAAAAACTATTGAGAAGATTAAACAACGGTTCTACTGGATCGGTTGTCGAGATTCCATAGCAGAATGGATAAGTAATTGCGTAGAGTGCATGGCAGCTAAAGGTCCTAAAGCCAAGAGTCGCGGTAGGCTACAACATTACAACGTGGGATCACCATTTGAACGAGTCGCAATGGATGTTGCAGGTCCGTTCCCAACCAGTACGGCCGGAAACAAATATCTACTGGTTGTCATGGACTATTTCAGTAAATGGCCAGAAGTGTATGCCTTACCAAACCAAGAAGCGAAGACAATAGCCGAAGCGTTTGTAGAAAATTGGATAACAAGGTTCGGAGTGCCCGTCGAATTACACTCAGATCAAGGCAGGAATTTCGAATCTTCCATTTTCCAAGAAGTCTGTACATTATTGGGCATCCACAAGACACGGACAACAGCGTTACATCCACAATAAAGATGGAATGGTGGAGATATTCAACCGAACGCTCGAAGAACATCTGCGGAAAATTGTTGATAAAGATCAACGGAATTGGGACAAGTGCATTCAGATGTTCCTGCTGGCGTATCGTTCAGCGAAGCACGAGACAACTGGTTACACGCCAGCAAAGATTATTTTCGGATCTGATCTGCGACTCCCTGCTGATCTTAAGTTTGGAACGAATCCTACAGCTTGTAAGATTATTGTTCTGCCTTAAAGGAAGAAATGAATGAATTGCATCTAATGGTAAGACAGCACACGCATCTGATGAGCAATAAGATGAAGGACCGGTTCGATCAAGCGGCAAATTAAAAAGGTTTTGAAGAAGGTGATCTGGTCCTGTTGTACAATCCACTTCGAAAGAAAGGCTTGTCCCCGAAATTGCAGACAGCCTGGGAAGGACCCTATATGGTGATGAAACGACTTAATGACGTGGTATACCGCATACAAAGAAATGGGAAAGCACGATGTAAAATGAAAGTAGTGCATTTGGAGAGGCTCGCCCCATTTGGTTCAAGAGGATTTGTGCCTAATCGGGACGATTAGGTTTTAGGGGAGGGCAGTGTTACAAAAAGTAGTATTAAGTTGTATTTGTATTGCTATATGCATCCCTTATTATGAACAATAGCTGTAGGTATATGGAATAGCATTTGTCTTGTTGTAGACATCTGGCGCCGCGGCTGTCTGCTTGCGTCTGGCGCCGTATAGCATTATGTTCTGGTAATTTCCAGACGCGATATTCTAGAAGGACACGTCGGCATCAGCGAGAAGTGCGTGGCTATATAAGCCGTGGCAGCGCGAACGTAATGGATCAGTGCTAAGAGTAAACTGCTATAGTGTAGACGAGTTGTGAAATAAAGAGTAGTTGAATTAAATTAAACAGTTGTAGTTTTATTTGTCAATCCAGAGATACGAACCTAACAAAGTGAACTAGCAAGCAGTAAAATCGTAACAATATTTATAGATAGGCAATATTTTCTATTGTGATTATGAAAACGCGGGGTTTACCCAACGCTGTTGGTAACTCTGGAATGGTTTAGGTATTGAGGCAATAACGGCCTTTACACGGTCAAATATGTGTGACAACATGTGTGACATCACACCAAGTTGTACCGTGTAAAGGGGGAAAAAACATGCTTGTCACGCATGTTCAAAGTTTTTAAACTTGTTTAATTTTTCTGCTGGTGTGTCACACAAGTGTGATCGTGTGAAGGGCTGCATGATGCACGCAGTGTATTTTTTCAGTCGGAAAAAAGACAGTGAGCAGGAACGATGTCGTGCATAAGCGAGCAATTTTGGAAAGAGTTCTTTGAACTCTACCGAGGTTTCCTAGAACTGTGGCAAATAAAAAGCGAGTGCTACAAAAACAGAAAGAATGCAGATTATGAAGTGCTTCTATCAAAAATAAAAGAAATTGATGGTAACGCTAGCTTGGACAATTTAAAATGTAAAATTAATTCATTTCATTTCATTCATTTGTAATGCGTTGGGCAAGATATTTCCAGTTATTTTAACAAATTTGTATGCGAGCGTGTTGGTCTTTTCTTGCGCCAATCTTGCACCCAAATTCATTTTTTCTTGCCACTTTTTGCAATTTCTTCCTCTTCCTCATTTTTAAAATTTCTTCAATTAGAAGAGCTGCCACTAATGCGCGTGCCATGTTTACTCGTTAAAAGCTGAACGAAAATGAAGTTCACACACATGCATGACCGTGTGAACGAAAATGTCAAACTTGTACATCAAGCCATGTTCGTGAGCATGTGTGACCGTGTAAAGGCCTCTAATGCTAGGACTTACATAATGAATTCTACATACAATTTACATTTATATATAAATATGTATATACTACTGTGCCCAAATATGGTGACATTTGAATTTAAACTGTACGCGTCGAAGGATTTGGAGAATTATTTTTTTGTTTAGGTTGGTAGTCAGTCACATTTATATCAAAATATTCATTAGTGGTTGAGATACGTGTCGTTTTGTGAGATGCTAAAAGTGAGTTTTTCGTGTTTTGCGATGTCGAAATTTGTTGAGCAAAGAATTTGCATTAAATTTTGTTTACTTAATCAATTTTCTGCTGCGGATACGTTGAGAATGTTGGAGAAAGCCTTTGGTGATGAGGCTATGGTCTTTTCTTTCTAAAAAAAAAAAATGTTTACAAGTAGTATAGGGAGTTCCAAGCCGGCCGTGAACGTGGCGAAGACGAAGAGCGTCCAGGGCGACCATCAACCTCAACCGACGAAGCTCACGTTCAACAAATCAAAGATTTGGTGTTGAAAACCCGTCGATTAACAATTAGAGACCTTGCTGATGAAGTTGGCATATCGAAAGGCTCAGCCAATACCATTTTGAAGGATGTTTTGGGCCTCAAGCGCGTCAAATCTTGACTGGTACCAAAAACATTGATTTTTTTGGAAAAAAGGCGTCCCGTTGAAGAGTGTAAAACGATGCTTTCTGACTACCAGGGTGTCATGAAACCCATTATAACTGTCGATGAGACTTGGATCTGTGCTTACGACCCCGAAACAAACGATCAATCGAATATCTTACCAAAAGAGAGCTGAGACCAAAAAAATCGCGCCAAAGTCGCTCGAAAATCAATGTCATGTTGACTGCTTTCTTCGATTATCGTGATGTTGTGCATTACGAATTCCTTCCAACCGGTCAAACAGTTAACAAGGAATATTATTTGAACGTTATGCGTCGTTTGCGTAAGGCTATCCGCCTAAGAAGGGCGGAATTGTGGAAAGACAATTCTTGGTTTTTACACCACGATAAAGCACCATCCCATACTGCCCTCGTAATTCGTGATCATTTCGCCAAAAACACAACCCATATCGTTCCGGAACTAGGGATGGCGGCGATTAATCATTTGATTAAATTAATCGATTTCGAATCTTTTCTAATTACTCGACTATTACTCGAGTAATTGCAAAATAATCGCAAACAGCATTTTGAAATTTAATACATTTTATGTTCAAATTGGTCTTAAAAAAGAAATCAACCCTAGACAGTAGACACACAAACACCGACTAATAAGCGTTGGTACATGTTAGGTCATTAATGACTGGAAATGGTGTAAACATAGTAAAATTCTAATATGTCAACGTAGTTAAGTCAAACGCATTTTACGTTCAGTTGTTGGAAGAGCAATGGCGCCAGTTATAAGCGAAGTGTGAAAATTTTTTAATAAAATAAGAAATAACTACGTTAAATGTCAACTTTGCTGCAAAAATTTAAAATTTTCTAATAACACATCAAATATGTTGCAGCATTTAAAATTAAAGCATACAACTGTAGCCTGCAAATTGGTGGTAAGTTGGAGCAATCGGTATTAAATTTTAAATTTCTTCTAGTTAAATATATTGTACATGTGTACAAAATAGACTCTGCAATCTAGGAGTAAGAACAATGTTTCCCTAAGTGATGATGACACTGACACCATGATTGAAATGCTGAGTTGCCGCAGCAAACCAATTAATGAAAAGTCTTTGAGTGAGGGGTCAAGTTTCAGCAGCAAGAAACCGAAGGAAAGCAGCATGAGAGCTACCCAGCTGTAGCAGTAAAAATCCTCAACCCCTCATTTCTAAAGTCTTCCAAAATATTGAAAACTTTTCGCTTCATGGCTCAAAGAACCAAAAGCTACAGCAAGGAATAGCGGAAATGGTTATCAAGGATAATCTACCTTTTGACTTTGTTGAAGATATATTAAAATACATTACAAAACAAATTGATAATTTATGACGCTTTTTGTTCATTTATTTTGTAAAAGGTAAAGGTTTCTTAAGTGTCATGAAGTGTTTTCACATTGAAAAAATGTACGATGAAGAAAAAGAAAAATGTGTAGCGATGCTAAAAACTTTTGGATGTCTGAAATAAAAATATAGTCTCCTATATTTTATTGGTTTTATTTTTACGCAAAGTTGCAAAACATAGTTTTCCAGCAAGAGGAAATTCTTTTACTTTAAGATTGCTGTACATATTTTGAAAAATTATATGTAATTGTGCTACTTAAATTCAAATATATGCCGTTTTCTGTTTTCTGTCTGCATATGTCTGGGACTCTGTGATAGAGCATTATAGTGCAAGATTCGGCGCTGAAACTTGTGGTGGTCTTTATGCAATTTACTATTATTTGAAAACATTGAAATTAATCGATTAATTGATTTTTTTACATTAATTGCAATTATTTTTTATATCTTGCAATTAATCATTTGATTATTTAATCGATTAAACAAAATTTTTTGCCATCCCTATCCGCAACCACCGTATTCACCTGATGTGGCGCCGTGCGACTTCTGGCTGTTCACCAAGCTGAAAAGACCGCTCCGGGGACACCGTTTTTATACAATAGAGGAGATTCCAGCCGCAGCGAAGACGGAACTGAAGGCCATTCCGGAAAGTGACTACAACCAGTGTTTCGAATCCGTTGGCATAAGTGCATTGCATCGGGAGGGGATTACTTTGAAGGAGATGAAATTGATTTGGAAGAATAAATAAAGAATTTTCAATATAAATACAATGTCACCTTTTTTGGGCACGGGTAGTACTGTAGATATTTTTAATTTAGTCATGAGCAGTCCGCTTTGAGGGGTTTAGAAGCATGAGGCAATTTACAGAAAAATTCTCCCTACAGCTGCGGCCACGCATAACTTACCACTTTAATTTCTTCGATGTCTTTTAAAATTTTCTCGTTCTTTAGGAATTTTTGTCAAAACTTGTTTGTTTTAATGTATTTAGTAAGCACAAATACATTATATTAAATTACCTAGAAATTATTTTGGTATTAATTTATCTCGTTTTTTTTTTTTAATAAAACAAAGGATTTTTTCTTTGATTTTTGCACAAGTGTTTTAGTTTTATTGTTTTTAAATAATTAACGCGACTAAATTTTGTATTTCAATTTAGTAAAAGAAAACATTAATTTTAATTATGGTATAAGCTCTAACATACTCAATGGGAGAGTTTTTCGGCCAATCCATGTGCCGAATTCCCAGGATCCCCTATTATTTTTCGAACTCGGCATTTATTATTTCTTTTTTTCAGTCATATAAAAAAATATATTATTTAGTAAAATTATATACACCCATGTTTATAAACTTACAATATTTTTTAGGTAGATCAATATGTACAAATTGCGAGTTAGCTCTAGAAAAGTTTTATTCTTGGTTTATGCCTGGCGTTACTCATTGGCTCGACATTTCAATTGTTAAAGCTTTAAATCGTATTGCTAAGGCCATTGAACTGGATCAACTGCAGGCTGTTGATGATACTGTAAAATATAGCTCATCAGCAGTGGATACTCTAGCTATATTTTATCAAATAAAGATATTCTGGCATCAACTAGATTGGCCAGATATTGAAGGATCATACACATTTGTTGCCAAAATTATTGATGTAAGTATATTTCAATTAAAGTCATATATTTCTTAGGACTTATTTAATTTTATAAAATTTGTTACCAACGGATTGATCACTGAACGCGAAAAACATATGTTTAATAGTACAGTCATTTAATCTTAAATTAGGTAAGAATCTCGGAATTCGATATACCCATTTATATGTCTGTAAATACTAGTATTTATACAAGAGGTGAACTTACTACAATGACTGGACTATAAAGGATTTTTCAATAGCTACGCTACAAAAGTAGACCAATCGGGGCAGCAAACCACGCCATATTTTTCCCCACTCTTTCGACCTTTCTCTTCAGTAACTACATTCTATCATACAAATAAAGAATTTCATTGATATCCCAAACCGTTTTTGTTTTATTGAAAAAAACTTTTGTAGCGTTCTTATTGAAAAATCCGTTATATATAGCTTCAAATATTCTACAAGGTGCGTTCCAAAGTAAACAGGACTTTTAATCTAGCGCCCCCTGGTGGCGCCATCTATACTATATGTCGACTGTTCCGTTAGAATCTGCTATCTTTATCGATTGTCCAGTGAGAATTTTATAACGTTTCATTGATTGAAAGGGAAGTTATTGCGTTTTAAGTGTCAGTATTTTTGTCATATCGGCGAAAAAATTAGTTTCGAGCAAAGAGCCAACATTAAATTTTGATGTAAAATTGGTAAAACTTTTACCGAAACGCTTCAATCGATGAAAGAAGTTTATGGCGATGATTGCCTATCCTGTAGAGTGCATGAGTGGTTTCAACGTTTCAAAGTGGTCGTGAGGACATAAATGACGATCAACTTGTGGGTTAACCAAAATCCGTGATCATCGGAAATTCCATCGAAACTGTGCGTGAATTCATCAAAAATCAGCCGAAATCATAATTCCTTCTTCCTGTTTGGAAAAATGTATTTGCTCATGAAAGGAAAGCGTTATGCAGACGTCATTCAAAAACCTTGCACCGGCATTCTGGCGGCCATACCGGCCAACGAGCTAAAACACTCGTTCGACATGCTTTTGGACCGTGGGACCAAATATAGCGAATTTCTTCAATATTTAATTTTTTTGGTTAAAGGAAGCATAAAATCTCATCTTTCCAACACTATATGGTATGACACAATGGTAGTACTGAAAATATACGACTGCAACATCTATTGACAAAATACGAAAAAACCCATTTTTTTTTTTAATTATAAGAGTAAAAAAAAGTTATGTCAAAATGCCAAGATGGGTTGAATCTGTGATCCGTGGAAATTTCTTAATAAGGCATTAACTCGTTATCGTTTTTTCTGTAAATATTCGATCATTTTATTTTAAAATTATCAAATGATATATAATATTGTATCCACTTCGGTTTTAGACTTTACGAAGTTAATGCTACGTTTCCTGGCCAAATATTTGTATATCTGACAACCATGCAGAACGTAATAGATATGTCCACCTAACGTTTTTACGGTTGATCAGGATAACGATAAAAGTTGAAATCCGGATGACTGTCTGTCTTGTCTGTTCGTCCATGCAAGGCATAGCTTTAGTAAGAATTGAGATATCTTCATGGAATTTGGTATGACGAGTTCCTTAGTTCCAAAAATAATACGAGTATGACTGTGCGTCCGTCCGTTTGTGCAAGCTGTAGCTTCAGTAAAAATTGAGGTATCTTGATGAAACTTGGTATGCGGGTTCCTTAGTAAGTACAAACAAATACGTGTTCTTAGATAGTCGTCACTGCCACGCCCACACATCCGCATAAACTGAAAATCTATAAAGTGCCAAAACAAAGCATTAAACTAACAGGACTTTTTGAATCTACCGCCCCCTGGTGGCGCCATCTAGAATCGACTGGTCCGTTAGAATCTGTTATCTTTATCGATTGCCAGTGACATGACATTTCATTGATTGGAAGGGAAGTTATTGCCTTTTAAAAGTCAGTATGTTTGTGTTATTGGTGCCAAAATGAGCTTCGAACAAAGAGCCAAGATTAAATTTTGTTTTAAAATTGGTAAAACTTTTACCGAAAGGTTTCAATTGATGGAAGAAATTTATGGCGGTGATTGCCTATCCCGTAGCAGAGTGCACGATTGATTTCAACGTTGTCAAAGTGGTCGTGAGGACATAAATGACGATCAACTTGTGGGAAAATCAAAATCCGTGATAACCGGAAATTCCTTCGAAACTGCGTGAATTCATCAAAAATCAGCCGAAATCATCATTGAACATCTCGAAAACATCGATTGCACGGTTTGTTCCGCACAAATTGACTGACGACCAAAAATTGCTTAGAATCCAGCATTCATTAAAGAGGTCAAAAAGGACAAAATGGCATTTTAACCATTAACCACTCCCCGTATTCACCTGATGTGGCACCGTGCGATTTTTCCTCTTTTTCGCAAAAATGCATTTGCCATGAAAGGAAAGCGTTATGCAGACGTAGAGGCCATTCACCGGCATACTAGCGGCGTTACCGGCCAACGAGCTAAAACACCCGTTCGACATGCTTTTGGGCTGTGCAAAAAGCTGTATTGAAGCAGGAGACTAATTTGCGTAAAATAAATTGATTTTGTCGAAAAAACTATTTGTTCTGTTTTTTTTTTTTTTAAGTCCAGTTTACTTTGGAACGTTCCTTGTATTAAGCAGGTTAGGTTCAACTAGTTGAGTTGTCTCAAAGAACTGTCCTGTTATGCTAACAGCGCAGCCTTAAATACCCTCTCGTCTAATGGTTTTCAGGTGTTGTTATTGTTGCGCGCAGTGATCTTATGCGCTTCATCATACTGTTGCTGGGTTACCTAACTAGCCCAAGCGCATGGTGAAGCTGTTGTTAGGCAAGCGATGAACTCGTGCGCCGAGTTGGGCTTTTGGCGGGCTGCTTGGCTAACCCATGCACACGGTAGAGCTGTTGCTGGGCGGCTTAGACTGCATACACATGCGCGAGGTGTTGCTGTTGTTGGGTGATGATAGAATTACGCGCTATCCTGCGTCGTTGCGATGTTGCTAGGCAAACATATGGGCAAGGTTAATTGCCTGCGCAGTGTTCTTAAGCGCCGGACTGTTCCGTTGTTGGACAGCTTAGAAAACATATGCGCGAGGTGTTGATGTTGCTAAGCGCCACTGTCGAAAGGTTGCGTGGTGATGACATACGCTAAGCTGTGTTGTTGCAATGCTGCATTCGAGCGCAATATAATAACTCCTCCCCCTCTTACATACGGAGCGTCCCTGATCCGACGGTTTTTTTTTGTTTTAACTAACGTAATAATGTAATCCAATTTCTGCTTACCCACTGTTAAGTTATTTTTCTTACGACGTTGGCATGTAAATATACATTTTTATACAAAATTCTTAAAAAATATATGTTTGAAAATTACGTTTTCCGCATACATATGTACGTTCACAATTAATAGTATGTCATGTTCATTTTGAATTTTATATCGTTTGAGCCAAAATAAGCAATTTCACAAAAAAAATTTAATACAATAGTAAAAATTCAGTTTTTACATAACCTAGTGATTTAGAGAGAAATTGTTTTGCAACATTTTAAGAATTTTCTGTTGAAAATGATGTTTTCCGTATACATATGTACGTTTACTACGGATCGTGTATGGTTTCCATTTTGTACCTTATGTTGTTTAGCAAAACTAACAATTTGCAAAAACTAATATAACCATATCAGTTAAATTTTGCTTTACCTAATGACTTGGAAATATTTTCTATGTTTTTATAACTCATAGAAATTTAAATTTTTCTACACAATTTAAATAATGTTCTGTTGGATATTTTCCGTACATTTACATACGTACTTTTGTAGCTTGTAACTTAACAAATATAAGTATTTCACAAAAAACTAAGTAACATCTTCAGGAATCAAATGAAAATTATTAAGTTTTAAGCAAAATAAGCATAAGTTATTAATGCTATTTCCTTATCAAATGATTTTGCTCTTCTATAATTTTACTTGCGATTGTTGTATTTTTACATAGCATGTTTTTCATGTTTGTAGTTAACCTTTAATAATATTTCCTTTTAATTAAATAAATTTCTAGTATCGTTGGTAGAAGTAGTTGAATTCTTTGAAAAATTTTTAAAAAATGTATAGAGTCCTTAAACAGAACTTGCAGAAATATTTTTCATGAACAATTTGACTTGTCGATTTGCGTCATATTAGTGATGGTGAACATCAGCGTATATTATCTTTGTGTACTTTTTTACCATTTATTAACACAATTGTTCCTAAATCCTTCTGTACTACGTTTTCAACGTAAATCTTATTTAATTTATTTCCAAGTCGTTTATTGCGGCGAACGTAAACTTTTTCACCTTCTTTAAACGTCCTTTGGTCAACTTTAGATTTTTTAATAATATTTTCTTGTGCAGTATGTAGTGCTACCTTAATTGAGTCCAGGTGATCTTGTGAAAAATTATTTATTATATCTATCGGTTTGGCATCGACGGACGAATGTATTGAGTTGTTATATTTATGCGTTGCAAGTAAGATTATTTCTTTAATATCCGTTATGTTTTGTTCTGCTTTTATACATCGTGCGATTTCTGCCAAGGTGGAATGCGTTCTCTCTATTTGGCCATTACTTTTACTATGCAAGGTTGGTATAAAAAATTGCTCGATTCCGAATTGATCTTTCAACAAATTGACTACTGTATTGAAAGGATTTTTCATTATCGGAAACAATTAACTTCGTTTTTCTAAACTTGTTTAGTACGATTAGCAGTGCACTTTTTATATCAATTGTTGATCTGGAGTCGATCGGAATTGTGACTGTGAATTTAGAAAATTTATCTATACAGGTAAAGAAATGAAATCTGTCTACAGAAAATATATCCATGTGAAGGTTTTGTCCAGGATATTCTGGTATTGGTGTTTTGCCTACTTCTGTTTTTGGTGGGTGTCTATTGTATTTGTTTTCCAAACATGTTCTACAATTCTTGGCTATTGTTGTTAAGCTCTTCTTAATTTCTGGAAAAAAATATTCTGAAATCAATTGTTTGTAGTTCTCTTGGATTGAGTTGTGAGCTCTATTATGTTCCATGGTAGCAGCCTCGATTTGATCTTCTTTTTTGATCAGATCTATTACTAATTTTTCGGTGTGCACGAATTTTACACCTGGAAAGTTTGACAGAAGTAATGATTGTACTCGGCCTAAAGTCTCAAGTTCACAATAGATTCCATTAACTACGTTTGGATTTATCTTTTTCCGTATGGTTTGTAAAAGAAATTCTGCGCTTTTAAAATTTATGGTATGTCTAATGAGTTTTTGAAATAAAATTTTCGTAGACTTGCTGTTAACTTCGGATGGTAAGAGTACTAATTGGGCTTTAAATTGGTTGACAGGATTTCTGATGCTTTTTATTACACCTGAAAGAGAAATCTCACTGTGAGCCGTCGATATTGAGTCGTCGAGGTTGTGAATGTACTGGCGTGAAAGTGCGTCGGCCACTTTGTTCTCTTTGCCAGGTTTATAGAAGTATTTTGGTGCAAACGGGTTTATAAATGCAGTACACCTTTTAATTTTTGAATTAGGATTTCTATCCGATATGCAAACGTCAATGGTTGATTGTCCGTGTAAATGTGAATGTTTTTGATACCGTACAAGTAATGCCTTAACTTTTGAAAGGCCCAAACTATTGCCAGAAGCTCGCGTTCGTTCGTTTTCCTCTGTTTTAAATAAAGTACGAGATATCATTGTTATCGGCTTACCATTTTGGGAAAGTACAGCACCTAAGGCGACGGAGGAAGCATCTGTGGTTATTTCGAATGGCTTAGTGTAATCTGGATGTTGAAGAAGGACATCTTCTGAAGCCAAAATGCTCTTAAGCTTATTAAAGGCAGCGATTGCATCTTCGTCGAGTGATATATTAATTTTTTTAGAATGCCTACTATTAACATGGCCATTTTCACCACTTAAATATTTTGTAAGGGGTTTAGATATATGGGCATAGTCCTTTATAAATCTGCGGTAATAACCGGAAAGACCCAAAAACGAACGTAAGGATCTCAATGATTTCGGCTCTTGATAATTTAGGATTGCCTCGACTTTGCTGGGGCATGTTTGGATACCTTTGTATGAGACGCTGAAACCTAAGAATTCGACTTCCTCTTTTAAAAATTTGGTTTTCTCTAAGGACACTCGCATTCCTGCTCCCTCAATTTTTTTTTAATGTGGAATCAACGTGTTTATAGTGTGAATTTTCATCAGAAGAGAAAACTATGATGTCATCAACGTAAACATGGCATATTTTTCCAATATCTTCCCGTAAAACGTCATCTATGGCCCTCTGGAATATGCTTGATGCATTTTTTAAGCCAAAGGGCAATCGACAAAATTCATACCTTCCGTTGTTTACGCTGAAAGCTGTTTTGCACCTATCTTTTTCTGAAAGGCAAATCTGATGAAAGCTAGACTTCAGATCGAGTCTGGTAAATAATTTCGCTTTTCCCAAATTTGAAAGTATTGCGCTAGTGTCTGGGATCGGATATTTATCCGATGTAGTTTATTCATTTAGCTTTCGAAAATCGATGACCAGTCTTAAATTTTGTTTCCCTTCATCGTCTAAGCCCTTTTTCGAAACTACATGAACAGGTGAATTATAGGGTGAGTATGATTTTTTAATTATGCCATCTTTAAGTAGAGATTCTATTTCCTTGTTTATAAAATTTGCCGCGGATATTGGGTAAGGGTAGCTTCTTGAATAAATGGAATTGTCGGTTATAGTATCTATTGTTGCTATTACGTTTGTGTTATATGGAAGTGATCTATTAGGATTCGCAAATGCATTAAAGTTACGTTTAATAAGTGTTTCTATACTGCAAGGCATTTCTATTGTCTTTGCTATTGTCATGTTTACTTGTTGACACTGAAAAAAGTTGAGAACCTCTTTTCCATTTTTATGGAAAATGAGTCCAGCTTTTGTGTCAATTATGGCATGGATATCTTTCAATAAATCATATCCGATGATTCCATCAAAGGAATCTAATTGCGTTAAGATATAAAAGGTGTCCGTTGTTTCTATAATATTGACTTTACATTTTTCGGAAATTTTATTCACCCCATTTATAGATTTTAGATGAAAGGGGTCATTTATTTTGGTTATACCTTTCAGGAATTTATATTTCTTTATATAGTTTTTCGCTGTTCCCGTGTCCATTAAGATATTAAGAACTTGCCCGTTCGGTAAAGTTCGAGTTATGAACGGCAAATTAGACCTTAGCCTAAAAAATTTACTTCATCTAGCGATTGATTTTCAAAGGGAAATGGCTGGTGTCGTTCTTCGAATTCCGTACCTTCCCCTTCAGAGAAGTAAGGTTAATTTTCCATGGCGTTGATCCGTTGGACTTTATGCAAAGGGGCCTGTATAGAAATTTTATTACTCTTGTTGAGGTTTAGAAAGGTTGTAGGTTTGTTGCCGTGACCGCTGCTGGAATGAATTCGACATATTTCCTCGTTGCATTGGTTGTTGTTGGAAACAGCGATTTGACTGAACAGCAGGGTTGTTTCTGAACTGTGGATGTCTTCTGAAATAAGAGCTTTCCTCATCAACCTCCATGGGGATGGAATTTTGTATTGAATCATTTTGAATTGTTTGATTCCGTTGAAGGACTGTGTTAGTAAAATTGGTAGAAAAAGGTATAGTTTGATAAACTGATGGCAATCTTCCAGTCGCATATGTATGTGCAAATTGGTACCTTTCCCGATTGTGCTGCAACTCTTGTGCTGCGGCAAGGGCGCTGCGTAAGTCTGATGAGTTCGCTGAAAATAGAGTGTCACAAAGTGGACGTCTGAGGCCAGAAATGTAGACTCTCAACGCATTTTCCCTAGCCTTCTCGTTGAATGCATTGGTGAGCCCCTCATTGCCACTATATGTCATAATATTTTTGTTCACTATCAGTGTAAGTTGCCTATCAACCGCGTCATAATATTCGTTTATAGACATTTTTCCCTGCCTCAACGTGTTGAGTTGATTTTCTAATAAGTGAAGGGGTCGCTTATCTGCATATAACTGATCTAGTCTAGAAATTATTGCTTTAAAATTAAGTGGCGTGTTAAACGCACTAAGATTTTCGTTAGCTGCAGATGTTATTTTGTTGCGTAAAATACCCATCGCGATATAATACGACTCGGATCCTTCATTATAATAACTTAACGCGAACTTCGCCGCTTCTCTCCATGCTGGATATTCTGAAATTTTACCTCTAAAATCTGGTAGAGATTTGATTAAACTCAGATCGGTATGGGTACTTTGTGCACCTTCGACAATCGTTACAGGCCTGACTACTTCTATTTTTTGAGGTAAAATGCTCTGAATCGTGTGAGTTAAATCCGCAATCTGTCTATTGAAATGTTGATGAACTACTTCTACCGCCGATTCAACTAAACTCATAACAGTACTTTGATCCATTTTTTTTTGTATTTAGACAACAATAAGCTTACAAACGGTATGCTGACTATTAAAGAAATAATTTTACTAAATACAAGAAATTGTTAAATACATACATATATCTACACTTAAATGTCATAAATATTCGTGTTTGCGAAACCTTTGGAATTTTACGGCAACCACGGATGTTCTTTTGTAGTTTTCTGCTAATTAAAGTTGTCCTCTTTGTTGTTGATACAATGATACGTTGATGCCCAAAATTGAAGTTTGTGTTTTTTTTTTGAAATTCTCACTTTGTTTTTAGAGTTTCTAAATTTTTGCAACTTTTTAGGTTAATTATAAGTTCTTTTGTTTATTACACACTTTTTCATTTTCACTCAGTTCATCCGCTGTCAAATATTTTCGTTGCTTTTTTCAGCTTCTTATTTGATCACTAGATATTTAACTAAGACTTTGCAAGATAGTTATTTTCAGATTTTTTTAACGTTTTTTATTTTGTTTTTAATGAGCAGTTCTAAATATCCACAGTCTTCTCAAATTTTCACTTAGTCCATCCACTAGTTTTTATTTTGTAAAATATTTTGGTTTTTCCCCTTTTTTTATCAAACTTTAAGTGATTAATATTGTTCACGTCTACCGCAAAATTTATTTAAGCGGACACAAATTTCAAACACATTTGTTCTTCTTTTTTTTAAGGATATTATAAACGTTTTTATAAAATTTTTTTTTTTGGTTTAAAATCACTAAATATTTGTGGGCATGATTTTATATCCTTTATATAAGGAATTATTTTTGTGTTCGTTCCCGTAAGTTGGGCGCCAGTTAAGCAGGTTAGGTTTAACTAATGAGTTGTCTCAAAGACCTGTCCTGTTATGCTAACAGCGCAGCCTTAAATACCCTCTCGTCTAATGGTTTTCAGGTGTTGTTGTTATTGTTGCGCGCAGTGATCTTATGCGCTTAATCATACTGTTGCTGGGTTACCTAACTAACCCAAGCGCATAGTGAAGATGTTGTTAGGCAAGCGATGAACTCGTGCGCCGAGTTGGGCTTTTGGCGGGCTGCTTGGCTAACCCATGCACACGGTAGAGCTGTTGCTGGGCGGCTTAGACTGCATACACATGCATGAGGTGTTGCTGTTGTTGGGTGGTGATAGAATTACGCGCTATCCTGCGTCGTTGCGATGTTGCTAGGCAAACACATGGGCAAGGTTAATTGCCTGCGCAGTGTTCTTAAGCGCCGGACTGTTCCGTTGTTGGACAGCTTAGAAAACATATGCGCGAGGTGTTGATGTTGCTAACCGCCACTGTCGAAAGGTTGCGTGGTGATGACATACGCTAAGCTGATCGGAGAGATAACCCCGCCCACTCTCCATATAAAAAACCACTAAATGCGTAATAAAACATAGACTAAAAATGCCGATTTCGTTATCCTCGTAACTTTCTTTTCTTAATTAGAAGGATTTTTATTGCTTTAGGGTAATTTGAACCTATAATTTTCCGCTTTATCTCCGGAGTATTATGATTGATTTATAAAGTATTATGATGGTTATAATGATAAGAAATTTTTATATACCGTTATTCTATTTACTATTAATTCACTCTGTTTTGTAGTTGTGAAGTTAAAGTTCTTTTAATTTTTTCCCAAATAGTAAATTCGTTACAATATAGAAGGTGCATTAAGTGCGACAGCTAATTGAAACAGTTGTTTAAAGAATTAATTAATTTTTGTTAATAATATTATTGATATCTGGTAAGGGTGTGTTTCAAAGTTGTGGTTTAAAATATATTATTCAAGTTGAGTCGGGTGTGAACACTCAAACAGAACGCGCGTGTATCATCGCTTAATCGGAAAACAGACAAAGTGATTTTTTTAAAAGAATAAAAAAAAAAAAAAAAAAAAAAACAACAAAATAAAGAGACCAAAGAGTGTAGGCGGCACCGTTATGTCGCCGCGTGTGCATAAGAAAAAATTAAAAACTGATACTGGTCAGCGCATTGGCACTGACCAAAACTTCTTTTCGCCTCTACAAACTCTCGACGATGCAGAGAATGTTGAAAAAAAGTGACGAAGAATGTGAACAAATTGTAAATAACAAAACATACGTCCCACCCATTACGGTACTTAAGTGCACAGTGGAACAACTACATAAAATTTGCAAAGAAATAAATTGCACCAAATACTCTATAAAAAAAATATCGATTGGAATAAAGCTCTATTGTGTGTTAAAATCAGACTATGAAGCGGCCTGTCATTACATGCAAGGCAAATTTGAATACTTCTCATATGCCAACAAGAACGAGAAACCATACAAAGCAATTCTCCTGGGGCTCGATGTTATGGACACTACAGTCCTTAAAAACGAACTCATTGCTATGCAACTACAGTGCTTGGATGTAAAGCTTGTTCAAAGGATGAGGCCTAACAACTCCATATTAATTTTATATGTGGTATATTTTACCAACAAGTCTACATCTCTGAATATTCTCAGAAAAAATCATGCTGTTATAAATTACGTGAGAGTAAAATGGGAATACCAAAAGCGAAATAGTAATAAACTAACGCAATGCTATAACTGTCAAATGTTTGGCCACGGATCCAGTCGCTGTGCAGTAAAAGCGTATTGTTCATTATGTGCGGGAAACCACAAAACTACGGACTGTAAAGAGGAGTCAGCTATTAAATGTGCAAATTGTAACGGGCCCCACAAGTCTAACTTCTACGAATGCCCGAGTAGATTAAGTTATATTAATTTAAGATCTCAAAAACAGCAGAATCTTTCTAGACTTAAGACAAACAACATTATTAATGCTCCTCGTATAAATGACAGAAACTTGTTTCCAAACTCACTTAGCCAAACAATCCCACCGGCAAACCCTACTTGGGTAACTTCGCAACAATTAAATTCACCAAACTGCAATGAAGAACTATACAGTATTGAAGAGATAAAGTCAATCACGTTCGATTTAATTAAAAATCTATGAAATTGTAAATCAAAATCAGATCAGTTTGAAGTTATAACCTCACTAGCTTGCAAATTTCTTAAATAATGTTGAACCGCTTATTAATTGTCACTTGGAATGCCAGAGGTATTCGATCTAAAAAAGATGAGCTTTTCAATTTCATCATTAATAGAAACATTGATATTTGTTTACTAACCGAAACGTGGCTAAATGATAAAATTTCTATAAAAAACAATTCATATTATATATACAGAAATGATAGAACTAACAATAAGGGCGGAGGGGTAGCCATAATCATTAAAAAGTCTATTCGCCATACCCTTTTGCCTCTCCTAAACACGAAAGCTATAGAATGCATTGGCATTAATGTATTTTGCCCCACAGGGAATCCTATATCAATCCACTGCTGCTATTTTCCTGGAGGCCAATCAAGCCCCGAACTTAAACGTAACTTTGAAAATGACTTAAAGCTGCTCACTCGAGCTACAGGAAAGTACTTATTGGGAGGAGATTTTAATTGTCGCCATAGCTCTTGGGGCTGCTACCGTGCAAATAATTGGGGTGGCATTCTGCATGATCATTCGTCATTAAGAGGTATCAGTGTGTTACACTCAACAGTACACTCATACGTGCCCGCTAATAGTCGTAGCAGAACTTCTAATCTAGATCTGTTCTTAACAAACTACCCCCAAGTGTTTTCTAACACTAAGGCAATAAATGATTTAGGATCCGATCACCTGTGCAAACTCTTTTTCACACAAATTTTACCTCAGTAAAAATATTTCGATACGTATTTAAAAAAGCCAACTGGGCAAAATTTGGTAAACTGGTTAATCTGCACCTAAATTGCATTGATCAAGCAGCGGTCAGAAATACAGACGACATTGATAGGTTAATAAACAACTTCAACGGGGCAATCTGTTGTGCGAAAGCAGGTAGTATTCCAAAAAAGAGTATATACTCTCACACAAAGCCACTTCCTCAAAATATCATTGCACTTATAAAACGTAGAAACCGACACCGGCGGAATTGGTTGAGATACAGAAATACGGCCGATCTCGTCCTAGTGAGATGGCTTAGTCATGTTATTGTCAATAAGATTTTTGTTCTCAGAAACGAAAATTGGAACAATCTTTTAGCAACGTTAGAGGATAATTCTTCCCCATTTTGGAAACTATCTAAAGTGATCAAGAAGAAACGTTCTAGCATACCAACATTACGACAAAATGCTTGCTGCTTTTCCACACCATTACAAAAGGCGGACATTTTAGCAGATACATTTAAAATGAATCAGTGTCACTCTAACAACCTCAGCGATCATGCAACCATATCAGAAGTCAACAACTTTGTGTGCGATTTAGACTCTCAGATAATAACCTCCGAACAGACATTTTTTACAACTATCTCTGAGATCTCCTCAATTATCACAAATCTTAAAACATCTAAATCGCCGGGATTAGATAATATACAAAATCTATGCCTCAAGGCCCTGCCTAGAAAAGGATTAAAGTATCTCACAAGAATTATAAACGAATGTCTTCGTTTATGCTACTTTCCGTCCCAGTGGAAGCTTTCAAAGGTTGTACCAATATTAAAGCCCAACAAACCCGCAGAATGCCCAACGTCATATCGCCCAATAAGTTTGCTGTCATCAGTAAGTAAAATTTTTGAAAAAGTTATAAAAGAAAGACTGTCGACCTTCATGGAAGACAATAAAGTGCTCCCGCCAGTGCAATTTGGTTTCCGACGTGAACATAATACCTTACACCCATTGCTTAGAATAAAAAAAATCATAAAAACAAATTTTATAAACTCTAAGTCCACTGGAATGGTTTTACTAGATATCAAAGCTGCATTCGACTCTGTTTGGCACGACGGGCTCTTGTACAAAATGATGCTCTTGAAATTTCCCTTAGTTTATATTAAAATTATACAAAGTTTTTTGACCAACCGATCATTTACCCACCTCTAAGTAAGAGCACAGCTTCTATTTTCGCGGACGACACCGCAATACTCTGCTCAGGCTTCATTGCAGCTGATATCACAAATTCACTCCAAGAGGACTTTAATATCCTTGTCTCTTACTTTAACAAGTGGAAAATACTGGTTAATACTGACAAGACCAAAGCAATTTTTTTCACAAGGAAGCGTAAAAGCATCTTTCTTCCAACAAGTCATATTTCACTTAACTCTTTCGATGTCAACTGGGAAAAGACTGTTAGATATTTAGGACTGATACTAGATCCTAGACTGACCTTTAAAGACCACGTGCTTTACATCATTAAAAAAACTAACATACTAATACGGTCGTTATACCCATTTATAAACAGAAGATCAGAACTTAGTATAACCAACAAAATGCATCTATTCAGGTCTATTTTCCAAGCTGTGGTTTTTTATGGGGCACCAGTATGGGCCGATATCGCGAACTCCCACATCCACAAACTTCAAGTGGCCCTAAATAAAATATTAAAAATAATTTTCAACCTACCATGGCATTTTTCTACCTCCGAATTACATGACAGAGCTAATGTTGAATTAGTCGCAGATAGATTGTCCCGACTAAATAGAAGGTTTAACGAACGCTGTGAGTATTCTATATACTCTCATATTAATGAATTAATTGATTAACTTATGTAAAATATATTCTTAGTTATAAAGTAGAAATAAGTAGGTTAAGATAATATTCTTCAAGGGTTTTTTGTTAATTTTTCCCCTACAAAACTATATTATTTATAGTAACATTTCATAGCTCATTCTCAAATAATTTTTAAGTAGAAAAGGTAAAATCGCCTGTACTCTTAACTTATATACATTAGTCACTGTAAATACATATATTATAAGAAGAAGTGAAATAAATTTGAATTTGAATTTGAATATTATTCAAGTTTTTTAATGAGGAAAAGCTGCAGATGTACACCAACCCTTCGCAGCTACATTTGTGACCTTTGTCAGTCTGGAAAGATCCTTGGCTTGATGGCATCTGGACTTCACGGCAGGGAAGCACGCAGGAACCCACTTCTACCTAAAATTCGTAAAAACGACGCGTAGGTTTTGCCAACTCTTATTTGTCTAAGACAACAAATTAACGGAGGTATGTTGTTTGGAACGATGTAACAAAAATAAATCGCTTAGGTCCTGATTATCGAAGGTGTATTCGCCGTCCAATAATTCAATAATTTGATCTTCGCTATGTTCCACGCGTAGTTGAGTATGGTGGAGGATCAATTATGGTGTGGGGATGTCTTATCTAGAATGGTATTGGTCCACTTCATAAGATAAATGGAATTTTAAACAAGAAGAAATGCGTCGACATCCTAACAAAAGTCATGTTGCTGTTATAAGGAAGATAACAATTCAAAGCATACGTCTAAGTTGACACAAAAGTTTTTTAATGAAAATTCTATCAATGTTTTGAAGTGGGAATCGTTCAGCCCAGACTTAAACCCTATAGAACACAATATATGTATACATATGTAATTAAAGCTGACTTATAGTTTTAAAGATATTTGCATTTAAAGTTGAAAAATTGACAACTTTTACATTGATAATTTGTATATTGTGAATAACTTTTTCACTTATATAATGCACTTTTCACTTACTAACACTTCATTATAACGTTTCTGTATATTAATTTTTTTAATATTTGTTGTAAATAATGCTTTATTTTATGGCGCTGGCACTTCAAAAAAAAAAAATAATAATAACCATGGCAACCCTTTTCTTATTGTGCAAATGCAGAGAATTTAACTAAAATAATATAATTAAAACAAAGCTTAAGAGTTAAATGCTTGACTGCTTGTCTGCGGTTTAAGTGATGTCCTGAGTTTTGGTTGGTGTTGCAGATGGACCAAATTTCCACCGTTGCTCGGATAAACACGGTGTAGAGTATCTGTGGGTAACCAGTTTTCGGAAAGTGGGCATAACCCCGACATAAATAGATTTTATCAAAATAACTTAAATTAACTTAATTCATCATACGATGTTATAATTGCTAGAATCGGATACTAATCACCCCCACCCCTTATATATAAGTTATTGTGAAAACTGCTGAAAGTGCATTAACTCGGTAAAATCAAAAATCAAAGGCACAAAAATTGGCAGTGTAGATAGTAGGGAATGACTTCATGTGAATTAGTATAAGAACTGAACAAATAGTATATATACTACTATTAACAAAAACAACTATTCTTCAAAATCTAAGTCTGTTTCCGGCCCGTAAGCGTAGATTCAAGACTTATCGCCAGTAATAATACGTTTTAAGATATCCTGGTAGTAGGAAAGCATTGTTTCACAGATGTTAACTCGACGCTGTTTTTCGAAAAAATTTAATGATTTTTCGAAATGGTTTTGACTGATCTCTCCGAAATTCCAACGATGTCCGTAAGATCTCTGGCTGTTAATCTTCGATTCTCAAGTACCAATTCCTTGTCTGTTGTCTCTTAATTCGCTGAAATATGTCAATGTCCTCGTATAACTCGTTAATTGAATGCGATATTCGCCGTTGCCAATCATCAAAGGACCATAAATCTTCCGCAGAACCTTTCTCTGGAAAACTCGTAACGTAAGACTCTTGCTCACGACAAACAATTATCACTGAAGGTCCTTCCCAACATTTTGAACGTTTAGACACCAGTAAATTGATTCTGCACGTAAAAGCTAAAGGACATTTCTCTATTGAATAATTCCACTCATCGTAAAAATCGACAAATGCACTATACTTCAGAAAGGCAAGTGTATACTAAACACTAATTATTATTTTGATGTGACAATTGGCACAGATGTCTGTGACAGTCACACAAATCTTAAAACGAATATTTCGTCAATTGGTTCTTCGAGCGAATTTTAAAGTAAAAAGGCTTACTATTTCTTTCTCACATACAATACACATATATAAATCCTTTAATTGTTTAATTTTGGCATATATTTATTCATATAATTCATTTAAATTCTATAGGATGTTTGTCGGTGTTGTGTATTTTACTCCAAGAGAATGTCGCGGCATGTGGAATCTCAAACAACGGAGAATGATTTATTTATTGTTTCAGCAGAATGGTGTTTTGCAATCAACAACATCGACTATATTAGACAAAGTTTACCTACATTCATTACGGTTTGTATATTTTTTTTAAATTTCTTCAATTAAAATTTATACATTAATTCATTTAATTTCTATAATATTACTTTATTGTAGGAGCTAGAAACAGATGGTCTTATAAAAAAAATCAGTGATTTCCGGACCAACCTCGACGCCGATCGCTGTGCCTCCACGATAAATAGTTTAATTGAAAATGCATTGGATACTCAAAAAAATCAAATTTTAGAACTCATTGATATTGTTGGCAGGAAAATGGCTCCTTCGATTAAACGATTTCTAGCTGAAGGTGCTGAAGTTTTACATGAAAATTCCAATTCCATGGAAAAGCTCATGATGTATATGGAATCATCTTTAAAAACATTATATAATACTTTAAATGAAGTTAACTTTGCTCGGATCTTAGATGCTATTTGGACAGAACTTTCCGTTGTGATGTACGATCTTATACAAGCAAATTTAGATGTGAGTAGGACAAAATACTTAAAATATTTATTTTTTATATTTAAGCGCCTTTTCCTTGTTTTGAAAACTTTACTTGTATTTACCCGAATATTAATATATTGTATTTATAATACCTGAATTAAATTAAACTAAAAATTGCGGTTATTATATCCTAAAAGTCACTAAACACAAGTCACAGGTCTTATAAAAAAGCTATGTACTTACATATTTGAGATTGGCTGACTTCGAAAACGTCGGTTGCTGTGTACATATGTGAATAAGGCAGCATGTTCTGTAATACATCTGAAATTTCTGACATTGCATCATGTTTAAAACGCATAAACCGGCAGTCGATGTGCAGTGACAGAGAAAGTCGCGCATCACAAATAAAGTTGATGTTTTTTGACATTTTCTTATATTACGTGGGCGGAGTCAGATTGATAAGCTTCTTATTAATTTATACTAAATTTACATTTAATTCAGAAAATATGGAAAAAAAGGCAAATGATGGCAATATACATATACTATGTATATATTCCTATACATAAATTTGACCGATATTTGTGCTTCTTTTCTCGGTAAAAAGGGAATAACTATTTATTTTTAAGAGAGAGGGATCGGCACAGCATGTGCGGCGCGGCGCGAAGGAGAGTAATCACAGACACATAGATTACTTACATGGTCTGCAAGGATGATGTGAATAATGAGAAGCTGTTTAAATGGCTTCGATACGGGAATCACATTAAATGTCGCATCGATTATATAGGTACGAGGCTCAGATAAGTTTTTGGAACGCAAAGAATTCGTAATTGTAGGTGACACAAATATGGAATAGGAAAAATTGGTTGTGATCACTGTATCAATATAGCGCTCTCATCCTTCTTAAAACGCCAAATCAAAAACTGCTTATAAACTTTTTCATTTCCTAATACTTTAATGATTTCTTCAAAATCCATTGGCGTTTTTGGAAATGTTTTTTGTTTAATATTAAATAACTGTCTTCGCATCGTACCATACTGTAATGAGTGCGACGCTTCTTTAAATTTTTTACAACTGTTATCAAAAATTTCACGCACGCTTGTTCGTTTTAATGGAGCTTCTTCCACTTCCTTTCTAATATTATTTATTGCTTCTAATTTTTTTTATAATTCAGTTTGTGGACCATGCTGATGGGCATATAATTTACCAATCTTGCGACAGTATTTAGTGTTACTAAAATCAACTGCCACACTAATTTTGCAATTTTTGTTGTAGCAATAGTTATATTTAATGCCGCCTTTGCCTGTTTGGAATCTATATATTTGCTCCTCTTATGCAACATACAGAAGTTTGCTGGTTCTCCTCAAACCAGTTATTACTTTGTATTCCAAAATATTTTCCTCCTCCATTTCGCAATAATCACTAAATTTTCAATTGTCCGATATATTCTATTCTTGTATTATAAGAAACACGTGGCTAAATTACCTATTAGAACAGATGTTCTTCGAACTTACTGCTTACCAGCTGCATATAATTTTATCAAACGCATGTGGGTTGTCATGTGCAGTGTTTTGCTTTATTGCTCAATTGTTAAATTTATTAGTTTGTGTTATTGCTCAACATAGAAGGAAATATTGCAAATTTGCGTTATTGCCGTTTGCCTTATAGCACCCCGCCACTTCAAATAGTGGCAATTTTCAACTTTTAATGCGAATATCTCGAAAACTATAACCTTCCTGCGGTATATATATTCTTGATCTGGAGAATCTCCTCTGCCCCCGCCATACCCATTTCATTCCCGAAATCCTAGGACGGTATACTAAAGCCGACCCAAGCCGGTAAAATTTGTTCTTTAACATATTTTGCTCGACGAAAGGTTGAAAGAATTACAATGATGATTGGTATATTTTTAAAATATATTATAGGATTCACCTAGTCTCTTAACTAAATTTTGCTTCATATATATATGTATGTATATATTTCTACTAAAACCAACGTCGATGACTCAAATAAATTTAAAATATTGGATATATAGGAAAAAATCGTCCAGTGACACGGAAATGATTATATAAAGTATAAGAGGCTAAGAACACTCTACATATTGATTTCATTCATATTCAGCGTGTGGTTAAGCGCTTATATTTATGAATTATCAAAATATCAGAAATAGTGACCAACATAATCGGCTTTAAGTCAGCTAAAGAGTCGGATATCATTTTATCGGGTGTGTTTACTCTTGGAGAATGTGTGAACTGATAGCATTATTTTGTGACTTTACTCAAGTATTAGCGGAAATCTATTTCCACACAATTTTATGAAGATACGTCACCTTTGGACTGACATATTCGGTATAAAGAAATTTCCAAAATCATTATAAGTTGTATATGGTCGCTGGGGTAATGCGATGATCGAGTTTTACCTAGTTCCCCATTAACAGAAACGGTTTCAAAAGAACGGACCGATGATTCCACAGACTAAAAACCACACCAAATTTTCAATTTAGGTGATTATAATGGTTGTTCAAAAAAAAACAAAAAAAAAAAATAATAATAAATAAATAATTAAAAATCAAATTCAATGAATAAAACTTACGGAAAAGTTTTCTCCATTTATACACATTTTCGAAATTTAATAACGAGGTGTTTTATAAAATGACTAGGGGATCCGTCCACGCTTTATTATGGCTGACAATAGTAATACTTTTACTATTTTTATGATTTCTATTAATTACATTTTTAGTGGAGTGCCGTAAGGTTTATGCCTCGGAATCCAGGGCCAGTCAATGAATCTTTACAAACTTTGGAAATATGTTTTTAATAGTATGTATATAGAAAATTGTTAAAAAAATATATTGTGCGATCTCATTTTTTTAATTATTATTATAAATAAGTATTACTTTTTGGAGTTTTATTTGATTTATAATAGTTTAAAATTATATTTTAAAAAGAACAGCTATTACAAACTTGATCTTAGTTCTTAAGGGACTGCATGTATAAAAATGAAGGCCGGGGAGGAGAATAGAGGGGACAACAGCAGCTGTTGAGTGTTGTTAATGCGGGCCCTAACAGAATAGTACACGTGGCAACGTGCTAGGCTTAATACCTAGCTGTTGTTGTTCGCTCCGAAAACGTTCCTTGTTTATTTACAATCAATATACATATTATAAATATTACTGTGCAGTGAGCGTGATAAAAATTAATAACTGAACATTACTGAGTTTTTTTACAAGGTTTGAAAATAGTGACATAGATATTAAATATTTTTTTTTTGATTTATATTACATACTTTTCAAATCAATAGTGAATACTCAATCTTATATTTTATAATAGATCGATTTTGAAAGTTAGAATGTAATAGTAAAATGTAATAATATAAATCATGTATTATGATATAAAAGTTAGTTATTAGTATTAGTAATATTTGTTGTTACAGCCTCGTATAAAAGTGGGTGAATCATCGAATAGTGATAATATAAGTAATGATTGCCTCATTTGTGACAAAATCGGATGTAGTTGTGAATTAATCTCTGAATAGGAGATATTATAAAAGTCACTAGAGGAATATCAACACTGAAAGCTGCTTTTGTGGAAAGAGCGGATGGACTCTCTCAGTATTTAAATGCTCGCGCATTTGTCTACGTGCTTTCAGTAAGCAGACAAAAATATATCAATAAAGGGTGGATTAATTCTTATTAAAAAAAACACCACACCAGCATGCTTTTCCCCTAAAAAAACTTCGAGCGGCTACTTCAATTGATTCTGATTGGAAAAATAGGTGATTTTTATGTGAAGAAAGAAGCGGATGAAATGAAGGAAAAAAGGAAATCTAAATCGTTAAGACAACAAATCAGCTACGTAACTACTTCTGATTTCAAGAAAACGATATAAAATTTGATAAGTGAAGAGAGAAGTGAATATTGTCGCAATATCCATAAAAGAATTGTAGGCGTGTTAGATTGAGTAGCTCAGGAAGCTAAGTATCACGCGGATTGTTATATGCGTTTAAAAAATACCCTAAAATAGACCCAGAGAGAGAAAAAAATTCATCCCGTCACAATACAAGTAGATGCAGCAATGGAGCAGATTTTCAAATATATTGAAGAAAACGATGACTGAACAGTTTTCACTGGCAGAATTAAAAAGTATTGTAACAATTGACCATTCCTGACGATAAAACAATAAAAATGAGGTTAACGAATTATTATGAGGATAGTATTGTATTCTCCAGTAAATTTGGATCCAATATAATAATATGTTTTAAAAAACAACAATATGAAATATTGTTCGATAACTGGTGCAATCAGAGGTCAAAAGATAGTGAAGAAGAAGAATACCGTATTTTGAAAGCCGCTGGTGAAATTTTACGACGACACATCCGGACGCATTTTTATGATAATAAAATGAATGTGTCCGGCTAGTGATGGAATGTTTAACAACGTTCATGAGACAATACCAAAATCTCTATCGTCTTTATCAGAAATAATTCTAAATGACAAAAAAGGTAAACCCGAAATTATGAATCATTATGAAACGAAATGCACCTCAATAGCTCATGCAATTCTATCTGCAGTAAGGCCTCGTTCATTTGTATCACTACTGCATGTGGCTTTAGCTGTTACACCTCATAGAAAATTTGGCTCCAAAAAAATAATAGAAATATGTAACGCTTTAGGCTTTTGCGGATCATACAAAGAAGCAATAATCTATGAAGCTTCTGCGACCTTCACAAATCCTATGAAAATAAAAACAGGTACTTTTGACAATTTGTGCACGTTAACGCAGATTTTAACGTCAACACACTGGATGGCAAAGATACTTTCCATAATTTAGGTTCTTTTGAAATCGTAACTCCGAGCATTGGAATACAAACCAGATAACAAATAAAACTTTTAGATAAGATTCCAACATAGACAACCATTTCTGAACAAGGTAATATACCCCTTCAAATATATCCTGCTTCTGCTGGTGAAGGATTGAAAAAACTTCAAATCAAAATTTACGAGTAAGAACCAAATTTAACCCAAATATATCTCAAATTCAAAACTAATGATGACTTCCTGGGATGGAACGGATTTATGAATCTGTTAAAAGTGCATATGGTTTTGATACTTTGTCAATAATATTCTTACCATTCATTAATGCATCTCCAAGTGATTATAATACCTGTATATTGCAAATCAGGATGTGGAGCATCTTGTGGGTGCAGAAAAAGTGGATCAAACTGCACTGCAGCTTGCTTAATGAACAATAATGTATATAGTTAATGATAAATTTTTGTTGTAAATCATTAAACCTAATAAATTAACATTAAAGTTACTTTGCAAACATAATTCATTACATATAAAATTAAAAACTTTGCTGTAAATATTTTTTCCCTTTCGCCTCTCATTTTTCCGTAAATTGTAGTTAAAAATTGCTGTAATCGAGATCGGCCAATTTTTTTTTTAACTTTTTTACTTGAGGTTTTAATAATGCAGTCAATCACTGTTATACGGATTCATTGACTGTCCCTGGGTTCCGAGATTTTACTATTTTTATGCGTTACGGCGCTCCACTTATATATATAACTATTAGTATTTATCATAAATAAATTTTTTGTTTTTGTTAATAAAGCATTGCTTTTTGGGGGGAAAATACTGTTGTATTTATGCTCTGCACCAGGGAAACCAACCGTTGAAAAGAAGTTTGCTAAGTTGGAAAGAAACGAAATGAGCACCGAGGAAATGACGCTCTAAAAAAGAGAAAGCTATGTGAAGTGGGTGTCTCACAAGTTCATCATCTAACAAAAACACCGAAATGCTGATTCTGAGAAGTATTTGAATGCTCTTTAATCGTAATAAAAACAAATTTTTGCGTCGATTTGTGACTGTTGAAACATGGCTTCATCATTTCACTCTGGAGTCCAATCAGCTATCATTCTAGCGGATTGCAAGTGATGAACCGGTTCTCAAGCGTGGAAAGACGAAAATAATTCGGCTGGCATTCATCGACCTATTACTGAGGCAGTTATAATACATTGCACTGCGTATTTGGTTGCAGTTCTTTTCTACTATTCCAAACATTTAGCAATTGTATTATTGTTAAGGAAGAATCAGTTTGAACTTGAACGGATATACTTCATCGTTTCTGTTTAAATATTCTTCGTTAGAGAGCTGTGATAATAAACGTGTCAGATCGCTGCTAAATTCAAAGTGTTATAGGAAGAACCGCGACCTTCGATGCTCTATTTATAGGCACGCTACCCCGGTCGTCATGCAATTTTTAAATCTGTAATATCTGCTAAAATATTCGTTATATCATGTGCCGTAAAGGGCCTCAGAGATCTACATATATTAAAACGATGTATTTAAGGTATTTAATTGAATGAGTAATAATGCTGTATTGATTAAAATTGCTTGAAAAATTAGCCATTATTTTTCGTAAAAAGTAAATGACAGAAAAATGTTATTGTGGGATATCCATAAGAGCTAGACATATACCATCGCGGAGTTTCAGCAGACCTTATCAATGTTTACAATACTTAATACATTGTTTTAATAAATCGTATAGGGTTCCACCTACGTTTTCAATGTAAGCGAAAAAAAAAATGTAATTATTTCCGACATCACATTAGAAACCTCAAAAATAATAGTATTTCTCCACTATTTAATAGATGTTTTTATACTTGACCTTCCTTTTTAATCAATATATCTATTAAAAAAAACCGCATCGAAATCCGATTGCGTAGTTTCAAAGATTTAAGCAGAAACTTTCCGACGCAATGTTAAGCTATTGTGTCTGAAACGGGAGCGGATGTCCTCAGTGGAGAGTTCCTGCATCTTTAATGATTGATGGAACAACAATGTCTTGGAGAATTTGTTTTGTATTCTCTCAACTCTGTTGATGAGTGTATCAGTATATGGAGACCAGATTACACAGCCATACTCTAGTACTGGCAGTACAAGTAAGCGGTATATGATGAGTCCTAGCATTTTAAAAAATTGCAGAGTTATTTTGTCAATATGCTTTGCAAATGTAAGTTTGTTATCTATTATAATTCCTAGATCCTTGATTTCGGTTTATTCCTGTAGATACTCCTTGTTGATTTTGTAGTTGGTGACAATGTTGTTATGAGAGCGTGAAAAGAATACAACAGCGCACTTTTTAGCATTGAGATCGAGATAATTTTTAAGGCACCATGTTGACAGGCAGTCGATATCTTGTTGTAGTTGTTAGAAATACTTCTGAATATTTTCAAATCATCGGCATATGGCAGACATTCAGACTGTATATTGTTTACAATGCAATTGATAAAATATTAAATAGTAGTGGTCCTAAATGCGATCCCTGAGGAACTCCAGATGTGACCTGATATTCTCTAGACAGATATCCGTCAACCCTGACTTGTAGGAACCTGTCAGTTAAATATGAGTTAAGCCAATCCAGTGCGGTGCCATCGAATTATTGAATTTTAAGACAAGTATCATATGGTCGACACGATCAAAAGCTTTACTGAAGTAGTGTAGATTGAATGTACCTTTTGTCTTTCATTCAGTGCGTTGAGTATATAGTTGACATACAGGTAGAGATTTGACACGGTTGATATGCCACCCACAAATCCATGTTGTTTTGTAGTGATGATATCCTTGAAGATTAGAGATGGTTGAGCAAGAACCAACTTTTCGAAGAGCTTGGCTAATGCAGATTGGATGCAGATGGGCCTGTAGTTAGTTACTTCAGATCTTCGGCCACTTTAATGTATTGGACTCACATATGACAGTTAACAGGTACGAGGTAAATTACCCGATTGAAGAGAGTAGTTAAAAATATCTGTGAGGGGCTCACAAAGCTCAAAGGCGCAGTTTTTAAGAAAACGTTTGGTATCCCATCGGGTCCGGCACCTTTATTTGGATTTAAGTAGAGTCGCTGATTGAGAACATCATTGTATTGGACCTCTAAGCTGTGTACGTTGGTTGACGATCCATTTGAGTTAGCATCAACGAGATGATTGCCGTTAGTATGTTTGGAAAATGTAGTCTTGAAGTATGAGGCGAAAAGATTGCTAATATCCGGGTCGGTGTCAGCTATTTGGTCCATCCAGGACATTGAGGATGGTATATCAATGTTATTTTGTTTTTTATCCATTATAAACTTCCAAAAAGCGTTGGTGTCAGACTGGACCATGTTCTCAACTTTGTATACGTAATAACTGTATCATTCCGCACTGAGCCTTTTGCAGTCCCGCCTTAGAGTACTAAAACGGTTGTAATTGTGTTGGTTTTCCTTTTTCCTGTATAGAGTGTGCGCTGATTTTTTGAGTTTAATCTTGTTTATGAGTTTATAGGAGAACCAGCAAGGATAGGTACTGATAGATTTTTTGTGAACAGGTACATATTGTGATATTCCTTCTTCAAGACTATTGTATAACCAATTGACTTTACTTTCAATGGTGTCCAGTTCGTACAGTACCGTCCAATTGACTCGGTGAAAGAAGGCGTTGAGGCTGACGTAATCAACTTTCTTGAATGAGTAAGTGGCTGGATTCAAATGTTCTAAGTTGAGTTGAAATTTTAGATTTATGATGATGGCGGGATGATATTTGTCCTCATGAACGAGAGGTAAAGTTTTATCCACGTAAGCCTCAACAGAGAAACAGAGGTCCAGAAGATTATTCTGATGGTTATTTATGTTGTTTATGTGGATGCATTCCAGTAAAGCATGTCCATCGTATACAAATTTGTCGCAATCGGCTCGGGGGATGCTGCTTGACAAGTTGAAGTCAGCTACGATTATTAGCTTTGCGTTATTGTATTTCACATTGATGTAGTTTAGAGTTGTAAGTAGTTTACGATAAGTTTTTAGTGTTGTAAGAGGCGGCATGTATACACATCCGACAATAATATCATGTACAATACCTTTGATTTTTACGAAGACTAATTCCAAATCTCTTTCATCTATGGTAATTAAATCAGCATGGATATGACGTTTGACGGCGATGAAGACGCCATCACCACGCTCTAGGCCAGTGCATATAGGACCTCTATCTCTTCTAAAACTAGTATAAGTTACCTCGCCATCATTGATTGACGAGTTTAACCACGACTCCGTGATACAGAGTAGATATATTTAGATCCTGTCACTCAAGTCAGAACATTTTTTTTTTCAGTGGCAACGCCCAAACCTAAATAATAATTGCCGCTAGAGGGCTACCGATCAGACGTGTATGTTAAGAACTGTTCTGTTCTGTTATAATAAGTAAATATTAGTGAAAACAATGAAATATTTATAATTAAAATTAATGAGTAAACTTATAAGTATAACTTACTTACTTTTTCCCTTGTTGCACAACAATAGTGATCAACTCAGGTCTGTTATCTTTTATAAGTGCGAATACACTGATACTCAACATGCCTCCCAAAAAGCAAGTTGATGCTAGCGCATGCAGTAGCTGCTCTGAACCAGTACAATAAAATACAAAAGGTCTAAGATGTGCATTATGTCAGAAATGGTACCACGTTGAATGTTTGAAACTGAGTAATGAAGAATTTAAAGTCATTGCTACTAATATCATAAACATGATTATTATTGTTATTATTATTATTATTTTTGAAAAAATAAATATTATATTCAAATGATTCCTACAAACTTTCTCTTATACAAGGTGCTTTCCAAAGTAAACAGGATTTAAAAAAAAAAAAACAGAACAAATGGGTTTTCCGGCAAAATCAATTAATTTTATTTAAAATAGTCTTCTTCTGCTTCAATACAGTGCACACACCTTTTGTAAGCCCAAATGTTCGATCAAAATACGATAAGTCGATGCTTTGGAGATGTTCAATTCCATTTCCATGAATTTCAATGATGATTTAGTCTGATTTTTTATGAATTTACGTTTCCGGTGATCACGGATTTTGATTGGCCCACATGTTGATCGTCATTTATGTCCTCACGACCATTTTGAAAACGTTGAAACCACTTGTGCACTTTGCTACGGGATAGACAATCATCGCCATACACTTGTTTCATCAATTTCGCACTGATAACACAAACATACTGACACTTAAATCGCAATAACTTCACTCCAATGAAATGACATGAAATTCTCACTGGACAATCGATAAAGATAAGAGATTCTAGCACCAGTCGACATATAGATGGTGGCAACAGGGGGCGCTAGATTCAAAAAGTCCTGTTTACTTTGGAATTGTAAACATATGTATATAGATTAATTTAAATAGTGGTTTGTGAAATTGTATCTTTTATCCAATGTGACTTTGGAAAAGTTTAGAGGAAATAGATCTTTCTAATTATTAGAAAGGACTAAGTTCGAGTGCCACCGAGCGCTACATATGTATATATCATTGGAATCAAAACTGAACAAACATTTGCGCGGTTACGGAAACCTTTATAAAAGACAAGTAAGGCTAGTATTAGGCTAGTAATAGGCGTTGCGAAAACTTTGTATTAGAAAATGTTCAGAATGAATTAAACAGTCAGTGTTTGATCGTGAATAGATTATAATATAATTTGCTACTTTATTAATTTACATTGAAGCCTACAAACTTATATAGCTTTACATATTTCTATATTTTACTTCGCGTCAGTGAAAATTATTTTAAAATCATTTTGAGTAAACCAAGTTTTGTTAATGTGAAAAAATTAATAAAAACTTGTTGATAAAATATTGATTTTTTGAGGAAAAGCAAAAACTTGGCTTTCTGACGAGTTTCCGGCAATGGAAAATCAACCATCGAAATTTGGTATGCTAAATTTATACGTGGTGAAATGAGCACCGAAGACGGTGAAGGCAGTGGACGCCCAAAAGAGGTTGTTACCGACAGATGCATCAAACAACTCCACAGAATAGTTGTTCGAGATGGCAGGCACTCTAAACATACTAATTCTTGTTGGTTGAGTTTCCTTGTCATCAAGCCAAGTTTTTGCTTCAATTGTATTTTTATACTCTTGCAACAGAGTATTATATTTTTGTTCACCCAACGGTTAAACGTATCACCTAAAACTAATCGAGATAGTTATAGGGTCTGTCTGTCGCCCGTCCGTGCAAGCTGTAACTTGAGTAAAAATTGAGATATTTTGATGAAACTTGGTATGCAGGTTCTTTAGTACAAAGGACCCAACTGACCGATTTCTACATGTTCCGCGTTGTGAAAATGAACGAAATCAGACAATAACTACGCCTACTTCCCTTATCACTTAATTTTAAATTCCACTTCATTAATTCAGTTTCCAGTACACAAATCAAAAATCAATTAATATAACGGGATTAAACTTTGAACGAATAATGCCTTTAGTGTGTGCCACCTTATAACCAAAAAATGTACAAATACAACAGAAACGGTATAAGCCCGTAAATACAGAATATTTACACACCATTAACTATAGTTGACTTTTGTTAGAAAATATCGGTTAATGTCTGAGATATATAATTAAAATTCAGGGATAATTTTTCTTTGACAATGATATGTGTGTACGTCAAAAAAGTGTTGAATCGGAGCAATTCTTCCATTAGCCCCCATATACTTAATTTACTTATAATAGTGTATCTTTGTGCCTAAAACAGATAAATTTGAGCGAAAACTTGACTTACCCCCCATATAGGAGTTATTATATATAGTATATGTATATATAAAATTGCTTGAATTCCGATCCTCAAATTAACGTTTTACACCATAAAGTATTTCCCTAGCTTTTACTCTTGTAAGTTGCGAGAGTATAAAATGTTCGGTTGCACCCGAACTTAAGCCTTCCTTGTTTGTTTCCCTTAAAAAAGGAATATTTTAGCAACATTCCTTTTAATACATTTTTATCTTTTGTTTTGTTGGCGTACACACTGTTAATGCGGTTATAGCAGAGCTTACAATAGCACTTCCGTCGTTCTTCCTTTTCGCTGTTTGGTGCCAATTGGAGATTCCAAGTGCAGATAGGTCTTTCTCCACCTGGTCTTTCTATCGTAGTGAAGATCTTCCTTTTCCTTTGCTTCGATGCATGAGTATTCGGATATGTCGCATTAATTCAAGTTAATCTGAGTAGGAGGTCTTTAATTAAAAGCTCCTCTTCCATACAGTGCCAAATTCCCATCATTACTAAATAAAAGTTCACTCCTCGCAGCACTTGAAAACTTTCCATGCAGGGGTAAAAGCGTTGTTGCGTTCTTCGAACACGCATATGGCTGATTAATGACAGAGAAGCATGCAGTAGAACCGTAAGAAACTGTACAGACTGCTTTCTTTACTAGCCGAAGTTGCAAACCAAAATAATGGGAAATATGCAATTGCAAAGACTTCAAGCGACCCATTCTTATACATTATGTGGCGAGAGTTTTTGTGGTCTAATACATACCACTTTAAAAATACGCGGTAAAAAAGTAGCCAAGGTTATACCACACAAGGCGCCGATATTTGCGAATTATGGGAAACGATGGGGAAGTGCGCCATCTCTGGTCGTTCGCACACTCAACAACTCTCTACTCACAGTGGAAGATCTCTCAACCAAAGTGGATGCCAGGTACTCAACGACGGTTGTTCTCTGTGAGCTGTACCCGAAATACAATCTGCAGAAGAGCCAGATTGCAAGGTACGAGTGGCAGACGTGGTAACCAAAGCTGACACAATTAAGCGCCGTTTCCTACTGTGGGCAAATAAGGAAGACTTTTTAACTTAAATTTCGAGCGGAAATCCATTTCTCGAAATAGTTGTTTCCTTCGTTGGTATGACTGTCAGTAACACATGTGCCAAATGTCACATCACAGTAGTAATTAGTGTTTAGTATACGCGTGTCTTTCTGAAGTATATAAATGGCGTTGGCAGAATTGGTGCTTGAGAATCGACGATTAAGAGTCAGAAATCTTACTGGCATCGTTAGAATATCGGAAGTATCATTGAAAACCATTTTGAAAGGTTATTTAGGCGTAAAAAAACTGAAAGCACGATTGGTTTCAAAATCAGCAAATTTTTTTCGAAAAGCAAGGTCGCGTTAATGTTTGTGAAACAATGCTTTCTGACTACCAGGATGTCATAAAACATGCTACTACTGGCGTAGAATCTTGGATCTATGCTTACGACACTGAAACAGACGATCAATTGGGCGAATATCGTGGCAAAGGTGAAATTCTCAAACAATATCATGCCGCAACCACCGTGTTCGCCTAACGTAGTGTTACTTCTGGCTATTCAGCAAACTTTTACGACCGCTCCGGGGAATCCGTTATGTGTCAATTAAAGACGTTAAACGTGAACGCGCATTGAAAACTATTCCGGATTTTGCCTTTAACAACTGTCTATGGTTGGAAAAAGGGTTGGTATTGGTTGTATTGGGACATTAAATTGATAATTTTTTTTCAGTTGTTTACAATGGGTAGTACACTTCTATTGATTTGAAAAAGGAACACCAAATTTTTTAAATTTATTTTTGTCATAGTTTCTAGATGAAGCTAAAAACTATTTTATTCCATTAAATAGATCACTCTAATATAATGTATTTTTTGCGTCGAATTTTGCGACAGTTTCTTCTTCGAAAAAATTATTTTTTACACAAATTTTCAAATATGTGTTCGTTCATATGGAAGATAACAGTAAAAATATGATATGTGCAAATTTTCGAGAACATCGATCGGCAAGAAAACAGCTTTTTGAGTTATTGTGTCAGGTGATTTTAAAAATATGGTTTCAGAAAATCGAATTTAGAGTTAAAAACGTAAACAAAGAAGGCTCCACGGTTAATTCGCAATTATGTAAGAAATACTTGATCTTGTTCCAAAATGACCTTAAAGGATCATAATAATGTTATTTGAAAAACAAAAATATTTTTCCAAAATTCCACGGTTAATTCGCAATTATGTAAGAAATACTTGATCTTGTGTCAAAATGATCTTAAAGGATCATAATAATGTTATTTGAAAAACAAAAATATTTTTCCAAAATTTTTCTTCCTCTCTCCTTTAATTTAACGAAACACCCATTTGTTGTAAATACATGTTTATGTTACATCTAATTTACTCCGTAAGCACTCAATTGTATTAACACCGCAATCGCCATAGCACGCTTTTCGTTTTACCAGTCGTATTATTTTCGAACGTAACTTTCAAAATTCGTATTCAATCTGCTGCCATCGCATTTCACTGCCATGAAACTGTTCCAGGCATATTTTTTCCTCACTGCTTAGCATCTTTAGGAAAATATCATAATCCACAATTTCTAATTTGAGAGCCCACAAAGATTCCACCTTTCTTTTCGCCTCTGAAAGTTCTTCAAATATTTGAACCTCGGTACCAACCTATAGTAAAGGATATTCGTATGAACTCGAACTCTTGATTTGGCAGTAGAAGTCAAATTCCATACGAATTTACTTTCACAACTCGAGGTCTTTCTAACTTAAAGTGTGGCCAACGCGCAAAGGACCATAAATCTTTCGCAGAACATTTTTCTCGAAAACTTTAAGGCCGATTCACCAGATGTTGCCATCGTCCATGCCTCTGCACCATATCACAGGACAAAAATAATGAGTGACTTATAGAGTTTGGTTTTTGTTCGTCGTGAGAGGATTTTATTTCTAAATTGCCTACTCAGTCCAAAGTAGCACCTGTGGGAAGTAGTTATTTTGCGTAAGATTTCGGGGCTGCTATTGTTATTTCTGTTAATACTGGTTCCAAGATAGACGAAATTATCGACAACTTTGAAGTTATGACTATCAACAGTGACGTGGGAGCCTAGTCGCGAGTGCCACGTCTGCTTGTGCATGACAGAGATATTTTGTCTTTCCCTCGTTCACTGCAGACCCCACTTCTTCGTTTACTTATCCAGTTTGGAGAGTTTTTGTGGTCTAATACATACCACTTTAAAAATACGCGGTAAAAAAGTAGCCAAGGTTATACCACGCAAGGCGCCGATATTTGCGAATTATGAGAAACGATGGGGAAGTGCGCCATCTCTGGTCGTTCGCACACTCAACAACTCTCTACTCACAGTGGAAGATCTCTCAACCAAAGTGGATGCCAGGTACTCAACGACGGTTGTTCTCTGTGAGCTGTACCCGAAATACAATCTGCAGAAGAGCCAGATTGCAAGGTACGAGTGGCAGACGTGGTAACCAAAGCTGACACAATTAAGCGCCGTTTCCTACTGTGGGCAAATAAGGAAGACTTTTTAACTTAAATTTCGAGCGGAAATCCATTTCTCGAAATAGTTGTTTCCTTCGTTGGTATGACTGTCAGTAACACATGTGCCAAATGTCACATCACAGTAGTAATTAGTGTTTAGTATACGCGTGTCTTTCTGAAGTATATAAATGGCGTTGGCAGAATTGGTGCTTGAGAATCGACGATTAAGAGTCAGAAATCTTACTGGCATCGTTAGAATATCGGAAGTATCATTGAAAACCATTTTGAAAGGTTATTTAGGCGTAAAAAAACTGAAAGCACGATTGGTTCCAAAATCAGCAAATTTTTTTCGAAAAGCAAGGTCGCGTTAATGTTTGTGAAACAATGCTTTCTGACTACCAGGATGTCATAAAACATGCTACTACTGGCGTAGAATCTTGGATCTATGCTTACGACACTGAAACAGACGATCAATTGGGCGAATATCGTGGCAAAGGTGAAATTCTCAAACAATATCATGCCGCAACCACCGTGTTCGCCTAACGTAGTGTTACTTCTGGCTATTCAGCAAACTTTTACGACCGCTCCGGGGAATCCGTTATGTGTCAATTAAAGACGTTAAACGTGAACGCGCATTGAAAACTATTCCGGATTTTGCCTTTAACAACTGTCTATGGTTGGAAAAAGGGTTGGTATTGGTTGTATTGGGACATTAAATTGATAATTTTTTTCAGTTGTTTACAATGGGTAGTACACTTCTATTGATTTGAAAAAGGAACACCAAATTTTTTAAATTTATTTTTGTCATAGTTTCTAGATAAGGCTAAAAACTATTTTATTCCATTAAATAGATCACTCTAATATAATGTATTTTTTGCGTCGAATTTTGCGACAGTTTCTTCTTCGAAAAAATTATTTTTTACACAAATTTTCAAATATGTGTTCGTTCATATGGAAGATAACAGTAAAAATATGATATGTGCAAATTTTCGAGAACATCGATCGGCAAGAAAACAGCTTTTTGAGTTATTGTGTCAGGTGATTTTTAAAAATATGGTTTCAGAAAATCGAATTTAGAGTTAAAAACGTAAACAAAGAAGGCTCCACGGTTAATTCGCAATTATGTAAGAAATACTTGATCTTGTTCCAAAATGATCTTAAAGGATCATAATAATGTTATTTGAAAAACAAAAATATTTTTCCAAAATTCCACGGTTAATTCGCAATTATGTAAGAAATACTTGATCTTGTGTCAAAATGATCTTAAAGGATCATAATAATGTTATTTGAAAAACAAAAATATTTTTCCAAAATTTTTCTTCCTCTCTCCTTTAATTTAACGAAACACCCATTTGTTGTAAATACATGTTTATGTTACATCTAATTTACTCCGTAAGCACTCAATTGTATTAACACCGCAATCGCCATAGCACGCTTTTCGTTTTACCAGTCGTATTATTTTCGAACGTAACTTTCAAAATTCGTATTCAATCTGCTGCCATCGCATTTCACTGCCATGAAACTGTTCCAGGCATATTTTTTCCTCACTGCTTAGCATCTTTAGGAAAATATCATAATCCACAATTTCTAATTTGAGAGCCCACAAAGATTCCACCTTTCTTTTCGCCTCTGAAAGTTCTTCAAATATTTGAACCTCGGTACCAACCTATAGTAAAGGATATTCGTATGAACTCGAACTCTTGATTTGGCAGTAGAAGTCAAATTCCATACGAATTTACTTTCACAACTCGAGGTCTTTCTAACTTAAAGTGTGGCCAACGCGCAAAGGACCATAAATCTTTCGCAGAACATTTTTCTCGAAAACTTTAAGGCCGATTCACCAGATGTTGCCATCGTCCATGCCTCTGCACCATATCACAGGACAAAAATAATGAGTGACTTATAGAGTTTGGTTTTTGTTCGTCGTGAGAGGATTTTATTTCTAAATTGCCTACTCAGTCCAAAGTAGCACCTGTGGGAAGGAGTTATTTTGCGTAAGATTTCGGGGCTGCTATTGTTATTTCTGTTAATACTGGTTCCAAGATAGACGAAATTATCGACAACTTTGAAGTTATGACTATCAACAGTGACGTGGGAGCCTAGTCGCGAGTGCCACGTCTGCTTGTGCATGACAGAGATATTTTGTCTTTCCCTCGTTCACTGCAGACCCCACTTCTTCGTTTACTTATCCAGTTTGGAAAAAGTAGAACTAACGGCGTGGATGTTGAGGCCAATAATATCAATACCATTGGTATACGGCAGCAGCTGTACACTCTAATAGAAGATTGTACCTCAATGTAGTTCTGTAGCTCGAATTATTTTCTTCAAGAACATATTGAAGTAGTCACACGAAATTGAGTCACCTTGTCTGAACCCTGTATGGTATCGAACGGCTCGGAGATATCCTTTTCGATCTTAATGGAGGTTGTGGTATTGCTTAAGGTCAGTTTCTACAGCGTATTAGTTTTACTGGCATACCAAATTCAGACATCGTGGCATAAAGACATCTCCTTTTCATGCCGTCAAAAGCAACTTTGAAATCGACGAAAAGGTAGTGTGTAGATTCTCTTCTGATGGGTCTTTTCCAAGATTTGACTTATGGTGAATATCTGGTCGGTTGTTGATTCCCGAGGTTAAAGCCACACTAATAAGGTCCAATCAGTTTGTTGACGATGGACTTTAATCTTTCTCACAATATGCTCGATGGAACCTTACATGCTCTCTTTTTGTGGATTGGGCAGAGCACACTTAAATTCCAATCATCAGGTATGCTTTCGTCCGACCATATTCTACAAAAAAGCTGATTCATGCTCCTTATCAGTTCTTTTCTGCCGTGCTTAAATAGCTCGACCGGCAATCCATCGGCCACCACCGCATTGTTCTACTTCAGACGGGTAATTACTATTCGTACTTCCTCATGGTCGGGCTATGGAACGTCTGCTCTATCATCATAGATTGGAGAATCGGATACGGCATTTCCTGATTTTCTGCTTTCACTGCCATTCAGCAGGCTGGTTCTACAAGAGTATGCTACAGTCTTGACATCTTCTGTTAGTCGTCGCATCTTTTCGTAGAATTTTCGAGCAACACCTAGTTCGGCCAGCTTGTCAATCTTTTCGTACTCACGCATTTCGACACGACACTCCTCACCGTGATCTCAGAGAGCAGGAGTGCAAGCAGGAAATCGTTTGTAAACATCGAAACTTTCTTTTATTT
The DNA here is from genome assembly GCA_027475135.1 of Bactrocera correcta. Taxonomy (NCBI): domain Eukaryota; kingdom Metazoa; phylum Arthropoda; class Insecta; order Diptera; family Tephritidae; genus Bactrocera; species Bactrocera correcta. The sequence goes on from CM050326.1 coordinate 73,501,545, forward strand.
GTTGATGTGCATTTTTAGCTGCACAGAGACTTGTGCGTATCTTGACTGCAAGAAAATGGTTATTCGAGTCAATGTTAGAACCTCCAGCGTACGCACGTCGAAAACACTGGAGACGTGTCTTCCGTCTATCACAACATGATTAATCTAGTTGGTGGCTTCCGATCCGGAGACAGCCGGGTAGCTTGATTAATTTTTCTATGCTGGAACCTAGAACCAAAGACAACCATATTTAGGGCCCCGGCGAAGTCAATCAGCCTCAACCCATTTGTGGATTTTTCCTCCTGGAGGCTGAATTTATCGACTTCTGTGCCAAAGATACCTTCTTCGCCAACCCTGGTGTTAATGTCGCCAAGTTCGATATTGACATCATGGCAGGGACAGCTCTCATAGGTTCACTCCAATCGCTGAAAGAAGGCATCTTTGGTCCTATCGACCTTCTCTTCCGAATCTGCGCACCTTTATATGGCCACTGTAGTAAAATCCACAAGGACCTAATCGCCTCAATCCTTTTCCCGTCAATCGCATTTCTTGGACGGCGGTAATGTCGACTTTTACTCTAACGAGGACATCAACCAGCTGGGCAGAGGCACCTTCCCAATTGAAAGACCGGACATTCCAGGTGCATGCGTCATAAAAAGGAGCAGGCTCTCATCCGAGGCTGTTTTTTACATTGGGGCGGTTTTTATGTAGCAGGATGTTTCGCCTTCAAACGGATGTTCTTTGGCTACCCAGGGGATACTAACTCTTGGACCGGAAATTGTGAGCTGGTTGAACCATATGTAAAAGGAGCGTTTCTAAATCAATACCGCTAAGTTTAAGGTGATACGTACATCCATTAAGCGAACGAAACTGTAATACTCTGTAGCAATATTTTCCAAGAGTATAAAAAAAAGGATATACACTGACATGCAAAGGATTTCAGCCTAGGCATGCATAAGGCAGGTCGGTCCACACTGCTTTGTACAAAGTAGTGCCTTTCAACAATGTGCAGGCATAGGTAGTGCCTGGAACATATATGGATCTCAAGAAAGGTTAATAGGAGCACCCCGCCGTTTGGGGTACTTTCCCCACTTCTTTTGGTCTTGGTAGTTAACAATTTTCAAAGACACAGTAGCATCGGTTGCCTTATACATGTACATCAGCTAGACTGAGTAAGACTAAACTAACTGTCTAAGGAGCACATCAGTATATCTTATTCAAGGTAAAGAATGAAGTCTGTACCCCCTGTGCTGGATAACCTCTTGACTAATTCCAGGGAGCACACTTCCTTGGTTGTCAGCAAATCGTAATAGAGATATAACCTGGCATAGCTGCAAATACTGCAGACCAATCAGACCACATAATTAGCAATAAGAAAATTATATACGCTTCTTGCCATTAAAATGGCGGGTCCAGATAGCATTATTCGCATAATGTGGCAAAAGCTAAATTAACCTTTGGTGCTAAGGCTAGAAAAGACATATGAGGCCAGCGTCTAACTAATCTTACATCCCAAGAAGTTAGAAAAGAGTCAAAGGAGTGTTCCTCTCAAAACCCACATATAGGATCGATCAACAGAAACAGCGGTATATGATGTGGTAAATATTATTGAAAAATCACTATATCGAAAAAATTGTTGCCTGGCATAGAAGGAGCTTTCAACTAATATAGAAATATTCACGATCAACCATTCTCTGTCACATAGAGGCATAGATGACATACTGTGATAAACACGATCGATACTTTTGAAAAAAATGATTATAGTATTAAATGGTTGAGTGACACGAACAAGATTCGTAAACAGAGGCACTCCTTCACTTCAATTTAATCTTACTTCACTCTGTGGTACAACAGTTTCTCCGTCCCCCACAGCTAAATATCTGGGGTAAAAATCGATACCAAACTGACTTAGAAAATATTCATTGTAAAAAGAACAAATAAAGCGTATATTACACTTGCAAAATTATACTTAGCAGGTACTGAGGTCTTAAACTAAATATAGTTAAGGGGTCCCGGTGGTCTAGAATTTTCAAAAAATCGATTTTTGTTTCTTTTGATAGTTTGAAAGTATACAGGGGTGTTGTGGAATCCAAGACAGAATTGCTTAGCTGTCAGAATTGCAAACCAATTCTGATTTTAAATGGTGTCACAGAATCTGATTGGATTTTCGTCTTTTCGAACATACGCAAAACCAATATTCGAACCAGTTGTTTACTAATGTGACAAAACTTGCAAATGAATACATACAAGCAATCCTATTGAAGTTTTTAATGAGTTCCGAATTAAAGAAAGATTTTAAGAGATAACATTTATTGAATGAATAATGACGCATTTGGGTGTTAAATTTCGTTTTTTCATTTTTACAATTTTTCTTAATTGGCGAACAGGATAGAAAAAAACCGAACGTCATGGAATTGGGGCAAAGTTTATTATCTTTGGCATTAAATTATCTTCTATTTAAACTAAAAAAAACTAATAAAAGTTAAGTTTGAACATACTTATATTTAAAGTAAAATTTTTTTAGACCAAAATCTGTTTTTTTTTTCAAATTTTAAAAATTTTATACTTTTTATTTTATATTTTCCCAGTTTAACTTGAACGTAAGTTATTAAAATATTTGAATCTCTTTGAATTTTTTGTTTCCGATAGAAATCGCGACCTGCATCCTGACCGCCGTCTGGCATATGCACATGCGATAAGCATCTGGCAATTGCTTTTCAAAGACAAATGTAAAAGATTTCGTATCAAAAAAATTTGCGGATGATGTTTAAATATATAACTATAAATCCTAGAAATTTCGCTACAATCAATTATTTCTTTCCTTCCAAAAAAAAAAAACGATTTTTTTTAAGCCTCTAAAAAAGGCTCCCCTCTTAAATATCGGCATTTTTTTTCAAAAACTCAATAATTAAGACATTTCGTGTTTTATTCTTATGTTTTCTCCATAGAAATAAAGATAAATTAATTCGTAACATTAAAATTACTTGATTTCTTAACTGGCATTTCAAATCTGTGTGCGACTATCTTCTTGTTTTGTTTCTGACAGCAAAACCGATAAAATTGGTTTCCGTGACACCCAAAACCGATACAAATTCTGTTTCGAATATCAAACCAATAATATTTGAATTCATGACACCTACTGCTTCTTTTGATCGATTTCAATTCTGATTCCGACAACTATCAGATTCCACAACACCCCTGATAGTCTTTTAAGAATATACTGTACAATTTTTGGAAGGATATTCACACTATTTTAGCTTCTACAGCCGTTTTAACAGGTAGCGCGCAATCGAAGGGCTTGATGAATGGATATTTTAAACTCATTATCTCAAAACTACTTTTTTCGGCCTGCCCTTGATAAAAAAAAAAAACTATCCATCCGAGTCACTTGAAATTTTAATATGGTGTTTATATGATCAATATCTGTCGCTGGAATTACGATCAAATTTTAATTTTAAGAACTTCGATTTTTTTTCGATCTAAAACTGGTCCAAAAATAGCTCTTTTCAGAATCTGAACTTCAAAAGCGCGAAATTTTTTTAATTTTCAATATTTTTTTAGTTGTTCCAGCGATAGCTGCACTCCTACTGATTAATAATTTATTTGGTTTTTATGTCTCAGATGTTCAGAAGAGTCAAAATCAACAACGGCACCGGGAATCTTTTATTAATATAGCTTTTTTTTGTCGCTATTTTTAATATTAAAAAAAAAAAATTTAAAAAAAAAAAAATATTTTTGTACTCTTCATAAGTGTATAAATAAACTGTAAAAAATTTAAATTGATTGCTCTTTTTTAATCTTTAAAAACAAACCAGAAAACACCCTTAGTTTGAACGTTCTAGACCACCGGGACCCCTTAAGTGGATGTGCTCCATACAGCCGTTTTCAGGCTCAGGGTTTTCTGCCCAGCATTAAAGAAACACTATAATATTCAAAAACCAACTGCAGTACAGAGAACAGCCTGTACAGGGGGTTATCAGGTCTAATAAATCATGTCCGACTGATGCCCTCAGTATATTCCCGCATCAGCTACCCATAAACGTCTTTACACGGAAAGTAGGAGCAAGCCCTGCTATAAAAATACAAAAGTTAGGAAGTTGAAATAGGAAAGAATATAGACTTAGAGCTATTCTGAACCCACTGAGTAAATAATACTATAGACTAGATGTAAATGGAGAAGATTTATTAGGACGGGCCTAAAATAAACTGCGGAGTAGGGACGGGTGTATACTCCGATTAGCATAATTAGCCACCATCTGCCCAGCGAAATAGTAGGAGGGCCTGTGGTACTCTATTGAATACTTTATCGACGCAACTTATTAATTCCAGAGTAGTTAACAATTGCAGAAAGGCTTTAAGCTCCACAGGAACATTTTCGTTAACTAAAAAGAAGAGTTGGCCAAACGAGAAGCCTCTTTAGATGAATCCGAAGCTGAGATAATACCATCTCCGCTTGGGATAGCTTTACTCTCACTTCGAACAAGTAGCTCAGTTCAGATAGAAATCAAGTACTTATTACATAGGTAGAGGAGTTGTATTTTCAGATTTGCGTCTACTATAACGGTGCTCTTGCTGATTGGAGAACACGAGCTAAAAAGGAAATCTCTTTCTGTGTAAATGTCCAGCTCTAATGCAAACTGAACATTGATAGTGCAAAGATGAAATGCGACTAGTATAGGGTTCCGACGATAGTGCATCAAAACGCTGCATCCACCGCTAACTGGGCCCGAAGAGACAGCATACATTTCTATAGAGGAGCTATAGCGGAAAGGTGAGGTAGTGATTTGGCTCTACGAAACCATAGTCAAGCCAATTATGTTCTATGGTGTATTCTTTTGGACACACTTCAAGATGCTCTAATTCAATTGCATTTCTGAAAACTCGGATCACTGAATCAGAGAGACCATTCCTGTGACTTTTTCTCTGTTTATATACCGACCAAGGATAGCCTTTTAACCTAACTTACATGACGCTCTCATGCTTGATATGCCGAAAACTCCACGCAAAATGACTCGGCGTTTCGTTTAAAATTTCTCGGAGACATTTTGTTCTGGTTGTTACAAGAAACAAAATTATAAAACAAATTATTCCTCTGCAATTTGAAAACACATATACACAACGAGCGTCCCCGACATTTTGTGTTCGAATCAGAAATGGTCATATGGCTTTAATTACTAAATAGCTAATATTTTCGATTGTTAATCGTTCTTTCTCATATACGAGTATATTTGCTTATACTATATAACCACAACCCCGTCCCGATCCTGATGGAGCTTTTGGTATTGTTCAAATTCAATTTACACATCCGTATTGGTTTTGCAGGGATACCTAATTCAAACTTAGCGACATTAGGGCAGCTCCTTGAAGTCCAATCGTCAGGCATGCTTTCGTTTGACCATACAATGTGATTTCCAAGTAAATATGACTTTTTGAATCTAGCGCCCCCTGCTGGCGGCATCTATATGTGCGTTAGAATCTTCTATCTTTATCGATTGTCCAGTGAGAATTTCAAGACATTTCATTGATTGGAAGTGAAGTTGATGCGATTTAAGGGTCAGTATGTTTATGTTATCGGTGTGAAAATGAGCTTCGAACAAAGAGCCAACAATAAATTTTGTTTTAAAATTGGTAAAACTTTTACCGAAACATTTCAATTGATGAAACAAGTTTATGGCGATGATTGCCTATCCCGTAGAGTGCATGAGTGGTTTCAACGTTTTCAAAGTGGTCGTGAGGACATAAATGACGATCAACATGTGGGCCAATCAAAATCCGTGATCAACGGAAATTCCATTGAAACTGCGTGAATTCATCAAAAAATAGCCGAAATCATCATTGAACACCTCGAACACATCGATTGCACGTTTTGTTCCGCACAAATTGACTGACGACCAAAAATTGCTCAGAATCCAACATTCAAAGATCATCATTAAAAAGATCGAAAAGGACAAAATGGCATTTTAACCATTAACCAAATTTTTGAGAACATCGATCGGCAAGAAAACAGCTTTTTGAGTTATTGTGTCAGGTGATTTTAAAAATATGGTTTCAGAAAATCGAATTTAGAGTTAAAAACGTAAACAAAGAAGGCTCCACGGTTAATTCGCAATTATGTAAGAAATACTTGATCTTGTGTCAAAATGATCTTAAAGGATCATAATAATGTTATTTGAAAAACAAAAATATTTTTCCAAAATTTTTCTTCCTCTCTCCTTTAATTTAACGAAACACCCATTTGTTGTAAATACATGTTTATGTTACATCTAATTTACTCCGTAAGCACTCAATTGTATTAACACCGCAATCGCCATAGCACGCTTTTCGTTTTACCAGTCGTATTATTTTCGAACGTAACTTTCAAAATTCGTATTCAATCTGCTGCCATCGCATTTCACTGCCATGAAACTGTTCCAGGCATATTTTTTCCTCACTGCTTAGCATCTTTAGGAAAATATCATAATCCACAATTTCTAATTTGAGAGCCCACAAAGATTCCACCTTTCTTTTCGCCTCTGAAAGTTCTTCAAATATTTGAACCTCGGTACCAACCTATAGTAAAGGATATTCGTATGAACTCGAACTCTTGATTTGGCAGTAGAAGTCAAATTCCATACGAATTTACTTTCACAACTCGAGGTCTTTCTAACTTAAAGTGTGGCCAACGCGCAAAGGACCATAAATCTTTCGCAGAACATTTTTCTCGAAAACTTTAAGGCCGATTCACCAGATGTTGCCATCGTCCATGCCTCTGCACCATATCACAGGACAAAAATAATGAGTGACTTATAGAGTTTGGTTTTTGTTCGTCGTGAGAGGATTTTATTTCTAAATTGCCTACTCAGTCCAAAGTAGCACCTGTGGGAAGTAGTTATTTTGCGTAAGATTTCGGGGCTGCTATTGTTATTTCTGTTAATACTGGTTCCAAGATAGACGAAATTATCGACAACTTTGAAGTTATGACTATCAACAGTGACGTGGGAGCCTAGTCGCGAGTGCCACGTCTGCTTGTGCATAACAGAGATATTTTGTCTTTCCCTCGTTCACTGCAGACCCCACTTCTTCGTTTACTTATCCAGTTTGGAGAAAGTAGAACTAACGGCGTGGATGTTGAGGCCAATAATATCAATACCATTGGTATACGGCAGCAGCTGTACACTCTAATAGAAGATTGTACCTCAATGTAGTTCTGTAGCTCGAATTATTTTCTTCAAGAACATATTGAAGTAGTCACACGAAATTGAGTCACCTTGTCTGAACCCTGTATGGTATCGAACGGCTCGGAGATATCCTTTTCGATCTTAATGGAGGTTGTGGTATTGCTTAAGGTCAGTTTCTACAGCGTATTAGTTTTACTGGCATACCAAATTCAGACATCGTGGCATAAAGACATCTCCTTTTCATGCCGTCAAAAGCAGCTTTGAAATCGACGAAAAGGTAGTGTGTAGATTCTCTTCTCATGTGTCTTTTCCAAGATTTGACTTATGGTGAATATCTGGTCGGTTGTTGATTCCCGAGGTTAAAGCCACACTAATAAGGTCCAATCAGTTTGTTGACGATGGACTTTAATCTTTCTCACAATATGCTCGATGGAACCTTACATGCTCTCTTTTTGTGGATTGGGCAGAGCACACTTAAATTCCAATCATCAGGTATGCTTTCGTCCGACCATATTCTACAAAAAAGCTGATTCATGCTCCTTATCAGTTCTTTTCTGCCGTGCTTAAATAGCTCGACCGGCAATCCATCGGCCACCACCGCATTGTTCTACTTCAGACGGGTAATTACTATTCGTACTTCCTCATGGTCGGGCTATGGAACGTCTGCTCTATCATCATAGATTGGAGAATCGGATACGGCATTTCCTGATTTTCTGCTTTCACTGCCATTCAGCAGGCTGGTTCTACAAGAGTATGCTACAGTCTTGACATCTTCTGTTAGTCGTCGCATCTTTTCGTAGAATTTTCGAGCAACACCTAGTTCGGCCAGCTTGTCAATCTTTTCGTACTCACGCATTTCGACACGACACTCCTCACCGTGATCTCAGAGAGCAGGAGTGCAAGCAGGAAATCGTTTGTAAACATCGAAACTTTCTTTTATTTGTTGATGTGCATTTTTAGCTGCACAGAGACTTGTGCGTATCTTGACTGCAAGAAAATGGTTATTCGAGTCAATGTTAGAACCTCCAGCGTACGCACGTCGAAAACACTGGAGACGTGTCTTCCGTCTATCACAACATGATTAATCTAGTTGGTGGCTTCCGATCCGGAGACAGCCGGGTAGCTTGATTAATTTTTCTATGCTGGAACCTAGAACCAAAGACAACCATATTTAGGGCCCCGGCGAAGTCAATCAGCCTCAACCCATTTGTGGATTTTTCCTCCTGGAGGCTGAATTTATCGACTTCTGTGCCAAAGATACCTTCTTCGCCAACCCTGGTGTTAATGTCGCCAAGTTCGATATTGACATCATGGCAGGGACAGCTCTCATAGGTTCACTCCAATCGCTGAAAGAAGGCATCTTTGGTCCTATCGACCTTCTCTTCCGAATCTGCGCACCTTTATATGGCCACTGTAGTAAAATCCACAAGGACCTAATCGCCTCAATCCTTTTCCCGTCAATCGCATTTCTTGGACGGCGGTAATGTCGACTTTTACTCTAACGAGGACATCAACCAGCTGGGCAGAGGCACCTTCCCAATTGAAAGACCGGACATTCCAGGTGCATGCGTCATAAAAAGGAGCAGGCTCTCATCCGAGGCTGTTTTTTACATTGGGGCGGTTTTTATGTAGCAGGATGTTTCGCCTTCAAACGGATGTTCTTTGGCTACCCAGGGGATACTAACTCTTGGACCGGAAATTGTGAGCTGGTTGAACCATATGTAAAAGGAGCGTTTCTAAATCAATACCGCTAAGTTTAAGGTGATACGTACATCCATTAAGCGAACGAAACTGTAATACTCTGTAGCAATATTTTCCAAGAGTATAAAAAAAAAGGATATACACTGACATGCAAAGGATTTCAGCCTAGGCATGCATAAGGCAGGTCGGTCCACACTGCTTTGTACAAAGTAGTGCCTTTCAACAATGTGCAGGCATAGGTAGTGCCTGGAACATATATGGATCTCAAGAAAGGTTAATAGGAGCACCCCGCCGTTTGGGGTACTTTCCCCACTTCTTTTGGTCTTGGTAGTTAACAATTTTCAAAGACACAGTAGCATCGGTTGCCTTATACATGTACATCAGCTAGACTGAGTAAGACTAAACTAACTGTCTAAGGAGCACATCAGTATATCTTATTCAAGGTAAAGAATGAAGTCTGTACCCCCTGTGCTGGATAACCTCTTGACTAATTCCAGGGAGCACACTTCCTTGGTTGTCAGCAAATCGTAATAGAGATATAACCTGGCATAGCTGCAAATACTGCAGACCAATCAGACCACATAATTAGCAATAAGAAAATTATATACGCTTCTTGCCATTAAAATGGCGGGTCCAGATAGCATTATTCGCATAATGTGGCAGAAGCTAAATTAACCTTTGGTGCTAAGGCTAGAAAAGACATATGAGGCCAGCGTCTAACTAATCTTACATCCCAAGAAAGTTAGAAAAGAGTCAAAGGAGTGTTCCTCTCAAAACCCACATATAGGATCGATCAACAGAAACAGCGGTATATGATGTGGTAAATATTATTGAAAAATCACTATATCGAAAAAATTGTTGCCTGGCATAGAAGGAGCTTTCAACTAATATAGAAATATTCACGATCAACCATTCTCTGTCACATAGAGGCATAGATGACATACTGTGATAAACACGATCGATACTTTTGAAAAAAATGATTATAGTATTAAATGGTTGAGTGACACGAACAAGATTCGTAAACAGAGGCACTCCTTCACTTCAATTTAATCTTACTTCACTCTGTGGTACAACAGTTTCTCCGTCCCCCACAGCTAAATATCTGGGGTAAAAATCGATACCAAACTGACTTAGAAAATATTCATTGTAAAAAGAACAAATAAAGCGTATATTACACTTGCAAAATTATACTTAGCAGGTACTGAGGTCTTAAACTAAATATAGTTAAGGGGTCCCGGTGGTCTAGAATTTTCAAAAAATCGATTTTTGTTTCTTTTGATAGTTTGAAAGTATACAGGGGTGTTGTGGAATCCAAGACAGAATTGCTTAGCTGTCAGAATTGCAAACCAATTCTGATTTTAAATGGTGTCACAGAATCTGATTGGATTTTCGTCTTTTCGAACATACGCAAAACCAATATTCGAACCAGTTGTTTACTAATGTGACAAAACTTGCAAATGAATACATACAAGCAATCCTATTGAAGTTTTTAATGAGTTCCGAATTAAAGAAAGATTTTAAGAGATAACATTTATTGAATGAATAATGACGCATTTGGGTGTTAAATTTCGTTTTTTCATTTTTACAATTTTTCTTAATTGGCGAACAGGATAGAAAAAAACCGAACGTCATGGAATTGGGGCAAAGTTTATTATCTTTGGCATTAAATTATCTTCTATTTAAACTAAAAAAAACTAATAAAAGTTAAGTTTGAACATACTTATATTTAAAGTAAAATTTTTTTAGACCAAAATCTGTTTTTTTTTTCAAATTTTAAAAATTTTATACTTTTTATTTTATATTTTCCCAGTTTAACTTGAACGTAAGTTATTAAAATATTTGAATCTCTTTGAATTTTTTGTTTCCGATAGAAATCGCGACCTGCATCCTGACCGCCGTCTGGCATATGCACATGCGATAAGCATCTGGCAATTGCTTTTCAAAGACAAATGTAAAAGATTTCGTATCAAAAAAATTTGCGGATGATGTTTAAATATATAACTATAAATCCTAGAAATTTCGCTACAATCAATTATTTCTTTCCTTCCAAAAAAAAAAAAACGATTTTTTTTAAGCCTCTAAAAAAGGCTCCCCTCTTAAATATCGGCATTTTTTTCAAAAACTCAATAATTAAGACATTTCGTGTTTTATTCTTATGTTTTCTCCATAGAAATAAAGATAAATTAATTCGTAACATTAAAATTACTTGATTTCTTAACTGGCATTTCAAATCTGTGTGCGACTATCTTCTTGTTTTGTTTCTGACAGCAAAACCGATAAAATTGGTTTCCGTGACACCCAAAACCGATACAAATTCTGTTTCGAATATCAAACCAATAATATTTGAATTCATGACACCTACTGCTTCTTTTGATCGATTTCAATTCTGATTCCGACAACTATCAGATTCCACAACACCCCTGATAGTCTTTTAAGAATATACTGTACAATTTTTGGAAGGATATTCACACTATTTTAGCTTCTACAGCCGTTTTAACAGGTAGCGCGCAATCGAAGGGCTTGATGAATGGATATTTTAAACTCATTATCTCAAAACTACTTTTTTCGGCCTGCCCTTGATAAAAAAAAAAAACTATCCATCCGAGTCACTTGAAATTTTAATATGGTGTTTATATGATCAATATCTGTCGCTGGAATTACGATCAAATTTTAATTTTAAGAACTTCGATTTTTTTTCGATCTAAAACTGGTCCAAAAATAGCTCTTTTCAGAATCTGAACTTCAAAAGCGCGAAATTTTTTTAATTTTCAATATTTTTTTAGTTGTTCCAGCGATAGCTGCACTCCTACTGATTAATAATTTATTTGGTTTTTATGTCTCAGATGTTCAGAAGAGTCAAAATCAACAACGGCACCGGGAATCTTTTATTAATATAGCTTTTTTTTGTCGCTATTTTTAATATTAAAAAAAAAAATTTAAAAAAAAAAAATATTTTTGTACTCTTCATAAGTGTATAAATAAACTGTAAAAAATTTAAATTGATTGCTCTTTTTTTAATCTTTAAAAACAAACCAGAAAACACCCTTAGTTTGAACGTTCTAGACCACCGGGACCCCTTAAGTGGATGTGCTCCATACAGCCGTTTTCAGGCTCAGGGTTTTCTGCCCAGCATTAAAGAAACACTATAATATTCAAAAACCAACTGCAGTACAGAGAACAGCCTGTACAGGGGGTTATCAGGTCTAAAAAAGTCATGTCCGACTGATGCCCTCAGTATTTTCCCCTGCATCAACCCATAAACGTCTTTACACGGAAAGTAGGAGCAAGCCCTGCTATAAAAATACAAAAGTTAGGAAGTTGAAATAGGAAAGAATATAGACTTAGAGCTATTCTGAACCCACTGAGTAAATAATACTATAGACTAGATGTAAATGGAGAAGATTTATTAGGACGGGCCTAAAATAAACTGCGGAGTAGGGACGGGTGTATACTCCGATTAGCATAATTAGCCACCATCTGCCCAGCGAAATAGTAGGAGGGCCTGTGGTACTCTATTGAATACTTTATCGACGCAACTTATTAATTCCAGAGTAGTTAACAATTGCAGAAAGGCTTTAAGCTCCACAGGAACATTTTCGTTAACTAAAAAGAAGAGTTGGCCAAACGAGAAGCCTCTTTAGATGAATCCGAAGCTGAGATAATACCATCTCCGCTTGGGATAGCTTTACTCTCACTTCGAACAAGTAGCTCAGTTCAGATAGAAATCAAGTACTTATTACATAGGTAGAGGAGTTGTATTTTCAGATTTGCGTCTACTATAACGGTGCTCTTGCTGATTGGAGAACACGAGCTAAAAAGGAAATCTCTTTCTGTGTAAATGTCCAGCTCTAATGCAAACTGAACATTGATAGTGCAAAGATGAAATGCGACTAGTATAGGGTTCCGACGATAGTGCATCAAAACGCTGCATCCACCGCTAACTGGGCCCGAAGAGACAGCATACATTTCTATAGAGGAGCTATAGCGGAAAGGTGAGGTAGTGATTTGGCTCTACGAAACCATAGTCAAGCCAATTATGTTCTATGGTGTATTCTTTTGGACACACTTCAAGATGCTCTAATTCAATTGCATTTCTGAAAACTCGGATCACTGAATCAGAGAGACCATTCCTGTGACTTTTTCTCTGTTTATATACCGACCAAGGATAGCCTTTTAACCTAACTTACATGACGCTCTCATGTTTGATATGCCGGAATGTTTAAATTTTTTACTTAAATTATATTTTTCCCTCTCATTTTAATAAACTCCACGCAAAATGACTCGGCGTTTCGTTAAAAATTTCTCGGAGATATTTTGTTCTGGTTGTTACAAGAAACAAAATTATAAAACAAATTATTCCTCTGCAATTTGAAAACACATATACACAACGAGCGTCCCCGACATTTTGTGTTCGAATCAGAAATGGTCATATGTCTTTAATTACTAAATAGCTAATATTTTCGATTGTTAATCATCCTTTCTCATGTACGAGTATATTTGCTTATACTATATAACCACAACCCCGTCCCGATCCTGATGGAGCTTTTGGTATTGTTCAAATTCAATTTACACATCCGTATTGATTTTGCAGGGATACCTAATTCAAACTTAGCGACATTAGGGCAGCTCCTTGAAGTCCAATCGTCAGGCATGCTTTCGTTTGACCATACAATGTGATTTCCAAGTAAATATGACTTTTTGAATCTAGCGCCCCCTGGTGGCGGCATCTATATGTGCGTTAGAATCTTCTATCTTTATCGATTGTCCAGTGAGAATTTCAAGACATTTCATTGATTGGAAGTGAAGTTATTGTGATTTAAGGGTCAGTATGTTAATGTTATCGGTGTGAAAATGAGCTTCGAACAAAGAGCCAACAATAAATTTTGTTTTAAAATTGGTAAAACTTTTACCGAAACATTTCAATTGATGAAACAAGTTTATGGCGATGATTGCCTATCCCGTAGAGTGCATGAGTGGTTTCAACGTCTTCAAAGTGGTCGTGAGGACATAAATGACGATCAACATGTGGGCCAATCAAAATCCGTGATCAACGGAAATTCCATCGAAACTGCGTGAATTCATCAAAAAATAGCCGAAATCATCATTGAACACCTCGAACACATCGATTGCACGTTTTGTTCCGCACAAATTGACTGACGACCAAAAATTGCTCAGAATCCAACATTCAAAGATCATCATTAAAAAGATCGAAAAGGACAAAATGGCATTTTAACCATTAACCACTCCCCGTATTCACCTGATGTGGCACCGTGCGACTTTTCCTCTTTTTCGAAAAAATGCATTTGCCCATGAAAGGAAAGCGTTATGCAGATCTAGAGGCCATTCAAATGGCTTGCACCGGCATACTGGCGGCCATATCGGCCAACGAGCTAAAACACTCGTTCGATATGCTTTTGGGAGGAGAAGAAGAAAATATAAATAAAAAAAATTGATTTTGCCGAAAAAACCATTTGTTCTTTTTTTAATCCTGTTTACTTTGGAACGCATCTTGTATTATACAAAGAAGCTTATGCATGCTCCTTATCAGTTCTTCGCCACCTTATTTGAATGGCTCAGTCGGCCAAACAGACATACGGTCTACAAAATATGCTATTTTACACATGCCCTCCAAAACAATGATGTCGCCAAATTGCCAGATATCGGTACAGTTTAACAGTAAAAGTAAATGGATGAGTAAAACATCTACGTCAAAGATATTCAAAATGAATTCATTGATTTAATGCTTGATTAAAATAGTAATTTTTCAAAGCGATGGACATGAACAAACAAAATTTTAATTAGATTTGAACAGGAATAACTGGTAACTTTTACAAGCTTCTCATCAAAACCATACATTTTTTTCATTTGTGGAATTGGCAAAAATATGGAAGGTTATAAGGCCGTCCCAACTCAAAAGCAACTGTCCCATATTAACACGGTTGAAAATACTTTCAATTCCATCATATGTGCAAAAATATATTATACTAGTAAATCCGGCGACGCGTTGCTGTGATATAAATGTTATACTATTATTCATATAAAAACTATTTAATACAATAAACTTTTTATTTACAAATAAAGCCGAAAAAGTTTTTGTTGGTATAAGAATCCAAAGGATTGTACTTGAGTTTTAATTTTGAATATGTTCATACAATTTCATTGCAAAAAATAATGAATTTGAAACTGCTTTTTCAATGTCTGATTACCAGCCTTTCTGTCTAGGTAATAGAGTTGTTCGTTTAATAAATAGGACTTCTAAGTGAGACCGGCCAATGTGCATGGTTAATGGAAATGTCAGCTTAATAGAGGGTCCATTTAATAGAGCCATCACTGTATTACAACCAGTTGTTTATTTATGGATTGTTTTTACTATCCTATCTTCTAAGTTGGTTCAAATTGGACACAGTGTGTTAAATTTTGCTAAATTCGGACCGTAGTTCAGGCGTCAGTTGCGGACAAACAACGTGGCACGTAATTTTTATATATGTATAAAGATTATACTAAAAATATTTTCGGAAGGTCATATTTAGCATGCAATACAAATAAATCAGATTTTGGCATAAAACAAAAGGCAGTAAACTCTACACGTTTATATTCAAAGCTAACTAAAAATAGCTTATAAAATTATAATTATAATAATAACAATAAAAGTTTGCAATAACTAAGAATTTATTAGATTTTTATTTAGTATTTCTTGTGTTTATATATAATTTTTAAATCTATCTTAAGTAAATGTATATGAATATGTATGTGTATGTTTGTATGCTTTTGGTTGTTTTTAATTGCAATTTGTATGTTATTTATGTTTTGTGATATGAGTGTCTTTTCAAATATTCAAATTTTTCACTTTAGTTTTTGAGTGTACCCATTCGATATACAACTGATGAGTTGATGTTACGAGTTTTCGAGAGAAAAGTTCCGCGAAAGATTTTCGGTCCTTTGCGCGTTGTCCACGGCGAATATCGCATTCGACGGAACGATGAGTGGCTACCCTGGCTAGGTCATGTTGTCATTAAACCTCTCAATTGGCATTATATAATAAAACTTTTTTATTCCATTACTTTTTATTCCTATCGGCTTTTGCTAAAAGCATGAACAGATATAACCACTATTTTCGAAATTTTTCGAAATTTCTTTTTCTAGCATATAAAACTCATTGGATGTATCGATAAGCACCCTAATTTCTAAGAGGAAATTGAATCTCAAGACTTATATGAAATATCGTTATCATGTAGGCGCAAAATCGGTCCGTTACTACGAAATCCAGAATTATCCATAACTGATCGTTGAATTTTCATTATCCTTCCAAGACAGCAATAAACAAATGCTTAAAGTTTACTCCAGTAACCAAATTTCACAAACACACAAAAGGGAAGACTCACGCAGACATTAAATATTTTTAGCTTAATATTCTACATGTCTCTTTCCAAACATTCGATAGCTTAGCAAAACTTAATTTGGCTTTATGAACTCTGTTATCAATGTTCGTTCGTATATAGCCATCTCCTAATAGGTACTTAAATTGTTAAGCCGCGCAATTAATGCTGAGAAAGGAACTATTACTATCATTTATTCTTAGTGCTTTTGGCTTTTGTCACCTTGCTCGCTTTTGCCATATTAAGCCAACTTTTAAAATTTATTTACTAAGATGGAGAGTTTTAATTCTAAATCTTTTTTGTTTACTGCCAACGCAGCATACATCAGGTCTCCTAGTTTACACAAAAAAATTAGCTTTATGTCCGTAATTAAGCTGTCATGAATAATAATAATAATTGAAACAAGACGCATCCCTGTCTCACTCAACTGCATGTAAAAAAAGTCTTTGTGAGCATCGTGAAGGACCTTGCGAGTTGCATTTTCATAACTGCTTTGTATATTATTAACACAACTTTTTTGAAACGCATTAACTATGCTTTAAACATTTTTCAGGTATATTATCCACACTTGCAATCTTACCAGCCATAAGCGATTTTATAGCTAAATACCATTGACCATCCCTAAACTGGGTGGATCAACTATTACCAACAATTTTACAAACGCGGTCTTAACGGAAACTCTCTTAAGTTTAGAATCATCGTAAATTCCAACTTTTTTTGATTCATTGATATTTTAACTTTAGTTCTGCAAACAGAAAGTAATGGTCACTACTGATATCTGCACTCCTTTTATTTCTTAAACATTATGAAGAGGACAGCCGAATTAATATTATTGATTTATTGGGCAAAAATTGATATTTTCATGTTAATTTATTTTTTCTTATAAGCTTATTCGATATAATAATTATGTTGTATGTACAAATCGATAATTAACTTTTTTCCACGAATATTTGATTAGAATATTAGCTGTCTTCGTTTCGCCATTTATCTATTCCCTGTGTTTGCGGCCTGTCCACTTGTCACAAAAATTATTTGTAAAAGCTACAGAAAAGGTTATCGAGTTGAATTCGTACAATAGAGTATGATGACGCTTCATTAAAATGACTATTCTATTGATTATCTCCAATGTCCTTGGAACTTATTTGGATTTACCTATTTTTGATTATCTTTTTATTGCTTGTCTTCGATTTGTCATTTCTCTATTCTCTTCTTTGCATACAATAGAGTATGATGACACTTCATTAAAATCCACGATTGTCTATCTTCAATACCCTCGGAACTCATTTGATTTTACCTTTTTATATTCTTCTAACCAATTGCTACAGTGTATTATAGTTTTGTTCACCTAAGGGTTGTACGTATCGCCTAAATCTAAACGAGATATTCAAAAGTTGAAATCCGGTTAACTCTTTGTCTGTTCGTCCGTCCGTCCGTGCAAGCTGTAATTTCAGTAAAAATTGAGATATCTCGACGACACGCGGTACGTAGGTTCCTTAGTACAAAAATTTTGAATTCGTAGGTGGGCGTGATCGAACCACTGCCACGCCCACAATTCCCCCATTAGCTGAAAACTAAGCACTTAATTAAGATATAAAGTTGTAATTTGGTACAGAAGAGTAGTATCAGGGGTCACCTGTGAGGGTGGCCCCGCCCTCTGTACATATCTCCTAAACCCCTTAAGGGGTTAGGGGCAGTTATTTTGCAAAAGTAGTAATATGGCATTATTATAGAATGTGTTGACTTCAAGTCAAGAAAATTAAAAAAAAAATAAAATTTAATTTCCTAAGTTATAGTTGTTTGTGTTGACCCAGTTCAAAACAAAGGTACTTGCGGTGACAACCATAAGTCCTTGGAGATTCATGTAAAATCAATCAAAAAGAAGTAGTTTTATGAATAGATAATCCTGGGCCTGATCAAAGGATTTAATTTTGTTTTTTCAAAATTAACAAAATGCGGCCTCAGGAATTTTTTTCTAAATTTTTGCGAAAAATCAATAGTTAATTGGTCTTAAAAATCGAAATTAAAAAAAAAAATTCTTTCAATCAGGCCTATTATCATTAAAATCTGAACCGAAAAACTAGTTATCGGATCAAGATATTACACTTAACGAAAATGCAAAATAAAAATAATTTTTTGAAAATTCTGACTACCCCTTAAGCTACAACAACCAAATTTGCTGGGTACAAATATTATAATAACTTCTACCGACAGTGTGGAAATGGGTGAAATCGGAAAATAACCCCGCTCACTCCCCATATAACGGTACCGTTAAAAACTACTAAAAGCGCGATTAATCAATAACTAAATACGCCAGAGGTGGTATGAAAATTTGACGCAGGACGTGGTACCGCCCACTTTTTGGTTAAATCCCATATCTCGAGACCCGATCAACTGTTTTCCACAAAATTTAGTTTGTGACATTCACACACAAAGCTTATCACTATACTTTCTTATTTTTTTTTCGCAATTTCTCGTTCGTTCGGCATTTTTTTCAATTTTATGTTTTAAATTATCTTGTCTAAATATAATTATAATTTTTAATTTATTACATTTAATGTATAAAACACAAACTAGCTTTTCTGTGGTTATACAAAATCAGCAGATTTTATTGTTTGTTTTTTTTTTTTTAAATAATAAAGCGATTAAACGTCGTGTTTCAATTAAACAAATATAAAAAAAGTAAATTAAAAATATCAGTTTTATAAAGCTCTCTAACTTCCAAGTCGGCCTCGAAATCCAACGCAGGATTACTCTTGCCAACAGGTGCTACTTCAGACTGAGTAGGAAATTGAAACGTGAAGTCCTCTCTCGACGAACAAAAGCCAAACTCTATAAGTCGCTCATAATTCTATATGATACAGAGGCTTGGACGACGATAACAACCGATGAGTCGACGTTACGAGTTTTCGAGAGGAAGGTTTTCGGAAAGATTTATGGTTCTTTGCGCATTGGCCACAGCGAATATGGCATTCGATGGAACGATTAGCTGTACGAGATATACGACGCCATTAAAAGACAGCGGCTACGCTGGCTAGGTCATGTTGTCCGGATGGACGAAAACACTTCAGCTCTAGAAGTATTCGACGCAGCACTCACCGAGGAAACAGAGAAAGACTTCCACTCCGTTGGAAGGACCAAGTGGAAAAGGACTTGGCTTCGCTTGGGATATCCAATTGGCGCCACGTAGCGAAAAGAAGAAACGACTGGCGCGCTCTTGTTAATTCGGCTATAAGCGAGTAAGCGGTGTCTACGCCAGTAACGAAGAAGAAGAACTTCCAAATGATTTTGTCTATATACTTATGTATAGCTGAATGTGTTTGTTTTTTACATTTTTAATATTTCTGGTAAATAATATGCCAAATATGCACAACACTTGAAAATTTTATATGGTAAGATTTTTATCTTATGTCACATTGTGAAAATGGACGAAATTGGACAACAATCATGCCTTTCCCCATATAGTACAATTTTAAATTCCACTTGATTCGTTCAATTTTCGGTACACAAATCAAGAATAATTAATATAACGGGATAAAACTTTGCATGAAAAATTTACTGTGTGCCACCTTATGACTAAAATGTGTTTAAATCCATTAAAACCGCTCAAGCCCCTAGGTACCGAGTATTTAGACCCCGGTACTTATAGTTGACTTTTGATCGAAAATGTCGGGTCATGTGGTGTATATTAATATAACTGAAATTAAGGGAGATTCCTTCTCTTATAATGGTATGTCTGTATGTCGAAAATGGATTGAATCGGATCAATACTTCCCTTAGCCTCCATATACCTAAAATAAAGATTTTCGTACTTCGGGGTGACTTTGTATCGCATTGATCGGCCAATATGTGAGTTATCACAATGAAAATGAAAGAGCGCGTTTGATTCATCACAATGTATGTATCTTTATGCCTAAAATATGCTGATAAATTTAAGCGAAAACTTGGTCAGCCCCTATATAACTAATATAAGGATTTTCAAACATCCGGCTGACTTTACTCTACATATATGATTAGTTTTACATCTTTAACACGTTCTACCCGGGCACTTCGTTTATCTGGCGGCGTGTACCACCGCCGTGTTTATACTTTTAATTCAAAAACCATACTAGAAAGAGACATACATAATTCCGCGAACGAACAAGTTGGTTTTGTGTGCATATGGGGCAGTAGAAGAGTTCCGTTGAACGAACAACTTGGATTCTCGTGCGCGCGCTGTATACGAACACGCAAAACATGCCCCGGGTAGAACGTGTTAACTATTTCCCTGGCTTTGCTTTTTGCAAGGTGCAAAAGTATAAAATGTTTGGTTGTATCCCTTAGCACGTCCTTTCTTGTTTTGATTACTTGGTTATTGTTTTGTATGAAAAATCAAACACACAATTTTCTACCTTAGAAACGACGGCCACCATCTTTTTTCCAAAATTTAAAACAAACATTATCAGTGATGACATCTTGTTTTAAGATTGGAAACGTAGTAACATCAGATATTGAAGTATTGAGAGAAGTTGAAAAGACTTTGGACTTACATGCTTATGAGACCTCTGATTTAATTCATCAGTATTATTTGGAATTGTTGGGATGTCAACAAGGAATTTCAAAGTCGGAATTCGGTCAACTCACAATAAAAACTAACTTTACACAAACCGGATTAGTGGTAAATAATAGTTAAATTTCATATGAATTATTGTTTTGAATTTGTTAAATTATTTAATGATATTTCAGCTTCACATTTTGAATGGGAGAAATTTGGTACCTATGGATCAAAATGGATCATGTGATTCTTTTGTTAAGTTTATTTTTTATCCGAGTAACAGATTTGTCAATATGCCAATATATAAAACGTCTGTTCATCATAAAACGCGATTTCCATTATACGACGAAATATTTAAAATGTAAGTAAGACTAAACATTTTTTTATTCACTTAGTACATTTAGCCACATGAAAATGTTATATAATACTACAAATTATAACCAACTAGTATAGATAGACTACAGATAGTTCATTTATTGTTTGATATATTTTACCTAAATTTAACTAGATTAAAATGAATAATTATAATTAGTGTATGGCTATTGGGGTGTCATTTAACCAAAAAAAAAAACTAAATGCGGAGAAGTTAAGAACAGAAGTTCAAAAATGAGTGAAAATAATGAAAAAATTCACTATATTTTGATTTTTTTTTTGTATAAAAAAGGCGAGAATACCACGCAAGCCACCAATGAAATGTGCGAAGTTTACGGAGACGTTGCTATATCAGTTAGTGTAGCACAACAATGGTTCGCTCGCTTCCGTTCTGGAAATTTCGAAAGAAAGACTTACACTGATAAAATAACGTCTCTAGCGGAAATACGAACTTATATATTTTTTTTAATTCATATAAAGAAACGAAACTTACTTAATTTAATTAAGATATCTCTCAAATTATATATTGTCCGTGATCCAGGATCGCGATATTTATGGAACGTGCAGCGGGTAATATTGCGAGATCTATATTACAGAATATTGTATTGAAATTCACTTAACGCTTTACCACTCTTTATTCGAATTTACAACTTCATACTTATATCTCAACTGTTCTTTACACGGCAGCACTCTAAATTGCCCCTGCTGCACAATCCGGCAGCCCTTTTATAGTAGATCATTAACAAAACTTCGCTCCTCGAACATTCTTGCATTTATTGTTGTTCGTACCTAAGTTGAATCGACCTGATTAGACATATTTGCGGTATCAAATGGTATTTATGTCTCTCATCTCGTCTTCTAGAAAGCTGCTGACTTCCTTAGCCGTCCTTCTATTAGTGGTGTTAATTCCATCCATTTCCCGGATACTAGTTTCTGGTATATCTCTTGAATTAGAGCTGATTCGAAATAATTTCTTGGTCAGAGCGTTATTCCATTGGAACACTGAATCTCGTTACCCTTTTGTTGATGAATACGTTCGTAGGTTCAGCCTCTTGATTAAGAATTGTGTATACTTCTTCCGTGGAAGAATTATTGACTACATACTCAGTGTGAAAAATCACTGATTTTCGGAATTTTTGTTAATGTTGAAGTTCAGGTCCGGTTTTTTTATAAATAACTACATTCATGATGAATACAAAATTGTTTTTTTATGTTTATTTATTGGGTGTTTAATAGTGTAATAAATTGTTGAAATGACATGTAAAAAAGGTCATGTACGATTTCCACGATTGCGGCCGCAGTTTTAATCTAAAACAAAAATTTCAGAAAGATTATTCAAGTCGCTTTCGCGCTATGGACAGTTTTTCTTTTTTAAAATTTTACAAAATAGCGGCGGTTTGAATAAAAGGTATTGATTTTTGCCTTTTTTCGGAAGTTTTTCATAGAAAAAAATAAGATTTAAAAAAAAAGTTTCCATAGCGCGATAAACGATGCGATGACTTGGAAATGTTCTCTCCAAATTGGAACTAGATATTTTCAAAACTCTTCCTTTGGAAGTGGAAACCGTTTTGAAAAACACCGTTTAGATATCGTCTTGGTCCATTTTTCACTTCATTCCCTTTCTACAAGAAACACTGGAGCGAAAGTAATAATTTGAATTTCGATTTCAAAATTTGAGAGAATGTTTATTACAATGTATACAGATTTTTTTCCGGAAAGTAATAGGACTGAGTCGATTTAAAAAAATTTACTGAACTAATCTTTACAATTCTTAAACAAATTTAAAAATCGGCTCCTTCTGCGTCGATGCAGCGCTACTAGTACAATTTCCAAGCATTGAATTCGTCACGGAAGGCATTCTATCCTCTGTCGTCTCAAAATGCTTGCCTTTTATCGGCCTTTTCAGGTGAGGAAACAAAAAAAGTCCGAGGGGCCCTTTTGGACTGTAGGGCTGCTGCGGAAGCGTTGGGATGGCGGACTTGGTAAGGTAGCCGTTTACAAGAAAGGCGGTGTGAGCTGGGACGTTGTCGAGGTGTAACTTTCAATTGGCTGCGTTGTCTTCTCAACACAACGTCACAATGTTCTAAACCATATGATAAATTTAACATCTAGGCAATTACACGAATACTTAGTCGCCGGTCTGAGTTCAAAACTTTGCGCACAGTTACATTGTAGGTGTTTGTCGAAGACGCAGGTCTCCGAGTACGGTTTTCATCAGCGACCTCTTCCCGGTCATCCAAAAAGACCTGGTGCCACGAAATACACCACTTCTTGTTAAAGCAACATCTGCGTAAGCCTGCTTGAATATAAATAACGTCTCTGTCGCTGATTTACCGATTGGCACACAGAATTTAATCTCGTACCTCTGGTCTAACGAACACTGTAGTTTCGGCTTGCACCACTCACAGAAACACGTCGCGTCGAAAATTTTACACTGAGACGATCCCTTAAGGGAAATGAACCATCTAATTCATGTCGATTCGCTCACTTCACCCAGCCGAATTGTACTGCTTCATCAGATTATGACTCTTGAACCCGAAACCTTTATTTGCAATGTACTCAGCACATTTGACAATTCTTTATGTATTTTCGACAGCCAGTCTAATTAAAACTCAACCCAATAAGAGAAATTACTGCTGGATACATCGCTATTATAGTCCCTTTTAATCAATCACTTAATGGCAATTATGTTGTTAGCAGTTAGAGTATTTAGAGAGGATGCTCCGCTGATCTGAGAGAAGTTCGTTGTGTTCCTTAACCGGAAGCATACGGGCTGTAAGTGCTCGACCCATCACATCAAGAGGCATCCTGTTATAGTCCGGAGTGCAGTGTTCTCAAGCTTCTACATTTTACTTCATTCAGGTGTAAATGCGTCATGGTTTAGAACGGGCCGGCCAATTGCCTTTTAACGTTTGCTTGTTTTTTCTTCATGAGCAGCCGACTAGCGATTTGAGGATTTTCTTGACTCTACTTTGGCAGTTATCGCGGTGTAGAAGCACAAGCTGGCGAATGATACACTTAAAATCTTCTGATTATTAACAGTATGAATTTTAACGTTACCAACTGTAATGTTAAGGTCCAATCTATACTTCTTCGTCCAGTTCGTGAATAAGATCACTGTGGATTTAATAGGAAGAGTGTTAGGCACCTTGCAGAGAAGAAACAAGAAAGGTCGGAGAGATAAAGGTTACTTTCTAACACATGTCATCAATTCCATTACCCATCGTCAATATCGTGCGATGTGATGGAAATTTATTCTGGCAGTTGAAGAAATTTCGAATTCTAAAATGTACTCAATAACGGGGAAAAGGGATTACACTGCGGGATCCCCAGTTTAATTCTTTTCAATTTGCTGTTTTTAGTGCTTAGGTAGTTCAGTGTCCTCAAGTAGCGTTGTCTGGGTAACTGTGTTTAAATCCTTACCCATTTTACTTTGTTTTGAATTGAATGGTTTTCACCTCGAAGTAGTGCATATATGTTCGGGTGATACCGCGTTGAGCAAAATGTGACAGAGGGGGTATATATATTAATTATTTCGAGCTCGACATTGCTTAACCGGATAGCTGTGCCCTGACATTCAAAGATAATATCCTTGCGATCGATGTTGCTATCGATAAAACGCCCTCGCAATGCTTACTAATTCCGTTGTAACCTGCATAACTAACGGGTGATTTTTTTGAGGTTAGGATTTTCATGCAGTAGTATTTGACAGATCACGTGGGATGTCAGACATGGTGTCAAAGAGAAAGATGCTCAGTATGCTTTGACATTTCATCATGAATAGACTTACTAACGAGCAACGCTTGCAAATCATTGAATTTTATTACCAAAATCAGTGTTCGGTTCGAAATGTGTTTCGCGTCCGTGTCCGATGAGCGATGAGGCTCATTTCTGGTTGAATGGCTACGTAAATAAGCAAAATTGCCGCATTTGGGGTGAAGAGCAACCAGAAGCCGTTCAAGAACTGCCCATGCATCCCGAAAAATGCACTGTTTGGTGTGGTTTGTACGCTGGTGGAATCATTGGACCGTATTTTTTCAAAGATGCTGTTGGACGCAACGTTACGGTGAATGGCGATCGCTATCGTTCGATGCTAACAAACTTTTTGTTGCCAAAAATGGAAGAACTGAACTTGGTTGACATGTGGTTTCAACAAGATGGCGCTACATGCCACACAGCTCGCGATTCTATTGCCATTTTGAGGGAAAACTTCGGACAACAATTCATCTCAAGAAATGGACCCGTAAGTTGGCCACCAAGATCATGCGATTTAACGCCTTTAGACTATTTTTTGTGGGGCTACGTCAAGTCTAAAGTCTACAGAAATAAGCCAGCAACTATTCCAGCTTTGGAAGACAACATTTCCGAAGAAATTCGGGCTATTCCGGCCGAAATGCTCGAAAAAGTTGCCCAAAATTGGACTTTCCGAATGGACCACCTAAGACGCAGCCGCGGTCAACATTTAAATGAAATTATCTTCAAAAAGTAAATGTCATGAACCAATCTAACGTTTCAAATAAAGAACCGATGAGATTTTGCAAATTTTATGCGTTTTTTTTTTTAAAAAAGTTATCAAGCTCTTAAAAAATCACCCTTTAAAAACATCTGTCCTTTGTTGGCCACGCAACGGGAATGGCGGCGCAATGCATGAACTGGGTGCAGATTACACAGCCGTAGAGGGTACAATTGCATTAGTGCCAACGCAGAATGTGGTCCACTCTCTCTTTGTCTCAAATCCTGAGCTTATTTCATTCTAGTAACGTAAAACCGATATTTCCAAAATTGACACAGGATAAAAAATAAAATAATTCTGGTTGAATAAGAATATATTCATTCTGATTTTATTAGTGTTTTGCTAAAATCAATTATTATTCCAAATCGATACACTATTCCGGGTACATCTGTTTAGTATAAACAATTGAATTCTGTAGATTACCCTATATATTAAGAAATGCACCCAGTATCTCTCAAAGGGCCATTGACGATTTTTTACATGAAACCATAGGTAAATATTCTCACGTTTACGTCGACAGTATAATTATCTATTCCTGAGAGGAACAATCACATTTAAAACACATCAACCACATACTTCAGACCCTTGAACACGCAGGAATGAGAGTCTCGGATTTTTTACAATTTAAGTGGAGTTTCTAGGGTTTCTAATTTCTAAAACAGGTATTAGAACTTGCACAGATAAAATTCGTGATATTGTTAATTACGAACCTATGTAAACTCTTGGAGCATTACGTTTATTTCCGGGACGTTTCATAGAAAACTATGCTGCTGTACTCAAGGCTTTGACAGCTTACCTTCGCTGAGAAAACGGAAAAGTGGGTTCACGATATTCAAGAAAGGTAAGAGTTGATTTAAGCTTTCTAGCCTTTCAGCTTTTGAACGAATAAAAGAAATATCAGCTTCAGAGGATGTTTTACTTCAATACCCATATTATAATCTATCTTTCGAGCGTACAACAGATGGTGTATTATGCAATTATGGTACTAACGAACGAGAGCTACTTGCGATTATATGGGCATTAAAAAAGCTTCGTAATTATTTTTATGGAATGAAAAATATAAAAAAATTTACCGACCATCAGCCGCTCATATACGCAATGTCAGAAAAATACTTAAATACATTTTAAACTGGGAAAAGACAACAAAGTTGCTGATGCGCTTTCTAGACAATTCTGCAACAATTTAAATGAAATTCCATTAAATGCAACTGTTCACATTGAAGAACCCTTAAGAAACCTTATCAAAACCGTTAATTGTCCTATTAACCAATTCAAAAACCAATTAATTTCTAAGTCTAATTCTCTTATCAAAAAACAAAAATTCTATATAAAAAACTGACACGTAAAACAATTAATTTCGATACTCTTAAAAATCTTATAGAATGCCTAGAAAGTCATATCAACGCTAACTCCACCAACGTAATTTCTTACGACCTCCATACTCTGGTACATATACAAAATAAAATAATATCAGCTTTTCCTGGCGATAAGTTTATTCACATTCAACTTCTCTTAATTGATTTAATTACTAATGATGATCAAATGGAATTGATATCAATGGAGCACAATCGATCTCATCGAGGCTTACACGAAAATTTTCGCAGGATTTCTCGTGAATACTAGTTTCCAAATATAAAAAAAAAATATTGAAATCAACAATAGCAAATTGAAAGATATGTTTGGAGCATAAATATGTATATTGGTAAAACACCAATCCCAAAATTCTCCACATGGATACAGGTGTTTTAACGTGTATAGATTTCCAAATTTGAATAGTTAAACATCATTTTAAAAACTACGGTTGATATTAAATACGCCGCATTAGAAGTCTTGTTAGTGTTTAATAACTCTAAAGTCATTGTCTGTGACAACGAAGAAGCTTTTCAATGTAATGCAATTTAAGGAGATACCTTTTCTATAGACCAGTTTTTCATTCCTACTCACAGGGAAAGCAATGGCCAGATAGGTTCCACTCCGCGCTGTTAGAAATTGAACGCTGTATAAAAGTACAGGAAAAAATAGGTGCTACAAATGGACCTGGTTATTTTATCAACGCACAAATGCAATTGCAGTTTTCATTCTGTTATCAATGCTAGACCAACCGACATCTTCCACAACTGTGAGGAAGAGAAATTAAGGTTCATAAAAGTAAAATTATATGACACTCAAGAAAAACTTTGTAAAGAAACAATCAAGAGAAAACTGCTAAAACATATGTCTGTGGAGAAAAGTTTTTCATACTGCAAAACAAAAGGAGTAGAAATAAATTTGATAGATATTTATTGAAAAGATAGTCAAAAAAGATCTTGGCACGACAGTTCTATTTAATGGCAGGAAAATATAAAATTAGTTTTCGTTTAAAATAATTGTTCATATCTATATTGAATCTTGCAAAAAGAGCCTAAAAACAAAAAGCAATCGTAAAGATATAAAATTAAAAATCAGCGACGATGAATTATATGAAAAATATGTATGCGGCCAAATAAACCGCTAATAATTTTTTTAAATTATCACGATGGTCTTTCGTCAAAATTTATTTATTGTTTATCTTAAGGGGTCAGTAGGGTAATCTGGCCGGTTTTTTGTTTTTTGACATTTTTTTCGTAGAAATTTTTATTCTACAATAGAACTTTTTTTTTACATATCATGAGGTATGTGGTGGAGTGTTTAAACGAATTTGTTCTAAATTTTTTGATGACATCTGTCGGAGATGTCGGCTAGATGAATGAGATGCATTTTTTCACTGGTGGACACGATTTCTCATGTTTGGATCATCTGAAGCACAATACATGAATGATTCCTACTAGAATCATAACAGAATATTGATAAATAAAAAAGTAAACCTTTTGTTTTTTAGTTTTCCCCCATGTTTTTTTTTACACAAATTTTGTCATAACATTGTCAATAAATTATTACAAATTATGAATCTAGTAGGACGATAGCCAAGCGTTTTGTGAACATTTACAAAAAATAAGTATGCTTTGAGAAAACGCGTTTAAAGTTTGAGGTATGCACTCCTAGCGCTCTGAACGTCGAAGGATTATAATTTTTTGGCCTTTTTCGAAACCTTCCAATGGTAAAGTGGGTTTCTACACTATTTCGAAAGGTATAATGGAACAGAAAATGCAAAAAAAAAAACAAAAAAATTTAAAAAAGATTACCCTACTGACCTCTTAATTTGAATTTGTT
The DNA here is from genome assembly GCA_027475135.1 of Bactrocera correcta. NCBI lineage: Eukaryota > Metazoa > Arthropoda > Insecta > Diptera > Tephritidae > Bactrocera > Bactrocera correcta. The sequence goes on from CM050326.1 coordinate 73,530,363, forward strand.
TATTTTTTTGTAACACTCATGTAACGTTAACTATTAATTGTATTTAGCAAAAATACGCTTAAAAATTTGTAAAGTTTAAGCTAAAGCAACTAAACAATTGTCACCTCTTTAACATGCAAGGTCTGTCGCAAAAGAAACAGGACTGTTAAAAAAACAACAAAAAATTAACATTTTTCAAAAGTTATATTTTTTTATTCAAAGTAGTTTCCTTGTGCTTCGATATAGCGTTTAGCCCAGTCAATTAGCTTTTCAAATGAGTGTTTAAGGTCATTTTTGGGAATGCTTTTGGATAGCTGAAACCAGTGTCCTTTCATGGGCAAATGAAGTTTTCCAAATAGGTAAAAATCACAGGGTGCCAGATCAGATGAGTAAGGTGAGTGATTATTGGTTAATATGGAGTTTTGTCAAAAAATCAGTGACAAGCGTGGACCGATGACACGGCGCATTATCGTGCAACAGACGCCAGGACCCTGCCTCATGGCATTGTGGTCGAGCACGACGAATGCGTGACAAAAGACGCTTCATAACACCAGGTAAAACACAGCATTAATCGTTTGGCCAGGTGGTATCAGGTGTACAATACCTTCGGAATCGTAAAAACAAATCAGCATTGTCTTTATATGCATTTATATGCATTTTACGACCGATGACCAAAAGCTGCTGTCACTTTTTGATCGATAACATCGATTGCAGTTATCATTTATCCACCAATAGGTGGCGCCAGCAGAAACAGTTATATTTAAAAAGTTCTGTTTCTTTTGCGACAGACCTTGTATAGTCAACAAAGCTCTAATGTACAAAATGCAGTATTTCGTGGAATTGAGGATGCTTCGAGACTCAAGAGAGGAATAGTTAACTTTAGTTAAGACAACAACTTAAATAAGACGAAATGGTTAGCTAACATAACATAAACCCTTATGTTCGGAAAGTAAAAGGACTGATTTTCTTCCGCCGCAACTGTACTTCGGAGCGTGCGCGCACCGACTGAATTGGGTTGTCTTTGAGCCCCTGGAGAGTCAGGACAAAAATTTTCGCGCGACGTGTTCTGTGAGTGGTGTAAGCCAAAATTGCAGCGTTCGTTAGAGCAGAGGTACGCATTTAAATTCTGTGTGAAACTCGGTAAATTTGCGATAGAGACGTTTGATATGATCAAGCAGGCTTACCCAGAAGTTGCTTTAGCAAAAAGTGGTGTGTTTCGGTGGCACCGGGCCTTTTTGGAGGGCCGGGAAGAGCATCGTTTTCACTTTGAATTTGCTCATTATTTCCTTTTTTGGGCGAGGAGAAAGCGGCGTGTGTCACTCGAAAGATTGCCATACGAAACACAACACTGGAGATACTTGTGGGTTGAAGTGCCACAAGATGTATTGTTGACTATGGAGCGATGTGGTTTCAGCTCGAGGTGTCTGTAGGAATTAGCGCCGTTCTTTAATTAGTAACTGCTACTAACAGGAATTAAAAAAAAAAAACAAAGTTCTGCTTCAATACAGCTTATTGCACGGTCCAAAAGCATGTCGAATGAGTGTTTTAGCTCGTTGGCCGGTATAGCCGCCAGTATGCCGGTGCAAGCCTTTTGAGTGGCCTCTACGTCTGCATAACGCTTTCCTTTCATTGGCGAATGCATTTTTCCGAAAAGAAAGAAGTCGCACGGTGCTATATCAGGTGAATACGGGAAGTGATTAGTGGTTAAATGTGAATTTTGGTCAAATAATGGTCCTTCGAATGTTGGATTCTGAGCATTTTTTGGTCGTCAGTCAATTTGTGCGGAACAAACCGTGCGCGCAACTTTCGTAAGCCCAAATGTACGGTCAAAATGCGATAAGTCGATGTCTTGGAGATGTTCAATTCCATTTCCATGATTTTTGTGAATTACGCACAGTTTCGATGGAATTTCCGGAGATCACGGATTTTGATTGGCCGAAATGTTGATCGTCATTTATGTCCGCACAACCACTTTGAAAACGTTGAAACTATTCGTGTACTCTACTACGGGATAGGCAATAATCGCCATAAACTTCTTTCATTGATTGAAGCGTTCCGGTAAAAGTTGTACCAATTTTAAAACAAAATGTATTTATTTATTAAGAGAAATATAAAAACTAGTATAAAACTTTATTTTAAAAAAAGAATACGAGCTCTTAAACGATTCTGAATAAACAAATATTATAGGATACCAGTTACAAAAGTTATATTTTATTTTGTAGGTAACAATCAGTAATAAAATTATAAATGCTTATGATATGTGAAAACGAAGGAAGTTTTAACAATTCGTGATAGTTTAGAAAAAAAATTGTGCTTTTACCTAATACTCGATAAGGCGAACATCCGTTATAGATGTGATGAAGTGATAGCAGAGAGGGCAAGATGGTTTTACTTTGCCAGTAAGAAGGTGCTGATGTGTGAGTTGTATATGGCCAATCCTTAGACGTGTGAAGGTGGTAGCTTGTAGGCGAGATATATTCCTAGGATATTCAACTTTTGTCCTTGTGGGGTTGAAGGTAGAATACCAATGGTCGAAACGTTACCATTCCGCGTGTTTAATTTCGTGAACGCAGCGGTCCAGCATATTACAGAGGTCGTTTCTGTCATGTGGCTCATATTGTAGGGTTGGCGCTGATTTAAAAAACTGAGCTCCGTGGTCTGCATGTTCATTTCCCATAATACAGACATGTCCTGGTACCCAGAGTAGTGCAACTTTATGACTGTATTTACCGCACAGGTCACGAATATTCGAGATAAATGAGGCAGTGTTGCTAATGTGCAAACAGCAGATAGACAAGAAAAGCTGTTCGAGCAAATAACAAATTTGCCTTTGCTATGTATCGGATATTTTAGTGCTTTGAAAACCGTAAATATCGACGAGTAACAAGGAAGAATCCCGCCCGTTATAGCTTCTCCATTTGGTTTGGTAAGAGCAAATGCACACAGCTTTTGCTCTCATGTTAATAGTTTCTTTTTTTAACAACCACTCCGGCTGTTTGTTTAAGTCTTTTCCGTATTTTATACAACGGCGTAAAGTTATTTTAGCCTGAAATTCCGTTTATGTCGTAACGCATAAATTACGGTTTTATGTAAGCTGGCATTTGGAGAGAATATCGGTTTGGGAATTAGTTGCATCGTTCGTTCGCAAACCCTTTCCTTTATTGTTGGTGGACCACATTTCGCCAAGATGCACTTAATAGGTGATGTAGGGAAAGCGTTTATACTCCGAAGGCTCGCTGCAAGATAAGGAGGTTCTAAAAGTTTCAAATTAGTGTTTGCGCTCCATCTAAAAATAGGTAAACCGTAATCGATTTTAGCGAGTATTAAAGGTCTTGTAGCGTTTTTGTTATTTACTACTTAAATATTTATGTTAAGTTATTTCTTAGTTTAAGACCGAAACTTAAATCTTTTATCAAAATATACTCCTAAAATATTTAAATTGCTTACGGATTCATTACAATATTTTCAAAAACTAACTTTGGATATAGTATACATTTTGTCTTTTTACAAATATGTAGTAATTTAAATAATTGTTGCACCAGATTTCATGCCCCATTCCTTAAACTCTGTTAGTATTTTCTAAAAATATTGTTAGCAGTTTGTAGATCTTTTATATTGCAATAAATAATAGCTTCGTTTATACAAAGGATAGTGGCATGGTTTTTGGTGGAGAGAGTGTCAGATACATAGTGTTGGAGTTGAATAAGTGAATCCATTGTAATGTGCTGATGTTTAAAAGCCGGTTGGTTGTGATTTATAAAATTATTTTTGGTAGCAAACCATGAAAGTCGCCTAGCAATAATTTTTTCAAAAATTTTACTTAAACAGGATTGCAAGGAAATTAGTCCGTAGGAAGTAGTTAGGTTCGATGGTTTATTTGGTTTAGTAATTGGGATAATGGTGGCTTTCCGCTAATTTTGTGGGTATGATCCTTTATGGAAAATTTTGTTGTACAGGCAGAGTAGTCTTTATTTAGCAGCTGTAGGTAAGCTTGAGAGCATCGGGTAGGATACCCTATCAAAGCCTGGTGTTTTGCCTTTAGCATTTTGTAATGCAGACTCTAGTTCACGGAAAGTAATATCGCACTCTGTTCTTGCTGATGCGGAGAGATTCGTTGGTGTATAGGTGGAAGATATCCAATGTTGCGAATATACCAAATATTGGCGAAGGTTGTCGCAATATCTGTGGAATTCGTCAGAATACTTTGATTTGTATTAATGAAATTAATACGGTTGAGAGAGATTCCAGTCAAAATTTTAATGCCTGACACTACCTTTTTGGTAGTTGACGCAGGCGAGATTTTGGCAGTTAGTACTTCAAAACTTTTCCTTTTAGCCGTCTTTACAACTTTTTTAAAGGGGGTGTTTGTTTTTTTATAATTATTCAGATTATATTCAGACATTGATATATTGAAAGTATTCCAGTATTCATTTTTGTTTTGTCACGCATATGACCAAGATCTTTGTTCCACCAGATCGGAAAAACTTTTGGAGACTTGCGTTTGGTTTGAGGAACCGACTTATTTGCCGCAGAACGTATCAGTTGTCGATTGGATGGTGGGTAAACTTTTTAAAATATCTCTTTGAAATATATTCCAGTTTGCGTGTGAAATAATAAATTTTGGGGGAGGTTTATATGTTTCAAAGTGGAAGTTTGTTTGAAATGAGATCGATATAGGAAAGTGGTCACTACCTCTGAGAATAGAGGAAGCTTCCCAACTGATTCTGGGGGAGAGCTGGGGAGAGAATAAGGAAAGGTCGACGCTCGTTAGGGAATAGTGGGTAGAAAAATGTGTTGCGCGCCATTGTTAAAAAGAATTAGGTTGCTGTTCAATAAACAATTTTCTATGATTGCACACTTTGTGTTAGATTTTCGGGAACCCCAAAGTGTATTCCACCCGTTGAAGTCCCCAGTCCACAAAACCGGTGGGGGTAGTCGGGAAAGTAAATCTTTTAAATAAGTTTCGTTAAAAACTTGCTGGGGTGGTATATACGTATTAATGATAGTAAAGCTAAAATTTAAGTTGATTTTAGAATGATAGTGTGGAATTTAAATCGATAATTTCATGTTTCTTTTGTTTTAATAAAACGTAATAAATGATGGTTTTACATTTCATAGAAATTGCAACTAGTGATAAATTTAAACTAACAAGCAATATTTTTCTCAATGTATGAAGTAAAACAATAAAAGCTGTAATAACAACCTTTCCGTTTTTAAACTAAATTTAACAACTAAATATATAATGATAATTGATATTTTCTTAGATTCGTAATAGATCATAGAACGCGCCTACTATTTCGTATGTACCACGGGGCATTTACCGTTTTTCGCAGAACTTTGTTTTTGAATCTTTGTAGCGCTTCCATGTATAACGGAGCAGCGCATCCACTTAGTTGAATTCCATATGTCCAAATAGGTTTAAAAGTTTGATTGTAGACTAGGAGTTTATTTGATGTTGTTAAGGGTGATTTCTTGTCGATCAACCAGTTTATTTTGTGGTATTTTAGTTTTAGTTCAGAAACTTTTTTTGTATATGCTCCTTCCAATTCAACTTTGCTTCCAACGTCATACCAAGATATTTCACCGAGGTGGAATGCGGGATTACTTCATTTCCAATATGTAACGGGATGTACGTAGCGTTTTTTTATTGAAGTTTATATGAATAGACTTCAACTCGTTTAAAGTAATATACCATTTCTATATCCATTCTACGATTTGATTTAGTGAATATTGTATTCTGTGCGACGACTCAACTGCATTTCTGGCGGTCGTAATGATGCAGGTATCATTTTCAAATGTGGCGATTGCGCAGTTTGGCGGCGTAGGCATATCGCTAGTAAACAAAATTTATAAGAGTGGTCCCAGGACACTCCTTGGGGTACACCTGTTTTTATCGGCTGTAACGTAGTATATGATTGTCCCTGCTTGATTCTGAAGTAGCGGTTGCTCAGGTAAGAGTCAACTAGATCGGTTAGGTACTGTGGAAAGTGAAGTCTTAATTTATGAAGTAAGCCATAGTGCCCTACTCTATCGAACATCTACGATACGTCGAGAAAAACAGTTGTGCAATTGTGCTTTTTTTCCATCGCATCTTCAATTAAGCTCGTTATTCGATGAACTTGATCGATTGTGAAATGTTGAGATCTAAATTGAAATTGATGAATGGGTATAAGTTCCTTTTCTTCAATTATGTTCTGAAGTCTTCTTATGATTACAGCTTCAATTAGCTTAGACAAAATAGGCAACAGTGAAATTGGACGATATGACGAGGCTTCATGTGCGCTTTTGCCAGGTTTTTGTACCATAATCATTTCAGATACTTTCCATGACAGTGGGACGTATCTGAGATTTAAGCAAGCGTTTATTATCGTCGTAAGCTTGCTATTGCTTTTCGCGTTAGATTTTTTAGCACATCAGTAGTCACCAAGTCGAAGCCAGGAGCCTTTTTTGGTTTAAATCTTCTTTTAATAATATTTTCTACTTTATTTGTTGTTGGTTGGATTTCACCTACGTATTGCGATTCTTCCAGCTATGGTAGAGTACCATTGAACGCAAACGGAATAAATGTTTTAGCTCGTTTTTCTTCGTCGCTTCTGGCCCAGGATCCGTTTGGCTTTCTGAGGGGTGCATTCGACAATATTGGTTTCCTGTCATTCTTTACAGCTTTTCAAAGGGAATAATCCGTATGTTTGTTTGGCGTTAATTTCTCAATATAATCAGAAATATTTTGACTTGTAAATAATAATAATAATACCCAACGATTACTCTCCTCCCGCCCAACCGACGCGAGGGGCGCAATCCGCGAACGAGCGGAATTAGCCGTCAAAAGGCAAGAGAGTTATAAGCGTTGCGATCTTAAGCTGCTCAGCTACAGAAATAAAAATTTCAACAGCCAAAATTAAGAATTAAGTTAAAGTATATAATTTTTAAATGATACTTGTTAAGAGTAGATAAAATTATTTTTATACCCGGAACAGGGTATATTAAGTTTGTCACGAAGTTTGTAACACCCAGAAGGAATCGTCGGAGACCCTATAAAGTATATATATAAATGATCAGTATGTCGAGCTGAGTCGATTTAGCCATGGCCGCTTGTCTGTCCGTCCCTCAGTTTTTAAGATATCGTTTTGAAATTTACGTAATTTTCTCTTCAAGAAGCTGCTCATTTGTCGGGACGGCCGATATCGGATCACTATAACATATATGTAGCTGCCATACAAACTGAACGATCGGAATCAAATGCTTGTATGGAAAACTTTCACATTTGGCAAGATATATTCACGAAGTTTTGTATATATTATTTTCTAAGGCAACAATGTAATCTCCGAAAAAATTATTCAGATCGGTTAACTATAGCATATAGCTGCCATACAAACTGAATGATCGGAATCAAGTTCTTGTATGGACAACTTTCACATTTGACAAGATATATTCACGAAATTTGGTATAGATTTTTTTTAAGGCAACAATGTGTTTTCTTGTTTAGAACGGGTTACTATAGCATATAGCTTCCATACAAACTGAACACATAGTTACTAAAAGAAATGCACCTGTGAAGGGTATTTAGCTTCACTGCAACCGAAGTTAACGTTTTTTCTTGTTTTAGTAGTAAAGAGAGAGTCTGTTAGATCAAATGTGCTGGAATGAGAATTGAAATCATGACATATGGTTCGTTTAACTCGAAATTTGTTCTGGAAAATTTTAAAAGTAAGGGTCTAAACTGCCTGGTAGAGCGGGAGGGAACGTTAAAATTAATATTAGATAAGTGAGATATGCTACAGACTAACCCATTCATGAGTTTCACAAGAAATATTATACCAAGCATCTCTCTACGACCAGCGAGTGTCGGGAGATTTATAAGTTTTAAACGGTTAGTGTAAGGGGGAAGATTTAAACTGGGATCCCGATGCAAATGACTTAAGTCAAAAAGTAAAAATTGTTTTTGAACGGACTCTAACTTATCCGAATGGACTTGGTAACTAGGGTTCCAAACCACAGATGCATACTCTAATATAGGCCTCACCAGAGATCTAAAAAGAATTTTTGTGGTAAGCGGATCTCTAAACCAATGTTTATCAAAACTAAGAGCGCCATTAACTTTAAAAACCGTGGAAGATGCGTGAAGATTAAAATTGAGTTTGGGGTCCATAGTTACTCCCAGATCAACAAAACTGCATACTTGCTCCAACCTAAAGTCTTGTATTGCGCATGAAGTAGGGTCTACAGATCTACGTGAAAAAAATATCGTTTTACATTTTTTAAGGTTCAATGCCATGCCATTTCTATCACACCAAGAAACTAGGTTGTTTAAGTCTGTTTGCAACTGGCATCTTTCACTGTTTGAAGTATACGTTTTACAAAGTTTTACATCGTCAGCATATAATAAAACTTTTGAAAACTTAACAACAGATGATATGTCATTAATAAATAACAAGAACAGAATTGGACCAAGATGGCTACCTTGAGGAACGCCTGAAGGAACACTGATTATGCTAGAAAAAGTATCGTTAAATATGACTTGTTGAATTCTATTACAAAAATAAGAAGAAACCCATTTTAGAAATATTGGTTGAAAACCAAGAAGATCAAGTTTATTTAAAAGAATTGAATGCGATACTTTATCAAAAGCTTTGCAAAAATCTGTGTATATAACATCAGTATTCTTATTCTCCGTAAAGCCCGTTGATACATGTGATGCAAATTCAAGCAAATTAGTTATTGTAGATTTCCCTTTACGAAAACCGTTTTGAGAACAAGAAATTAGTGGAGAGATCCGAAAGGTTAGGTCGTCTGTTATAATTGCTTCCAAAAGTTTAGGTATTGCAGACAACTTTGCTATTCCCCTATAGTTTTCAATAGATGACCTAAATCCACTCTTATGTAAAGGAATTATAAATGACTTTTTCCATATGGAAGTAAATAAGCCTTGCATAAGAGATGAATTAAATAGTTTTGTTAAGAAATAATGAGCGAATCTTATCTGGGTCACAATTGTATTTAACTGATATAAGACGTCTGCTTCGGAAATGGTAGGTGCATTAATGATAGAAACTGGACATAACTTGTGCTGATGCGGAACATTTTTTGGAGATTTTGGAGAATAATTGGACTTAAAGAAATCAGCGAACATATTAGAAATGGTGTGATTGTCACTAGACGTACTAGACTTATATTTCATAGCGGACGGAAAGTTAGAAATCCTGCGTTTAGAGTTGGCGAAACGATAAAACAATTTTGGATTACGTATAATATTATTTTTTACTTTATTTATAAAATTATTAACAATTTAGACTATTTTGAATATTTTGAATAGTCAGCAACTACTAGTTTACTATTTTTTTTTTTTAATGTTTAAAAACACGAGATTTTATATTTTTTAATTTACATAATTCTTTCGAAAAACCATAAATTAGAACTCATTTTTTGAGTAACAACACACTTCGGAACATATTTTTCAAATAAGTTTAAAATAGTTTCATTAAATGGGAAGCACTAAATTCAATATTTCCACTGTAATCTAACCAGGTTACTTTAGAAAATTCGTAATTAATCTTCTTAAAATTAGCTTTCGCAAAGTTGAACCGATGTTCGATGTTGATTTCCAAAGCGGGATGATACGGGTCCTCTGGCCGAACCAAAGGATCACATCGGACAACGGAGAATATTGAAGCGTTATCAACATAAACTAGATCTAAAAACTTCCCAAACTCGTTTGAAATTAAATTAATTTGGTTGAGACTCAACTCCGACATTTCATTTAAGAACTCGTTAAAACATAAGCAAGTACTAATAGGGATGGCGTAATCATCAATACATTTCCATGATACGCACGGTAAATTGAAATCTCCCAAAACAATCATGGAATCAGTATTATTAGCCATTGAGAAAACATTATTTATTAATGAAGTTAAGTAAATATGGCGACTATTAGCGCAAATACGAATGCACTTAAATTCTATGAAGTCTGCGTGCGGGGCATCGACTTCTTCGGATGGCATTTTCTGTTCAGCCGGTCATATCTAAAGATTTCGAATTCGCTGTTGAATATTTCATTATCAAAAATGGCTTTAGCCAGGTCTCTGTGAAAGCAACGATTTTAAAGTTACAATGAGTGCTGTTTAAATGCACATAAGTAAGTTTTGTATTAAGACCTCTAACATTTTAATAATAAATGTGGTATGCCTTTTACTTGACACACCGTCTTTCATTCAACACACGGCCTTTCACCTTTTAAAATAAGATACACTTTATATATTTAATTACTTTTTATATTTAATTCACAAAAGTTTATTTAGTTTTTATATATGAGTACATATAAGCACATAGTAATTGTACGTAACTTAAAATACTGAACTGTCTTGCATGAGAGTTTGCGGTCAACTGTGTTTCGCTTTAGTTCTTCATTTTTGTCTTTGGTTTTATCAGTGTTGTAATGTAACTGTCGCGTCATTGTCGCAGGGTCGTATTTTAAGGTCCGTAAGTGCGTTTGGTTTGGGTCCGTGGTACATTTCCCACATTCGGCCGTCCTGCGGCTTCATTCGTCCCGAATGAAGGGTTCCACCTCTTCATGAACTCGGCAACAGTCGTGGTGCGTCTTGGGCCTTCGTGGTCCCCGACTTTTACCACTTCGTAGCGATCATGCTCCATCTTCTTCACAATTCTGTACGGCCCGAAATATTTGGGCTTCAACTTTAAGCCCGTTCCATATTGGGTACGCTTAATGGCTACCAGTTCGTCGATGTCGTAGTTGGTTGCTGTTCGGCGGCGTGAATTATAACAATTCCGATTCTCCTGCTGAATTTCGACGATGTTTTCCTTCGCTTGTTGGCGCACTGCATCTCGATCCGCATTAAGCTCATCGATTGCGGCTTCATTTAGCATTTCCTGTAGTTCTGGAATACCCGGAACACGCATCTCTAAACCCGTCAGTATTTTGAATGGGGTCGTCTTGGTACTACGAGGCGGAGTGCTATTTATGAATTGTTGCACCCTATCGACGTGTTTGTACCAGCTACTCGGGGTTTCGTGGCATAGTTTTGACACCATGGGTACTACGATTTTGTGAATCCGCTCCACTTGGCCGTTTCCTCTTGGAATTCCAGTCGCTATTAGTAGATGCTGGATACCTTCGCCTTCACAGTAGTCTTTGAAGAGATTTGATGTGAATGCGGCGCCTCTATCGGTGATTACACGCTTTGGATTACCAAATATCGCAGCTTGCTTCTTCAGGCGTTCTACAACCGCCTCTGCTCCAGTGTTTTTCGTGGGATAAAGCCACACGAATTTCGAAAAAGCATCAATGACAACAAGTATGTAGTTGTATGACTTATTTGTTGTTTCCATCGGACCAACATGATCAAGATGGAAAGTTCCTAATGGTTTTTCCTCTTTGTTGATAGGATTCAGCAATCCTTCCTTCCTTCCAGACTTAGCATTAGTGACAATACACTCAATACAGCTCTTCACGATCTTCGTCACTTTCGAATTTAATTGCGGGATAAAGAATGATTTCTCGACAGCGTCTTGCGTTTTCTTAATGGAAAAATTACCTTGCCGATGTGCTATCTTGATGATTTCATCTTCCATTGACAACGGTACGACTATCAGCTCTTTATCCGGGTCTTTATACAACACATCGTGTTTTATGTAGAAGTCTTCATAGTCATCCTTCTCCAACACTTTTCGTACGGCTCGCGTCCAATCGTCGCTTTGTTGAGCCTTCTTGAGTCGATGATTTAGTGAGTCTTCCAACATCAAGCACGAGACACGGCTCAAAGCGTCGACATGTCGCATTCTGGTTCCTCTTCTATGCTCGATTACGTAATCAAAGTCTTGCAGGAAAATCGCCCAACGGGATACACGTAGTGGCACATCGCGTTTCTTCATTGTCATGGCAAATGCGTTGCAGTCAGTGACAATTTTAAACTTCATGCCCAGCAGGTACACTCGCCATTTCTTTAACGATTCCACAATCGCTAGCACTTCTAGCTCGTACGAATGATACCGCTCTTCCGCAGGTTTAGTCTTGCGACTCATGTATTGGACCGGGTGGAAATCTTGATCGTCGTTATCTTTCTGCAGCATCACAGCTCCGTAGCCAAACATGCAAGCGTCGGTGTGCACTTCGGTTACCGCTCTTGGATTATACAGCTTTAAAATCGGAGGATTCATTAACGCTGTCTTTAACTGTTGATAAGCTGCTAGATGCTCCTCTTCCATCCTGAACTTTACGTCCTTTCTCAGTAGATCGGAGAGTGGTTTGGCAATCACAGCATAACCTTCAACGAATCTTCTGAAATATGACGTCAGTCCCAGGAAACGTTGCATTTCCGTACGATTTCGCGGTATCGGAAAGTCTTTTATAACAATTGTTTTCGCCTCAGAGGGTTTTATTGAACCGTTTTCGATGACATATCCGAAAAATTCGACTCTTCGTAACAGAAATTGGCATTTACTCCATTTTATCTGCAATCCTTTTGATGCTGTTTTCAGTAAAACGCGCTTCAACTTCAGGATACCTTCTTCTTCGTCCGTGGAGGGAATGATTAGGTCATCCATGTAGGCTACCACTGTTCCATCTTGGATTAGTTCCCTCAGTACAGCCACAACAAATCTGGTGAATACTGCCGGCGAGTTTGAGATTCCAAATGGCACGTATTGGAACTCATACTGCCCGTTGTATGTTACAAACGACGTGTATTTCTGCGAATCTGCCTGGACTGGAACATGGAAAAATCCATTTCTTAAGTCCAATGTTGTAAAAACGTTTGCTCCACTCAGTCGTTCGATGACATCATCCATCATTGGCATAGGGAAATTATCTCGGACTATCTTTTCATTCAGTCGTCGATAATCACAGCAGAGTCGTTTTCTTCCATCTTTCTTGGATACAAGTACAACTGGTGACGCGTAGTTGGAAATACTGGGTTTAATGATCCCTTCTGCCAGCCACTGCGCCACTTGCTCGTCCACTACGCATCGATCAGCGTAGGACATCCGTCTCGGTCTCTCGAACACAGGATTATCGTCGATCAACAAAATCTTCATTTCGACTGGTGACTCGAAATTTCTCACAGGGGTATATGCGCTAACCATTTCTTTTACCGCATCTGCCTGTTCTACCTGTAGGTGGGATACGTTCACTTCAACGTCGGCCTTCTCGTTTATGCTTCCGACCAGACATAATTCACCGAACTCCTTCATCAGCTGGACAACTCGATTTTCGCCCACAACTGCCACTGATTTCCCTGCTATAACAGCGCTCTCGCTCGCGCCTTCGTTATACAGCTTCTCCATAGCTTTCCACATTGGTGTATGCTCACGTGGCTCCTCAGCCACAGCAGCGCGCTCGCTCACGCACTCGCTGTGCTCTATAGCCACCGCCTTTTGCATACCACTGTTCCGGCTCACAGTCTTTTGCACCTCCTTGTGCTCACCCATGACCTTAGTCTCCAGCCCGACGGCTTCGGCTGCATGCTCCTTAGCATCAGCACCATCCGAGCTTTCCTCGCTATGCTTATCAGCCAGTTGTTGCACCTTATGTTGTCGTTTCCCTGCTTCCTTTTGTCTGAACTCCGCACCATCCTCGGTTACAATCAGATCGACATCCTTCAAAATATTGTTACCAATTACTAGAGCATACCTCAAATCAGTCTCTTTGGCAACATGGAATTTCATTTCTAACCATATGCCATCAACTTCAATGCGGATGGAGAAGCTACCTATTGTTGTAAGTTCACTGTCCCCAATTCCGACCAAGCATACTCTTTCCTTTGTCAGCTTTACGTCCAAGTCCAACATCAATAGTGTATCGTATCGCATCAAACATACATCTGCACCCGTATCAATTAATGCCGAAACGCATACTCCATTCATCCAAATGTCCTTGAAAGTTAAACTGCTTCTCTTATTGGGCTTTACTGCTGCTTTTGTCTTCATCATGTTTGCGCTTTTCTCCTTCTTGACTAATTTTTCAACTGTGGCGCACTCTGTTGCTCGGTGACCTTCTACACCGCATTTGAAACATTTCACCTTTTTGCGTGGACAGTCCCTAGCAAAATGTGAATCATCTCCGCAATTGTAGCATTTTTTCACTGAACTGCCTGAACTCGACGAAGCTATGTTTGATGACGTAGACGACGTTTTGTTTGCGTTGACGAATTGAGATTTTGAAACGGGAACTTTGATTTTTTCATAAACCTTCACCTGCTCCTTTAGGTCTTTTACGGTTTTAGCCTGGTACAAATTTGCTTTACCCGCCTTGGAATCCGGAATGCCTTCAATGAAATACTCTATCAAGCTGGTGTCGTCCAAGTTTATCGACTTGCCGATCTCCATCAAGCTATAGAGATATTCCATGAAATCTTCCCCTTGGCGTTTGCGACGATTTCGTAGTGTGCGGTGAATTTCTATTGACGATACAACAATTCCAAATTCATTTTTTAACGCCTGCTTCAATGAACTCCAACTGCTGATACCGCGCTGACTTCGAACAAACATTTTTGCTGCACCCTTCAAAAGCTGCTTTGCATAAATAAATTTCTGTAACTCGTTCCAGCTCACCGCTTCTGCATTCTCCTCGAACTCTTCCAGCCATTGCTCGATGCTTGGTTGCCCCGAACCGGAGAATGATGTCAGTGAATCTTCAATATCTCGCAAGGTAAACACCGATCGCTCAATCATTCGCACGCTCGAGACAGCACTACGTTGACTTGCAGCATCGTTACCATCGCTGTCTTCATTGTCGCTCACATTCAGGCCGAAGTGTTCAAGTAACCGGTCCTGCAATGTCGGTTTTCGTCCAGTGGTCGCTAATCCCAACCCACCCAATTTCTCTTTTAGTTCAAACCTAAAATTTGGTCACGGTCCATTTTGTCTTACAATCCTTATTCAATACAAAAATATTTCAATAGCCGTATTAAATTATTATATAAAAATTTTCTTAAAACTTTTAAAATGTATTGCTCTGTAAACAAAGGTATAGGTATGTAATGTTATAAATGTACGTTTTAATTTAATCAAAATTTGTCTTAAAACTTTTCTCAAAATTATTTCAACTTTTACTTTCAATCAAAACATGAATCAATTAAAGCAAAATTAATCAATATATAATTTTTGTTATTGCGCAATAAAATGTAAATACTTAGCTCTAACGCTACAACCAGCTTCAGCTACGATTGTTCAATTTTCATCCCTCGCTGCTGTCAATTTTCAAACGTTCTCCCGCGCAGCCGTCAAAAATGCACACAATATTTAAATCTCCCACGCAGCCGTCAAAATGCACACAATATTTAAATCTCCCACGCAGCGGTCAACTCTTGTGAATATTCTTCACCGTTCTCTCTCGTAACCAATTCTGCATGCGCTCGCACTCAGCGCTACCGCCTCTCCGCTGTTGACAATGCCACACTTGCTATGTGACGTCACTCACACACAACGCAACTTCTGCTTGCAGCTCCTGTCTACGTCGTCGCACTGCTTTCTGTTCCAACTGAACGGCAGTTTCCACGCACAACGCAATTTTTGCTTGCAGCTCCTGTCTACGTCGTCGCACTGCTTTCTGTTCCAACTGAACGGCAGTTTCTTTCTCAACACTACGCTGTTTCTCTCTGCTTTAACTGTTGACGCCGCTGCCTTGTCTGCGCACTTATTGCGAAATTTGAATTTTTCCGTTGGACTGTTGGCGTCGTCGCCTGCTTGTCTATATGCGCAAATCCGTTTTTTCGTAACTGTTCGTAACGGTTCTTAACTCCCGTTAACCTTTTCTTATGTTTAAACTTTAAACGAACATATTTCACAATTTTTTTTTTTTCACAGTTTGAATTGTTTTCCGCGGTTTTTCGTTTTAGAGAACGTTTATCACGATTTCAGCGCATTGGTTTTGATTTAGTGATCAATCGTATTTTCCGCGGCACTAATTCAACGTATTGGTCTTTATTATACTTCTGACACCATTTGTGGTATGCCTTTTACTTGACACACCGTCTTTCATTCAACACACGGCCTTTCACCTTTTAAAATAAGATACACTTTATATATTTAATTACTTTTTATATTTAATTCACAAAAGTTTATTTAGTTTTTATATATGAGTACATATAAGCACATAGTAATTGTACGTAACTTAAAATACTGAACTGTCTTGCATGAGAGTTTGCGGTCAACTGTGTTTCGCTTTAGTTCTTCATTTTTGTCTTTGGTTTTATCAGTGTTGTAATGTAACTGTCGCGTCATTGTCGCAGGGTCGTATTTTAAGGTCCGTAAGTGCGTTTGGTTTGGGTCCGTGGTACATTTCCCACATAAATAATCAGCGAATTATTGTTAATTAGTTTTTTGTATTCACGGGATTTTTTGGCATTTTAGTGATAATTACATGGGGCTTATGACGTTTGTGCTCGACTTCGCGCACAAAGACCCCAGATGGCCAGAATTAATTATCAAGTATCAATAGAAAACTGTCTGCGGATACGTCGATCTTAAACGAAATTAAATTTACGGATGTCTGTATCTACCGTTTTTAATTTTGACGAGATGTAACTTTTTATATCGTCGACTGTGGTATCCGCAGCAAGTCCCGAGACAAAAATTGCCCTTTTCCGCGGTATTACAACTAAGTTTTTATTAGCTGACTTGTAGGTATTTGCAGGCGGAGCTTGAGATGCTTTCTTCTTACCATGTTCAGTAACAGTTTTCTCAGTGCCCAAGAGCAAACGGAACCTTTTCTCCTTGAGGACAAGGGGATGAAAGATTAATAAGGTCATTAGTGGGGGGGCATTCTTTTTAATTCTCTTCCTGAATATTTAGGCATTGAAATTATTGAAAAAGCGTTTCATAACACCTAAATTTTTCAGTAAGGGTTTCAAGCTCATGACCAATCTTCTTGAAACCATTGCGCGCCTGCTTAAAAACTTTATACAATTCAATTTCAGTTGATCTGCATTTCAAGCAAGATCAGCGCAATCCTTTACTGTCAAGAATAGAATCCAAAGTTCTACCTGTCGGTCCAGCACATTTAAAATGGGCAAGCCTATAACAAAGCAAGCAAGACACACACGCTCCGACTCGCCTTTCACAGAGCAGTTCGGAAAGTTACAAGTCATAATGAACAAAAACAGTATTAAACAAAAATATAAAAAAATGGTAAATAATAAAACTAAAAAGCGCAATGACAAAAATATTTATAAGAAATGAATGCAATAAAATATAGTTGGTTATCAAAGATAACAACCAATGTAGCGAGCAGTTTGAGATGCACTGTAATACACGAAAAGTAAGAAACTCGCGAACAGCTGTGGACAAACATGGAAATGAATAAAAACAAGAAAGAAATTTAAGTAAGCAATATAAATTAACACTAACAATTGCACTATTTAAAATGTAGCAACAAAAACAAATTGAAAATGAGTCGGCGCAATAAATTAAAATTAGCCAAAACAGAATTTAAGTAAAATCAATTGCTTCAATAGCATAATATAACACGGATACTTATCTTAAGATCACTTAATTCAGAGATTTTCACAAGTTTTAAATATAAATTAATTAAATCCGCCAGAGCACCAAATTCACAGCTGAGCACGAGAAGGGTTGCCTTACTTTTCAAATACTTCATTTTGGTGCTGAGAATTTAATTAAATTGTTCAGTACTGTTCTATACTGAGGAAATCGCGTGATTTGCCATTTTACGTAGTTTTCTCCTTTTTTTTATGAGTTCTAAAATATCGGAAGGATATTTAGTATAAACGTTTTTTTTGTTTAGGAACATGAGAACGTTTCCAAGCCGATTCTTGAACAGTTTTCTTAAATTTATGAACTTCATCTTCTAATATATCTTTAGCAGTTATATTTACTTTAAAATCAATATTTTTGTTGAGCATAACTTTGAAATACTCCCAGTCCGTATGTTTATTACAGAGAAAAGGTGGTATGTCAATTTCTTGTAGATGGCCATTCAAGATTAGATATACTGGGGAGTGGTCCGAATTTAAGTCCTATCCATTTTCCATGGTAATAAATTTCTTAGATATTTGTCGAGTGATGAAAAAGTCGATCAGGTCAGGTAATTTTCTTGTGTCGGAAGGCCAGTAAGTCGGCTTGCTAGTAGGCATGAAGTCGCATCCAGTGGCCATAGCTGCTTTAAAGAGCTCTCTTTCCATAGTGTTTTAAAATAAGTTCTGAATTGTATATGAAGCTATGTAAAGCCTGAAGACTTATTTTTCAAAAACTAGAATCAACCGATATGGTCCTGGTTTGGAATTCTGAGACACTTATATTAGTTTTTTCGAAGTGGGGAATATTATATCTGATAATTATGGCACTCCGCCCTCTCGGATTTTTATTTGGATGGTTTTAGCAATAGGTCTTGTAGTTTTTGAATTTAACGAATGTGCTATTAGTAAAATGGGTTTCTGATATAAGACAAATATCAATTTTTTCTACGTGGAGTAATGCATCTAATTCTTTTCTTCATTTGAGCAAGCCATTTACATTCCAGGTCATAATTTTTAACGGTTTCATTTTTGCTTTTTACTAACACTTTGCTGTCGCTCTAGTTTAGTAAGACGTTCGTCGGTAAGTTTACCTTGCTCTTCTAGCTTATTAAGCTTGTCGAGAATTAACGAGAAATTATTGGTAATATCACAAATGGAATTCGAATTTGTATGGTTTGCAGACGTATGTTGTTGAATTTGACCTTTGGTTATACTGGCAAATGAGGAGTTTCCAGATTGCTGACATACATTAGTAACTTAGACTTAGTAGAAGCAGTTGCACTTAAGCGTTTTGGTTGTTGGTGATGCTCTTTATTTTTTTTGGTCGCGTTTTTAATTTTTTAAAGTTCTTTTGCCACTTCACATCCTCTATAGTTCGCAGAGTGATTCTGATTGCAGTTGCAACATTTTGGCGGTAGTTCGGCAAGTTTTGTGCAACCTAGAGTTGTGTGATTTCCGGCGCACTTCACACACCTTAGTGGTTTACAACAATGTTTCTTGTGTAACCTAATACCTGACAGGACTTACACTGCGGTACAAGATTCGATGGCTTGATGGGCTCGAGTTTGACGACAGAGTTTAAAATATGTATATCTGTAGATTCGAAGCATACGATACACATATTTAATGGATTTTTTTGTTTCGTATTGAAGTTTGTTTATGATCTTTGTAACTTTAAAACCCTGCTTCTGAAGATCTGATACAATGCTTTCCGGCTCACATGAGTGATGAAGGTTTTTTACCATTACGCGTATAT
This sequence comes from Bactrocera correcta, assembly GCA_027475135.1. Lineage (NCBI taxonomy): Eukaryota > Metazoa > Arthropoda > Insecta > Diptera > Tephritidae > Bactrocera > Bactrocera correcta. The sequence continues at coordinate 73,549,584 of CM050326.1, forward strand.
CCCGCGATTGCTTGCCCTCGTACGAGTACCAGGAAATTTGCGATTCGTTTAATTTCCTTTTAAGTATTCTATAATCTGAACTGTCAGAAAGGTTTATTTTACACGAATTTTGACCAATGAGCTTAAGTGCGTAACTTCTGCGTGTATCAAGGAACGCATCAAGGGTTGATTAAAATTTTCTGAAATTATGATTGGCGAAGGGCGATGACTTACTTTTATATCTTTTGTTGTATTATCTGGGCTCGGAGACTTCAGCGTTACAGACGGTGAAGAATTCGCTTTGCTTTTCTTAGTTTCCCTACTTTTTCTTTCTTTTTTAATAACCAATTTGTTTCATTTTCAAACTCTTCTTCCTCTGTTTCAGCTACAAAAGTCGATTTTGGTGAAAAAAAGGCGTTTCATTGGTATATTTAATGAGCGATTTCCTTATATTTTCAAGGCTTCTATTTTTTTCTTAATTTGTTCGAGCTAATTGGTTACGTGGTGATCTCCCACCAGGAGGCGGGGTTTGTATGTCCATCACGATCTAATGAAAATGTGGTTACCTACGTGATTTAAACTGCCTTATCAACTGCTTTACCGATTGTACAGATAATGTAGTGTTCCTGGCCACATACAGCTCTGCGTAAACAGCTGGTTTGCCATGTACAGGAACAGCTAATAACTACTTCAGACGTGCGAAGGAGAATCGTAGCGCGGAAACCGATTGAGTGTTTTTTATTTTATTATTATAATTATTTTTTTTGTTATTGTTTTAAAATTTTTAGATTTTGTGTTAAATTATTTATGGTTTTCAAACATTAATGCAGATAATTGATGTACCACGTGATGTCAACGATGTCGAGGACCTTTGTCTGCTAATTTTCACAGCCTGGATTACGCGTTAATTAAAATAATTTGAGGAGCACATCTAACTGTTGACCGTACACTTTGACCGTACAAATTTGCAAACGCCTTGCTTATTGATTTGGATGTTATGTAAATTCGAAAAATAACCGCTGTATTGCCTAGGACAGGAAATGTTACTCTGAGTAACTGAGATATGTGTTTCTTGAATACAAATAACGTCTGGGTTTTGCTCTTTTATGAGTAATAAGAGTTCATCATAATTGTTGTTTTACCCGTTTATGTTCCAGTGGATGATTTTAAGCGTCATTAATACGACAGAGAAAAAAAAATATTTTGTTTATCTGTATATATTAGGTTGTCAAAAAAGTCTTGCGGTATTTTCGCTAGTTGGCGCTGAAAGGCTTTTGTACCTTTTTGGAAAGCTCATTTTACGCGCTAACACTTGTTTGATTGATTGTCGTTTCTTTTAAGTCGTTCGTGAGTTATAGCGTCGCAAGCACGGAGGAAAATAAAGAGAAAATAGGCATATTTTACAGTACTACTACGATAAAGGCAAAAATGCATCTCAAGCCGCCAATAAAATTTGTGCACTTTATGGACCCGATACAGTTTCCATTTCCACTGCACATCGATGGTTTCAACGTTTTCGTTCTTGTGTAAAGGTGGTCGAAGATGCGCAACGCTCCGGAAGGCCTGTCGGTAAAAAAATTGCGATAAAATCGCTGAATTGGTCGAAAGAGAACGGCATAGTAGTTATCAAACCGTTATAAACCATTTGAAGAAGCTTGGAGTCACTAAGAAGCTCAATGTATGGGTGCCACACGAATTGATTCAATAAAAATACCGCAAGACTTTTTTGACAAACCATTAGTATGTTTAGATATCGTTTCTATTAAATTTCATCTTCGAATTTGATCTTTGAGTGTTGCTGCGAAAACTAATGTTGTTAGAGTTTATGGTGGTGGAAGAGTCAACGTTAGTGTTTGTTGTTTCCATATTTTCGTTGGAAGTGGACGCTAGTGAGGCATATGTGTTATTGGATAGAATTGAAGGATGTTGTTTGTTCTTTATGAATTTTTGTTGCTTCGCGCATTGAACATTTGTTTATTCTTTTAATTTTTATTATCTCTTTTGCTTGTAACAATTTGGTACAGTCTTTAGAGGATGATGCGTGTTGTTGGGGCATGGGGATGGAGTGAACAATTAACACAAAGAGGGGAACGATTACAGCGCTTTGCTGTATGACCAAAAAGTTGTGAATTTATGCATCGCATTGGCGAAGGAATATATTGACCTACCAAAAGTCTACACCACGCAGTGTCAATTTTATTCGGTAGCATGGAGAGGTTGAAGGTTTGTAACCAAACCCCCAAAGGGTGCGGTTTTCCTTCAATAGATTTATTAAATTTAAATACTGACACCACCCTTTGAGAGCTGAGCTCGTTTACTATCTCCTCCTCTGAAACGTTGTTTAGGAATGGAGCAAATAACGTACCTTTTACTTGGTTGAGAGACTCGTATGGCTGATATTGAACATATAGTAGTTCGGCAGTTCTTTTACTTTCAGAACTTTTTTTGCAATTCTTGACAAGCAAAAGTAGTTTACTAATTTGCTTAATGGCACGATAAATTGCAAAGCAGAAATAGTAGGAAAGGGGTTTGGCCGAGTCAGTAGCTTCCATCACAACGAATTTGGGGTCGTCAACTTTTATATCTGGGTGTTCTGCAAAATCCATAACCGAAACACTTTTATCAGTTCTACGTTTTTTGTTACCAGGTCCTGTATCGATATCGGCGAAACGATTCGCCTCGATAATTTGAGGCCCAGGAGCCATTTTGCACGAGGAACACTGATGCGCACTTTTTAATAAGATTCTGCGCGCGAACAGTAAAAGAGAAAAGTAAGAAAGAACAGATTAAATGTATGTAAAAGGTCCGAAAAGAAGAAACAGGAAATGTCGATGAATGAAAACAAAATTTAATGTTGGCTCTTTGTTCGAAGCTTATTTTCGCACCGATAACACAAACATACTGACACTTAAAACGCAATAATTTCACTTCCAATCAATGAAATGCCATGAAATTCTCACTGGACAATCGACTAAGATAGATTCTAACGCACCAGTCGACATATAGATGGTTTACTTTGGAACGTTCCTTGTACATCCACGCCTTGAGGAGAACCGGGTGAATGTATTGCTTTAGTTGAGAAGAAGCATACAAATACACATTTATATTCTTTGGTGATTAGTCATGCTTTCCTAGTACAGTTCTCTTTTTGTTTTTTTTTTTTTTGTTTTTGATGTCATATGGTCCAGTGAAACCGATAATAGTGGGAGCAAACGGCCGGGTTACGATAGTTCTTTCATTTGGAAGTGATGCCACTATTTGGGTTTGTTGAGTATTTTTTGTACGATTCGCGTTTTGCAATGATGAGTGAGCTTTGAGTATCCAGAATTCTGTTCCTAAGAGTCGAAGTATTAGCTATGTCAATGAACTGTTTTAAGTCAATAATTAACTTTCATATTCATATTCCTCTCGGGAATATCGACGCGATATATTGGGTCTAATTATTGAATCCGTTTCGATCGAAAAACTTGACAATTCGATCGAAAATTATTACGTTGCAATCATTGAAACCGTATCGAAAATGAAGTTTTCGATGCAGTTGAACTTACTTGCCGACTTGATAAAATACATTCCGTGGCTAATAGATGGCGCTAATTTTCAAATCATTGAAACCGCAAAATCGAAAATATTCGTCGAATTCTATCCGTTGATGAGTGAACTGCGTAAACTGACAAAAATGGAGCATTTGTAAGTATAAAAAAATAGCTGAGGACGCATTAAATTATGTTTAAAATTTGTGATTTAGAGACAAGAAACAAAAACACACCAACAAAAATCAATTTAAAGTACTAGTGGATATCATGAAGTTGCATCCAGACATAGCACAGGGATTTTCTCAAAGAGCACCCGCGGAAATAAATGCTTTTTGGGAAGACACTTCAGAAAAGTTAAACGCAATGGGCCCTCCAGTCAAGGACAAGACTGGATGGAAAAAGGTATAAAAACCAGCACGCGTTTATATTATCGGTTAATATTGGTTCATTTATAGGTTTGGACTGATTTTAAATTTGCAGTTAAAAGAAAAATTATTAAAAATACAAAGCAAATTTCTGCAACAGGGGGTGGGCCCTTCAACCAAATAAATTTAAGTTCCCTCGAAGAGGAGATCAGCGCTATACTTTCCCTTAATAAATCAGTAGAGGGATTGAAAGGTATACAAAGTTTTGGAACATCAACAAACATTTCAGATAACATCCCTAGTACGAGTAAGAAGAGACCAATTGACGACATTTCTTCCCAGCCCCAAATGCAAAATGAAATATCATTTTTATCGTCTGACCAGCAAATGGAAGCAAATGGAGATACTGACCACCTGACCCACTGTACACCGCACAAGAAACAGAAAATAAATAAAATGAGTCTTCTTGAGGAGCAAATAAATATCCAAAAAAAGATGGAGGACAATGTTTCAAAAGTTCTAAACACGCTTATGAAGCAACAGAGCGAACATGCACAGGAACAATCTGAAACAAACCTATTGTTTTCTCAATAACAATTCGGCCTTTAGCATGATATGTGTTGAATCTCCTTTTTCGGACGCATGTTATTGGTTCCCTAAACGGAGTTATGAGCCACGGTTGAAGAGGGTAGCCTTTGTCGCCTTTACAAAATATATATTCGATTAGTACATTCGTATAAATTGATAGTATTTTTAGCAAATTATTCTTACCTAGTATTATATATGCATGTCCTCTCCGATAATTTGATGCGCTCATGATTTTCAAATCACTCATATCCCATATGTGAGAATCATGACTACTGCCGGGATATTTAGCACAAACGTATCGAATTTGCATCTTATGGTCGCACGCCTACATATGAAAAACATATATATGTATATATAGAATACTGAATAATAAGTTAATTTTGAAAAAGCCTAACCAGCATAACATTCAGACTTGAGAATCCTTTGCGGTTAAAATACAGATGTTTAACTCTTGACGGTGCCATTATCTTTACGTGAGTTCTATCAACTGCCATTGCCACACCAGGAATTTTTGATTTGTCAAAAAAATATGTTTTTGCTTTGAATTCCTCGCTCAGAATGTTGAGTACTTCATCTAATACAACACAAAATGTAGATTGGGCCATATTTATATTGAAGTCCTTTCCAATACAATGTTGATAACTACCCGTGGCTAAGAAACGTAGACATGCAGCAAGTTTTATTCTTGGAGAAAGAGAACCTTGTCTTTTGTCATTTCCAAGTTCATTTTCGCATTCCCCCAAAATGTATATAAATGCCCTTTTGTTGATCCGAAAATTTTTTATGAAACTGCGAATGTACATACATTCAAACATATATAAATAAAATTTTGTTTTTTTAGCTTTAATAGTTCAACTCACTTATAGTCATCCATTTCCAGCACGTCTTTTGAAATATTCCTCAAATTTCTGCGCTACCACGAATGTTTACACTATTTTCATCATCACTATCACTTAAACATAATGCAATTGTATCCATTTCAAATATTTGTAAAAACGAATCAAAAAGCTAAGACAATTTATTTAATTTTTCAAACTTGTCAAATTTGTTGATAACACAGTTTCTTTATGGTATGGTAAAGCAGGTTATCGACGGTATCAATAATCGCATAAACATTTTCGATCGAAAATTCTAGCGAATTCGATTTCGATGCGGATTCAATAATTAGACCCATTATTTCGAAGAATATTGTACTGCAAACAAAGAATAACTTTAAATAAATTGCACCTTTTAAATACACTACCCTTTTCTCTTTTTGACCACTCGTGCAAGTAAACTCAGTAGTTTGTATGTCCCAATAAATTGGGTCGTTTCATGGTCCTTCGAGCCATTCCGAATGGCACCATTGGTTTCGTCCAAGAAAACAAAAAATACTTTAAAATCGTAATGACAAAATTGTGAAAAGGCAAAAAAAAAAACCAAAAACTAAAACAATACAAAAACTTGTGCAGTGCGGTGAAGTAACAAAAATAATAACTAATAAATGTACAAATATAAGTAACATATGCAACAAAAGACAAAAAATAAAAAAGCTGAGTGGAGCAAAACAAAAAAAAAGGTGTGGTAACAAAAACATAAACTTAAAATAAACAAAATATACAAAACTTTACAGACACATAAATCGGGCGCGAAAAGTAAAAGCACCTAAATAATAACACAAACAAAAAAAGAAACAAACGGGAGCGATCAGTAAAACAAACATACCTACATACAAACAACCCAACAGCACAAGGAGATGGCCAGGTAGAGAACAGGAATCGGAACAAGGCGAACAGACAAACCAACTGGAAACGATTAGGAGAGGAGCAAAGGCATTTTACCAAGTCTTCTTCTTCTTTATTGGCGTAGAGAGCGCTTACGCGATTATAGCCGAGTTAACAACAGCGCTCAAGTCGTTCCTTCTTTTCGCTACGTGGCGCCAATTGGATATTTCAAGCGAAGCCAGGTTCTTCTCCACTTGGTCCTTCCAACGAAGTGGAGGTCTTTCTTTTCCTCTGCTTCCCCCGGCGGGTACTGCGTCGAATACTTTCAGCGTATAGTTATGACTGTAAACAGTAATGGGAGAGAAAAGTCGCCAGTGCGACGACTGTTTGTTTGATGAAGGAGATATTTTATCTTGCCCTCGTTCACTGCCAGACCTATTTGCTTTGCTTTCTTGTCCAGTCTGGTGAAAGCAAAACTAACGGCGCGGGTGTTGAGGCCGATGATGTCAATATCAATATGGCAGGAAGTGGCCTTGTCTGAAACCTCGTTTGGTATCGAACGTCCCGAAGAGGTCCTTCCTGATCCTGACGGAGCTTTTGATGTTGCTCAATGTCAGTTTACACAGCCTTATTAGTTTTGCGGGGATACCAAAGTCAGACATCGCGGCATAAAGGCAGCTCCTTTTCGTGCTGCCCAAAGCATCTTTGAAATCAACGAAGAGGAGATTTCCGAAATTTGGCACATGGTGAATATCTGGTCGGTTGTTGATTTGCCAGGTCTAAAGCCACATACAATAAAAAATAAATCAAGAGAGGCAAAAAGTACAAACATACATACCTATAAGCATATATATTTAATGCATATACCATATATTATATCTATGTACATATTGCGAAACATATTTACGAAGTGCATATTTACATATAGACGTGTGCACCTTTTTTTCAATTTCTTTCTCTCTTCACAGTGCAAACATAACGGGACATCTCAAAAGGCTAAAGTTTATGGCATACTAACTGTCAAATCTATTGCTATTGCCATTGCCAAATCTGTTTGTGGACATTTGTTATCATAACATAATCATCTGCGAAAAGGCGTCGGGTAGGTAGTTCGAGCTGACGTAGCGCATGTCTTGAGCTCCAAAACTGTTTAAATTTTTATATGGATGGAAAAAATTTATGTGGAAAATAAAAAAAAGGAAAAATATACTCTTTTCTACAAATGATTTCATATTTTCGGACCATATGTTATATTGTAGCATACATTTTGTGTACCAATTAAAATAATAAATTTAATATGAGGAATGATATTTTGATTTATGCTTGTATAGGCCAATCGATTTTGTATAATTTTTCCGCAAATTAACAATACTAAACTAAATATTAATTTTTTGGAAAAATCTATTAAATTATTCTGAAAATGTAGGTACTTTATTTTTATAATATAACACAACCGTCTTAATACTCGCTCTACTAAATTTAATATTACCGAAATTAAACTGTCGTCGGTATAAATGGGGTGTTTTGCCTCTTCGAAATTTGCATAGAAATGCAAACTGATCTGACAAACCGCTGAAGTGACAGTTCATTGCTTTCAATATATGGCATACTAATTAGTATTCCATATGTTGTATTTCATAAGCAATATGGAGTCTCCACAGGCAATACTCACAGCAATACAGCCTGTCGAGATGCCCCGTAAACAAACAGGATTGTTAACAAAAAGCGAAATGATCTCCTAACGATCTCTCAATTGCTTAAAAAAATAAACATAATACAAACAATTCGTGCATACCTCTGTAAATAGCGCATTGAACAAAAGCACGTACAAGTCCACGTGTACCTTAATACAAAAGATACGGACATCGAATATTTATATAAATAAAAAGCGCGGGTTTTATTAGTAATTTACAATTGAAACATGTACTCAAAATAAAATATAAATAAAAAAAAACCATCATTGCATGTAAATACAAAACGATATTAATAAAAAATACGTTTTTTGCTGATATAATTCGAAGTATCAACTCTTATTTACATAAAAGAGTATTTACCTTACCTACTTTATCGCGTCATATATACACTATAAATCAGTTTATACTGAGAAAAATTTAATTTATTTTGAGAAACATTTTATTACACTATATATTATATATTTTATATACCTACTTTAATATATCAAAAATGTTTATAATGACACAAATCAAAAAACACCTGCATGAGCTACACGCTCAAAACAGGTTGTTAAACTCATTTCATAAAGTGACAGTTTAATAAGATACTGCACTAGAATTGCCTCCTCTCCGATTCGCAAAAACTGTAAATAGTTATTAGAAATAAAAAGCCAAAATTTTCAAAATTTTTGGACTCGCCTCCAAGCGGCGACGCCTTAGTAGATTCTGACGATTCAGATCTGCCACATAATTTTAAATCATCGGCTTACGAAATTACGCAAACTGCTTAGACCATTATGAAGAAACACAAGCTATGATCTCCGATCAATGATGTCACTAATAATCGTTACTTGTTTATTGACCAAAAATTGTTTGGACTTGCCAAAAGTTAAGAAAGAAACACGTGCAGAATTCATCAAAATAAAATCCACTGTTTCAAATTGTTTGTCGGTTCTATCGACTCTAAATATTCCCAGAGACAATTTTGACCCTATTCTGGTAAACATATGTACCGCAGCACTACAGAAAATTCGTTACTTTTGTGGGAGCAATCGCTCTCATCAAGAAAAAATGCCCAAATTGGCAACAAATGAAAAATTTTCTGACTACCCCATATGAAATTGCGGAAAGGGTAGAAGAAAAATAATCAAAACTAAGAACACTAAACACAATATACATAGAAGCTTCAAAAAAGGTCAAGCTAGAAGTAACAAAAATTTAAACAAAAGTTTTTACAAAACACAATCGTTCACATCCGAACAAAGACAACAAACGTCATGCGAACTTGTATGTAAAAGGGGGCATAAACTTATATCTTGGGAGATGTTTAAAAACTTAAAAGTTAACGAACGAAATAATTTTGTCAGGTCAAAAAGACTTTGCACGAATTTCCTGTCACATGCGCATATATATACAAATTCTTCTTCTTCTTCTTCTTTACTGGCGTAGACACCGCTTACGCGATTATAGCCGAGTCAACAACAGCGCGCCAGTCGTTTCTTCTCTTCGCTACGTGGCGCCAATTGGATATTCCAAGCGAGGCCAGGTCCTTCTCTACTTGGTCCTTCCAACGGAGTGGAGGTCTTCCTCTTCCTCTGCTTCCCGCGGCGGGTACTGCGTCGAATACTTTCAGAGCTGGAGTGTTTTCATCCATCCGGACAACATGACCTAGCCAGCGTAGCCGCTGTCTTTTAATTCGCTGAACTATGTCAATGTCGTCGTATATCTCGTACAGCTCATCGTTCCATCGAATGCGATATTCGCCGTGGCCAACGCGCAAAGGACCATAAATCTTTCGCAGAACCTTTCTCTCGAAAACTCGCATACAAATACAAGCAAATTACAAAAGCAAATTTAATTGCTTATATTGTCAAAAAAACACCATTCACCCCAAAGAAGCGCTTATATAGAAGGGTTCAATTGCAAAAGCAAATCCCGAAACCCCAAATTCTAAAAATTTCCAAGAGACACCATGTCGCTCAAACACTGCACAGCGAAACACAAAGTGGACTAGCCACTGTCATACTCAACTCAAGTTGACTATAATACAGACAATTCACAATTAAGGGGTAGTCAGAGGCACGAAAAAATGGCGGCCTCAGAAACCTTTTGTCTAAATTTTTGGAAAAAAATCAACAGTTAATTGGTCTTAAAAAATCGACATTTTTGAAAAACAAAAATCGTTCGATCAGGCCCGAGTTTATTATGTATTCTAAAAGCTGTATAAATTTCATTAAAATCTACTGAGCGGTTTTCGAGTTACAGTTGTCACCAGTTCAAAAAACATAGAAAAACGCGTTTAAAGTTTCACACTAGCGCTTTGAAGTCCCGAGCTCTCTTTGTTATTTGTCGAATAATTCAAAAACTAATTGTCGGATCAACGTGAATTTTCAGAGAATATTTTTAAGATATTACGCTTAAAGAAAATGCAAAAAAAAAATTGAAAATTCTGACAACGCTTTCAATATATGTTTCAAAAGCCAAGGCACCTTCCCCTTAATTCAAAACAACTCTAGAAGATCAGTATTGTGAAGACTTCTCTAAAGTCACAACTACTCGATCAAATAATGGCCGACTACCACTAGAGCCACAATTTTCCAATAACAATTCAGAAATATCAATATTAAAAACTAAAATATAATTTAATTTTCGATCCCGCAGGATGGCTTTAGCCAATAACGAAAATACTACAATCCTAAAGATATCCTTGAGCGGCGGAGTGCTACTCTTCTTCTTAATTGGCGTAGCCACCGCTTACGCGATTATAGCCGAGTTAACAACCGCGCGCCAGTCATTTCCTCTTTTCGCTACGTGGCGCCAATTGGGTGTTCCAAGCGAAGCCAGGTCCTTCTCCACTGGGTCCTTCCAACCGAGTGGAGGTCTTCCTCTTCCTCTGCTTCCCCCGGCGGGTACTGCGTCGAATACTTTCAGAGCTGGAGTGTTTTCGTCCATCTGGACCACATGACCTAGCCAGCGGAGCGGCTGTCTTTTAATTCGCTGTACTATGTCAATGTTGTCGTATATCTCGTACAGCTCATCGTGCCATTGAATGCGATATTGGCCGTGGCCAACGCGCAAAGGACCATAAATCTTTCGCAGAACTTTTCTCTCGAAAGCTCGCAACGTCGACTCATCCGTTGTTGACATCGTCCAAGCCTCTGCACCATATAGCAGGACGGGAATTATGAGCGACTTATAAAGTTTGGTTTTTGTTTGTCGAGAGAGGACTTTGCTTGTCAATTGCCTACTCAGTCCGAAGTAGCACCTGTTGGCTAAAGTTATCCTGCGTTTGATTTCTAGACTGACATTGTCGGTGGTGTTAACGCTAGTTCCAAAATAAACGAAATTATCTGCAACTCTAAAGTTATGACTGTCAACAGTGACGTGAGTGCCAAGTCGCGAGCGCAACGACTGTTTGTTTGATGACAGGAGATATTTCATCTTGCCCTCGTTCACTGCCAGACCCATTTGTTTTGCTTCGTTGTCCAGTCTGTAGAAAGCAGAACTAACGGCGCGAGTGTTGAGGCCGATGATATCAATATCATCGGCATACGCCAGCAGTTTTACACTCTTATAAAAGATGGTACCTTTTCTATTTAGTTCTGCAGCTCGAACTATTTTCTCCAGAAGCAGGTTGAAAAAGTCGTACGATAGGGAATCGTCTTGTCTGAAACCTCGTTTGGTATCGAACTGCTCGGAGAGGTGTTGCTCAACGTCAGCTTACACAGCCGTGCGGGTTTACTTTTCGCGCTGTCGAAAGCAGCTTTGAAATCTACGAAGGGGTGGTGTTTGTCGATTCTCTTTTCACGAGTCTTTTCCAAGATTTGGCGCATGGTCGGTTGTTGATTTGCCAGGTTTAAAGCCACACTTATAAGGTCCAATCAGTTTGTTGACGGTGGGCTTTCATCTTTCACACAATACGCTCGATAGAACCTTATATGCGATGTTGAGGCTAATCCCACGGTAGTTGGCAAAGATTGTGGGGTCTCCTTTTCATGGATTAGGCATAGCATACTTAAATTCCAATCGCTCGTTGGGCATGCTTTCGTCCGACCATATTTTACAAAGAAGCTGATGCATGCTCCTTATCAGTTCTTCGCCGCCGTGTTTGAATAGTTCGGCCGGCAATCCGGTGGCCCCTGTCGCTTTGTTGTTCTTCAGGCGGGCAATTGCTAACCTCTTCATGGTCGGGCAATGGAACGTCTGCTCTATCGTCATCGATTGGGGAATCGGGTTCGCCTTCTCCTGGCGTTGTACGTTCACTGCCATTCAGCAGGCTGGGGAAGTGTTCCCTCCATAATTTAAGTATACTCTGGGCATCGGTGACTAGATCTCCATTGAGGGTTCTACAAGATTATGCTCGGGTCTTTAAACCTTCTGTAAGCCGCCGCATTTTTTCGTAGAATTTTCGAGCATTACCCCTGACGGCCAGCATATCAAGCTCTTCTTACTCACGCATTTCGGCCTCAATCTTTTTCTGTCTGCAAATGCGTCTCGCTACCCTCATCAACTTCAACTCTCGGTATCTATCCCATCCCGCGCGTGTTGTGGTCGATCGTGACGTTGCGAGGTAGGCAGCCTGTTTTCTCTCCACTGCGACACGGCACGGCACTGGAGCGCTACTACTTACCAAATTAGTACATACGCACTTACCTAAATATGTATCACTTATAGCAAAATTATTGAAAAATTCAAAAATCGTCACCTATAATACATTATAGGACAACTCAAAATTAACGTTAAGGGATCACCATATGTCTAATGCGATTTTGCGACGCACAAAAGCAAAGGTCGCTCATATCGCATCTACATAAGCGCTCCTCATATTGGTGATTATAGGTATCAGCTGTAAAAAGCTTTAGAATAATTATGAAAAATGGTGTACATTATTAACAAAAATCGAAGCCAATCTCAATTCACGTCCATTCACAGTACGCTCATCAGATCCCTCTCATTTTACAGCCATAACCTCAGGGCGTGTTTTCAACAACGCACACACTCTTTTTACTATAATAATAAGTCGGATAAACCCGTAAAATATAGTTCCTTGCCATATGCACCTTAAAGTATATACATACCGCACTTGACATCGTTCCGCCCGCGCCGACTTGCAGCGGTCCAACAAATAAATTGTAACTTTTAATAAATTGTACCTTTTAAATGCTCTTCCCTTTTTCATTTTAAACACTCGCGCGAGTAAATTCAGTGGCTTGTATTCCCCAATAAATTTGGATCGTTAATTATTTAAGCGGTAACACGAATTGCTTTGGGGATTGGCTTTAGAATTTCATCACAGTCAGATTTGTTTAGCCATATTTGTTGCATTGTTGTTTTTTCGTGATTATTATTGAACAAAGCCAACCTACCAGGCCAAACAGTTTTGTTGTGGGTGATAAAACTTCACGTTCGGTGTTTGCGAATTTTTTCTCCATTGGGTTGATGAGGAAAAATATGAATATTTTTCTGAGTTCCATCGAATGTCCAGGGCTTTCGTGTTTTCGGATTCAGAAGGGTTGAGTAATTATATGTCTAAGAGATGATCCCGTATGTCTTCTGGAGACTTTCTAAAAAGGATCCTTTAGAATCATACGAATTTTTACGAATATTTTTCGGTAAATTTTCTGAAATCCGCATTAAAAATAAATTCAAAGAAGTGCCAATAAGTGATTAAAATTATTAGATCTTTCTGTAAAGTAGGTGCGATGTTTAAGACATCATTAAAACTTGATTTGACGTGGAGCAAAATGCATTAAATTTAATACCACATGCAATTTCGTGATTATACCATGGGGCTTAAGGGGGTATTCTAGTCTAGAAGCATGAATTTCAGGTAATTTTTAAAATGTAAAAAAAGACACTTCATATTTTTACCACCCATTTTTTATTAGTTATTTGTTAATTTTAGAAAGTAAAGAAAAAAATACAAAACTAAAAAAAGTAAAAAATTTCAAAAATTATGAGCTGACGAAGCGGGGGGGCTCTAAAAATTTTCACGTGACCATACCCATCAGATCAACCCTCCTAGTTATCTGAAACCAAAAAGAAAACAGATTATTACTCTAAAATAATGTCGCAATGGCCGGAACTTTGGAAAAGTGGGAAAAAAAATTGTTCACAAAATGGCGACTGCCTGAAAAAAAAGTTTTTTGGATCACTTTTTCTGACTATTTAGAATTAAAAAAAAATAAAAATTTGGGGATGGGGCTAGTTCCAACCATAGACAAGCCTATAAAGAAGACTCTATAAAAATGTCTATTAAGTCGGTCCAGTGGAACCTGAGAAATTTTGGGTATCGTTCTGAAAAAGTCAGTTTTGAGAAAAACGCGTTTAAAGCTTCGCATAATGTCTTTTGTTCGATTAGTTTCAGCCGAACCAGTTTGGATGCCGGGTCAGAAAAATGCCTATATTTCCGAAAATAATTTGAATTTTAAAAAATCCTCTTGTACACATATTTTTGAATAGTAAAACTTTGAAAATATAAAAAAAAAGCGATTTTTTTTTTAATTTATAGAGTAGAATACCCCCTTAATGACTGCATGGTGTGGTAAAAAATATTGGGTCGCTTTATCAGAAGGGTCATATTCTACGTTCTTCGTTTCGTATTCCCTAGTTGCCTTGTCATATTCTGCTTTTATCTCAGGTTTTTTGAAAAAAGTTCGTTCCTTACTAATTTGGTTTGAGTAGGAAACTACGGTCTCCTTTGGGATTCCTTCCACCTCCCAAAACGTGTCAGTAGATACTCAGGGTTCATTTCATTGTGAAATGATACGCCGAAATTTTGTGAGCGTTGTCTTATGGGTCCGGAGAAGATCCATCCAAATTCTATCTTTTGAGCTAGCAGAGAATGTTACCCCACCGAGTAGGATAGATATCAATGCCGATTAGTCTAATCCCGAGTCTGGGTTTGTGGAATTGGGTGTCTGCTGGAGTGAATACAAGATTTTTAAGAAACCGCTTTGATTATGAGGGTAAATTATCAGTTAGGCTGTTTGATACAAATGCTTATCGCTATCTAAGGGTGCAAAGTGCCTAAAACTATTTTTTCCAAAAATGAGATCTTGATGCAGTTCGAAAGATAATTCGAAAATACATGGGTTAAAAAACAAAAAAAGGGATTTTTTTTTAAGTTGTATAGTGTTGGTAAGCAAAAGTCTTAAGTCCGTAGTTGTCAAAAAAGCGCGTGCTAAGTCCACTGAACGTACACAGCATCAGCTGTTTCATAGGAATTTGGCGCAACATTCAGTAAAGTATGTTTATTTGTTTTATAAAATTGCTCATAAGTGGAAGGTGAATACGGTTACTTATTTTTTCTTAATATTTAAAGTTTAATTATTGTTATTATATCAGATAATGTGTGCTGATAAAAATAATAATATTCAACCGAAAGCAGTAGAGTGCCCTGATTTTGGAATTGAAGCATTTTCTGAAAAAAAAATAAAGTCCTTCGCCAAAGTGGTAAAAAATACCTCGGCAAAAAAAAAAAAACAGGTAACGTTTGGCAATACAATAACGTGAGAGACGCTAGAACTTTCAAGCAAAGATGTAATTGTTTAGACAAAGGTGAGACTGCAATCATAAAATGCGCACAACTGTCAGAATCATGTAGAGAACAAATATTTAAGGAATTTTGGAAAATGTGATAAAAAATTACGTTAATACTTTGATAGAGTGTATTCAAACTAAAAGACCTCGAAATCGTCGCATAGAAAACACATCCAAGAGAAATCAAACACTGCAGTATCACCTTAAAAACAATAATACAATTTTGGGTGTGTGTCGCACTCTCTTCTTAAGCACATTGGGCATAAGCGGAAAAACTGTTTTGAAATAGTTGAAAACGCCCTTTTCTGTATCCAATTCAAACAAACACCAAGGAATGGCTACCCAAAGTGTACAGCAGCAAGAACTAAGTATGTTTTTCGACAGTCTTCCAGCCACAGAATCTCATTATTGTCGAGGTACAACCACAAAAAAATATCTATTATCAGAATGGCAGTCTATGACAAAGCTTTATGATTTCTATAAAAATAATTGGTGTACTGAACACGAAAAGCAACCTCTTTCCATGACAGTTTTTAATGACATTTTTGAAAAAATTATCTTTGTATGCGCGGAGAAAAGATCAGTGCGATGTTTGCGCGCGTTATCGTGTCGGAAATATTTCAGAGGAAGATTACTTGCTCCATCAGGAAAAGAAGAAAGAAGCCAGAGAAGAAAAAACCAAAATAAAAATGCCTCGCAATTCGTAATTACAGTTGATCTTCAAGTTGTTTTAATATCACCGAAATCAAATGTCAGTACATTTTATTACCGCTCTAAGTTGCAAGTTCAGAACTTAGTATTTTATAATTTGAAAAATCAAAAAGCGTATTGCTTTTTATGGCACGAGGTCGAAGGCGGATTAACTGCTGATGAAATTGCTAGTATTTGGACTTATTTCATTGAAAAAAGTATTCTACATAATTTGGAAAACGAAAATAACCCGGTTAACATTATTTTTTACAGTGACGGGTGTACATACCAAAACCGTAATTGTACTATGTCAAACGCTTTGCTTAATACCTCGATAAATAATAAAATTACGATTGAGCAAAAAATACTTGAAATAAGTCATACGCAAATGGAAGCTGATAGCGTACATTCTGTAGTTGAACGTGCATTAAAAAATAAAGACATTTATGTACCAGCCGACTATATTGGTTTGTGTAAAGGTGCGCGGGAGAAACCAGAACCATATGATGTGAACTAATTAGATCATACATTTTTCAAATCGTTTAAAAATGTATCGTTTTTTAAAACCATACGTCCTGGTCGTGGTACAGGTGATTCGAAAGTGACAGATATTCGAGCACTGAAGTATACTCCAGATGGAGAAATATTTTTTAAATTAAGATTTCCGCATGAATGGAAAATTCTTCCACAGCGCAAATGTATGCATTTAGCCCCATTAATGTGGTCCAACCTGGATCAGCTTTACCATGACAAAAGGCCTATTTCAAAAAGGAAATATGAAGACTTACAATCTTTAAAAGTAACATTGCCAAAAGACTACCATAAATTTTACGACGAGTTGCCACACGAATGAATTGTTTTTATTTTGAATAATTAGTGTTTAAGATTTTGTTAACTGGAACATACGTGTGAGTGATCTTTTTTTTTTTTTTGACAATGAATTGATCTTTATTTTGAATAATTAGTGCTTAAGATTTTGATAAATTGAACATATGACTGATTTTTGTATATTTAAGATATTTACTTTTTTTTAGTTTTAAAAAATTTAAAAAAGAAAGTGAAATATAACTAAACTTGATTAAACAATTAAAGTTTCTATGAACTTTAAATAAAACTTGCGGTGTTTTCTTTTCAGGCGAAGAGAAAATACAAAAGTGTTTAACAATAAAAAGAGCTAAGTCCATTACAAAAATGTTGCAGAAAATGAGCTAAGTCCCAAAAATTGGCATAGACAAGTATCTTATGCTTATTTCAAATTAAAATTGTATTTGAGTCATCAATTATGAATATAAAAAGACATTGTGTTATACAGCTTTAAAAAATATTAATAAAAATAATATTTAAAATGTTTTTCGTCTCTCCTGAAAATTTTCAAAAAATGGACTTGGGCACTTTGCATCCTTAGCCAGCGTTATGCTGATAGCTAATAATTTGTGTTTAAGAGTGAGCAAAGCGTAATTTCACAAATACTCGTCGATGTTGTCTAAACTGCTTTGTTTCGTTCGGTCATTTGGGCTGATACAGGTTAGGTATATCCAAACTTTTTGAAATATAAATGTAGCTTACGATCCTGATTCAATAAGGGCTCTCACGGAATAGCGTTGGCTTATGTTCCACTTGAACCATTGCAGTAACTAGTAATTGTTACTTTCTTCTCTTCGAAATTATTATTATTTTGGTAGTTTGAGGGTCCAGCAATTGGTGTTTCAGATACGATTGCATGAAATGTATTAAATTTGTTTTCATCTGCCCTTTAACTGTACCTGTTTGGAATGGGCCAGTTTTACTACTGAAGCGTTGAAATCTTCTACAGCCTGTTTCTTCATTCATAGGTAGGTTAAGAAGGGGTTTTAATTAAATATTTACCTACATTTTCTCATATTATCTCTCTTGCTTCGCCTCCGGTCTCCTGTGGAAGGTGAAAGAGTTTCTCAACATACTAATTCTTGTATTGGGATATACAGATCACAAAACATATTACGAAAAGTGGGCCAGGTCGAATAATCTCCGTAAAAAATTCAATGTCACATGATTGAGAATTTTGGGAGCGAAATTCATTATATTTTCTTTTCCTCCACTAATTCACTTAAATCTGGTGTTGTGATTTGGAAATCTTCTATATCCATAGTTGAGTAAAAGTAATTAAATATTATAATTGAATGAAAAAAATGTAAAAAATGTAAATGAAAACAAACTTTGTTAATTGATATATTTATTGAAACATTGTTTTTACCTCCTTTAGATACAGGGTTGTGTATACGTATATAAAAGATCAGGGTGAGGAAAAAAAATAAAATCCGGTTGACTATCTGTATGTCCGTCCGTGCAAGCTGTAACTTGAGTAAAAATTGAGAAATCTTGATGAAACTTAGTATGGAGGCTTCTTAGTACAAAAACAATTTCGAAATTGGTGTAATCGGAACATTGCCGTGCCTACAAATCGCAATTAACCGAAAGCTTATAAATGGTATAACTAAGCACTAAGCTATGATATAAAACTTTAATTTAACACAGGGGATCGCAGTAGGCAAGGGCATCTCTGGGCAAAAAATTTTGAAAAAGTGGCCCACTCTCCCATAAGTTTAATGTGTATACTTGCATATCTCCTAAACCACAACCGCTACAACAACCAAACAACAACGTGGCACCCCCAACTTTTTGGTGAACTTCCATATCTCCAGAAACGACTAACCGATTTCGACAAAATTTTAGGTGACATTATTTTTATATTCTTATGTCACGTTGTGAGCGAAATAAGACAATAACTACGCCTACTTCCTATATAGCTCAATTTTAAATTCCACTTAATTATTTTATTTAGTACACAAATCAAAAGCAATTAATATAACGGGATTAAACTTTCAACGAACAATGCCTTTAGTGTATGCCACATTTTAACCAAAAACTGTTAAAAGCCGACAAAAACTTTTCAAGCCTCTAGGTACCAAATATTTGAACGACAGTACCTATGGTTGACATTTCATCGAAAAGATCGGTCAATGTGTGATACATATGTATATAACTGAAATTAAAGGATAATCCATCTCATATAATGGTATGTCTGTATGTCAAAAATGGGTTTAATCGGACCGGGAAGTATTGGTCCCAATACTTAATATAAAGATTTTCGGGATGACTTTGTACCGCATATATCGGCCAATATATGAGTTATCCCAATGAAAATAAGAGAGCGTATTTTACTCCTAATCTATCTTTGTGCTTAAAATAGATAAATTTGAGTGAAAACTTGACATACCCCAACTCCAAAACCGTTCGGTAGATATTAATGAAACTTATACAGATTTTAGAATACATAATAAACTCGGGTCTAATCGAAGGATTTTTATGTTTTCGAAAATTTCGATTTTATAAGATCAATTAACTTTTGATTTTTTTGCAAAAATTAAAAAAAAAAAAAAATTCCCTGAGGCCACCATTTTGTTAATTTTGAAAACAAAATAAAATACTTCGATCAGGCCCGGGATTATCTATTTATAAAACTAATTTTTTTTGCCGATTGTTTTTAGATTAATCTCCAAGGACTTATGCTTGTCACCGCAAGTACCTTTTGTTTGGAACAGGATCAACACAAACAACTATAACTTCGGAAATTAAATTTTTTTTGGAAATTTCGTGATTTCAAGTCAACACATCCTATAATAATGCCAATTACTGCTTCTGTACATGGTTTAGTAGCAAAAAAAAATATTGAAAATTCTCATTTTTTCGTGCCTCTGACTACCCCTAACCCCTTAAGTCCTTAGCTCTAAAGTATTGTTGCTGCAACTTGTGTGGATTCTTATGTTGTGTCCCTGTTGCCTTATTTTGAAGCGTGAGATGATAATAATTTTAATGTTAATAATTTTTAATGTTAACTAGTGTTTTTTACCACTTAGTGCTTGTATATTTTATTTCACGCCAAGTTTTTGGCGGGTGAGCGTTTTGATATTCCTCTGTATTACGCCTCTATTACTTTATGTAGTTTATGGAAATACTGCAGAGGAGTAACTTTTCCCATCACTTTTATATCCTAGTGGAACCGCCCCTGTTTCTCACTTCAATCAAATGATGTAGGTTTGGTGTAGATGTTTCAACCTTCCTCTGGAAGTAATAAAACATATTTCTAATAAGTCTATAATTGGTCAAAATATAAGAAATACAAATATCCTAAAAACAAAAGCAGTTTCCATTCTCTCATGAATAAATTCGTAATCTCGATACTTTAATCCATGGAGCTCAAACTTTCCGTAGCCTTTCTAGAGTATTCTATATATATTAGTAAACACGTAAGCAATCTTATCAAAATTAACTGAGCGTATAACAATATATAATATGTACATACTTATATATACCATAGTTTATTTTCTATACGGTTGGCACAGTCAATGAACAAACACATCATATTTTGTCATTGTGTTGAAAATGTCTAATTTTGATCCGAAATATTATGATTTGGGAAAAGTATTAATTTTTTGTTTCCATTTGAAGAAAGGGGCTGGGGGTCACTTTGATTAACAAAAAAAATGGATTCAACGGTTTATCTGTATCTGGTTGCCTCCGCAAGCCTCCAACCAGATCGATAATGTTGTGATAGACGGAAGACACGTCTCCAGTCTATAAGGGAACTGGGGGACAGCATTTCAAGCTCCTAAAGTACAGCTGCGACAGAAAGAGAGAGTTGAAGAGGGAAGCGAGACACATTTGCAGACAAAATACAAGAGAGAGGCCGCAATATGTGAGTACAAAGAGCTTGATAAGCTGGTCGATAAGGGTAATGCTCGAAAACTCTACGAAAAGATGCGGCGACTAACAAAAGGTTTCAAGACCAGAGCATACTCTTGTAGAACCCCAGAGGTAATCTACCTCTTTGGCCCACTAAGTCGATAAAGCAGTTGTTGGATAGGATTAATATCTTGTGTGATTACGGTACATACACATACACATAAATACATATATATCCCTCATCGAGACCAACGGGTCTGGCTATTTTGTTTTAGTCGAGACCAATGGTGCTTGGCTAGACCCTATATATTTTGTATGACAATATATGAACTTTGGTATATTTTTATCACTTAGCACTGTTGATTTATCTGTTTTCATGTTCTTTACATGTCCAAATTGATTTGTATTTTTATCTAGCACTCATATAAACATACTCACCTGCATAAATATGTTCAGTTGGGTCTATAGCGAGCTCTTTGCGCTCGACTTGTTCGTGGGAAAGAAGAGAAAAAGAGGGAAACAGTCAAAAGAAGAGTGTGTTTACAAAGAAAACCAGGATTTTGTGTGTTTATTTTTGCTAGAGTATTCTTCTTCTCTCTCTCTCTAATGAATTCGTCTTCTGTATTCTTTTGTATTATGCAAGTCAGTTGAAGACAGATAGTTGAACACACAACATATTACTGTGAAAATACGCATATTTCGCGCCAGTTCTCATCTTGTTTTTTATTATTCTGTTCGCTTTGGTTATAATAATGAGTGATGAAGTGGAATACGTGAATAATACACGATTACGTTCGAGAATCATCAGTGCAGATTTTTATGATCGCTTGACATCAGCATTGGTAAATGACAATCAAAATAAAAATAATGATGTTGTGCGTGAAGAAGTGGATCCATTCGAAAGCGATGACGATGATAGAGATGTCGATTATGTGCCATTTGAAGATGCATCGGATATTGAAAATGAAATCGAAATCGACCCGAATGAAATATTAAATAGCGACGAAGAGGAAGTAATCGATGGTGTAGAAGAAAAAGAGCGTGAAACTCCAGCTGCTACTGAAACCTCTTACTACGGTAAAGATGGGACAGAATGGAAAAAAGAGCCTAATGAAGCAATTCGTATTCCTGCACATAATATTATGCGCTTTAGGCCTGGACCGAAGCAACAAAACTCTGTTCCCATTGAGATATTCAAACAGTTTTTTACTACCAATATTTCATCCATTATCATCAGTCAAACAAATCGTTGTGGAAGAGACCAATTTGCAAAATGGAATGCAGAAAATCTAACGTCAAAACCTAAAGTTTGGGTGGATTTCACTAGCACCGAACTTGATGCATTTATTGGTATTCTTATTGCTTCTGGTGTAACGCACAATAATATGCAGTTTACACCACTTTTGTGGCAAACATATGCTGAGCGGCGATGCCACTCAAACGATTCAAGTTATTGATGCGATATATCCGTTTCGATGATAAGACTGCCGCAATTCGCGATATATGGAATTTTTTAAATGAAAACCTCGCCAGAAACTATGAGCCGCATGAAAATGTAACGATTGATGAGCAATTGTTTCCGTATCGTGGCAAGACAAAGTTTACGCAATTCATACTATCAAAACCAGCAAAATACGGTGTGAAAATCTGGTGGGCATGTGACACACAAACAAAATACCCATTGCAAGGTATATTGTACACGGGAAGAGAGGATGGCGGAGAGCGTGAAGTCAACAAAAGAGAAAATGTATTTCTCAAACTTGTGAAACGATACGAAAACACTGGCAGAACAATAGTAGCTGAGAACTTTTTCACAACACTGACAGGAGCCAAACGATTGGCTATCATTGGACTTGCTTTCGTCGGTACTATTCGTGCCAATAAGAAGTGTTTACCCGAAGAATTGAAAAAAAAATCCGTCTCGTCCGTTTCTTTCCACTCTTTTCGGGTTTCACGATAATCTCTACACTACACAAAGGATTGTGAAGGTGAAGCCAAAAAACCGGAAGCAATTTTATTTGACAATTCAACAAAGGCCGGAGTTTACTGCATGGATCAGATGGTTACCTATTACACTACAAAACGGCCAACGAAACGATGGACATTTGCCTTTTCTGGATGTGATGGGATTCGCTGCTTTCGTAGTTTGCAAAGAAATCGACCATCTAGATAAAAAGGATGCACGACGCACTTTTCTTAACAATTTATAGAGAACATTGGCAACGCCCAATATCGAAAATCATATGAACAATCCCAATGTCAACAAATATCTATCTTGTCGTTTGGCTTTTGAATCCTTTTTCGGTCGTTCACTCAACATCCCATCACGATTAGCAGCTTCAACATCAAAAGGTGCTGACACACTCAAAGGAAGGAGAGATTGCAGACTTTGTTTGCAAGAAAGCGATAAATTGCGTCGTAAAACTCGATTTTTCTGTTCTAAATGTTCAAATCCAGTTCAACAGCATTCAAAAATTGATTACATATGTTTTTTTGTATTCCTCAGGACCCATCATCATAAAATCAATTGAAAAATCGCTCAAAAATGATTCATATGCTCCTAAATAAATCAAAAAATGAACGAAAAGGAATGCGTTGTGTTTCATTTTAAAAGACGCATACGAGTTTCATTTTTCTTTGTTAAGTAGTTCAGAGTATGCCCAAACCAAATCGAGAGGTAGAAATTTCAAAATTTATCTATATTGTGTATAAGAGCGTAAATACAGCACGTATTTCCATACAAATGTATGTAAATACATAAGCCTAGCCGAGAACCATTGGTCTCGACTAAATGTATCAGACCGTTGGTATCTACCAGAGATATATATATAGTTGACAGATACATATGTATGTTTTAGTATCGTTGTGTGACTTAAATAAAAATATGTTTTTGGTTTTATGACCGAACCCGAACACTACGAAATGGAGACTGAATTTATAAAATTTAATTCTTTAGCTTAAAACATTTGATGTTTGGTTACTCAGCCAACGGCGCGAGCGTAGGCTATTGCTTGTAGTAAGTGCAATATGCAAGATCAGCACTTTAGCACCAATAGCAGTATTACGCCGGATGCGCATGTGACTGGTTTGTACTTGCAAAATATTTATGGTTGAAATTATCGCCCTGATTCCTCGAATCGGACTCAGCTTTTTTATTTGGGTGAAATATTAAAATGTTAAATTAACTGAGCAGATTCCCGGAATCTAATTTGACTTTAATTATTGAAACTTTATTGATTTATTATGTGTTTACTCCTCCGCCCTTAATCTCGAGCGTCCTGGTTGGATGGAATTGAGCAAAACTTTGGTAAATCTTTTATCCCGATTTCTGTAGTGTCTTGTTTATTTAGATCAATTATGATTACAAACATTCAATCAATATATGTAGATGTTACATTGATAGTAAGGTAAATATAATTTTGTCTCCTTAACAATGATACTTCTTCAGTTTCATTTGATTCAAATTCTTTATTTGAAAAGATAAGATTTCTTCTAATTTGGTACGCATAAAAAAATAGCCATTGGCAAGCTGCAATATTGGTGCCATTGGTTTATTTTCTGTTATTTCGTTTGAAAAAATACATTTTGTTTTCTATCTCCAAACTCGTATTATAATGTTTGATAAAATATGATCCAATTGATTTTATATTTTCCTTTTTATATTATACATACATATTAATTAAAAATATTATATCGTTTGTTATTTCTTCGATTCTTTTAATATGTTGGTTATTTATTTTTGTGCAGTTGTACGGGGTGTTGTGAAATCTGATGGTTGTCGGAATCAGAATTGAAACCGATAAAAAAAGTAGTAGGTGTCATGAATTCAAATATTATTGATTTGATGTTCGAAACAGAATATGTATCGGTTTTGGATGTCACCGAAACCAATTTAATTGGTTATACTATCAGAAACAAAGCAAGCTGACAGATTTGAAATGTAAATAAAGAAATCAAGTTATTTTATTGTTCCGAATTAATTTATCTTTATTTCTTTAGGAGAAAACATAAAAATAAAACACGTAATGTCTTAATTAATGAGTGTTGGAAAAAATGCGTATACTCGTATTTAAGGGGGGTGCCTCCTTTATAGGCTGTAAAATATCGATTTTTTTTTTTTTTAGTTTTTTTGGGAAGGAAAGAAATAATTGATTAAAGCAAAATTTCTAGGGTTTATAATTACATATTTAGACATCACCCGAAAATTTCTTGGATACGAAATCTTTAATATTCTGCCTTTGGGAAGGAATTCCCCGATGCATCTCGCATGTACATTTGTTGGACGGTGGGCAGAATGCAGGTCGCAATTTCTTACGGAAACAAAAAAATCAAAGAGATTCATATTTGTTAATAACTTATGCTCTAGTTGAACTAAGAAAATTTTCAAAAAAAAGTGTAAAATTATAAAAATTTTTAAAATAAAAAAAGAGGTTTTTAACCAAACAAATTTTACTTTCTGTTGTTTAAACATATATTCAAACTTAACTTTAATTATTTTTTAGTCTAAATAGAAGATAATTTAATGCCAAAGATAATAAAATTTGCCTCAATTTCATACGACTTTTAAACAAAAAAAAAATCGATTTTTCGAAGCTTCTAAAGCAGGTTCTCCCTTTAAAGAAGATTAACAAAACTAATTTAACACACAAATGCGTCTTTATCCATTCGATAAATGTTATATCTTAAAATCTTCCTTTAAATCGGAACTAATTAAAAACTTTAATAGGATTGCTTCCAAATGTATTCATTTGCAAGTTTTGTCGTATTAGTAAACATCTGATTCGAATATTGGTTTTGCGAAAATCCAAACAGATTCCGTGACACCAATGAAAAACAGAATTGGTTTGCAATTCTGACAGCTAAGCAATTCTGTCTTGGATTCCACAATACCCCTGGTCGACTTTACTTTTTAACAGCTGTGTTACGCAAGTATCATTCGTAATTATTATACGATTTGCAATTGCTAATTCTTCCATAAATTTCATTTTCATATAATATAATTGTTTTGTACTCAATTTTATTTATTAATTCTCTTTTCTTTATCGCTCTTACTTCTTATGCTCTACAATTGTTTTTTCGGTTGTAGGCAGACTTATTATATTATATAAATTATGTTTTCGCTATTGGAAGCAATTTTAATTTCGGCCAAATCTAAGCTTCGTCTACGTTTATAAATGATATGTTTTTATTTCTTAAAAATTCTTTTGCAATTATAGTCATTCATATTAATTTATTTGTATACTCTTGCAACCAGTTGCTACAGAGTATTATAGTTTTGTTCATCTTACGGTTGTACGTATCACCTAAAACTAATCGAGATAAATATAGGGTTATAAATATATAAATGATCAGGGTGACGAGAAAAGTTGAAATCCGATTGACTGTCTGTCTGTCCGTCCGTCCTTCCGTGCAAGCTGTACTTTGAGTAAAAATTGAGATATCTCGATGAAACTTGGTATATATGTTCGTTTGAACAAAAAAAATCGAGTTCGTAGATGGTCGTAATCGGACCACTGCCATGCCCACAAATCAAACATATAAAGTGCCATAACTAAGCACCCTAGTAATTAGGCTCCATAAACCTCAAAAATACGATGATATAATTTTTTTTAATTTTTTTGTGCCACAACACAGTGGTCGGTCTTGTATGGAATAGGCGGTCAAAAATACTTCCACTGCCTATATTAAAATATAACTTTTGCCAAAGCTTTTTAAAATCTCCCGTGTCCCACTCCACCACCCCTTGATGGCAACAAATTTGAATTAATGATATTAAATTAAAAAAGTTGATAAACGAAGAAAGGAATTCTTGAATACTATTCAAATTATTATTATTATTATTAATTTTAATAAAATTGATTTACTTTTGCATGATAGTTTCTTTACTGGTGATGAAAGGATCTAAGCTCAAAAGCAATCGGCTTAGCAAGTCCTAATCCGATCCATTAGTTATTTCGTGTATGAAGGAGTCGATATATCTTCACGTCCTTATTGCTTGACTCAGCAGATTTTTATGAGAGTTCTCCAATTGAAACGGGTGCATATTGAATAACAGCGGGAGCGATGTTATGACTGACGAAGGAAGATAATACCAGGAATATTTTGAAGTTAATTCCTTTGCAGGATCTAGCACAAATCTAGTGCATTTAGGGTTTAATTCCTTTTGTAATTGAATTCGAACAGGACGGCAATAACGGGTAGACGAAGGTCTGCAGTTTTTCTAAATTTGTTTGTGCTCTTCACCATTTTACGATTTTATTATCAATTGTACAGTTACATACATATTACAAATAAATTATTAAACTGTTTATATTCGCTCTGACCGGAATTGCCATCAAAGCTATATATTCCTATTGATAATAGGTAAATAGAGGGCTCATTCCGTTCATTAATTACATTTGTGAGGCGGGGAAATAATTTTGTTTATTTAAACTTTAACACCAGATTCTGCGACCCTTATTTGCTCAGTAATACTGTTTTCCTTTAAAATGTTATCATAGCAGGGTAAAAAGTCAAGTTTTTTGTTAACGAAATTTGCTTCGGTGATAAGTGATATTTCTTCACACATTTTCTAAACACCAAATATATGATACGACGTATAAAACAAACATTTGATAAAAGTGAGAAAATTATAAAATTAAAATCAAAGCTCAATATGGATATTTGAGGGCGAGACAGGGATCACAACTTTTTGTATACCTGAAATCGATGTAAGGATTTTGAGCGACAACTTTGAATTTTTTTTGCTGTTCATGGGAGCAGAGTCCCATATTTTTGAACACTGATTCTTAGGTAAAATTTAACCAGAAATCGAATGGAAAGGTCAATTTTGAAAAATAGTTGGGGGAAAAGCACAAAAAACCGGGTTTTTGGAAAAAAAATGTTTTTTTTTTTTTTTTTTTGATTTTGAAAATTTTTTTGGATTTTGAAAATATTTTTATCAGAAAGCTGAGGTTTTTTTACATAAAATTGGATACCTTAAAAATTTTTTTCACTTATTTTTGAGGTCGTTAAAAAATAAAAGAAAAAGTCATTTTTTTGTTTGATCTCAATTTGAAGTGCGCGCCAAAAAACAATGGAGCAACGTTGAAAACTAAAAAGTTAACAGATATTCTTCTATTGGTCTATATTATGATATTCTAAAGTTTGGTCAAAATCGGAGAACCACGGGTACAAAACCATGTCGCCAATTGATGGAATGGCCCATATATTTAGAGTGTAGCAAACGATTTGCGCTTACAGGTAGCTTCCTAGAATTTTATTGTCTATAGAATTCAGAAAAAAAAATTTAAGGATATCGTATGGAAAAGGACGAAAAAAGGATGTTATAATATTAGAGACCAATGGTGCTTGGCTAGACCCATATATTTTGTATGAAAATATATGAACTTTGGTATGTTTCTATCACTTCGCACTGTTGATTTATCTGTGTTCGGTTCATGCCCAAATTGGTTTGTATGTTTATCTAGCACTCATATAAACATACTTACATGCATAAATATGTTCATTCAGGTCTATAGCGAGCTCTTTGCGCTCGACTTGTTCGTGCGAAAGAAGAGAAAAAGAGGGAAACAGTCAAAAGAAGAGTGTGTTTACAAAGAAAACCAGGATTTTGTGTGTTTATTATTGCTACAGTATTCTTCTTCTCTCTCTCTAATGAATTCGTTTTCTGTATTCTTTTGTATTATGCAAGTCAGTTGATGACAGATAGTTGAAATTTTATTTTATAATTCAACAAAGGCCGGCGTTACCCATTGCACTACAAAGCGGCCAACGAAACGATGGACATTTGCCTTTTTTTTGCAACTTGTTGGATGTGATGGGATTAGCTGCTTGCGTAGTTTGCAAAGAAATCGACCATCCAGATAAAAAGGATGCACGACGCACTTTTCTTTACAATTTATCGAGAACATTGGCAATGCCCAATACCGAAAATCGTATGAACAATCCCAATGTTATCAAACATCTTTCTTGTCGTTTGGCTTTTGAATCCTTTTTCGGTCGATCACTCAACATCCCATCACGATTAGTAGCTTCAACATCAAAAGGTGCTGACATACTCAAAGGAAGGAGAGATTGCAGACTTTGTTTGCAAGAAAGCGATAAATTGCGTCGTAAAACTCGATTTTTCTGTTCTAAATGTTCAAATCCAGTTTGTCAACAGCTTTTGAAAATTGATTACATAAGTTTTTTTTTGTATTCCTCAGGACCCATCATCATAAAATCAATTGAAAAATCGCTCAAAAATGATTCATATGCTCCTAAATAAATAAAAAAATGAACGAAAAGGAATGCGTTGCCGCATACGAGTTTCAGTTTTCTTTTTTAGGTAGTTCAGAGTATGCCCAAACTAAATCGAGAGGTAAGAAATTTCAAAAAAAT
Organism: Bactrocera correcta; assembly: GCA_027475135.1. Lineage (NCBI taxonomy): Eukaryota > Metazoa > Arthropoda > Insecta > Diptera > Tephritidae > Bactrocera > Bactrocera correcta. The sequence continues at coordinate 73,578,761 of CM050326.1, forward strand.
ATCTGTATTGTACATATAAGAGCGTAAATACAACACGTATGTATTTCCATACAAATGTATGTAAACACATAGGGGTCTAGCCAAGCACCATTGGTCTCGACTAAGTGTATCAGAGCGATGGTCTCGACCAGGGTTAAATAGCTGAATGCCAATCTAACTGTCTTGTTGTCTTTCCACAAAACTGTGTTAATATCAACATCATATGCGGTACCCACGTTAGGGTGATTCAAAATTTTTTTTTTCGATTGGTACTCGGAAAAATAAGTTCCTAGACACCTCTAAGAAAGCCTCTCCAAATATGAGTTGTTAATTGTAACAGGAAGGTCCTCCTACATACAGTTTTCTATTTTTTCTTATTATCAGATAAAAAAAATTTATTTCTCGCTTCCGACTACCTGAAAAAATATCTTGTTCCTTTGATTTTGTAGGAAATTAAATGCCCTAAAAAAGGTGTCCCATGATTTGTTCGTAAACCCAACCGTTTAAAAGATATTAATGGTTAAAGTTTGATTTTTGGGAAAATTTTTTATTTCTTATGAATTTTATAACTCATTGAAAAAAATTTTTATGAATGATGAAACTCATAGGTTTTTGGAGAGGCTTTCTTAGAGGTATCTAGAAACCTATTTTTCAGAGTACCAAACGAAAAAAAAAATTTGTTTTGAATCACCCTAACCCACCTACTCAATTGAGTAGCATCTTTTTTCGCTCGTTACATCCTTATCCAACGGAAACTTCCATTTTGGTTTTCTGTTCGCTCGTATCGTGCCCAATCATGCCCTTTGCACGCAAATATACCATATAGAAATTGTCGAAGTATAAGATGTGATTAGCAAAATCAGATATTGTTTGTGATAGTGGTATATCGACATTTGCAGTACTTCCAATATCCGGCTGACCTGGTAATAAGATGTTAACGCCAGCGCCGTTATAGACTTCGAAGCGATACGCAAATCCTCACACGAGACGAAAAATTTTATTCCCCACTTGTGGGAATATACTGCCGAAGATGATGCTTTAATTTTGTGCTACACATTTGCTCATCGACGCAAAGGCGAGCAGGCTTTGGAACAGGATCGAACCGTTTGTTGAGTTCATCTGACAACTTTCGTATACCATTTCGGATCATGTCCCGTTTTATCTTTTTTCAATCCTTTCAATCAATTTCCATAGGTGTGTCAAGCTTTGTGATACGTGGAGGTAAGCGTGAGTTGCTGCAAATTTTGATTAAAAACCAAAAATCTGAACTTGTAAAACAACGAGAAGAGAGAATGACTAAGGGACCACTAGTTTCCAAGGTTGGCAATGGAGGTCGTGGTCTTTGTTTTAAATATAATGTCGATGACCTTGCTGCGGTAGAGAAAGATGCTTCAGGTATTGTAGTAAGCGTTGATGATCTTCCATGCTTATCATCAATTAAACATATATTTAATTGCATATCGGTGGTTTGTATAAATGAATCAGTTGCTTCATTCATTTTCCGAATACATGCTGAAATAGCATAAAATCGCGGTCGTCCAATTAATCGTCACTGTTAAATCAATCAATCACCCTCGTCTATTTCAACTGATTCTATTAATTGGAGCAGCTTTTCATTACTAAGTTTACTAAGATTAAATTCCCTGTCATTTCTATGCTCCATTTCAAAAAACGAATAAAAAAATGCTTTCAAGCAAAGAAATACCTAAGAAAAATCTCGCGTAAACAGACAAGACCGCCCTGAGACGGTCTTCGTGTTTGTGTTTTTAAAACTCGAAATACCTTTTATTTTTTGTTAAAAATTATATTAACATAAAATAAATTAACTTGCTTAATCAAAAAAAAATAATAATAATAATATGAAATCTTCGGTATGAATATTTCGATAAAACACTTTTTATTTTAACTTTGAAAATTTTAAAATCGGCTTTGGAATTAATTGCACTTTAACACTGAATTTCTGCATTTAACTGACGATAACAAAAAAACGAAACGTCACAATAGATTTGTTGATATTAAGGAAATATGAGTTGATGTATTATTCAACGGTTCTTATAACAGTTGTAGACAAAAATAAAATTTCTTATGAATTACGACTATTTGTTAAAGGCCGCCTTAGGGCGGTCTTACCTGTTAGAGTGTTAAAGAAAACTAAAACCGAATATTAATGACCCTGACTGTATCTTCTAAAAAGCTTAAGCTACAACAACCAAATTTGCTAGGCTGGAATATAATACCTCTACCGACAGTGAAATCGGAAGATAACCCTGCTCACTCCCTATATAATAGTACTGTTAAAACTACTAAAAGTGCAATAATAAATCAATATCTAAATAAGCCAGAGACATTAAATTTTACCTTCAAGACGGTATGAAAAAGCTTTATGAGAGCCGGTGTGAAATATGGACGATAGATTTGGCACCGACCTCCCGATTTCGTGAAAATGAAGGCTACTACTTCCCTTATAGCACAACTTAAAATTCTAAATAATTTATTTACTTTCCATTACACAAATCAAAAAGCAATTATTATATCGGGATTAAACTTTGCACGAATAATGCCCTTAGTGTATGTCACCTTATGACCAAAAATTGTTTAAATCCAACAAAAACTGTTCACGCCCCTAGGTACCGAATATTTAATTCCGGGTACCTATAGTTGACGTTTGTTAGAAAATCTCGGTCAATGTCTGAGATATATAATTGAAATTCAGAGATAGCATTTCTCTGACAATGGTATATCTGTATTCCGAAAATTGAATGGTGAAATCGGACCAATACTTTCCCTTAGTCCCTATATAAATACTTAATATAGAGATTTTCGAACCAATATTTGATTTATTGGAATGAAAATGAGCTAGCGTCTTGTACTAACAGTGTATTTTTGTGAATAAAAACTTTGGGTAAAAACTTGGAATAGCCCCTATATAACTAATGTTGAACATCCGCCTGACTCTATATGATTGGTTTTACACCTTAGAGTATTTCCCTGGCTTTGATTCTTGCAAGTTGCAAGAGTAGAGTTCGGTTGCCCCCGAACTTAGCGCTTCCTCACTTTTTATTTTATTTTATTTTTTTTTATTGTTTTTTATTGTTTTTTATTACATATATATATATATATTTGTTTTTTGGTTTATAAGACTTTTGTGAACTACTCTGTCTAATTCTGTTATAATTGTCGATATTTTGTTCTCCTTAACTACTTCGTTTTTGTAGCTAGAAGTCAATTTTGTTAATTTTTATATTCCAAGTCTTGTTCTTGTTTGAGCTTCAGTCTTTGTATGTTATTTTGTCTTTCTCAGTCTTTCTCATATTGTTCCAGGTTTATGTAAACTTTGCGTCCGAAAAAGTTTTCTAGTGGTTTTTGTTCAGTTGTGGAGTCGATTGTAAAATTGTATTCATAAATTAATTTATTTAGTAGTTTTTCAAAATTTCTATCTATGGCGTCGGTCTTTAAGCATCTTAACCCTTAATCGGGCAAGGCCACAAATTTTGAATATTTTTTTGTTTTTCGGTAGCGTCAGTCAAAATAAAAATACAACTTTCTTAGATTTTATTTTTTAATTTTTTTTTACTATTTATTTAAGAAAATATCTTTTGTGACAGATATGTTACATTGCCTGGCAAGGGAAAATTAAATTTATGTCAAATGGTATGCACGGTAACAGTTATTATGCTTGTTGTAGCACAATGCAATTCCGCATTTTTCACACATTGTTTGTGTAACTCCTTGGCAATTAGGCATCTTGCATCTTATCCTCTTTTCCGTCCATATTGGCCAATGACCAACTTGATCAAGTCGTAAAGCTTGTGGAGGGGCGCGCTGCGCTGGTCCTTTGCGTTTTTTCGCTTGAATTTGTGGCTCGAGGAATCTAGTGTTCTTGACGTTGATTTTTTGTCCGTATTTTAAAAGTGTTTCCGCGATCTGTAAGCGAAATTCTGCCGCCGGCAACAACTTTTCTGTGTTATTGGATCGATTTTTTTTATATAGAAGCCAAGCGTTTGCCATCACTAAATCTAATAGGTGGTAAAATACTCGAACTTGCCATCTTGTACTTCGAAGTTTTATTTTATATCTTCCCATGATGGAATCAATAAGGTCTACACCACCCATATGCGTGTTGTATTCACCAACAATAGACGGACAATCAATTTCAACGTACTTCTTTTGAATTTTATCGTACCTTTTTACTTTACGTTTTGGTATTTCACCAAGGAGGGTCGATGCGAGATTTACAATCTTACTATCTTTCCACGAAACTGTTGAGATGTCGATTCCTTCAGCCTGACACACGTACTCTATGGCAGATCCTCTCTCTTTTTTCATCATTTCTTTTTCGCTTGTTAGCTTACAATTGGGAATTCTATTCCTCCGAATTGTTCCCACACTGAATATACCTTCATTTGCCAAGTATACGAGCAGTGGAATTGAAGTAAAATAATTGTCGAAATAAAGTTTGAAATTTTGGTTTCGTGGAATCATACGTGACAGTCTCATGACTACATTGGAAGGGGCTCCCAAATCCGGCTCGTTATCCCCAACGATATTTTCTTTGCCAGTTTCCGGTTCAATTTTGTAAGCAAATCCAGTTGTCCCGCAGAGAACAAATATTTTGTAGCCCCATTTATGAGGCTTGTTTGGCAGGTAGCGTTTCAAAAGGTTTCGGGCTTTTGTGGAACATATTTGTTCAACGACGCATAGATGTTGTTCAAGAGGCACTTTTGCAAAATTCTTATTTAACTCATCCAGGATCGGGCGTATTTTGTACATTCTGTCAACATTTTTATCAGTCGACGGCAAATTTTTGCTGTTGTCGTTAAAGTGTATGCGACGTCGTAAATTTTCAAATTTTTTCAGCGGCATCGCTTCTTGTATCATGGATGTATCAATTTTGCTCCAGTGACTGGGTACATTAGGAAGTTGTACTAAGGACATCATGTAAACTACTCCAATAAATTGCTGAATATCCATTTCTGATACACGAAATGGATCATTAACGTCCTTTTGGACAACATACAAATTTGTTTCATTGGCAATAAACTTTATCAATTCATTTGGAAATAAGTACAAGAAATATTCAATTGGCGCTTCGATAATCTTTATATCATCGGGCAATGATGTATTGCCTGTAAAACGCAATTGGTGCTCTTCCAAAACTAAATTCTTTTTTTTTCCATAGAATGTCATTGTAACGTTTTTTTTGTTTTTGTGCTCTCTCTGCCAAAATGGGCGGAACATCGTTCGACGGATCTGCACACAATTCCATATTTTCATTTTCAATATCTTCTAATATATTCTCAACCACTACATCAAAATCAGCATGTACCAGCTCTTCATTATAATTAGGATCATCCACATCATCATCATCATCAAAATCAAGTCCATCTTCACTCTCGTCAAGAATTTCTCGAATTTCACCCTTGCTCAAAGTTTTAGACATTCTGGTAAAAATATGTTCCCGCTGTAAGGCAATGTGACATATATGTAACAAACAATAAATACAATATAGAAAAGACGAATGAAATTTTTTTTCGATTGCTCTTAGTAAAATCACTAAATTACATACTCACCCAATGTATTTAAACAAACAAACACGTTTTTCACATTCGCAAAAACCGTTTTTCGTCACCAATTTCAGCACTTGTTGTGAAATCACCAAATTTAATGCACTACACTTTTGGTACAAAAATACGTCACAATAGGGATGTCTCGCTCTATCTTATTACTTTTATACTATTCACAGTTTGTGCCAGTTGTGTTACAAAAACCAATATGACTATATTAAATAAGAATGGTAAAATTACAGTCAAAAATAGGGTTTGTAACATTTCTGTCACATGGCCAGGTAAAGGGTTAAAATTCCTGCAAGAGTTGAGTGAAACCGTTCAATTTGTTTATTTGCTTTACTTGTATGTGGTGGTGTTCTGTAGATATTAATCGTTAATTGGTCTCCTACCATGAAAATTATGGAGGGAGATGTGAGTGATTTTTCGTTGTTAATAATTACATTAATTTTACATTGCTTGACTATTTTGTTAACTTCAGACTGCATTTCGGGAAAGTCGAATTTTTCGATGATCTGCTTTTTATTTTCTATTGCATTTCTATGGGTTATAATTTGTTTCTATTGCCGTTTGTAAGATTCTAAGTTTAAGTTTAAGAAGGGTTTAAATGGCGTTTTAACAGGCTGTCAGTAGTATGTGATTTAGTGATTGTACATACATATGTCTGTGGTATGTAGGAAGGGGTATTTTGAATGCGTAATAATTCTCTTGTCCTTTAAGTAACCATTTTGTTGTAATATGTTATTAGACACCTCTGCTGGTATCAGATTGTGTCCTGAACTTTCATCTTAGTGCGTTACTACTGTTAATGAGTTAAGTACTATGTTAGTTCTGCCTGATTTGTATCTGATTTCGTGATCATATTTCTCTAAGATGGCCTATGGTGTTTTTTTTTTGAACGATCCGAATGAGGAAATTATATAGAGAGCGGAAAAGCCTTACGATTCCATCGTCCAGTAATTTTTGTATTTGCTTTTCTACTTCTTCTTTTAGAGGTATGGGTATGGAGTGATTTCTACTATTTCACCTACTGAATTTGCGAACAAGTTCTTGTTATTTTGAATTATCTTTTTAGCCATAGGGGGCTGTATTCAGTTTTTTTGAGCATGTATCCATTAAAATTTTTATCATGTCACCACTCTCCTTTCTATAATTAAAGTAAGGCATCAAAGAGTTTTTCAGCCTAATTAATTAATGTCTGGGAAGTCGTTGTTTTCCTAGTGGTACAGATGATCGTGTTCGTTAGTTTGTTATTCAGGATATTCCAAAAAATAATATTCATTGTAGTTAGATAGGTGGTTTCGGCGCGTTCTACGCTTGTAATCGCATGAAAATTTCTTTGTTGCTTAGTTGGTGGACTTGCCAGGTAAGATTTTTCCTGTCTTTTCCCTGCATATTGAAAACTCGGCCTCTGGCGTAGTTTACTGCATTCATCCTAATGCTAGGATCGATATTCATTGGCTCCGGTTTCGGTTGTGAATATGTTGGTGTTGGTCGTAGAGGTTGGTTATAATATGGGCTCTGTTGTTGTGTTTACTGAGAAGGGTAATCAAATTTTGCATTATCTGTTTGTGGGCTTTGCTGTGGTCTCATAAAGGGGTTTGGACTGTGGAGGTATGTTGCGGTATTGAGCGTGTTTAAGTGGGTCTATATGATTGTTGAGCCGATAGCAGATATGGCAACTCCGGCTAAAACTGATGTGGTTTAGTCAAATTCCTTGGTGTTAGTGGTGGTTTAAAGTTATAGTCGTTCAAATCATTTTTCTTGTTAGCATGGTTTTTTTGAAATTTTTGGTTTTCTAACTTGAGGTATAAGTGGAGTGCCTCTGGAAAGTCTCTTGGTTCCTTCATACCCATCAATCGTGGCAGATCACCATTGATTCCTGTTATGAATTTATTATGGGCTTGTATTCGGTAAGTAATCGGATGGACTCCTGGCTAACATCCATGCAACCTGTTTTGTTTAATATTAAGGATAAGTGAGACTAAATATTTTGATAGAAATATATAGAATTTTATTCTATTTTTTGGCTAATAGGTTGATATTTTGCATAAGTTTTACGTTTACATTGATTTATTTATTCTGTGTATTAATGATATTGTGATTATTATCGTCAAATATTTTCAAATGTTCTTCTAATTCAAAAATTAAACCTTCATAATTCATTCCAATTTCTTGTTTTAAAATTCTATATTCTGTCTCATAATTTAATGACGTGTTTTTTAACTCGTTTGCCCATGAAATATGCGGTAAAAATAGTAAAATTAGAGCTAAAAAAAAAACAAAAAAGTATTTTGTTAGTTAATTTTGATATTTATGTATTCTTTTTGAATGAATACGTCTATTTCTATTATATAATACTTTTTCTCTTCTTAATTTTTATTGGTTTATATTTTGGAACACTCTTTAAATTCACTTCTTGATTTTTCCTAATACTTTCTTGTATTTTTTCAAAATCATTGATTTTTCTAATGGTTTTTCAATCGTTATGTATAGTATTATAAGGATCTACTGATTTTATTATTTTTGAGGGGATACCAAAGTCAAACATCGTGAATAACGGTAGCTCCTTTTCGTGCTGCCAAAAGCAGCTTTGAAAACGACGAAGAGATACTGTGTGTCGTTTTTCTTCTCACGGGTCTTTTCCAAGATTTAGAACATGGTAAATATTTAATCGGTTTGTTCTGCTTCAGACGGGTAATTGCTATTCGACCTTCTTCATGGTCGGGCAATGGAACATCTGCTCTATCGTCATCGATTGGAGAATCGGATTCGCCTTCTCGTGGCGTTATGCTTTCACTGCCTTGCAACAGGCTGAAGAAGTGGTTATCGTAGTAACTGATAACCTCCGAAGGTTCTACAAGAGTAGAAGGTTTGTCCGGAAAGTAAAAGAACTGATTTTCTTCCGTCGTGACTGTATTTCGGAGCGTGCGCGCACCAACTGGATTCGGTAGAGGGCGGTCCTTGCTATCGAACGAGCGGCTGGTCAGTTGTCTCCGAGCACCTGGAGAGGCAGGACAAATAGTTTTGCGCGACGTGTTTCACTGACCAAAATGCAGCGTTCGTTAGAACAGAGGTACGCTTTTAAATTCTGTGTGAAACTCGGTAAATCTGCGACAGAGACGTTTAATATGATCAGATGTTGCTTTATCAGGAAGTGGTGTGACAATCTTCCAAGTGGCATACGCCGGCGTCTCCTTGCCCAAAAAAGGGAAAAACGATCAGATCGAAAGTGAAAACGATCGGACTGGTTCAATATTTTTTCAAATCGACTCAGTCTTATTATTTTCCGGACAAACCTTAGATGCTCTGGTCTTGAAACCTTCTATTAGTTGCCGCATCATTTCGCAGAATTTTCGAGCATTATCTCTGTCGGCCAGCTTGTCAAGCTCTTCATACTCACCCATTTCGGCCTCTCGCGAAGTCTATCTCATCCCACACATGTTGTGTCTGCAATACGCACTCCTCATCGTACTAACTGTTCTTCTTGTGTGTGTTGACGCGCGTTTTTTGCTGCACCGAGGTGCTTAACAAGATAGTAGTCCGAGTCAACGCTAAGATCTTGGCGTGCAAACACGTCTAGAACACTGGAGAGGTGTCTTCCGTCTATCACATTATGATCGATCTGGTTGGTTGCTTTACGATCCGGAGACAGCCTGGTAGCGTGATGTATTTTCTTATGTTGAAATCTAGTACTACAGATGACCTTATTTCGAGCCACGGCGAAGTCGATTAGCCTCAATTCATTTGGGGATATTCCTTTCGGGGGCTTTATTTACCGACTGTTTTTCCTTGCCCACCCTGACGTTAAAGTCGCCAAGCATGATTTTGATATCGTGTCGTGGGTAGCTCTCGTAGGTGCGCTCCATGCGCTCAAAGAAGACATCTTTGTTTCCATCGTTCCTCTTTTCCGTCGGGGCGTGGGCGCAAATCAGTGATATACTGAAGAACTTCGCTTTGTTATGAATTGTGGCTATACGCTCATCCACCGGGTTGAGTGACAGTACTCGGCGACGGAGTCTCTCTTCCACCACGAATCTCTCACCGAAGTTGCGCTCTCTTATATGGTCACTGTAGTAAACCCTAAAAGGACCTACTCGCCTCAGTTCTTGTCGCGACCATCGCATCGACCATGCACTCTAACGAGGACCTCAACTAGCAGAGCAGCGGCACCTTCCCAATTAAGGGACCAGACATTCCAGCTTCATGTCTTTAAATCCTTATCGCATGGTCGACATAAAATGGGGGTTGTCTAATCCGAGCCTATTTATGCTTTTTCATTGGTAGTGTTTGTAACGTGGCGGGTCCCAAACCCAGCACACAACCCTGTGTAGGGGGTGTTTCGCCTTTAAACGGATGTTTTCTGGCTACCCAGGGGTACTTGGGCAAAGACTGGAAGTCGTGAGCTGCTTGAGCCATATGTGAAATAATCATTTTTGGCCTCTCCCAAGTGAATGGTAATCAAAGAATTTTGCTCACTTGCGTGAATTTCTTCCCATGACTTTTCTCATATGCGAATTATTAAATTCATTATAAAGAAACATATTTATTTGGCTTTCCAAAAATGTAATGTTTCAATAAACTTTAACTGTTTCTGTCTGTTATCGGTATTATTGTTAAATGTAAAAAATATACGTTTTCAGCTATATATGTCTCGATGAATAATTTGATTTGTATTTCTCGGTATTTCTGTTTTGGCAAATTTATTTTTATTCTCGTGTTTATCATGTTTTCTTCTTCTTCTTTACTGGCATAGACACCGCTTACGCGATTATAGCCGAGTCAACAACAGCGCGCCAGTCATTTCTTCTCTTCGCTACGTGGCGCCAATTGGATATTCCAAGCGAAGCCAGTTCCTTCTCCATTCGGTCCTTCCAACGGAGTGGAGGTCTTCTTCTTCCTTTGCTTCCCGCGGCGGGTACTGCGTCGAATACTTTCAGAGCTGGAGTGTTTTCATCCATCCGGACAACATGACCTAGCCAGCGTAGCCGCTGTCTTTTAATTCGCTGAACTATATCAATGTCGTCATATATCTTGTACAGCTCATCGTTCCATCGAATGCGATATTCGCCGTGGCCAAGGCTCAAAGGACCATAAATCTTTTACAGAACATTTCTCTCGAAAACTCGCAACGTGGACTCATAAGTTGTTGTCATCGTCCAAGCCACTGTACCATATAGCAGGACGGGAATTAGAGTGACTTATAGAGTTTGGCTTTTGTTCGTCGAGAGAGGACTTTACTTTTAAATTGCCTATTCAGGCCCATTTGCGTTGCTTCCTTGTTCAATCTGGAGAAAGCAGAACTAACGGAGCGGGTGTTGAGGCCGATGATATCAATATCATCAGCATATGCCAGCAGCTGTACACTCTTATAAAAGATTGTACCTGCTCGATTAAGTTCTGCAGCTCAAATAATTTTCTCCAGCAGCGGATTGAAGAAGTCGCACGACAGGGAGTCGCCTTGTCTGAAACCTCGTTTGGTATCGAACGACTCGGAGAGGTCCTTTCCGCTCTTGACGGAGCTTTTGGTGCTGCTCAACGTCAGTTTACGCAGCCGTATTAGTTTTGCGGGGATATCAAATTCAGACAACGCGGCATAGAGGCAGCTCCTTTTCGTGCTGTCGAAAGCAGCTTTGAAATCGATGAATAGGTGGTGCGTGTCGATTTTCCTTTCACGGGTCTTTTCCAAGATTTGACGCATAGTAAATATCTGGTCGGTTGTTGATTTGCCAGATCTTAAGCCACACTGATAAGGTCGAATCAGTTTGTTGACGGTGGGCTTTAGCCTTTCACACAATACGCTTGATAGAACCTTGTACGCGATGTTGAGAAGGCTTATCCCGCGTTAGTTGGTGCACATTGTGGTGTCTACTTTTTTAAGGATTTAACATAGTACACTTAAATTCCAATCGTTGGGCATGCTTTCGTCCGACCATATTTTGCAAAGAAGCTGATGCATGCTCCTTATCAGTTCTTCGCCGCCGTGTTTGAATGGCTCGGCCGGCAATCCGTCGGCCCCTGCCCGCTTTATTGTTCTTCAGGCGGGCAATTGCTATTCGAACCTTCTGCTCCATCGTCATCGATTAGGGAATCGGGTTCACCTTCTCCTGGCGTCGTACGTTCACTGCCATTCAGCAGGCTGGAAATTTAAGTATGCTTTGGGCATCGGTGGCTAGATCACCTTTGGAGGTTCTACAAGAGTATGCTCCAGTCTTGAAACCTTCTGTAAGTCGTCGCATCTTTTCGTAGAATTTTCGAGCATTACCCCTGTCGGCCAGCTTATCAAGCTCTTCGTACTCACACATTTCAGCCTCTTTCTTTTTCTCTCTACAAATGCGTCTCGCTTCCCTCTTCAACTCTCGGTATCTATCCCATCCCGCACGTATTGTGGTCGATCGTAACGTTGCGAGGTAGGCAGCCTGTTTTCTCTCCGCTGCGACAAGGCACTCCTCGTCATACCAGCTGTTTTTTGCACTTTCCGAAAACCAATGGTTTCGGTTGCAGCTGTGCGTAAGGAGTTTGAAATGCCGTCCCTCAGTTCCCTTATAATTCTGTCATGTTTTGCTTGTTGACAAATTGAACAATTAATTAAGAATCTTGATTAAACCTTTTAGTTTCAGAATTTAATATTTCTCTTTAATTCTTTAAAATTTTCATCTATCCCGCTATGATTTAATCTATTATGTTCATTTCCTATAATATTAAAAGTTTCTTATTCGTTTTCTATATCTTCTAGAAAAATATTACTTGTTTAATGCTTTAATATTCGAATATCCGCATACTTTATTAAAAATATCTTGAATTCTTACAAAGACTTCTTGGTTTGGACTAAAATTTTTAAAACTTTTTAAATTTAAATCTTTATCTAAATCATGATTTATCATATTTAAATAAAAATCCTTTTGTACTGAAAATTTTTTTTTTCGTAAATATCTTTATTTTTTAATTTTTTATCGGTGATTATTTTCCAATTCCCTATGAATTGTAGCACATGTCGTCTATTTTCATTGGTTCCGTATTATTTATTTCCTCCATGTTGTTGATTTCCTTTGTATCCCTAACCTGTAATATATTTTAAAAGTCAGCTACATTGTTTTAGTTTACTTTTATGAATATCAAACATGTATGCATTTAATACTAATTTCCATCTTACAAATTTACTATTTTCTTCTTTTAAATTATTTAGCCAAATAAGTGGCTTATGGTCTTCTACCGTAAAGATGTGGTTTGAAATATTTAATGCACAAATAATTGCTATTAATTCCTTTCTTATTGTTGAATAATTCGTTTGTGATAATATGTCTTAAAATTTTTCGATTTGCATTTTTAAATTTAACTCTCACTTTTTTAAGACATTTTTATTGGTTCTTCATGTTTCTATAAACTTGTACTGAATATTAATCTATCATATAAGTATACTACATATATTTTATTTATGAATGGTTGTAAAACGTGTAAAATCATTCTTTAAAAAGTTGCTGGAGTATTGTTCTATAGAAATGACATACGAATGTATTCGTCCATATGTCCAAATTCAGTTGAAAAAGCTGTTTTGTGTCTATCTTTTTTGCCTACTAATATTTAATGAAATCCTTTCGGTAAATCTTATGTTGAAATATATGCCTTACCAACTTTATCAAAAATGTTGTCTACATTCGTCCAATTTCCTGCAATCTATCACAATTCTCCAGTTTTGTACACCTGAGTTGTCCATCTTCTTTGGAACTATCTATAATGATGCGTTGTATTGTGAATGATTCCTCGTGATGATTCCATTCTTTTCCATTTCGTCTAATTGTTTCTTTATTTCCTTTTTGTGAGTTTCCGCATATCTGTATAGTTTTGAATATATCGGCTTATCTGTCGTTATTTCAATACTATAAGTCACTTCTTTTGTACTTGTTAAGTTATCACCTTCATTAAAAACAACTCTTTCCAGTCGTCGCACTCGCGACTTGGCTCTCACGTCACTGTTGACAGTCATAACTTTGAAGTTGTAGATAATTTCCTCTATTTGAGAACCAGTATAAACACCACCAATAATGTCAGCCTGGAAATCCAATGCAGGATTACTCTTGCCAACAGGTACTACTTCGGACAGAGTAGGCAATGGAGAAGTAAAGTCCTCTCTTGACGAACAAAAGCCAAACTCTATAAGTCACTCATTATTCCCGTCCTTCTTTATGGTTTAGAGGCTTGGACGATGACAACAACTTATGAGTCGACGTTGCGAGTTTTCGAGAGAAATGTTCTGTGAAAGATTTATGGTCCTTTGAGCATTGGCCACGGCGAATATCGCATTCTATGGAACGATGAGCTGTACGAGATATATGTATGACGACATTGACATAGTTCAGCGAAGTAAAAGACAGTGGCTGCGCTGGCTAGGTCATGTTGTCCGAATGGACGAAAACACTCCAGCTTTGAAAGTATCCGTCGCAGCACCCGCCGGGGGGAGCAGAGGAAGAGGAAGATCTCCACTCCGTTGGAAGGACCAAGTGGAGAAGGACCTGGATTCGCTTGGAATATCCAATTGGCGCCACGTAGCGAAAAGAAGAAACGATTGGCGCGTTGTTGTTAACTCTGCTATAATCGCGTAAGCGGTGTCTACGCCAGTAAAGAAGAAGAAGAAGAACTATACAATGCAATACATGTGTGTGTGCTTGTGTTATCGTATTGTTTATGCTGTATGGTTTGGGATTACTTTCAAGTGCATTGCCTGAATGTATATCTTATTAATAGGTTATGGCAGGGGTAGGCATATTAGCCCTCAGTGGCAGTTTGCCCCTTCGTGCACGAGTGCACATTTTGCGGGCTAGATGAGGGGATCATCGCGGGGAAACATGAAGAGGGAAGTGAGAGCAAAGTATTTTACCACTCCATATTTACAAATGAGAGCAACGTATTTTACTACACCTTGTTTACAAATGGAGCGCGCGCATGTATGGGAAGTTGCACTGTGGGTAATAACTGTAAAATTGCCTAAAAATCCTAAGTTTCTTTGTAACTACTATAAATTTTTAAAATGTAAGGCAAATAACAAAAAGTATAATGAATATTTTAGTTTAGTAATAATTTTTAATATGTCTTTATAACAGCATTTAATTTAGTTTATTTGACATAATAGATTATATGTTTGTTTAATTTCATTATTGAAAAAAATTGTTCACATAGATACATATAATTTTCGAAGAAAAAAGTTTCAAACAAAACAAAGATCTTTATAAAAAGTAATTCTGTCTAAAATTTGCGCAAACTTGTTTTTAAAAGAATAGAGCACTGCAGATCTATTATATATATACATTCTTGACTTAAATACTTTTCTTCCCATTCCACATTAAATGGATTAATTTTTTGTTTAAATTGTGGACACTGCTTTCACTCGTTGATAACCTTTCGGCACATTTAAACATTTCCAACGACTTGGGGTTTTCCCCGTAGAAACGACTCAGCAGATTGCTCTCTCACAATGCAAGGTTGCCAGTCTCGATATAATAAAGTAATTATAAAAATTGTCTTCAATGTATGTGAAATTTTCTTAAACTAGCTCAAAATCAGAATCGAATGCCATTATTTATAAATATATAAACTATTTTTAATAGTTTGTTTTCAGTTTTGATATTTTATATGTATTATAAAAAATTAAAATTGAAAATCTAAGATTTGTACAAAACTACATATGCGTATTGAGTAATGACAACATTGTTCGAATGAAAACGAGAACAAAACGCTTGCCGCTCGTAGGGAAGGGAGAAGATGTTTCTGCCATTAGCGTTTGTATTCTATTTGTGTGCTTAGCCACTCTCAATCAATTATGCCATACCGCGCAAATATATCTTTATTTGATGATTTCTTATATTTTTAAAAATATGTGTTCCCTTTCTATAGCGCGTATTATTATTTTAATACATTTCCAGAGGCAACTTAAATATTTAAAATAACAAAACAATTATAGAAAAAAACCTCAATTCTTTGAAAATTTTGATAAAACAGCCAAACTGAAAATATCACAAATCATATATTTATATAAGCATTTTCATTAAATGGAACTGCAATATGTCTAAACAAAATATATATTATGGTTACAAGTATCCTTTCTTTTTTATATATGCAGATATATAAAACTGCCTTGCATATGTACGTACTTAAAAAAGCCCACAACTTGAGAAGTTTTCCTAATTGTAGCTAAAATGAATTTTTATAACTGGCATCACCCCCCTAACTGTTTTATCACATGTACAGTGGTGTGAACAAAATAGGAACAACCATAAGGTGTTGTGAAATTTTAAAATGTGCTGTTTTCTTATTAAATAAAATTGTTTTTAGATGCTAATATACTTATATAATTTTTTCCTAATAGTGATTAGAATTTCCCACCATAAAAATGTAAATAATTACAAATATTAATGCGAAATTCTAAAACCTACAAATTATGTTTACTTCTTTTTGTTCACACAATTGTACAATTCCAATATGAAGTAAACTTCCGCCCTTTAATTTGTGTACAATGTCAGTATTGCCGCAACCATTCTGCGATGAACATTAAGTTACGAGGGGATGTAATTGATTTTTTTGCAACTTTTTATGCCCTTCTCTCCGTAAACTGATATTCCCCTCATCTAGCACTTAACATTAGTGGACTGTATATGTGTTTATAATACATATTAAACGGCACTCCTTGGCACTAAAGCTCCTTTTAATTTTTGAACACTTGTATCAATATAATAAAGGGTTAACCATTTCGAGGTTTCCAACTTTTTTAAAGAAAACACACAGCAACTTAAAACTTAATGGGGAATAATTATTAGCATTCGGAATAACATTCTTTGGCATTTATTTTTTGAAGATTATCATTTTCAAATGTTGATTTGCGGCAAAGTCTCGATGGACTATCCATTCAGTCAAATTTTCGATGATGAATCGAAGCGGGATTGACCGCATAGACTTTAGACTTAACATATCCTCACATGGAAAGTATAATGGTGCGATATCACACGATCTTGGTGGCCAATCGACCATTTGCTCACCGAAATGTTCTCTCAATAAAATCATTGATTGATGCGATGTGTGGAAAGTGGCGTCCTCATGCTGAAATCAAATGCCGCCGAGATCAGGAGCTTCAATTTCAGGCATCAAATAGTCGGTTATCATGGGGCGATAACGATTACTGTTATTTTTGTGGCGGCAGAATTCTGCCGAGTTGACAGTTGTTGGCCGAATAAAAATTAGGGTCCTATCCAGCTACACACCTAGACCCAACTGTGGTGGGAACTATAGACCCGACTGTCGTGGGCGATAACGGTTGCCATTGACGGTTACGTTCTCACCGGTATTTTTGCTGGATGAAATGACTGTTCTCTTTTCAGATGACTCTTCGTCCAAATATGGAAATTGCTTGTTTACATACCCATTGAGCCAGAAATGGGCCTCATTGCTGTCTTTGTGTACACAGCTACGGCTGCTATATTTTTTTCACTGCGTGCTGAACGTGAACTATTCGCTCTAATATTATCCAATAATCCTGGGTCTTAATGTGTGTGATGATGTTGCGAATAGTGCGCTCAGTATTCCGATTAAATATGTTGACCATATATTGAACGAAGAGTGTGAAACACATTCTTCAGGAGTAAGTGAAATGTTGAACAAAAATAAGATGACAGCTTTGCACTACTCACGCATGATCTTTCAAAAAAAGGCTATTGAAAAAAGTACCTCTACTTTGACACCTCTTATGCAATGTGACCAAAAGACACCCGGAAATTGTCATTAAACTCCCCGGTTAAATGATATTTAGAAAAAAAATTGTTTTGCTAAGGTGGTAGGACTAGCCTGAATTACTATGCCAAATATGAGCGCGTTCTGCCAACCAGTTTGTTTGCAGCAACTGCTTAAGTCGGTACCTCTCACTATCGTTGCGATTATTACAATGGATAAAAATATCGAAAAAAATGTTAGGAAAGCCTTACGTCTATTCAGTTATATCAAAAACACAAGCCTTCGTGTGTTATAAAGCCTTCAAAAACCGTCGAGAACTCTTTAAAGACATATCTCGTTCTGGACGGCCCTGAAAGTATTAAAGAAGTAAAGAATATGGTGCTTGAAAATCGTCAGCAAAATGTTAGAAAGATGGCAAGAGGGCTCGACATCTCTCGCGAGTCCGTTCGAATGATTTTGGCGGATATTTCGGGTATGAAACGCGTTCTTGCTCTTCTCGTCCCAATAAAGCTGAATTTTTTTCAAAATGAGTACCATGAACAGGTCTCTTTGGACGTGCTTGATCATGCGAATTCCGATCCCACATTCATGGAGAGCTTTATAACTGCCGATGAGATATAGGTATATGAGTTTAACATACAAGCAAGTCGGAAAGAAGGGCAAAAAGCCAGCCGAAACCAAAAAAAAAACCACGCCTAAGTTTCTCAAAAATAAAGTTCATTGTTTTTTCGATATTCTTGGTATAGCGATAAGCGGTGTGTAAGGAGTTCTATTTGGCCGTACGTATTGAAACGTTTGCGTGATAAAATCCGCCGAAAACAGCCAGAATTGTGGAAAAACAATTCATCGATTTTACACGGTGATAATTCCTCATCGCATCGATCCACGATTGTGCCCGAAACGCAGTGAATACCATCGATTTGTTCCCCAAACTGAATGTATGATTTAATTTAAATTTAAATTAAATTTGTAGCATTAAATACAGTTACCACAACTCTGTGTGAAATAATTACCTTCTCTCGAGCTGTCAATTTCCCAATTTCCTGTCGTTGCTGATTAGGAGTATATGATGCCACCAACATGCGATATGGGTACAGGGTTTGTCCCGAAAGTTATAGGACTGATTTTCTTCCGCCGCGACTCTACATTTTCGCGCAACGTGTTTCAAAGGAATGTCTGCTGTATATATTATGTACAGAGTTGGGCTTAGCACGTTACTCTGAGGTACACCAGCCCTTATTGCTTGTTCTTCTGATGTGAAATCTGCTACTTTAACTGTGAATTTCCTGTTTCTTAAATATGACTCGTTTTTGATTTTCCATAAAAGGTCTTCATGTCAGACCTTATCGAACGCCTGAATTACATCTGAACAGTACTCTCTGTGCTCGAATGCTTTCCTGGTTTCGTTCGTAATTCTATTTACTTGCTCTTCAATGCCATGCTCGAAAACAGAATTGGTGCGCTGTCTCTTGATGTGCTGAACTATGGATATCTCGTACAGCTCATCGTTTCAACGACGTGGCCAATTCGAAAGGACCATAAATCTTCCACCAAACCTTTCTCTCAAACACTCTTAATGGCGATTCATCAGATAATGTCATTGTCCATACCTCCGCACCAAGACGGGAATAATGCGAGTCTTATAGAGTTTGGTCTTTTTTCGTCGAGAAAGGATTTTACTTTTCAATTACTTACTCAGTCCAAAGTAGCAAGAGTGACACGATATATGTATTTCTTCTTGTCTCCGTTCCCAACTAGAGCCATTATTTGCGCTTCCTTATCCAGTCTGGAAAAAGCAGAACTATCGGCTCGGTTAATGAAGCTATTGATATCAATATCATCAGTGTGCACCAGCAGTTGTACACCTTTATAGAAAATTGTACCTTCTCTATTAAGCTTTGGTCGTATTATTTTCTCCAGCAATATATTGAAGAAGTCAGATGATATCCTTGTATGATGTCGAACGGCTCAGAGAGCTCTTTCCCGATCCTGACGGATAATAGATAATAGATTTTCCAGGTCTAAAGCCAAACTAATAAGGTTCAATCAGTTTGTTTACGGTGAACTTAAGTCTTTCACACACTACGCTCGATAAAACCATATATGAGATTACACCACGGCAGATTGAAGGGTTCCATTCTTATTTATTGGACAGGGAACACTTAGATCTGGCAAAGAACCTGATAAATGCACCTTGTCCGTTCTTCGCCGGCGTATTTGAATAGTTTGGCCGGTAATCCACTGCTCCCTGCCACTTCCTTGTTCTTCAGACGAATAATTGTTATTGGAACCTCATCATAATCGGGGAATGGAACATTTATTCCATCATCATCAATTGAAGCCTTTTTTTAGACGCCGCATCTTTTCGCCGAATTTTCGAGCATTGTCCCTATCGAACAACTTCTCAAGCTCTTCAAACTCACTCATTTCGATTTCATTTTGATTCTTCTTATGCATATCGCTTTCCTCTTCAATTCTCGGTATCCGCTGGTGTTGTGGTCGATCGCTGCATACGCTGTACACCGTCCCACAGTTCCCTTATACCGGGATGTTGATGAGTGATATTGGAAAGTAGGGGTCATAGTCGAGTAGAAAATCGCTTAGGTGTCGGTTGGGATTGTATTTCTCGACATCGTACAATATCTATATCGTGGCGGGGGCAGTCGTTATATGCATCAGGACTCGACGATTGAGTCTTTCTCATACCACAAATCCCACGTCGAATTTGCCCTTCTTTTTATGGCCGCTATAGTAAATGTAAGTAGTAAATAATACTCGTATCCCGTCGATCGAATTTTTTGGACGGCGATGACGTCAGCTTTTACTTTTACGAAGACATCTACCTACGTGGCGAGTCCCAAACCCAGCGCTTACTACTCGCCTAACGATGTTTTCTACACATTTATATAGCGAGCTGCAATATTATTTTCTCTTAAGGAAGGAGCCTGCTTTAGAAACTTCAAAAAATCATTTTTTTTGCTTAAATCTCTTTAAAAATTATCTAAGAATATGTCCCCAAAATTATAGATGGGAATTCAAAATATTGTCAAAGCTGGAAAGGAAATAGTGACCGAGCGTCTAGCAGATATATTAGCGCTTGGGGAGAAAGCGAAAACTTTGACACGCCATTTCTCGGTTTTTCATTTTTACGATTTTTCCTGATTGGCGGGCATGATAGAAAAAAACTAAACGTCGTATGGAATTGGGGCAAAGTTTATTATCTTTCTACTTAGACTAAAAAAAACTAATAAATGTCAAGTTTAAACATAACTTTAAACAACATGTAGCAAAATTTGAAATGACACGTAAGAAAAAGGTCCTCTACGATGTCCACGATTGCGGCGGCAATTTTGATCTAAAACAAAAATTTCAAAAATTATTGATATGTAGGAATATCGCTACTGCGCTATGGCACTTTTTTTGTTTTTTTTTTTTTATTTAATTTGACAAAATAGCGGCGTTTGAACAAAAAGTATCGAATTTTGTTCTTTTTCGACTGTTTTTCGTAGAACAACAAAAAGCTTGCATAACGCGATGATGATAAAAATGCTTTTTCCAAATTAGAACAAAATATCTTCAAAACTCTTACTTTGAGAGTGGAAACCGATTTGAAAAACACCGTTCTGAGAAAAGCGCGTTTAAAGATTGGAGTCGCTATGTTCTACAATAAACGTTGTAGCGACGGTAATAATTTGAATTTCGATTTCAAAATATGAGGGAATGTTTATTACAGTGTATACAACATTCATTGTAGCATTTCATTTCATTTTATTATATATTATTTATTTATATGTATATTAAATGATTGTTTACATTTACAGCAACTTGACAGAGGAACAACTTTCTAAACATAACAGTCTAATCTTATTCAGCATTAAAGACAAAGACCTTTTTGGTATGACCAGCCAATACATAGGTGAGTGTTACATAACTTTTGCTGACCTCATGGCAAATGAAAATGAACAAATTCATATGGAGCTATCTCGGCCACAGTACATAGGTAAATGAAAGTAATATTGCATTTTTCCACCTATATTTACCAACTCTTATTTGCAGAATCGGAAACTATTCGTGCGTTAGAATATAGACAGGGTGACAAACAGGCACGTGATTTTTTAAAAAAGTTAAGAAGTAAAATGTGAAATTATATCAAGACAAACGTTTTATTAATAACTATGTTTATTTATACATTATATTTTTATATTATTAATATGTATATTAAACTTTTACTCAAATAACGGCATGTCTTTGATTGTTTGTTTATAATTGAAAATAGTAGAATAAACTTCAATAAATGTGAGTGTGTTACGAAACATTTCTAATTTTTCTTTTATGATTTTACTAAAACAACAAAACGATTTAAAAATAGGGTACCTAATACTGTTTTTACACAGTCCTCTCAATAATAAAATAAAAATGTGTACACTATTTTATTCCATTTTGGTCAGTGTGGGCTTATTAGTGAATCAAGAGATGCCAACGGAGCTCTTATCCGATCCCATTCCGCAGACATTTAGACTGAGGAACCTACCTTAGCGAGCTCATCAGCCTTACAGATTCCTGCAAGAGAGCGATGACGATAAAAATGATTTTTAAAATTAGAACAATATATGTATATACCTTCAAATAACCGATATATATCTGAAAACCGTTTTGAAAAATACCATTCTGAGAAAAACGCGTACTTCGGGATGTCAAGAATCAAAATAAAGAATAGGATCTCCCCTCCTGAGTTCCAGGTCGTAGATGGGCGTAATCGGATCAGTGACAGGCCCACAAATCGCCATTAACCGAAAGCATATAAAGTGCCATAACTAGGCACTAAATTAAGGGGGTATTCTAGCCTAGAAATTAAAAAAAAAATTATTTTTTTTTTTTATATTTTCAAAGTTTATCTACTCAAGAATATGTGTACAAGAGGATTTTTCAAAGTTCAAATTATTTTCGGAGATATAGGCATTTTTCTGACCCGGCATCCAAACTGGTTCGGCCGGAACGCGAATCTTTAAACGCGTTTTTCTCAGGTTCTACTTGACCGATTGGCTTGAAATTTTTACAGAGTCTTCTTTATAGGCTTGTTTATGGTTGGAACTAGCCCCATCATCAAACTTTTATTTTTATTATTTTTAAAAAATTCGAAATAGTCAGAAAAAGTGATCCAAAAAAACTTTTTTTTAGGCAGTCGCCATTTTGTGAAAAAATTTTGTCCCACTTTTCCATAGTTCCGGCCATTGCGAAATTATTCTAGATTAATAATCTCTTTTTCTTTTGGTTTCAGATAACTAGGAGGGTTGAAATCATGGGTATGGTCACGTGAAAATTTTTAGAGAGCCCCCACTTCGTCAGCTCATAATTTTTGAAATTTTTTTAGTTTTTAGTTTTTTTCTCTACTCTTCTAAAATTAACAAATAACTAATAAAAAAATGGATAGTAAAAATATGAATTACTTTTTTTTTACGACACTTCAAAAGTTATCCGAAATTCATGCTTCTAGACTAGAATACCCCCTTAAGACAACTATAATTTGGCACAAAGCATTGTAGTAGCTAAGGGCACGTGTGGGCAAACAATTTTGACAAAGTGGGCGTGGCCATGCCCTCTAGTAAGTTTAATGTAAAGGGTGATTTTTTAAGAGCTTGATAACTTTTTTTAAAAAAAAAAACGCATAAAATTTGCAAAATCTCATCGGTTCTTTATTTGAAACGTTAGATTGGTTCATGACATTTACTTTTTGAAGATAATTTCATTTAAATGTTGACCGCGGCTGCGTCTTAGGTGGTCCATTCGGAAAGTCCAATTTTGGGCAACTTTTTCGAGCATTTCGGCCGGAATAGCCCGAATTTCTTCGGAAATGTTGTCTTCCAAAGCTGGAATAGTTGCTGGCTTATTTCTGTAGACTTTAGACTTGACGTAGCCCCACAAAAAATAGTCTAAAGGCGTTAAATCGCATGATCTTGGTGGCCAACTTACGGGTCCATTTCTTGAGATGAATTGTTGTCCGAAGTTTTCCCTCAAAATGGCAATAGAATCGCGAGCTGTGTGGCATGTAGCGCCATCTTGTTGAAACCACATGTCAACCAAGTTCAGTTCTTCCATTTTTGGCAACAAAAAGTTTGTTAGCATCGAACGATAGCGATCGCCATTCACCGTAACGTTGCGTCCAACAGCATCTTTGAAAAAATACGGTCCAATGATTCCACCAGCGTACAAACCACACCAAACAGTGCATTTTTCGGGATGCATGGGCAGTTCTTGAACGGCTTCTGGTTGCTCTTCACCCCAAATGCGGCAATTTTGCTTATTTACGTAGCCATTCAACCAGAAATGAGCCTCATCGCTGAACAAAATTTGTCGATAAACACATTTCGAACCGAACACTGATTTTGGTAATAAAATTCAATGATTTGCAAGCGTTGCTCGTTAGTAAGTCTATTCATGATGAAATGTCAAAGCATACTGAGCATCTTTCTCTTTGACACCATGTCTGAAATCCCACGTAATCTGTCAAATACTAATGCATGAAAATCCTAACCTCAAAAAAATCACCCGTTACATATATCCTAAACCAAAAAAGCTACAATAACCTAAATCACTCGCCTCAAATATTATAAGAACTCCTACCAAAAGTGTTAAAATGGAGGAAAGCAGAAGATAACACCGCTCACTCCCCATATAAAGGTACTACTAAAAACGCAATAAATCAATAACTAAATACGAGAGAAATATAAGACTTTATCTACGAGATGATATGAGAGGGCTTTAGTAACCGGTGTAAAAATTGAACAATGGGCGTGGCACCGCCCGAATTTTGGTGAAATCTCATATCTCGGGACCCGACTTTCTGATGTCGACCAAATTTAGTACGTAGCATTCTTCTTACATTCTTAAGCCACATTTTGAAAATTGATAAAATCGGACAACAACCACGCCTACTTCCCGTATAACGCAATTTTAATTACCATTTGATTCGTTCAGTTTCCAGTACACAAATCGGGAAGAAATTAATATAAAAGCATAAAATTCTGCACTAATAATTTCTTTAGTTTGTGCCACCTCATGACCAGAAATTGTTTAAATCTAATAAAACCGGATCAAGCTCCTTATTTTTTTTACTGGCGTAGAAACCGTTTACTTGGTTATAGCCGACTTAACAACAGCGTGCCGAAAGGAAGGTGGCGCCAATTGGAGATTCCAAGCGAAGCCAGGTCCTTCTCGAACGGAGTGGAGGTCTTTCTCTTCCTCTGCTTCCCCGGCGGGGTACTGCGTCGATTAGTTTCAGAGCCAATGCAGCCGCTGTGTCTTAATTCACTGAACTATGTCAATTTCGTCGAATATCTCATACAGCTCAACGTTCCATCGAATGCGACAGGACAGGAATAATGTCACTTACCGATCCAAACGGGGTTAGATCGCCGAAAGGACTGCCCTTGGTCGGATAAAATCCGAGTCAATTCCGGTACGTAGAACCGGCAGTCGTGGGAATTGTAGAAGAGGCAGTCGTGGGATTCGTGTGTCAGACCGTCATACGTCGGAATATTACATCAGTCAAGTGCAATTCCTGCGCTGGCTGGTGTCATTTCCCGACGTGTTCCGGCCTGCGCACCACACGTGAGTGGAGTGTAACCCACGATGCCCCATGCTGCAGGAGTCTGCCCCCGCAACTCACAACAGAGGCGTCGCCTACCAACACCCCAGCGCGACAACCGCCCCTGCGGGTTCTGCAGCTGCAACAACCACCACCTACACGGCACTCCATCTCCCCCAGGATCACCCACGGACACCCGCGACAAACTCGGCTACTTCAATTTAACTGCAACGGACTCCAGAGCCAGATCGAGGAGATAGTTGCACTAATGAATCGGGAACGTGTATCGATAGCTGCGGTCCAAGAAACCAAGCTAAACAGCCGCTCAGCTCTTCTGAGTTGTGCCGGTTTCAACGTCATACGTAAAGATCGCGAGAGAGATAGTGGTGGTGGCCTAGCATTCATATTGCATAACACCGTGCAATATCGTCTAATCGATGAAGACATCGACCCCAGGGATACTACCCTAGAATGTCAGGGTATAGCTATCCGGTCAGGCGATGTCGAGCTCGAAATGTTTAATATATACATCCCCCCAGGTTACATGTTGCCCTACTGGATATCACCCGAATATAGGTGCGCTACTTTGGTAGCGTTTGGTACTAGGCGACTTTAACGCGCACCACGATCTTTGGCATTCCTGCCTGTCAAACGAGCATAGTGGGAAAGAAATGGCGGAACAGATTGAATGTTGATTGATTTGACATTCTACACAATGAATGACGAAGCTCCCACCAGAGTTACGGGCACCTGTAATAGCTCGTCTGATATTATCATTGCTACCGGTGGACTGAAAAACAGCATAACCTGGCGACCTATGCTAACTTTCGCATCAGACCATCTGTCCATAATTATCTCGATAGAGAAGCCTCCTTATTTTGTTTCTGTGGACAACCGTACCTTCATTAACTTTAACAAAGCTTATTGGGTCGGCTTCACAGAATTTACTGAGAGCATTTTCGATGCTCTGCCCATTCCTACGGACGTATGCGTTGGCGAACGTCAATTCCGCAAGGTGATCGCAGCAGCTACCGCTCGCTTTATCCCGGCTAGAAGAATTAGCGGAAATCCGTCCCAATTTTCCAGCGGAAGCAGCCGTTTTAGCTAACGAGCACGACACCTTACGCCGATCCCGGGAATCCCCGAATAAGGGATCTCAATTTGGAGATTCGGCGTATGGCAAACCAGCATAAACGGACGAAATAGAGCACCTGAAGTCCTGCAACCTCTCCGCCGGTGTG
Organism: Bactrocera correcta; assembly: GCA_027475135.1. NCBI lineage: Eukaryota > Metazoa > Arthropoda > Insecta > Diptera > Tephritidae > Bactrocera > Bactrocera correcta. The sequence continues at coordinate 73,604,845 of CM050326.1, forward strand.
AGTAAGCTTTGGTTTACTGTCAAAGCTTTGTCTAACCCGAAAAAACATGACGACCGAGTTGAAGTTCAATTCAATGGTCATGCCTGTTCGAACCCGAAGAAGTGCGCGAGCTACTTTAGCCGGCAGTTTACACTGCATTCTTCGGAAGACAAAGCTAAACGATGTGTTAACCGACGGCTGCGCAAAATGCCAAACGAAGGCGCGCCACTTACTTTCACCGATGAGGAGGTTCAGGGTATCATCAACAAGGCAAAATCTTCTAAATCCATTGACCCTGATGAAATCAACATGCTAATGTTAGAGCATCTAGGCTCGACGGGAGTAAGTTACCTCACCAAGGTCCTCGACCTTTCGTTGACCACTCTTCAAATACCCGATGTGTGGAAAGTCGGAAGAGTGGTCCCTCTAATGAAACCTGGGAAACCCGCAACAAAGGGGAATCTTATCGTCCGATAACTCTCCTCTCCCCAATAGTGAAGACACTTGAGGCCTTGTTACTCCCGACCTTCACTCACCACCTGAGCCTAGCCAGCCACCAGCATGGATTCCGAAAAGTGCACAGCACCACCACAGCACTTAGCGTCATAAACGCCCAGATAGTTCGTGGCCTCAACCAGAAACCACCCAGCGAAAGAACGATCCTCGTAGCGTTGGACCAGTCAAAAACTTTTGACACGGTCAATCACACAACGCTACTGCAGGACACCACTCTCCCTCCAGGGCTAAAGAGGTGGACCATGAACTATCTGAACGGTCGCTAGTCATCCGTACTATTTCAGTGAAACATCAAAATTGAGAAGAATTAAACGGGGGGTTCCGCAGGGTGGTGTCCTCTCCCCGTTACTGTTTGACTTCTATATCTCGAAACTTCCTCAACCACCAGGAGAGACTGTACGATATTGACGTCGGGTAATGGAATCGATGGCATGTGTTCGAAGGTAAACACCTTTCTCGTTTCCTCACTGCACGGAACTTAACACTCTCCCCCACCAAATCGACCATATTTACGAACTGGACGAAGGAGTATAGACATGAACTTAATATTGCAGTGGACGGCGTCAAAATTCCGACTGTCAATAACCCTAAGATTTTAGGTGTAACCCTTGATAGTCTATGCTCCTTCTCTCCCCATACGAGCGTGATTATCGCCAAAGTACAGAGCCGCAACAAAATCCTCATGTCGCTAGCCGGTATCACATGGGGAAAAGACAAAGAAACGTTGTTGGCAACATACAAGGCAATCGGCCGGCCGGTCCTAAATTACGCAGCACCCATATGGTTGCGTGGATGCAGTGGCACGCAGATGAGGAAATTACAGACCTGTCAAAATACTGCACTCCGGGCCGCGACGGGATGCCTTTTGATGTCTCCCATCGAACATCTACATAGTGAGACGCTTATGCTCCCAGTTAAGGAGCATAATGAACTCCTCTCTAGGCAGTACCTGCTGGGATGTTTTCGCAGAAACCACCTCTGCAGCCACCTGCTTGGAACGGAACCGCCTCCAAGGAGCATCAAGAGGTCATTCCTCGACTACGTGGACGACATCGTGCAGTACGCCGACCGGATTTCGGACGTAACGGACTTTCGACAGGCACTGTCCGCCATTCACAGTGGAGGCATCAAGACCTTCACCCCCTTCACTCCCTTCCCGTGAATGGCGTTCTTGGAGTCAAACCACTACCTATAGCAGACGAAGAGCTCCAGTTGCCTCGAGAAACGCAAGTGACCCTTGCGCAACTTCCTTCTGGATACTGTAGCAGGTTAAACTCCTACCTATCCAGAATAGACCTTGACATACCTAATGTATGTCCTGCATGCAACGAGTCTCCGCAAGACACTGACCACCTCTTTGCATGCCCTACAAACCCTACACATGTAACACCCTCCTCCCTCTGGTCCGACCCCGTCGAAACGGCACGTTTCCTGGGCCTACCGTTAGATGACGTCGACGACAACAACAGCAATAATGAATGACTTATAGAGTTTTGTTTTTGTTCTTCGAGAGAGAACTTTTCTTTTGAATTGCCTACTTAGAACGAAGTAGTACCTGTTGGCAAGGGATTTTCTGCGATGTTTTGCGATTCCCTTTTGTGCGAGTACACATTTCTGTACAATTTTGTGCATTTTTGTGTACTGACTCGTCGAATATAGCGATTAGTTACTTTATTATTACTAAGTAATATACGGGGCACGTAGCGTAGCCGCAGCTTCGCACGGTTGCAGTGCAGCACCGTGTTGTTGGCATTCTGTGATGAGCATCTGGCGCTTAGTTGGCTCAGTGTCAGGAAGATCTAGACAGGATTGCCCAAAGGGTGCAAGTGTCTGTCCAGCGTTGGAGATTGCGACTCCTGTGAGGACCAGCGGTTGTATCAGCGAACGGTTTAGCCCACGGTGCGATTCGGCTCAGCGCCACATCGGTCGACTCCGGACCGTTACGGGGCATTGTCCGGCCGGCGGCGAATTGGGTGTCTTTAATCCGACCAATGGGTGGGGGCTTGTGGGCTGTGCCACGGCGAACGACGCAATAATCGACCGCTTGGGTGGTCGCATTTACTGAGCTGGCCTTCGCGGGAGTCGCACTTTTCATGGCGTTCTGACGCACGCACCTGGAGAGCAGCTGCTCCAGAATCTTTCTTTTTAAGAGCCTTCTGCGTTAGTGGTACTCCAGCGGATCAGTTCGACTAAAAGGTGAGTCGGGAAGCGAGATGCCTCCTGGACGGAAGAGGAGGACGAAGGCCCCCGCTGGAAGCGCGGAATCCGCCGCTTCTACAGTCGTGGATGATTCCACATCGGGTGGCGAAGGGCAAGCGGCGGGAGCGGTAAGATCCCCACCGCGGAGTAAGGCGCATTTGGGGTCGTCAAGACGGCGGAATCGAGGGAGGGAGCGAGGGTTGTAGTGGGAATTCCGATGTGGCCACCACTGGGAAAACGGTTGCGCGTGTGAGATTACTCGCATGGAGCAGTTGTTGTTAGAGGTGGGACATTCAGCAATGTTGCGGCAGCCAAAAGAATTACGGGATAGCTAAACGAGCTGATTTTTGAGGCCATGAATTTTGATCTAGGGACTGTTGGAGCTTGCCTCAAAATATGAGGCGCTCCTGATAACGGTAATAACCGAAAATGCCCATCTTCGCGGCCAAGTAGATGACCTTAAGAGAAGTTGCGGGAGACACTCCTCGACGCCGAGCAGGTCAGTGCCGGCTCCTTCGGCACCAATGCCTGCGCCTGTGCTAGAAGCAATTACACCGGTGACGCCGAAGCCTGTGGAGACTTGGTCGGTCGTTGTCAGGAGTAAGGGGCCTGCAACTTCCTCTAAGGAGGTTATTCAAAAAGTGGTCAAGGAAATGGGTCCCTCACTTGGTGTGAGAGTCCACGAAGTATGACCTATTAAGGGAGGTGGGGCGGTTATTCGCACTCGCTTTGCTGTTGTTGAGGGTGAAAGTGGCGATTAACAAGAAATTCGGTAAGTTGGGCATCTTATGATGTCAGCTGTCTGCCCTACATATTGTGGCATTGTTCAGCGCGCCCTCGCCAGACACTGATGGGTGGGATCATCCAGTTTAACTGTCAGGGCTCATATGCCGTGATGTGCGAGTTGGGGGGCTGCACGGTTGAGGACGGGTGCGGTATTGCTCTACTCCAGTAGCCCCTGTGGTTCGGGGTCTTAGAGCTAACGCCGCAATAGTTGTGAACACTCCACGCTACGATTGCGTAGTTGTGGACTCTTCACAACTGGGTATATTTGTAGCTATAGAAGGGGAGTTTGGTAGGATGATTGTCGCTAGTTTATATTGTAAATATAGCGAGCCCCTAGAGCCCTATCTGGGCTACATGGATAAGCTACTATTACTTGCGAGTAGTAGCCCAATTATACTAGGGCTGGATGCGAATGCGGCGTCCTCGACATGGTTTAGTAAGGTATCGCGGCATTCGTCTGGATACCATAGCCACAGGCGAGGCAAGGCGTTAAGCGAATGGGTGATGGCTAATAGCCTCCACATTTTGAATGAGCCGATCGAATGGTATACGTTCGACGGGCCTGGGGGCGTGAGCGACATTGACGTGACGCTTATGAATGAGGCAGCAAGTAGGGCTTTCAGCGTTAGATGGGAGGTTAAGGGAGGGTGGGGATTGAGTGATCATAAATTGAATTATAGTTTCCCCTCAGTCTCCTCCCTTGCCTTAAGAGATTCCATTGCGGCGATGGCGTACCACTGGTATTGACTGGAACCAAAATGAACTTTCGGTTAGGGAAGCGGTATCTTGTATACCGCTTTGTGAGTTTGAGGAGTTGGAGGTGCACGAGCAAATTGCTCGTCTATATGGGGTAGTTTGGGGATTAAATGATAGGGTACTTAGGAGGTGTGAAAGTCATAAGACTAGTAAAATTAAATGGTGGACGCGTGAGTTAACCTTGAAGAGGAGGACTGTCAGGCGATTGAGGCGAAAGTTTCAACGCGCCCGACGGTCCAATTCTGACACGCTGTCCCAGCTTAGGTATGAATTTACTAGTGTGGGTAGGGAGTATAAGGAGATGTTAGTGGAAGTTAAAGAGGAAGATTAGAGGAGTTTTGTCAGAGAGAATAGGAACGACTCCTGGAGTCAGGTCTATGATCTGGCGGGGTCGTAAGAGGGAGGATACCACCTCGCTTCGCGTCGGTGACAATTTGTTATCGTCGTGGACAGAGTGTGCGGGGGTCCTTTTAGGTGCATTCTTTCCTAGGTCGGAGGTGCAGGTACCTGAAGCAAATGAGGTGCCTGTCCCTCCATTAGATGATAGGGAGTTGAGGTACGCCTTTGGGCTGGTTAGGTCTAAACCGTCCCCAGGTTTTGATGGTTTGAGCGCAGAGATGTGTAAAAGCTTATGGACGCTCATTCCGGAATACCTGGAGGCTATTTATAATAAGTGCGTTTGGGAAGGATACTTTCCACGCGAGTTGAAAAGTGATACGGTTGCTCCTCTCCTGAGGTCCCCTGATAAGGTCACGAGCGATATTCGAAAGTGCTGGAAAGAGTCATAGTGGAACGGCTTCAGGAGCTAACGCGGGATATATGGTCGGATAGGCAATTTGGGTTCAGGAAAGGACGCAGTACAGAGGATGCCTGGTTTTATGTTCAGAATGTCGTTAGGAAGAATGTCAACAAGTATGTCCTTGGTATATTTGTTGACTTCAAGGGGCGTTTGATTACCTAAGCTGCAATCGAGTGGTTCAACAGTTGGATGAGCTTGGCTGTCCGGAAATTACTCTATGGCGGAGTTATTTTTCGGACAGAAAGGCCTGAAGGCATGAATGGGAGTGTGGAGATTGAAGTGGTTCGTGGCTGCCCGCAGGGTCCCATCTGTGGTCCATATATTTGGAACTTTATGATGGGCACTCTGCTTGGGCAGCTCGAGCCACTCTGTACGTGTTGTCGGTTTGCGGACGACCTTCTTTTTATGGCCGAAGGTCGCTCGCGGTCTGAACTAGAGCGGGCGGGAGGAGATCTCTTAGAGATCGTTAAAACTTAGGTATTCGTCCACCGATTGTCCGTGTGAATGGGGTCAGCATCAGATATGTTACGCATGTCAAATATCTGGGGTTGACCATGAGTGAAAGAATGTGTTTTACTCCATACTTGGCGAATGTGATGGCGCGACTGCAGGCAACCGTAGACAAAATACGACGCATTTTGAGGAGCGATTGGGGTCTCGGACGTCGTGCTGTTCGCACCATATACCGTGGCTTATTTGAAGCCTGTGCCACACATGAAGTCAGTGTACGGTGGGAGGCAGCTACGACTTTCTTGGGGTCGCAAAAACTCCTTTCAATTCAGCGTTGTGTGATTCTTGCTTGTTTGCCTGTATATCGCACCATCTCAACGGCTGCGATGCAGGTTTTGTTAGACCCCTCTTGACCTGGGTGTCATACAGAGTGCTGTTGCATTCAGGTTAAGAAGGGCCTTGAGTGAGTCATTGCTGCGGAATGACTGGATTTCCGACGATGATGTGGAGAGGGAGGGATATCTAGAGAGCAGGAGGCTTCTAGATAATAATGTTAGGTGTAGGTGGCAAGAACGTTGGGACAATAGTCTCTACGACCGAGTGACGTACGAGTACATTCGGGACGTTGGGTTTGTTGAGGATAAGCCAGACTTCAGATTTTGTCTGAGTCTGGGTTTTCTGCTTTCCGGGCATGGGCCCCTGAATGCATTTTTGCATCCGAGGCACCTATCGGATAGGTTGGGGTGTTTTTGTGGGGCGGGGGTAGAAAATTGGTCGTATTTAATTGCAGAGTGCCCGATGTTCTCGGACATTAGGGATCTGGGTGGTATGGATTTTGCTGGACTGATGGACGATTAGATGTTAGTGGTGTAATCTCCACTAATCGGAATACCGAACAGTTAGGGTCGATTGTGCGTGAGTTGTTTAAGCGGCGAATTCAGTTAACTGGGAATTAGGGTTAGTTTTTGTATGACTGGCATGTGTATGTGATGTATGTATAGGGTCCAACCCCTGGGTCCAACCGCTGGACTTTTGGCTACGAAGTCTGACCGGAGACTTATTTCAGTTACCACGGAGAGCAGGAGCCTCTGGAGGTAACTCCAACCTGCTCATGTGGACTGGTTCCTCGGAGAGGTTATGGGAAGAACTGACTTTGTCAGTTGAATGTGGTGTCGCATTGCAACCGGGTGCGGGACCCAAAGCACGGCAGAGGTTTTAGATGGGCCTCAAACCCGACCAGGGTGGTTAGTGTGTACATTCCACACTGCCAATTGGTACTGAAAATGCTTAGCATTCTGATCAACGCAGTGGTTTGATCATCAGCAGGTACCCACGTTAACACAACGGGCGTTGTAAACAGTGACGTAGGTGCCTAGTCGCGAGACCGACGACTGTTTGTTTAATGACAGGAGATATTTCATTTTGCCCTCGTTCACCATCAGACCCATTTGCTTCCTTATTTCTGCCTTATTCATTTAGGAGAAAGCCACCATGTTTAACTGTGAGTATAATATCCTTTGGATCAACTGCAGCATTTGGTTTTCTTCAAACTTTTGAACGGCCATCAGTTTCAAAAATTTTATACTTACTTTCGTGATTAAATAAAACACGTTTCCAAAAGTATATATCCTTGTCTAGATGGGCTTTCGCAAACTCAAGATGAAGTTTGCGATTCTTGGCTGAAATTAGTGGTTTTCTGCCTGCTACTCTGCTATGAAATCTATTGTCGTGTAGAACATTTCTTATTGTGCGAGGAGTAACACTTATTTTGGAACATTTTTTGATGGGTTACACTAATTTGGGGACGTTTATTTTTGGATCTTGGTTGACTACTTTAATTATTAATGGCTTATTTTCGAAACTATTAATATAATTTCTAATAATCGCTTGTAGAGTAGCACGGTAGTACAGATAAAATCTACATATAATGGTTTTCTAAACAACTTTATGTGTCTAACAGAATTGAATTTACCTATATTGTATATAGTGTATGTTTATATAAAATTACTTGGATTTCAATCCTCAGGTTAACGTTTTCCACCATAAAGTATTTCCCTGGCTTTGATTCTTGTAAGTTGCAAGAGTATAAAATGTTCTGTTGCACCCGAACTTAGACTTTCTTACTTGTTTTGGGTTAATTTCGGTTTTTTATATACAAGTAGTTACTTGTTTATGGTTTATGGAAAACCAAGGATGATGTTGTTGGTAGAATTCCCACGAAGACCCTTTCATTAATTATCCGGACCGAAGGACCAAGAATGTCGGGGTATGTCGACGTAAAGGGTCGATTCCGTTTAAATAAAAAGAATTAGTGTTTTTTTTTTGTTGAAACGTTATAAATATTGATATATTCTAGTAGTTTATATATGTATATATATATATATATATATGTGAGTATACCATATGTATGTTTTAACCATATGGGTTAATTGCACAGGCCAACACTCAATTTGTTTCTTTGAATTTATCAACTGATTCTAGTTAATTTAGGTGCGCTGAATTCAAATCTGTAATCAATTTGCCTCTATCAGCTCTAGTCTTCATGATATAGCTTTTTTATACCCTCCACTTATGACCTCCAATTATGACCGTCTGTCAGTTTTTTGAAAATTTTTTTTTAATCAAAATTTCTTATTTACAGCTATAGTACTTGTAAAAAAAAAACAGTTTTTTCGGAAAACAATTTTTTACCCAAAATTTTTTTTCATCAAATTTTTTTTATTTGCTGTTATAGTTATTGCCAAAAAAATGCCGAAACTTTTTAAGTATTTAAAAAGTAAAAATATTCAGTAGGAATATAAAAAAATAAAAAGAAGTAAAACTGTTTCATAGAGATTTTTTTTATTATTATTTTACATTGTACCTAGTATATAAAAATAAAATACTAACAACAATTCTGGTCTAAGTAATTAGGAGAGATACTTAAAAGCTAAATGTTAAAAAATACATTTGCTGCTACTATTGTCTTACTAGGTCGGAAGGCTTCTTGCGTTTCAACCGGATTTCTCACCCAGCACTTTCGATGAGTCTAGTGGCTTCCTCATTAACGTGCTCTCTAAGCCTCAGTTCGTGAGACTTTGCTAATTTGGAGATTTTATTTACCACTGAACTCACTCCTAGATCAGGTGCAGGTCAGCAGATCTAATGTTCTAAGGAGCATTAACAAAAGTCCTTAGCACCTTATTTTGAAAGCGCTGAATGCTGGCAATACAGCTTTGACCCCATACTTGGGCTCCGTAGGCCTAAATTGGCTTTGGGACTTGATCATATAACAACAGTTTGTTTTATATTGATAGCTTGGATTTCCTGCCAACTAGATGGTAAAGTTTGCAAAGTTTCATATTAAGCTCGCTCCTTTTTTTGACATGCTCTTTCCAGCGTAGCTTAGCCTCTAAGGTGATACCTAGGTACTTAGCACCGTTATGGTTATGGTGGTGGCATAAGAATGTTATTTATATAAATTGGAAAATATGCCGGCTTTTTTAAGGTAAATTCGACATGAATTGATTTGGTGTCGTTTAATTTGATGCGCCACTTAGATGCCCACTTAATAATTGCGTTGACTGCTGTCTGCACTCGTCGACTAGATACTGAAGTTGACTCTCCAGCTACTAACAAAGCTGTGTAATACACAAATGTCGCTGTCATATAACTAGAATCAGATGGGAGGCCACTGGTAAAAAGCAAATAAAGCATTGGCCCCAACACGCTTCCGTGAGGAACACCGGCTTCTATCGGTTGCAAGTTTGAATACGCATCCTCTTGTTTAATGCGGAAGTATCTATCTTTTAAGTACGAAGCAATTATTTCACAAAATTGTTTGGGTAGCATGTATTTCAATTTGAGCAGTAGACCCGTATGCCAAACTTTGTCAAAAGCTTGAGACACGTCCAAAAAGGCCGCCGTACAAACGTTCTTTTTATCGATTTTATCTTCAACGAAATTAACAATTCGTGAATGGTGGCCTATTTATGAGTACATTTTTAAAGATTTTAGATAAGGCTGGCAGCGAAATTGGTCTGTATGGTGTAACATCGTGTACTGGCTTACCCGGCGTGGGTATCATTATGACTTCAGATACTTTCCAAAGCGATGGCACGTATCTTAGGCATAAAGCACTGTTTATAATGTTTACAAGTTTTTTATACAAGTCTTTGGCAAATTGCGTAATATTTCTCCAGTTATTAAATGGTACCCAAGTGCTTTTTTGAATATTGTGTTGCCGCTAAGATTTTTAATTTCTTTAATAGTTTCATACAGAAAATTAAAATAGAAAAAAATCTCACAAAGCATTAAAAATATAATATATATTATATATATGTATATCTAATTCTAGTTACAGAATGTAAAGCTTCTTTTAAGAGACAATCTGGAATGAACAGCCGGATCAGAGTCTCTTTGCAAATTCCAACAGTAGTCTGCCATCATATGTGTATCCCACCTTCCCTGGTACAGATTCTCCATAATTTTGATATCTTGGTGAAACCTTTCCTTGTTCTTCGCTTAAATTATCCAAATTTTCGGGAAGTAGGTCCAAGTGACTGTGCAAATAATGGATTTTAATACTCATGTTGAAGCCAAGGTATCTGAACTTATCCAGCATATTCTCCACTAATTGAACATAATTTGGAGCTTTATTATTTCCCTAGAAATTTCACGCATTTCGTTCAGTTTTGGAATGGGAACATCTTCGGAATGTGGAATTGGACGGCATACTGACCGTAAATCGAGATACTGCCATTTCGTTAGATTTTTCCTATTAATATCAGAAATACTCACTAAATAGCAGTAACAGTCGCCTAATGATTTCTGGGTTCTCTGCAACCCATAGGCACACTATACTTAAGCCCATTTCATTTTCCTTGAGTCCACTGTCGCAAATTTACACAGCAAGTATTGCACACAATGCGTGGAGCCCAGCTTTTATCTTGGTCACCAAGATCAACTCCAAAGTAATCTAAATACGATTTTTTTTAACAAATTCCGAAATAGGTCTTATGTTTTCTTTAAAGGTGTGTTCTCCACAAATCTAACAAAATGTGTCAGCGTAATTTTTACACCGTCTTCTATTGGAAGTAATTTCTATTTACATCAACACTTTTTAATAAACTTTGCCAACTGCAATAAACCACTTATTACAAGCAACTAACTGCCGATTTGCAATTGGAGTGTAATAAGAAGAAATACCGTTCTCAATAATATTATACAAATTAAATTCCCGTAAATCAGCTAGCAACTACACAAAAAATAATATTTTTGGAAACTGCTTGTACCGAATTTTATATACCATCCAGCAAATGAGTTACTAAATTAGCCGAATTCATCAAAAAAGCATATCTTAAGAGAACCGATTTGATACCTATAAGTTGACTGGAAGGTAAAATATACTTATGAAACGAAAAAAATATTTGAATTAAAAAAAACTTTTAAGGTAAGAGGTAAAATTTTTTTTACCGAATTCATAAGTTAAGTGGAGGGTATAAAAAAGCTATATCATGAAAACTAGAGCTGATAGAGACAAACTGATTACAGATTTGAATTCAGCGCGCCCAAATTAACTGGAATCTGTTGATAAATTTAAAGAAGCAAAATTTTTTTTTAATTTTGTCGGGCTGTGTTATTCTTGTATTCGTTATTACTTATTAGAAATCAGTGTTAATATATGCAGCTAAATTTTGTGTGGATTCTTGGGTTAAAGCCGTTTTTGTAATACTAGGTGTAAGATGGATTTATTTTAAATTTTCACTTGAGATTATTTTCTCTCACGTTACCATATTCGTTTTCACATATTGGTTGATTTCATTTTGTTAAAAAATACTTTTGTGTTTTTTGCGAAAAAGGTTCAGGTAAAAAATTGCTACTTTATGTATTTTGTGGGAGTAAAGCAGAGGAGCATTTGTTTGAAATAAAAAGTATTTACTACATACACGTTCCGAAAAATTCGAATATCTACATAAAAAATGGAATTTTTCCAAATGCACCATCATTATTGCTTTATAAAAATTCGAGTAACTTGAAAATGATAGCTTAAATGCATTTGTGCTTGACTGCTATTGCGGCAGCTTTGGCTAAATGTCTAAATACAAGTTGCTATAGTTACGTAAAATAGTAATTAAGATTGTATATCTGAATATCTTGTTTTATCGTAGTTGCGGAAATGTGAATTTGTATACAAGTTACAAAAAAAAAATGGCTTTGGGCCTAAACAAAAGAACGTCCAAAATAAGTAATAGAGCTTGAATATGTGAAATTATTGTTTTCTAGCAAATGCAATATTGATTGCAAAAATAAGTATGTACAAATTACAAGAAAATCACTTTTAAATCAATTGCATAGGCGTTATGACTTCACGAAAACTCTAATGTGTTTTCATGCAATTGCGTTAGCGTTTGCTAAATGTGTATATAAAATTTAAAAGAAAATCGGCTTTGAGCCTAATCGCAAGATTGTGGATTTTTCTAAATACATTGCCATTATGACTTATAAAAACTCTAAAAATTTAAAATGGTAATATTGTTTGAAGGGGTTATATACAGTTAGAAGGCCGAAAAATGGGAATGTTCCAGATCTTTTTATGAGAAGATTTTTAAATTTATTGATCCAAAAATTTGTACACATATTATGGTATCTTTTAACTGTATTTTACGACTTAGTATTAGTAAAAATATTTATACGGAAAGGAACTACAGCTAATTTCCGTGACCTCCTCTCAAAAGTAACGTTTTGCGAAGACCACTAGATCTCTGAACTGGATTCTCTGAAATTAAAAAACCAAACAGATTTCGTTAAAGTAATGTTAAATCTAGTGATTTTTGACAAAATGGCGGTTCCTCAAAAAAAATCCATTTTTGACCAAAATTGTTTAAAAAAAAAAAATAAGAATTAAGAAGCTCGTGTTAAAATTTCAGATTAATCGGCTTGGCCGTTTCGGAGTAATTTTGGTCCCCGACTTTGAAAGTACCATTTTGAGAAACCGTAATAATTTGAATTCCGATTTCAAAATTTGAGAGAACGTTTACAGTGTATACTATCCGACAATGCAACAAAAAAACATCGATAAAAAGTCGCCAAGTACAGAATAAAGTTCATATTTAATCATTTCAAAAAGCATTTCATTTCGGGCAAAATAATTTTTCTATTGCATAGTTGCAACTATGTTCATTATCTTATATAATCTTTATTAGTTTTATATAATTTTATTAACATTAACAGCAATTTTACAGAGGAACAACTTTCCAAACATAACTAAATAGCTACTTTAAAAAAACTAACTTTCCGACACTCACCTTATGACGAACTCGGGAATTAAAGGTTGTTGAAGTGGTTGACGTTAGCGTGTATGCGCACGGACCGAAAACAAAAGAGAGTTCGGCGCCGTCGGCCAGTCCCTTTTGTTAATTTTTTTGTGGTGTCCTCGGGTGTGGTGTGAAAGTAAGGTGCGATGGGCATCATGCCGATGTGTTGAGAATGGGGTGTGTAGTGTGGGATGAAATGTGATGCGCATGATGCCAATGTGTTGAGTATGGTGTGTGTAGTGTGGGATGAAATGTGATGCGCATGATGACAATGTGTTGAGTATGGTGTGTGTAGTGTGGGGTGAAGATGTGGTGTGTATGTGTAGGGTGTAGTTATGTTTTATTTAGAGGGGGCGCATAAGCTCATTTAACCATCTAGGCCCCCCTAAACGACTGTTTAGCCTAGAAGCCGTTGCAGCTGTAGATCGACGAGGTGATGGTCCAGGCTGCCGACGCCGCAATGATGTTCCGCTCCGCTGGGGTGCGGCACGAGCTGCGGGCTGGAATCGGGGGATGGGCCGCGATGGATGGGTGGCCGAATCACCTCGCGTGCCGTGCTGCGATGTAGCAGCGTGTGATGCGGCCTGTGGCATACTTGGCACAACCCTCGTGACTCACACTCCGGAGTCATATGTGTAGGTGACAGGCAGTTGTGGCAATGCCCGTGTGCCTGGGCAACTTGTTGCCGTTGCATGGGTCGCATACCCCTAAACATCCCGCAATAATGCAGACGATGTGAGCGCCGGCAGATGGGGCACCTTGGGGTCTCCGATGTCCGTGATTGGTGTGATGGTGGTCGAGTGCCACCACGAGGTGCGGATGGAAGGACCGCTGCAGGCGCGGTTGTCGGAACAGGTTCGGGCGTTGTTGCCGGCGTTGTTGCAATCACAGTTCGGGGCGATGGTGTGGGCCCGGTGCGTGGCGCATTGGTAGCCCGAGGGGTTGGCGTGGTTGTCACTGGCGTATCTACCTCCATAGTAATCTGTATAGAGAAGATTCTTGATTATTAATCTATCATACACTTAGATATGGACCATCGTGCCACGATATGTGGCATGAATGGGTCGTCGTAATGATTGACCGATTTGTGTTGGTTTCCTTCGTTATCAATCGACGGTTTGTTATTGTTTGGCGATTGGTTTTATTTTGACGGTTTGTTATTGGTGTACTTTCTCGTGTTTTATTGTTTTCATTTGGTTCGTTTATTGTGTAGCGATAAAACCGGTTTATTTTTGAGGTTTTCGGATTCGCGATCGTCGGTTGTTGGTAAAAAGCACAGCTTCACGAGCGGTCTGGTTAGTGTTCCGTTTTGCGTACGGAGATCCACGACGCGTATGTGACCGTCGGAGCCATAATGTAGCTTTTCTATGCAGCCAAGCCGCCACTCAGTAGGGGGTAGACAATCATCATGAATGAGGACGCAGTCGCCAAGTTTAGGCGCTTGTTCAGGAGTCCTCCAACGGTATCTTTTGTGAAGATCCTTTATGTACTCGTCCTTCCAGCGGCGGCTTAATTTATGATGGAGAATTTTAATCCGTTCCCATCGATTTAATAAGGAGAGCGACTCCACGCTTGGCTCCGAAATGGCCAGGATGGGTGCTCCTTTTAGAAAATGCCCTGGAGTTAAAGCGGTGAAAACTGAGGGGTCTTGCGATGGTACTGTGAGTGACCGTGAATTGAGAACGGCTTCAATTCGATTTAATAACGTCGTGAACTCTTCGTAATTGAATTTATAATTTCCAGCTACCCGTTTGAAATGGCATTTGAAGCTGTTTACAGCTGATTCCTATAAACCACCCATATGAGGAGCGCTTGGGGGTATAAATTGCCAATTGATACCTTGAGGGGGTGACATTTGTTTTAAAAAATATCCACAAATTGCTTTTCTGTGGCTCGTTGAGCTCCAATAAAGGTTTTGCCATTATCGCTCATGATTTTTGAAGGGTAGTCATGTCGAGCGACGAAGCGAGCAAATGCCGCGAGAAAAGCCTCCGTCGTCAGATTACTACATAGCTCAAGATGTACTGCCTTTGTCGTGAAACATACAAAGACAGCCACATAGCCTTTCATGAGAGTGGGAGACCTTAACATAGACGCCTTTACCTGGAAAGGCCCAGCAAAATCAACACCTGTTGTGGTGAAAGGCAGCGCGAAATCGCAGCGTTCAGGTGGAAGTGCTGCCATAATCTGCGCCCGCATCTTCTGCTTGTGCATAGTGCAAATCTTGCACGTGAAGATGCACTTCTAGATTTGCGGCATAAGACGGGGGATATAGTACTCCTGGCGTACCATCTGTTGCATGAGACGATGTTCGGCGTGTAGCATTAAGATGTGGATGTAGTGGAGGAACAGTGTGACAAATGGTGACCTCTCTGGGATTATTATGAGATGGCGTTCGTTGTATGTTGGGCTCGAATTAGCAAGCCGACCATTGGCACGAAGCAGACCTTTCGTGCCCCGAAATGGGTTTAGGACTAAGAGTGAGCTCTTTTTATCAATCGGCTTCGATTCTCTTAGTAGTGATATATCGCGGCTGAAATAGCGCGCTTGCGTATATGTTATTAGCGCGACCTTTGCCTTTTGTAACTCTAGGTGCGTCACTGTATTGCATGGGAAATTATGTGATCCCTTAACTTTGCTTTTGAGTTGTTCTATAAATTTGAACATATAAGGAACTACTCTGAGCGCTTTTGGAAACGAAGAAAATCGTTAAAGGATGTCGGTATTATCCAATAATGTGTGAAAGGTGGCGATTTTTCGACCTTCTGGGGCGATAATGTTGCGCATGGGGGATTGTGGTCAAGAATCAGAAGATTCTATCAACCATCGGGGGCCATTCCACCAGAGGGTGGTAGTGGCAAGGTGCAGTGGCTTGCACCCTCTTGTACCTAGATCGGCAAGATTGTCAGCACTGGCTACGTGACGCCAAGTGGCTGATCCCACTAGGTCAGGAATTTGAGACGTTCGGTTAGAAATATACGTCTTCCATGCATGTGGTGGTTTTTCCAACCAGGCTACTACAATTTCTGAATCGGACCACATATATAGTTCGCATTTTGTCATGTTTAAATGCATTAGCACCATGGCTACTAATTTGGAAAGTAGTAGTGCGCCACATAACTCAAGTCGTGGGAGACTTATGCCCGGTTTCACAGTCCATACTTATGTTGTGCTTAAGATAAAACAGGAAAATAGTGTTTTACAGTTATACTTAGGTTAAGCACTGAAAATGGGGGGCTTAAGCAATGCTTAAATAACAGCTGATTTTTTAGCGTAGGGCAAGTGTCCGTTCGCTTGCACTCAATAACAGCTTATACTTTTCCTTCAGTTCCCATAGGTGCTCCGACTCGCTAGTGATGAAATTTGGGGTTCTTTTGTTGTTTTCATCAATTTTTGATATAATTTTCCTCGCAAATTTATGTAATGTCTGTTATAATTTAAATATTTCAAACATATTTTTATGATTGACATTTGTAAAACATATGTTGCCCATAACGTTGCCATATATCATAATAAAATTTTATAGAAATTAAGCATTGACTGTGAAACGCAAACGACTCCTCAGTTTGCAACATTGCTTAGCTAAGATTTTACTAAGGCACAACTTAAGTATGGACTGTGAAACCGGGCATTATAGTTTTTAAAGGTGCCACCTTTGCTTTTGCTACTAATAAGTGGCATGTGGTCGTGGTGTCGCTTTGCGTACGCACATAGATAGTAGCGCAGTATGCCTTTTCAGAGGCGTCACAGAAGCCATGTAATTCGACTTTGTGATCGGGGGAGTAATTTACCCATCGCGGAATGTGAATCTGAGAAATGTCATTCAGATTGTTTGCGCACTGGGACCATTTTTCTAAGCGAAAAGGTTTCACTTGTTCGTCCCAGTCGGTTCCATCTAGCCATAATTCTTGTATTAAGATTTTCGCTTGGATCATAATTGGCGAAAGCCATCCGGCGGGGTCGAAAAGTTTTGCCACCGAGGATAAAATCTGTCTTTTCGTTATGGCTAATAATGCGGAAATGGACTCTGTCGTGTATGAGAACTGGTCCGATATCGCATTCCATTGGATGCCTAATGTTTTTGTTGTACTTTTCTTTTCGAATACAAGGAAATTAGTGTCCAACAAATTTTCGTTTGGAATATTTTTTAATAAAATTTGGTAATCTTTTTTAAAGGAAGCCCCTTTGGGCCCTTTTTACCTGAGATAAGGCCTCGTATGCTTTTTGGAAGGGTGTGACTTCCAGACAAAATATCGTCTACATACGTTTGAGTTTTCAACACTTCAGTTGCCAGAGGAAATTCTGACTTTGTGTTGTCTGCCAATTCGTGGAGGGTTCGAATGGCTAGATATGGTGCACAGTTAACGCCAAATAAAACTGTTTTTAATTTGAAGTCGCGTAAAGGACTGGTGGGGGATCTTCGGAACATAATACGTTGAAAATCTTGGTCGTCTTTATGTACACCTATTTGCCGATACATTTTTTCAACGTCCCCATTGAATACGTATTTGTGTATACGCCAATTTAATATCAGAAGCATTAAATCTGGTTGGAGTGTGGGTCCCGTAAATAGGATATCGTTTGGGGATTTCCCTGAACTAGTGGTTCTCGAAGCAATAAAAACAACTCTTACTTTTGTTGGTTTTTTGTCTGGCTTTACTACTGCGTGATGTGGCAGATAAAAGGAGTATTATTTGCCGTTGACGATTTTCTCCCCTGGTTTTACTTCTTCCATGTGATCTAAATGGAGGTATTCTTCAAGCACACCATCGTATTCAGATTTGAGTTCGCCTTTTTTTAGTAGGTTTCTTTCCATACTTAGGAACTGCTGAATTGCAGATGTGCGAGAGTGACCTAAGGCGAGTGTGTTAGGAAATTGTTGCTTAAGTGGTAGTCGTACGACGTACCGACTATTTTCTGATCTAGTAGTTGTGGCTTTGCAAAAATCCTCACAATACTGATCTTCAGGGGTTGTGACTGATATGAGGGGAGTTCTTCTAGTTCCCAAAATTTTCTCAATTGTGAATTGAGGTACTCATTTGAGACTTCCTCAACGTGAGTTGTCAATGTTGTAACTGGTTCCGCAACTAGTCCACTTAGGACCCAACCGAAATTGGTATTTTGCGCCAGAAGTGTATTTGTTATTTTCTCAATACCTTCGAGTATTATCTGTGGTATGAGATCGCTGCCTAATAGAAGATCTATTTGAGCGGGGGTGTTGCAGTTTGGGTCTGCTAGCTTTAGGTGTGAAACCTTTTGCCAATGCTTGCTATTTATATGATAGCTGGGTAACATATTGGTTAATTGCGGTAAGACAATAGCTTCTGCTTTTATGGGCTTATGCGCTTATGCGCTTTGGGAGAAAAGAGAGCAATGGGCAGATTTTATTTGAGTTTTGAACAACTCTTCCGCCCATTCCCGTGATTTCAAAATTGGACAGTTTTGTTGGTAACTGTAGCCTGTTTTTTGCCCTAGAGGCTATAAATGATCGTTGTGATCTTTGGTTTATTAAGGCTCTGAGTTTAAACAGTTCTCCTCGGTGTTCGATGGAGACAACTGCTGTCGGTAATAGAACCCTACTGTGATTTTCGCTATGTAGCGTTTGGGTTTTTAACGCCTTTGAGCAGCATGGTGCTTCTTGGCAGTTTTCAGAATTTGTTGTGGCAACTAATCCTGTTGCTCGTTTTACGTTTGCATTGTTTGGGGGTGAGCTGGAAAAATTTGTTATATGTAACATGGAATGTTGTCTTTTATGGCAGTAAACGCAATTAAATTTGCTTTCGCAATCTTTAAGCGTATGCACATGTGACAGACAGTTGGTACATAATTTTTTCGTTCTTACGAAAATGTTTCGATCGCTAACATTCATTTTTCTGAATTTTTCGCATAATTTTAGTTTGTGACCTCCTCTACAAAGTTCGCATGACGTTTGCTTATATTGTTCGGATGTGAATGATTGATTTTTAAAAAAGATTCTATTTAAAATATTGTGCCTACTTGCTTGGGGTCTATTGAAGCTTCTTTTGAGGTCGTTTTAAACGTTTTTCGTTCTGACTAGTTTTTTATCTACCCTTTCTGCAATTTCATATTGGGTAGTAAGAAATTCTTTTATTTGATGCCACGTTGGGCACTTTCTTCGCGATGAGAGCGATTGCTCCCACAAAAGTAACGATTTTTCTGGTAATGCAGCTGTGCATATATTTACCAGAATGGGGTCCCAATTATCTGTGGGAATATTCTGTGTCGATAAAGCCGACAAACAATTTGAAACCGTGGATTGAAGTTTTATGAATTCTTCACCGGTTTCTTTCTGAATTTTCGGTAGATTCATTTGTATTGTCACTTGCTTGTCGACCAATATTCTCTCGTTTTTGTAACGTGCTTTAAGAGCTTCCCAAGCAAAATTGAAGTTTTCGTTATTGAGAGCGAACTGTTTGACTATTACTCCTGCCTGACCTTTGGTTTTGTATCTGAGGTGATACAATTTCTGCGCTTGTGATAATTTAGGATGGTTTATGTATACAGCTGTAAACATATCCCGGAAGGACGGCCACTGTTCATAACCACCATGAAATATATCTGTGTCGTATCTGGCACTTTAAGGTGAATGCCTGAACTTGCCTCTTGGGCTTGGCTTTGTGGCAGCTCTACTCTCGGTTGTAGAGTAGGTGCAATTGCTCTTAATAGCTTTAGTTGATCAGAAATCATTGCCTTTGTGTCTTCGAACTGGTCTAGGCAGTGTTCATATTTGGTGTATGCCGAGGATTTAAAATTTTCTGGTAGATCTGAATCATCAGATTCTACGATTGCGTCATATGCCGCTTGGAGACGTGTTAAGAAGTTGTCTAAATTGTCTTTTTTGATTTCTAATACCGATTCAGAGTTGTCGTTTAAATTTGATTTAATTATTTTTTCAATGACTGGAAATTATTTTAAGTATTTTATTTTTCGGTGTACATTTCTTTTATATATGCTTTATGTCCAAATGTCCTATAGGGTATACCTATAGGTGGATGTTCTATTTGTTATGTGCTAATGAGCGCTCGTATTAGAGTTCACTGCACTTTGTACATATGCATGTATGTACATATGTATGTATTACGCTTTGGTTTTTTACACAATCCTGCTTGGTTTTGTTAGCCAAAATCCAAGAGGTATCGCGGAACATATGCCAATGTGGACTTTGAAGTAATTAGCGTATCTACATACGTGACAATACACTTTTGTACAAATTTTATGTGTTACAAAAAATCCTTTTTATGTTATACGTGTTTATTATTATATAATTTATACCCAATGTCGATTGGGTATTCCTTCCAGTATATATTGAATATATTTATATGCGCCCGTGTGTATATATGTGTATATGCGTATATATGTATATATGTTCGCGGTACGAATAAGCCCCGAAAAGACAATTAAACGACCGTCGATAATTTTCGCAAATTCACTTGTTAGTAAGTATGTATATAATTTGTGTAACTGCGCCGCATATACATAAGTATGTATATATTTACGTAGTGAGAAGAGGCCGCGAAAAGAAAATAGTATGATATTCTGACTTTAGAATATATGTGATGCTCTTTATATGTTCTTATAAATGAAATATATGTACATATGTATGTATGGTGTAAAATTTCTTTTCTTTTCTTTTCGCTTTTCTTGTTTTTTGTTTTTCTTTGATTGCCGTAGCTTATTTTAAGCAATCCTGCTTATACTTGTTGAAGTATAAGGGGTCTTGCTGGAAATTACGCAAGTAAATACTTGAACTTTTATATGTATATATATATATATTTTTTTTGGGTAGTTTTGTGTTATAACACAACGGTAAGCATTTACCAGCAATCACTAATCTGTTATATACAGTACCAAACTGTTTTGTTAGCGGTTTTCGGTTTTTACCGGAAAATAACACGAACACCGAAAACAGCTTGGTAACGGTTTTCACTTATTTTTCGACCTGAATTTTGGTCTGAACCGTAAATTTAAATTTTAGATTCTACTATATATATGTATTTGAAAGTGATATATAAAATTGAAAGGAACGATACAACTCACTTTGGTTTCCGCCAGGGGCTTTTGGGGATAATAGGAGTGTATGTGTATGTGCCTGTGCTCTTGCGCTTGTGCCTGTGCGTCTTCCTCCAATCCTTATGTTGGCGGTGTTGTTGGGTTTTCCTTGTTCCTCTTTTGTTTCGATTTGGTTTTTGCTTTCACCGCACTGTGAAATTTTTGTTGTGCTAACTTTTTTAGTTTGCGCACCACGATTTGTCACCTCACTCTTTTTTGTTTTTGTTTTTTTTTTTGTATAGGTATGTATATCGTTTAGCACCGCACTTTTGCTCAATTTTTTCACACTTAGTTTGCCCACAGTTATTCACTTTTTTTAAAAAAGTATATGTACATATGAATATGAGATTTTGTATTTAATGTTTATCTTTTCTTCTTTTTTTCCACTTTATTATCGTTGGTTTCAAATTTTTCCACACAGGTTGTTCCTTTTTTTTTCCAATTTTTTGTCACCACTGCTTTCTTCCTTTATTTTCTGTTTCTTTCACGTTGTTTCACCGTTTTTTTTTTCCAATTGTTCACAGGTTCCCACTGTAGGGTTTTGTTTTTTTGCCAACGGTCAGTTTTTCTAGCGTTTTCCACACTTTTTACCATGTATAGGTTTGTTCTTGTTTTCCTTTTTTTTATTTACACTACGGTTTTACACTACGGGACTTGCTTTTTTTTGGTCACCAACCGTTTTCCACACTTTTTTCACTATTTTCACTTTTTTTTGCTGATTTTTCTTATTATTATTGATAATTTTACCGCGTCCCGTCCGCTACCGGTTACTATTAATTTTTTTTTTTTTATCGCGTCACCGAGATTAATGTTTTTTTTTTTTTTGTGTTTTTAGCTCCACTTGTGCCGTCCGGAACGGCTCGAAGGACCATAAATAGTTACTTTAAAAAAACTGACTTTCCGACACTCACCTTATGACGAACTCGGGAATTAAAGGCTGTTGAAGTGGTTGACGTTAGCGCGTATGCGCACGGACCGAAAACAAAAGAGAGTTCGGCGCCGTCCGCCAGTCCCTTTTGTTAATTTTGTTGTGGTGTCCTCGGGTGTGATGTGAAAGTATGGTGCGATGGGCATCATGCCGATGTGTTGCGCATGATGCTAATGTGTTAAGTATGGTGTGTGTAGTGTGGGATGAAATGTGATGTGCATGATGCCAATGTGTTGAGTATAGTGTGTGTAGTGTAGGGTGAAGATGTGGTGTGTATGTGTGTGGTGTAGTTATGTTTTATTTAGAGGGGGGCGCAGAAGCTCATTTAATCAATTCTTATTCAGCCTAAAAGACAAAAACCTTTTTGGTATGACCAGCCAATACATATGTAGGTGAGTGTTACATAACTTTTGCGGACCCCATGGCAAATAAAAATGAACAAATTCGTATGGATCTATCTCGACCACAGTACATACGTAAATGAAAGTAATATTGCATTTTTTTAACCTATATTTACCAACTTTTATTTACAGAATCGGAAACTATTCGTGCGGTAGAATTTAGATAAGGTGACAAACAGGCATTTCTTAAAAAGTTGAGAAGTAAAATGTGAAATTATATCAAGGAAAACGTTTTATTAATAAATATGTTTTTATATACATTATATTTTTATATTATTAATATGTATATTAAACTTTTACTCAAATAATGACATGTCTTTAATTGCTTGTTTTTAATTATAGTACTATATAATAAACTTCAATAATCATGTGAGTGTGTTCCGAAACATATCTAAATTTTTTTATGATTTTACTAAAACAACAAAACGCTTCAAATTCTAAATAGGGTACCTAATTCTGCTTTTACACAGTCCTCTCAATAATAAAATAAAATAAAATTTTTACACGATTTTGTTCCATTGTGGTCTGAGTGGACCTATTAGTTATTGGCAAGAGATGCCAACGGAGCTCTTATCCGTTCCCATTCCGCAGATATTTGGACTGAAGAGCATGCCCTAGCGAGCTATGGCCGGGTACCAGTGTAATTATAAAGCTGGATGCTAGAGATAATAGTCTTAGACTTTCAATAGTTTTGAACGTACAGTCAGCGAATTCAATGCTAATATCGCAACCTTACAACTGATGTGGATGGTCACCAATAGCTGCGTTTCGGAGTTTTATATCTACTTCTTACTTTAAAGCAGCTATTTTGGCTTCGAATACGCTATATCAAAACCGCAGGAATATATCCCGGTTTAAAGGAGTTCGACGCGTAATGACTTGCTGCAGCTGTGCTGGTATGATACTGTCCGACCCAGGGGACTGGTTTGAATTAGTTGATCGCCCATATCGGGTGAAGTTTATCCATAAGGTTGGTACTATCAAATTGTAATAATAGTATTTAGGATTAATATTATTGAGCAAAATAATATTTGTTATATTGTACTCACGAAATAAAGGTATAAAATCGACACACACAAAATTTGAAGTACAATCGCAATTTTTCCTCACGGTATTTATTTCATACTGGTGTTTGCTTTAGTGCAGTGATCGGCAAAAGTTAAACTGTGACTGTGTTGGTGAGCACAAGCGAACTGCTCCGCATGAGCATCCCAGTCGGAAATTGCGTGAATTGAAAAAAAGTTATCACTTATTGCGTTTCAATGAGAACATAAAAAAGGTATTGCATATACAGTGTACATACGTGCATAGATACAAACTTAAATAAAATATTCAAAAATTCATTTGGATTTATGTATGTTATGCAACATACATATTTACATACATAAATTATTATAAAAATAATTTGCATTTGCCTGCTTCAAATTCCGAAAATATATGTACACGTTATGATATTTCTGTGATAAAATTATCAATAATAATATTTTTAGGGCAGTTTCTTAATAAAAGAATGTATTTTAAATGCGCTGAGGTCAGTTTGTTGCGTTGCTTTGAGCAAACGAACTTTAAGTCGGAAAAAATTTGGTCGCAAAAATATGTCGAAGGAAAAAGTGATAAACACAAATAAGAAATTCTTTTTACATGAGGATAAAATGATTAATCCAAATTTTTCCAGAACTCCAAAATATTCGATTTATTTGAAACACACATTTCGCTTCGCAATATTATTAACTCAGATTGGATTTCCAATTTGTATTTACTAACATCGCAATTAAAGGGATCTTCAAAAATATCGATTAGTGGTTGAAAACAAGCAAAATCCTAAATCTATCTTCAAAGTTATTAAACAGTGTTTCCAATATTGCAATATGATCATGTGATTTATTAACTTGTTTAAGTTTTGCATAAACAAAAACAGTTTTCGGAAAATGGGAATAATCATGCGACTGAATTTCATTTAACAGTAAAAATAATTTTGTTTTGAATTCATGCAGATTTTTTACCGCATCTTGCATTCTTCTTTCCCTTCCTTGAAACTGTAAATTCAGTTCGTTTAAAATTAAGGTGACATCAGCTAAAAATGCCAAATCTAAAATAAAATCTTCATCTTTTAAAGAACGAATCTCGAATTTGAATTTTTCCACATTTTCAGTTTCCAGAAACTGCAGAACTTCCTCCCTTAATTCAAACAATCTGTTTAGACAATCACCCCGACTTAGCCAACGAACATCTGTAAACATTTTAAGGTCGGAGTGGCCAGCGCTCGTATTTTTTAAAAAGTTTACAAATTTTCTGTGGTTAAGTGAATGATGCCCCGCTCGCACCTTATTAATTATTTGTTCTGCAAGTTTCATGACCGGGTGATTGCTGATAAATTTAGAAGCGAGTGCAACTTGGTGAATTATGCAATGAAAAGTATGCCCCGAAATACCATGTTTTTTCAATTGCCCTACGAAGCCTTCATAATCTGTACACACTCCCGCAAATTTATTGATGTCAACAACTGAAAAAACCTTTTCGTTAACGACATCGAACAAAAGCTTTCCCGTCACATTCCCATAGAACGCTTCA
Source organism: Bactrocera correcta (assembly GCA_027475135.1). Classification (NCBI taxonomy): domain Eukaryota; kingdom Metazoa; phylum Arthropoda; class Insecta; order Diptera; family Tephritidae; genus Bactrocera; species Bactrocera correcta. Next base: position 73,629,595 of record CM050326.1, read on the forward strand.
AAAGGAAACAATGTTTCTGTTACTTCGCAATTTATATCTACGGTTCGAACACATATAGCTAATTGACAAAGATCGTTATCATCGATGGTTTCGTCTATGCATATAGAAAAAAGTTTGAAATCATTAATATTTTTCAATATTGCTGATTCAATGCACATTCCTAATTGATCAGTACGTCGCTCTACAGTTCGTGGGGGTAAAGGAATGGTTTCAAATAATCCTATATTATGTTCCAATTTTTGTACACATTTGTTTAACAAATACCCCATCAGCAAAAGGTCTGCCTTGTTTTACAATATCAAAGCTAATTAAGCATGAAATTTTTAATTTTTTATTTGAACGGCCTATATCCTCCAAACCTTCGGTTTCCGTTAAACACCCTTTAATTCTTTGCAAAAAAAAAATTCTTTCCCCATTAAAAAGACGTTGTCTTCTTCTTTATTCCGTTTTTTTAAATCATTGTGAAAGTATTCGAAATGTCTTTTCAAAGCATAATTTCTGGTTTGTTTTTTTAATGTCTTAAAACACAAAATGCATTGCATGTCACCAAAAGCATTTTCAAGCATAAAGTATGTCTCGCAAGGCATCTTTTCATTTAAGAAACAAAGCGCAACAGTCAAGCACGATGTTGATTCGTTGCTGTCTCGCTAACGACTAAACGATAGAGCGTAAGAATACGTGTGAAGTGAGAGGGCACAATTGTGCTATGAAATGCCGACCACTGCTTTAGTGTGTATTGTCGCTATAGTGCTCACTACCAATAAATAATGGGTTGTCAAAAAAGTCTTGCGGTATTTTTATTGAATCAATTCGTGTGGCACCCATACATCGAGCTTCTTAGGGACTCCAAGCTTCTTCAAAAGGTTTATAACGGTTTGATGACTACTATGCCGGTCTCTTTCGACCAATTCAGCGATTTTGTCGCAATTTTCTACGACAGGCCTTCCGGAGCGTGGCGCGTCTTCGACCACCTCTACACCAGAACGAAAACGTTGAAACCATCGTTAGATATATCGTCAAATGAGGAAGTTTTCCATGCAAGCATTTGTTTCCGATCGTTCAGTTTGTGTGGCAGCTTTATGCTATAGTTAACCAATCTGAACAATTCCTTCGGAGATTACATTGTTGCCTTAGAAAATAATCTATACGAAATTTCGTGAATATATCTTGTCAAAGGTTTTTCATACCAGCTCTGGATTCCGATCGTTCAGTTTGTATAGCAGCTATATGCTGAACAATTTCTTCGCATATTACATTATTATCTTAGAAAATAACCTGTTCCAACTTTTGTGAAGATACATTTTCCATACAAGAGCTTGATTCCGATCATTGAGTTTGTATGACAGCTATATGTAATAGTGGTCCGATATCGGCAGTTCCGACAAATGAGAGAAAATGACGTTTGCAAAAAATCAAAATGATATCTTAAGACTAGTTCGTATATATACAGATGGACAGACAGACAGACGGATATGGCTAAATCGACTCAGCTCAACATACTGATCATTTAAATACATACTTTATAGGGTTTCTGAGTGTTACAAACTTCGTAGCAAACTTAATATACTTTGTTCAGGGTATAAAAAGCAACAAATTTCCAAACCAACAGTAATAGCAACGGCAAAACTAAACAGCAACAGTAGCAACAACAACATCAAGTTAGTTCTAAGTAAATCCTATATTTATTAATTAAATGAATAATCCCATTAGTATTAAATATGAAAAATTGTTTCACTTTGAGTATTGCAAAAACAATAATCATGACACTCACAAGTGCCCTTTGGAAAATACTTGCACTTACCTTTTTGGTTTTTTGTTCCACAAAGAAAGACAGTAGCGGAAAAAAATAAAACAAATAAGACCAGCTTATCTGTGAGTGCGACTATTGTGTCCAGGAGACACCAAACAGAGTTTTATTTTCAAGAAGAACCAAACGACTCGTACTGATTGTAATTATTGAAAATTATTAATATAAATATTAAATAAATTATATTGCGGTGGGGATCTCGATGATGGCGGACGCGTAAAAATAGTGTCGAACCGATCGCTGTTAATGTCGCAAACGAACTGAGAGGAGTAGATCTGTTCATCGGTCCTTCTTTATCCCCGTTGGTGCTGAATCGGATGGTGTGATTGGTGGTGGTGTATATATCGGTGTGTAGTACTCTCATGAGTAGTGCAGAATGTGGGTTGTAAGCGTACTGTGGTGAAGGTTACGTGTCAGTGTTTTTTGTTTTTACGAGGAGGAAGCATCGAAAGCCTGAACCCCATGGCAGTGTAGAACTTTAATCCGAACTAAACCTTCTACCGTCCATGTACCATTCCCCCCGGTACCACCGTCAAGTATTACGTCGGGAGGATGGTTGAGTGACACTCATGCGTACCACCTCTGTTGGTCTGATAACCCCCCTTGTACATTGTTCGTCGCCAACCCTTGCCGTCACGTCAATGTTTGTGTGTTTGAGTCGTGGTTGTCCGTTACATTTAACAGCTCTCTTCTCCACCGCTGTTCGCTGGCACGTTGGAATTTCATAACCCTGGCTGCAACTTCGCAAGCAACTTTCCACGTCTCTACCAATTCGACCATTTGGCTTACCAAGTTATCGGGAGTTGGGTCTACACCGAACGCATTTTTTAAGTGTTGCCTCTCATGATTATATTTTGGGCAATAGAAGAATGTGTGTTCCACATTTTCGACGGTATGCTTTGAAGAAGCCATGTCCTGTGAGAATTTGAGTTAGGTGGAAATCTACCTCACCGTGTGGTCTATTTAACCATGGTTCGACACTGCGGACCAGTCGGAATGTCCACCGCCCGTTTCCGCTTTCATTTCGTTTTTTGCCATTGATCTACTGTATCTCCCCTTGCTATTTCTTTTAATGGATTGTGCGGTAACCTGTCATTTGTACACATTGAATCTCCTTGGCAAGGAGGTCTAAAGGGTGTAAGCCTGCAATAACTAGAGGAGCATCTTCCAATACTGTGCGGAACGCAGAACATACTCTTAGCGCGCAAGGGCATATATCGAAAAAAGGCCACGGTGATATGATTTTACTTCTACAGCTTTTCCCCATATCTGGACGCCGAACAGCGCGACTGACTTTAGAACACCTGCTAATAATCGTCTTCTTTTTTGCTTTGGCCCAAGGGTATTGAGCATTAACCGGGTCAAGCCTCTGCACACTTTTGTAGTTTTTTCGCCTCTGTAAGCTAAGTGTTCCTTAAAGAACATCCTTGTCAAGTATGATTCCCAAGTATTTAATTGCCGCTTGTGTCGTGAAGCTTACACCCTTTGTGTTGAACGCGACAACTTCACGGACTTTTCTGCTAGTAATGACTACCGCTTCGGTCTTGCTCTCCGCTAGGTTCAGTCCCTTCGTTTCGAGCCAATCGCTTATTAACTCTATTGTTCTGTTGGTTATCAAAACTATATCGTGTATATGTTTTGCTTATAGCGATATCGTCTGCGAGCCCAATAATATGAACGTTTTTGTGTACTTGCAGTCGCAGAACTCCATCGTACATGACGTTCCATACCACCAGAGACTTTTTATTTTTTAGAGCCTTCGCTTGTGTTGTAGCTTAAAGTTCTATCCTCGAAATAGCTTACTATTATGTTGTAAAGGTATAGAGGCACGGAGAAGCTTTTTAGTGCACCCAAATACTGTGCCATAAAGCCGAGTTAAGGTCATTCTTTACATCCAGGGTTACAACCATACAGTACTGTATTGTGTCTCCTTTCCATCTTTTCCTGCTTATAGCCCGTTCAGCCAGGGTCTTTACTTAGTTTACAGCTGCAATTGTGGATCTTGCCTTTCTGAATCCGAATTGGTTGGGTGATAACCCGCCGGTACCGTCGATTGCCTTATTTAGCCGTTGGTATAAGATCCGCTCCAGAATGTTTCCAGCCGAGTGTAACATTCAAAGGGGAAGTGGGACGATTCGGTCATTGGTTTGTTAAGTTTCGGCAATAATATCAGGTTTTGCCTTTTCCATATGGTGGGTAGTCCGAAAGGGATTCATGTTTCTAGCAATCGCTGTTTTTAGCACAATATTCGGAATTCCATCTGGTCACGGGGCTTTAGATGTGTTTAACCGTTTGCATGCTTCTCGGACTTCTTCCTTCGAAACAGCCGAGATAACCTGGGCTTGTAGTACTCTCACGATCTCTTGATGGAGTGGGGGTCGGATAGGGGAGCGGACCGAAAGAATTCTCTCAATTGTTGAGGGGGAGGTTGGCATTTGCCCGCCAGTGCGGAGTTTTCCCATTACCGTTTTTGTCTGTGGTGTGAGTTTGAGTCGATGTGGTGTGTGTGTTGAGGTCGGGGGAAGATGCTCATTTGTACATCCTGGCCCCCCTAGGCGAGTATTTAGCCTAGTAGTCTCTGAAGCCGTTGTAACGTTGCTGAGGCCTGTTGGACGGCGAGATTGCGGCCTAGGCTGTGGGATTGCGGTCTTGGCTGTGGGATTGCGGTGACGCCAGGAACGTGAGTCCTCCGTAGGGTATGCTGCCCTGCGCGGTTGCAATCGCTTGGGTCTTCTGATGGCATTACGGCTGCGAGGCAAATTATATGTTTTATGAAAGGACAGATCATAAGTTTTTTTTTTTTTTTTTTTAAATAAAATTGTATGTCTTTATTCTGTCAAGTTGGTCTTAAGACTAATTTTACAATAATTTCTTTCTTAAAATGAAACCTTCAGTATTCATTAAAATAAGTAAATGTAAACAAAATTATATATGTACTTTTCCAAGTATTAAATTCGGTGCATTGACATTTATGTGGCTTAAGTACTTTTTTAAGTGGATGTACAAATATTCCTACATAATTGGACATTACTTTGACTCTTGCTTATGAAAGTAAAAGTAATAACGTTTCATGTAGATTTCATAAGTTTAAGTTCGGTGACATGAAATTTGAGCCACAATGTTTAAATACAATTTGTTTACATTGCAAGTATCGTTGTTTAATTTTTATGAAGCAACGACACTTGCATTTTCGTTTTACATATTTATGTGAGTATCAAATTAAATCAAACCAACGAATAAATAAATGTTTTACACAGTAACGTTGTTGGGTTGATTTAAGTAATTTCTTACGATTTCGTCTACGTTGGAGGTTTCATTACATATTGTTGTTTGTGGAACTTTATATGTAACTGGCGTGTCATGACGCCCGCCATCGAAAACAGCGGCGCGGTGTAGCAGAGTAGGATTGTGCCGCATGCACATCTCGCACTGATAGCCCGTTGCGCACTCCTGTGTAAGATAGGTGGGCGCCACACAATTTAGGCAATGGCCATGTTCCTGAGCGACTTGCTGGCGTTGCTGAGGGGTCATGACCTTGAAGATGTCACAATGTGGCAACCAATGTTGACGGCGACATGAAGCACATTGAGGTTGTGATGGAGCCAGTGATCGGGTGTCGTTATTTGAAGCCGTTGCTCGGGGAGCTGTGGTGGCTATGGCGGTTCGCGGCGCTGCTACTGGTGTAGTCTTCGTGCGCGGAACAGTAACGGCCGAACGTACTTGGGCGTAGAGGCAGTTGGCATCTCGACATTCATTTTTATCTGTTAAAAGATGTTATTTTAATTAACATATACATATACATATAATGTGGCACGATTGAGTCGTCATGTGGATCGACTCCCTTTTCTTGGTTTTTGTTGTTACTTATTGATGTTGGAGCATTTTATCATTATTTATTTTTTGTTTCTTTGTTTATTAATTAGGGTTACAACATTTTCGGTTTTATCGGCGGTTGGCAAAAAGCATAGGTTAACGAGCGGCCTGGTTAGTGTTCCCGTTAGGATACGGAGATCGACTACGCGAATATGACCGTTGGAGCCGTAGTAGAGCTTCTCTATGCTGCCAAGACGCCATTCAGTAGGGGGGGAGACAATCGTTATTGATCAAGACATAATCTCCAAGCTCAGGCGCATTTCCTGTTGCTTTCCATCGGTACCTTCTGTGGAGGTCCTTTAAATAATCATCATTCCATCGACGACTGAAATCATGATGGAGAATCTTAATTTTTCCCAACGGTTTAATAAGGAAAGCGACTTCACGCCTGGCTCAGGTATGGCCAGGATGGACCCTCCTTTAATAAAATGCCCTGGCGTGAGGGCAGTAAAGTCTAAGGGATCTTGCGAGAGTGCAACGAGAGGCCGTGAATTAAGAACGACTTCAATTCTAGTTAAGAGTGTCGTGAATTCTTCATAAGTAAATTTGTGGTTGCCAACTATCTTTTTAAAATAAGATTTGAAGATTTTTACATCTGATTCCTTGAGCAAATGCCGCGAGAAAAGCCTCCATCGTCAGATTCGTACATAGCTCAAAGTGTACTGCTTTTGTCGTGAAACAGACAAAAAAGCCAGATAGCCTTTCATGGACGCCTTTACCTGAAAGACCCATCAAAATCAGCACCTGTAGTGGTGAAAGGCAGAGCAAAATTGCAGCGTTCAGGTGGAACTGCTACCATAATCTGCGATCGCATTTTCTGCTTATGCATAGTACAGATTTTGCACATGAAAATGCACTTTTTTATTTGGGGCTTCAGTCGGGGTATGTACGAGTACAGCTCTTGACGGACCATATGTTGCATGAGGCGCTGTTTGGCGTGGAGCATTAGTATGTGAATATATCTAATAAATAACGTTGCAAACGAACACCTCTCTGGTATGATGATAGGGTGGCGTTCATTATACGTTAGTCTTGAATTAGCAAGCCGACTATTCACACGAAGCAGACCTTTTGTGCCTAGAAATGGGTTTAGAACTAAACGTGAGCTCTTTTTATCAATAGGTTTCGATTCTCTCAGTATGGGTGGATGCAATAAGAGCGATCTTTGCTTTTTGTAAATCTTGGTGCGTCAATGCATCGCAATGGAGATAAGTTGCTCCTTTAACTTTAATTAAGCCGCTCTAAAAATTTGAGCATATGGGTGACTACCCGGAAGTCTCGGGGGAACGATGAAAATCGTTCAAGGATGTCAGTGCCATCCAGTGTTGCATGATTAGTGTCGATTTTTCGACTTTCTGGGGCAAGTATGTTGCGCATAGGCGATTGTGACCAAGAATCGGGAGATTTTGTTAACCATCGGGGGCCATTCCACCAGAGTGTGGAGGAGGCGAGATGCAGAGGCTTGCACCCTCTAGTATCTAGATCAGCAGGATTGTCCGCACTGGCTACGTGTCGCCATGTGGCTGATCCTACTATGTCAAGTATTTGAGACGTTCTGTTAGAAATATATGTTTTCCACGCATGTGGTGGTTTTTCTAACCTGGCTAGAACTCTCTCGAAATCGGACCATAAATATAATTTGTATTTCGCCATGTTTAAGTGGGTCTGCATCATTGAAGCTAGCTTTGCTAGTAGCAGAGCGCCACAGAGTTCAAGTCGTGGGAGACATAGCATACGGCTTGCGTTTTTAGAGGCGCAACTTTCACTTCTGCCGCTAGTAGGTGGCTTCTAGTTGCGGTAGCGCTTTGTGTGCGCACATATATCAGAGGTATCGCAGAAGCCGTGTAGTTCCACTTTGTACTCGGGGGAATAGTTTACCCCCATTGGTATTTTTATCTGCGAAATTTAGGTCAGATTATTAGCGAACTGGGACCATTTTTCTAAGCGAAGAGGCTTCACTTCGTCCAGTCGTTTCCGTCTAGCCATAATTCTTGGATCAGGATTTTCGCTTGTATCATAATTGGCGAAAGCCATTCTGCGGGGTCGAAAAGTTTTACCACCGAGGATAAAATTTGTCTCTTTGTTATGGCGGATAATGCAGATATTGACTCTGTAGTATATAAATTTAAATAATATTGTCAGATATCGCATTCCATTGGATGCCTTTCCTTTTCGAATATAAGGAAATTAGTATCCAACAAATGGTCTTTTGGGATATTTTTTAAAATATTTTTGTGATTAGCTGTTATCTTTTTTAATTGAAACCCTGCGGTGTTGAGGGCATTTATTACCTGTGATAACATCTCGTATGCTAGTGGAAGAGTAACTGTGGAAGAACCACATAAAAGAAACGGTCCGGTACAATGTACTAACTGCCAAGACTGCACTCTACGCTGTGTTTGTGTGGTATGTGGTGGTTTACATCCCACTTCTAAATGCGCCCTTAGAAAGAAGAATTAAATAAAAATGCAGCAATTGCGGAGAATATCTCACTGCTAACTACAGAGGTTGCCCTGTATATAAAGATTTGAAATCGAAGTTGTCACAGGGCATTCAAACACGTCGTAACCAAATATTACAAACACCCTTAGCGAAATTATAGCAACCTTCGAAAAAAGTTCAAATTTTATTACTTTCAACAATAATAATATGTAAGAAAGCTATGAAAATGTGGTGAAAGGCAACAGTGTGCAAATGCAACTGCCGCAAAATCCTCCAAATGGAGGTATGGAAACTTTGATTATAAATCTTACACAGTGTATGACACAATTTATGTCTACCATGCAAAACATGATTAAAGATTTAATAAAATCACAAAATCAAATGCTGCAAAATTTATTAAGTAAAAAATGAGCTTACTAAATATCTGTATGTGGAATGCTAACGGTGTTAACTAGCATAATTTAGAGATTATCAGATTCTGAAAAGAATATAGATGTAATGCTTATTTTAGAAACTCATTTAACAAATAAAAATAATTTCAATATACCGGGATTTAAACTATCGGCCCTGTCGTAGAATCCGACTTGGAATTGGTTTTTGCCGGAAATGAAAACCGATATCAGTTTCATTTGGTGTCGCGAAATTCTATCGGAATAAGCTTTTTTCGAACATGAGCAAAACCGATATTCGAATCAGCTGTTCCATTGACGTGTTAAATTAAATTTATGCTTATTTGTAAACAATAGAGCATTTTTATAATATTTGAACTGTTTTGTGAAAATTCAAATTAAATAACTGAAATATATTATGGCAGCTGCAATTGCCATATTACTTATGATGGAGGAGGAGCAGCAACACAGTTTAAAGCGGCGAATATTACGAGCTAAGAGCAACCCTCTCGAGCTGCCGGAGTCAACGTATACAAAACTTTACTTCAATGGCTATGTGTTTATAACTCACTTATTTGCAGATTTATTGCTCAATAACGCTTAAGCAAAGAAGCTTTTGTTATGGTATTGGACAAAATTCAGCCACGATTACGTTCATCGACGATTCCCGCAGTGCTTCAACTAGCTGCAACGCTTCGTTTTGTGGCCGAAGGCTCATATCAGCGATCAGAGGGAATGATGCAAACATAACCATAACCATATGGCAAGAAGCACTATATCTGAAGTGCTAAAACGAGTGATAAAAACATTAGAACATTCTATATGTCATCAATGGATACAACTTGCAATGGGAGCCACTGAAAAACAACACTCCAAAGACTATTTTTATAACAAATATAGAATTCCTGGCATCATTGGCTGCATCGATGGAACACATATTAAAGTTATAAAGCCTTCCACTGATGAACACCTCTACTTTAATAGAAAAGGATTCTTCAGTATGTACGCAATGATTGTAAGAAATAGAACAAGTTTATGCACCAAGTTACTATTAAATGTATATGTGTTTACTTTCAAAGGTGACGATTCGTGCAGTAGATGCAAGGTATCCTGGATCCAGTCATGATGCGTTTGTTTGGAGCATAAGCACCATTCGACAGCACTTTCTTAGGGAGTACGAAATTGGCGATCGAACTTCCAGGTTACTAGGAGGCAGTGGATATGGTATTGAACCGTTCTTATTAACTCCATACAGAGATCCTGAGTACGGCTCACTGCAAAATACTTTTAACAGGGCTCATTCTTCAGCACGCAATGTGATTGAAAAAACGATAGGCCTTTCGCTTTCGATGCTTACAAGGTACATTGCAATATAACCCACAAAAGGTGGTTAAAATTGTCAATGTTTGTTGCGCACTGCACAACATCTGTCGGTGCTATAACATTGAATGCCCCAATATAGAAACTATCACCGTAGAATGCAAAATGAGGGCCAACGGATCCGAAACGAAATAGCAAACGCTCTTTAAATCTATTGTTCTTTTGTTAAGGCACACAACATGAAATTGTTTATTTAAGTACGTAAATCCTTAAATTAATTAAATTATAGAATTCATCGTACATATGTAAATAGTTTTATTTTAACGTATTTTAAATCAGTCATACTCTTCCAATGGATCATACTCCTCCTCCTTATGTTTGCGTAATACTTCAAGCATTTTTTTGCTGGATTTTTTGAATTCCTGTGTTAGGTTATTAACCGCGCTGACTAAAGCCTTGTCTGTCTCCCTCCTAATTTTTCGAAATTCGAGGATAGCATCCATTTTGTTAGATATGTCCTGCTTCCATTCTTTGTCGTACTCAAGAAACTTTTTAGCCGCTCATTTGTTGTTTCTTTTGGCGTAGGTTTTTAAGCGATAGAGGTGTCAAGACGAGGACGTTTCGCAGAAGTTGAAGGGATATCGTCATCGCTCGATATTAAATATTCTTCCTCGAGACCAAATGATAGTTCCGAAACCCCTCCAACACTCTGAGCCCTTTCACAAATGCGTACAATGGTTTCCTCCGTTTGGTTCAATGTATACTTAGAAAATGGTCCTCCACCAGTGGCTCGGGCTTCGATTTTATTCTGCGCCAACTTCTTTTTCACTTCGCTTTTCCATTCCGTCCATATCTAAAAATAGGAGAAAAGAATTAGAAACTGGAATTGGATTTCCACTAGCATGAGTATGAAAGCATTGTTGATTACCTTCTTCCAACTGTTCACATCCTTTATTGGTGGGCCTGCGCTGTTAAGCGACTCTGCTAATTGTTGCCAAAGGGAGTCCACAAGCGCCTTTTCTCGTTTGGTAAACCCTATGGTGATGTCGGGATACTTCTCCATAAACTGCAACAGTACATCATTTTGCCCTCTATTTTTATGTTTTCCCCTGGAAATAGTATCAATGGTATGCTAATATTCAAATGTGAATTACATTTTACACTTTGGACAAAATATATGTATGTATGTACTTACATTTTATAAGAAATAGTAGCTACATCGTATAAATATGGCACATAAAATAAAAACGTTAACGATCGTCTGACCGTTTTGTTTCCGATAAGAAAACCTACAAACCCGGAATTCGCGACACTTTAAACCTATAAAAATGCGTTTCGAACATGAAAATCGATAAGATCGGATTGTGCGACACCCTTCGAAAAAAAACTATCGGATTCTACGACAGGGCCGTATGTTACAAATCATCCGGATGGAAAAGCGCATGGTGGCATGGCAGTGTTGATTAGAAATCGTTTAAACCACAATGCTCTAGAATCTCATGCTACAACACAGTTACAAGCTACAACAATATCACTAAAAAATCGGGGTTGTGACTTACACCTTACGGCTAAATACTGCCCACATCGTTTTAAAATTACAGAAATCGAATTTAAAGACTTTTTTGGAACACTAGATCAAAGATTTCTAGCAGGAGGAGATTATAACGCAAAACACACTTACTGGGGCTCACGTCTTATTAATCCGAAAGGACGGCAGCTGTATCAAACTGTTATAAATAGGTACAGTAACCTTGAAATAATATCTCCTAGTAAGCCGACATATTGGCCTAATGATCGTAAGAAAATACCAGATTTAATTGACTTTGCTGTAAGCAAAAATAGAGATAAATCGCACATAACAGCTGATACATGTACTGATCTATCCTGTGATCACTCTCCTGTAATAATAAAGTTATGTGAACAACTCATATTCGTTAATCCAAAAGTCGGTCTAACTTCTTATAAAACGAATTGATTAAAATATAAAAAATACGTCAGAAGCCACATTAATATTGAGTACAAAATAAATACAGGAAGAGATATTAACGAACGCATAACACAAGTCATAATAACCAGCGCAGCTGTCTTAGCAACACCAAACCAAAGCTATAAGCCGCTTATTAATTAGGGTTATTGGGCAGATTTTATTTGAGTTTTGTAGTACTCATAGTTGGCATGTTTTGTTGGCATCTTTAGCATATTCCTCCTTTGGCTATTAAACTACTAAAAACTTTCAAAATAATTTGAGGTATTCGCAAAGGAACCTGTTTAAATGAGTTAAGCATCCACCCACTCTACCCGGAAAAGCTGGCGCACACTAATTAGACAGCTTAGCTAACCACAGCTGTCGACATCACAACACAACACCAATACAACTTACCACTCTTCTACATCATCAAAAAGGCTGGGCGAAAAGATGGCGAACACATTCGTTCTGATACACCTTCCGGTTGCAACACCTGTCCCGCGCGCAGCATCAACGTCTGAATCTATATTGCGCCGCGTCAAGACTACCTTTGGATCTGATCGACATCGTTCCGCTCAAGTTAAGGAACGTTTCATTTCACAAAAAAACCAAAACAATTCTTGTTTATGTCGAACCACGCATAAACAAATAGTGATAAGCAATTCCAATATATGGTGTGAAATAGAAATGGTATCACACATAACGAGTGTTATCTCCTACACGCTATTCTCTCGGGACTGTTTGTAAAGACAAACAATCGACTGTAGATAGTGTGTCTATCTTCAAATAATATAGCAGACAGCAAATAGAAACTACAAATAACATAGCACACAGAAAATTGAAACTAGTACCATAAAGTAGTATAAATAGCACTAAATTATCAAAATGTACTTAGTCTTAGTTTTGTATTAATAAAAGAACTTGCCCTGACGGTGCAAACTACATAATAAAGTGAATCAATTGGGATTAACTGGGAGCTCAACCGGGATAGCAAATTTTTACTTGCTATCAAAAAAGGCGAGGAGACATCCTTGAAAAGACAGGAACTCCGCGATCCTAAAGAAGGATAAATTAAATATTATTATTAAAATACCACGGGAAGTAGGACTTCCAATACAAAGTGCTTGATAAAGTAGCATACGATTCAAAGCAGATCCTGAAAAAGCGGACAGCGCCGAATCCAACAAAAACGAAACAGCAGTAGTCTAAGAAAGAAGATTACATGTTTACACCTCGATCAAACAGCAAGAAAGCAGCCTTTGACGACAACAAAAATATATTCCAACTAGAAGCAAAAGCTATTAAGATGACTGAAGCAGCAGCACTCAAAGCACCCATTGACGTCCTTACGACTCAACACAATTCGTTAAAAACCGACTTCGATGCATTAAGGACACAGTCACAGTTTTTGATGACCACGGTACCAACTATGCCTGCTCTAAAACCACAAATCGCACAAGCAAGCCAAATAAGTACAGAAATTTTTAATTGCCTACCAACATCTGACGGAGCAGAGGGCGAATATAACACTTGGCGCAAACAGGTGTGGACACAGATGGAGAATATAAAAGAATTTATATACAGCCCTGAATATTACAATTGCGTATGCATAATCAGAGCAAAAATAGCAGGAGCTGTTTCTAATGTTCTATCAGTTAATGGAAATCAACTTAATTTATATGCTATAATCAACCTATTCGGATAAACGACCACTACTTGTCCTAAAAGAAATAATGATGAAGAAAAAGCAAGGAAGTAAAACTCTCACTGAATTCTACGACGAAATACATCAAGCCTTAACATTGATTCAACAAAAAATAGAAACAATGAAAGAAAATATGCGAGCTGGAAGATTATCAGACGTGAGTGATGACGCGATCCGCACATTTATTATGTTATTATGGGACTCCGGAGCAACTACCCCAGAGGTATACTTTATTCAAATAAACCAAAGAGCCTTGGTGAAGCATATGCGATTGCTTGCACCATCTAATATGATAATCAGGATCTACACTTCGAGAGCACTGTTCCCCGTCGACATGATTCGAGACATGAAGATCAGACCACCTTTTATCACCAAAGGAATAATCATCAACTGAGACCAGCATATCGCGTTAATCCTCAACGGCAACCAACGTATGAAGAGAGAAGGAAACATAATTCTGGTAGCTACATCCAGCGAAATGGCCAACAACAATCAAAACCTTTACCAATGGAAGTGGACTTGTCACACCAATACGTGAAGTAAACGCATTAAAACTCACCAAGAAATCCGCCTCACCAACAAAATCAATTTATAAGGGAGAGAAACGTATCATCCCAAAACTTTAACCACAATAAAGTACAGCGTATCAACCAAACCGAACAAGCTGACATAGAATCTGTGAACATCTCTAACTACGAGGAAAATTTTGAATCTTGCAGTACTTTTTTAGGCGAATAAACGGGTTGCCTTGCATCCAGACGAAATGCGGACTAACATTCACACCCGTCACGTTACTAGTGGACACTGGATCTACAAATAACTACATTAGTAAGAACTGTAACATAGGTAAATCAGTATCAATAAAACCATTTAGAACAAAAACTCTACATGGCTATTCGGTTATACATTCAAAAAAAGTGGTCAGGATGTACGGGCATCACTTAGTATTCTTTGAAATAAGCGAATTAAAAGAATTCGACATAACCTTAGATGAACAAGGTCTCAGATTAATTAAGGGAGAGATTAACCTCTTTGATTATAGATTAAAGTACCAAAAGAAGATAGCAGGAAAAAAGGAACATTTCCTTAATTATACTGTAGATAATGCCAAGTATGAGGAGGAAATTAAGGAAATAATGAAAGCAAATGAAAATATTAGTGACACCCTACCCTTCACAACTACTATCCAAGCTACAATTAGGACGCAAACAGAAGATCCTATTTGGACAAAGCAATACCCTTACCCCGTGGCAGACCACGACTTCGTCAATAAAGAAATATATAGGCTTTTAGTAAATGGAATAATTCAGCCGAGTAAAAGTCGTACAATAAATCACTAAACCACTTACTATACACCTACGAGGTGACTCCGGAATGATTTCAAAAAATCAAAGTGCGCGAGTAGAAGTAAAGCTCGATGAAGCGGCAATTACTGCCATAGAAAAAATAAAGAACAGGTAGAACTTTATCAGCCTGACTTTACCAAACCATTTGAACTAACTACCGAGTAACCAAGCAATTGGAGCAGTTTTCTCTCAATTTCGCCAACCTATTGCCTTTATTTCTCGATCGTTAACCGACACCGAAAAAAATTACAGTACAAATGAAAAAGAACTTCTTGCAATCGTGTGGGCACTACAGAAGCTCCGCAATTTTTTATACGACATCACTGATTTAACCATTTATACTGACCACCAATCACTCATTCATTCTATTTCGGGAAAAAACCCGAATACCAAATTAAAAAGGTGGAAGAATTTTATTGAGAAATTTAGTCCCAAACTTGTCTACCAAAATGTAGTAACTGACGCACTCTCCCGTCAACAAATCAACAATACAACAGATTGTTCTCAACATTCAGCACAGAGCTCTTCAACTGACCAAATAAAGAGGGTGAAACAATCCTTGAACTCATTCAAAAACCTAATAATACCTATTCTAGATCCCGCAAAAGAGGCAATTGACTCCAAAACCACTTTTCCAGGTAGGGGGCGTCACACATTTTATTACAAAAATAAACAAGATTTTTTAACAAAACTGCAACAAGTATCTAAACCCAATGTAACTAACGCACTAAGAACAGATGAAGAGTTAATATTCCACTTTAAGGATGATATTCTTTCTCACTTTCCCAATTGCACCTTTGTGATAGCACCAAATTTGCTAATTGACATTAATAACCAAAATGAACAATTAGAATTAACAGAAAAAACACACAGACGTGCACACCGAAATTATAAAAACAATGTGCAAGAAATATTGCTTAACTAATTTTGGCCTAACATCAGTGCAAGAAAGAAGCGATAGACTGTCAAATTTGTTTGACAAACAAATACGACCGACAACCAAACAGACAACCTATTGGAAAAACACCAATACCAACAAAAACTGGAGAATATATACAGATGGGCATCCCTGCCAACCATGAGCGGGTAAAAAACCAGCTAATCAGTGGGTAACATGGTGGTAAACGTGGGGGTAAACATATAGAGTGTGTCTTAGGCCGAGCGAATATTTTACCGTATTTTCCCCTCACAACGTATACATGTCATCACACATCTCTGTTGTGCTCATTCAGCAGTGTCATATAAAAAAGTATATATGCTATACACCTGCTCTAATATCCCCAATCGACGGCTGATGCAGGGTTGCATTTTAAACAGCTGATGCAGGGTTGTATTTTAAACAGCTGATGCTGGGTTGCATTTTTTAATTCCTACTTTAAAAATTGATTAAAAGTTCAAAGAAAAATTTTTAATTTTTAAATTACTAATTTTATTAATTTTAATAAATATTTACATAAAATTATAATTAATATATTGCTAACATTTCATAAATAAAAATATATTTAATTAAAAAACAAAATCATCTGAAAAAAGATTAATTAAAGAAAATAATTATTAATAGCTGAAAATAAAAGAGTAAAAAAGATTATTAAAGACAAATACCTGAAAATAAATTAAAGGTAATGAAACCTGAAAATAAATAATAATTACATTGAATTTGTAATATCTCAAAGAAAAAGAAAGATTAATTGTATAAAATGATAATAATATCTGAAAGAAAAGATTAATATTATCTGAAAAAATAAAACATGTGTATTAAATACAAATAGAATTTACTCTGCAAGCAAAGATTAATTAAATATAGTGATAACATAATTAAATAAAAATAATAATAACATCTGAAAGAAAAGATAAATATTATGTGATCATTTAAAATATAAAACAAACATTAGTTTTCACATATTATATTGGATTGCGCAGGCCGCCTTAAACGCATAAAATACATTTGTACATACATATGTATGTATTTCTTTTTGCGTATTACCTTGGATTGCGCACTCCAATTTCAAAGTACACACACTTTTTTCACATACTTACTTAACAATTGATATTTGCCGCTTCTGATGATATACATAGCTGCTGCTGCTACTGCCAATTCAGTTCTGATTTCCAATGCTATAAAAATAAATTAAGTAATTATATTCAAAATATTGTTAAAAAATCACATAAATTCATTTACTTACCTTCTTGTTGTACGAGCCTCCTTTCACGAACGACATGCGTCTTTCAATCGTTTTTTTTTATTACCCTTTCGGGGATTTTCTGTTGTCGCTATTGACAATTATGCTTTCTCCTTCGCACTCATTCAAATAAATCAAGATATGAAACAAACTTTTTTTCATCGCATTTAGGTAAACAAAAAATAACCCGAAAATGTGCGTTAGTGTTAGTGTATAGAGAAAAAATGTGTATTTGCATTGGAATATTTGTCACAAACGGGTAGCCGTGGTTGGCAGGGATATTTCACATGAATAGTTGTACATATGTATATAAGCTCTACCGACAAATATTCGAAGTATTGCTTTCTCCGAAAAATTCATACTAAAGCAAACTGTCACGAACATATTGAAGAAATACTTACACAAGTGTATCCAAATGCAAAACATCTAATGACTGATAACGAAAATGTATTTATCAGCAACATGGCAAAGGCCGTTTAACTCGACTACATATACAACATACTGCCACACCATTAAAAAATAATAATAATATGAAAATAATACGACTCCAGGTGAAGAACTTTTTAACGTCATCCGACAATATAATTCTACAATTCACTCGTCTACAGGACTTAAACCTGAAGTAGTTTTCTTTAATTAATTCATTAATAAAAAAGTATCCCGAGATTTAAGAAATCCTTCAGAACAATCAGGAGAAGTTATTGCTATAGCACAACAAAGGACGAAGAAACATCACGTAGAAACCAGGAGATATCATATATTCCAAAACAGATCGTAGGAATAAAATTGCTAAACGATATAGTCAGTACAAAGTTAAGGAAGATCACGGGGACACGATCCTTACAACGAGAGGGAAAATTATTCATAAAGACAACATCCGCAAACAAGCCACACAATGCGATCCGAGACGGAATTAATTAATCTATTTTTATTATTTGTTGTATCCCATTCTGATCTAAACACAGATCTTAAATTCAAGAAGTATGTTTAACAGAGACCGATCCAGTCTATTTGAAAATACGTTTTAACTATACCACGTAGCAAACTTGTCAATTATCCTAGGTCCATACGAGAATATCATGAAATCCAAATACGTTGCAGAAATAAAAGAAGAAATAATTCTTATTAATATAATAGAGGCACTTAAGATACAGCTTATACCTTCTAATCGTAGACTCAAACGCTCATTAAACTTTTTAGGTTCTATTCTCAAGTTTGTCACCGGTACTCCTGACCATGACGACCTTATAGAGATTAAGACAGGTCTCAATCAGTTGATAGAAAACAATAATCAACAACGGAAGATTAACAGTCAATTTGAAAAAATACTAGAAACACCAGACCCAAAGTCAATTACTGAAGAATTAATTATTACAGAAGTTTACAAGGAATTAGAAACAATAACGAATACCATTAATTTTGCTATAATAGGAAACTTTTCTTCTGGTACTCTAAACCTCAAAGACATTCAGGAAATTGCCTCTATAGAAGATTTTAACATACCTATAATTAATATTTTAGAATATTCTGATATTCATGTACGAGGTGTGTTCAAAAAGTATCGCGAATCGTAACTGACAGTTTTCTTCAATTGCAAGGGCGTGGTGCATCATGAGTTCTTGCCACAGCGAAGAACGGTCAATAAGGAATATTACCTGCAAGTTATGGACAATTTGCGCAAAGCAATCCGCCAGAAACGCTCGGATTTGTGGAAGAACAAAAATTGGCTTTTGAACCACCATAACGCCCCTGCTCACACACATCGTTGCTTGTGCGGGACTTTTTAGCCAAAAACAACACACTAATGATGCCGCAGCCACCGTATTCCCCTGATCTGGCCCTCTGGGATTTTTTCTTGTTCCCTAAACTGAAGAGGCCCATGAAAGGACGACGTTACGCTTCTCTTGACGAGATAAAGACGGCATCAAAGGAGGAGCTGAAGAAGATAAAAAATGATTTTTTGAAGTGCTTCGAAGATTGGAAAAACCGTTGGCACAAGTGTATAATATCTCATGGGGATTACTTTGAAGGGGACAAAATAGATATTCATGAATAAATAAATAATTTTTGTAAAAACACAAAATTAGCGATACTTTTTGAACACACCTCGTATGCATGTACCAAGATGCTATAATTACAATATACAAATATCCCGTAATAAATAACCGCTGTAAATTATATAACTCAATACCTTTAGCATACAAACACGGTAAAGTCCGATTGGACTCTCAAGTTGCAAAATGTGAAGCGAATTTGAAAAGAACTTCCAAATGTAAAAATTATCTGGGATTAAATATTTGTATACAGGAGTCTTCCGACAACTATATCATTCGATTGCTTGAAAACAATAAGGCAAAATGTAATGTTATTCAAGAAAATAATCGACCACTTGTTGTGTTAGATCACGGAAATATAATTATTGGTGGAGAACATCTGTGGAACGGATGACGTGTTAACGGTCCAAACCTGTTACAATTTAATCACAGTACTAATTTAGATAATAAGGTACATATATTTCAATCACGATCAGGAAATTAAAGATGTGATTCATGCCCACCAAGATGAACAATTAGAAGTTCTAAAAATATTAACCTCCAATTCAGATTATACATGTTCAAATATTAAAAAAAGTATATATACATGATTCCCATTGAAGAACAACCAGAAAAGTTCATATTGTACCTAATACTTATTGTAATACCTTTAGCTTTATTAATCTATGCGGCTGTAAAATTATGTGAACGCTATCGAGTACATTTAGAAGATAAAAAGGAACGATTATTCCACCAAGCATACGATATCGAACTTCGTCGACTCCAAGCCCAGATGACTTGAAAAGAGGACATTTCATCTTAACACAGGGAAGAGTTAAGGAACATTTCATATCACAAAAAAACCGAAACATCTCTTGTTTATGTCGAACCACGCATAAACAAATAGTGATAAGCAATTCCAATATATGATGTGAAATAGAAATGGTATCACACATAACGAGTTATCTCCTACACGCTATTCTCTCGGGACTGTTTGTAAAGACAAACAATCGACTGTAGATAGTATGTCTATCTTCAAATAATATAGCAGACAGCAAATAGAAACTACTGGTAACATAAAGTAGTATAAATAGCACTAAATTATCAAAATGTACTTAGTCTTAGTTTTGTATTAATAAAAGAAATTTCCCTGACGGTGCAAAGTACATAATAAAGTGAATAAATTTTTATTAACTCCCGCGACGACATATAGCATTGCAAAACATTGGACTGTGCTTCGTTGCCAACACAATTTTGTAACATATATAATAATACGATAATTATTAATATATTGTGCTTTTTATAAATACACCGTGCGAATATGATTGTAAATGTAATAATTTAAATTGAGTTTTTCCCAATAAATTAATAAGTTATTACATAATTATTCATGGTCCTTCGAGCCTCACAGAGAGGCACTATTGGAGAGAAAAAAAACATTAAGGATACATCTACTAGTTTGGTGGCAAAAAAAACAAAAAAAAAAAAAAAACAGAATAAACTACATAACTGCAGTGACCCAGCAGAACAAAAAAAAAAAACAAAGTGACACAAACAAAACCAATTTCGGTAACAAACTGCAGTGATACAAAGTGAAAAAACGAACAAAACAAGAAAGAAAACTAAAAACCATAAGCACAATCAGGAAAATATTAGAAGACACTTCTGAAATTACAAAAACCAAACCTACGGTGAAAAAAAACAAAATAAATTATAAAAACAAAATATACAAAACTGTACAAGTACAAAAAAAAAAAAGTAAATCAGGCGCGAAAATTAAAAGCACCATAACAACAACAAAATCCCCAAAAAAGAAAACAGAAAATAAACACAAAAACATAAACAGGCAATCGGACGCGAATTATGTATATAAACATGTCTACAAAAATTATGTTTACAAACATTGTATATTATGTTACACTTAAGTTGCCGACAACATTTTCCTATTTTCTTTAAGTTATTTATTCTTATTACATTAACTGTTACGATTCCCTCGAACTAAAAATTACAATAAAGCATTAAATATTGATCACTCTTCGGAATCTTATGTTTTAATATACTTAACTGGCGCAGTCAAAAAAAAAAAAAAGAACCGAAAAAGAAAAGAATCACAAAAATACAAAAATATATTTACAAGTGCATTAATAATTGTTATATATATAGTGAGACTAGCTATTAAAAAAAAAAAAAAACAATAAAGTGTGCGGTTTAAAAGTAAAGAAAAATTATTGCATTTTATCGCTCAGAAAAAAACACTAGAACGTTACTTTTTTGGTGATTTCCATCAGTCATAAGTGTGAAAATGTGAAACCAGAGAAATAAAAAAAGGAATAAAACAAAGTAAAATAAAATTAAAATTAAATAAAATAAATTAAGACTACTACCTTAAACTAAAAGAGTCCCGTTATCAAGTATCAGTAAAACCTGCAAAAGAAGCCACCGATTTCCCGCCAAAACTTATTTTTTGTGAAACATATGTGCTAACAAATACCGGTTTTGTGAGTGCAAAAAAAAAACAACAAAACATAGGAGAGCGAACAAAGTGTAAAATAATATATAAAGAACAATTGAACTGACAAAAATTTATCATGGCAACGAGCAACGGTGCTTTAACATTTACATTAAATGAGATAATTAAATATGCACATTGCATTCGCGAATATAAAGGAGACAACTCATGCGCTCTTACTTCGTTCTTAAGAGAAGTGGACATGGTCTTATTATTTTTTTCCAACGGATTCACCAGAGAAAACCTACGTGTTTCATCGTATTATAATCAATAAGATTCAAGGTGAAGCTTTGCACGTCGTTCGAACTCTTGGCCCCTCACCAACATGGATGGAAGTAAGAGATATTCTTATACGAAACTTTGGTATAAAAAAATCTTATAACCAGTTGTATCAAGAGGCATTTATGCTAGTAAACAAAAATGATATTGTTAACTATTATTTAGCTCTAAGAGATATTTTATGCAAACTAAATGAGAAATTCGAGTACGATGACGAAAAGCCTATTGAATTTAGCCCAAAAACTGTTGAAAAAATTATATTAAGAACTTTTTTAAACAATATGGATGTTAATTTGGCTTCAGTCATCATTAATAAAAGTATTAACTCTTTAAGAGATGCTTATAATTTATTAGAAACAGAAGGACTTATTAGAAATCATATCGTAGAAAATAAGCCTACATATAATAGAAACGAAAGACCATATCATACTTACCAAAACTACAACAACTTCGCGAACTATAGGAAAAATGAAAATCATAATGAAAGTTATAATCGTTTGCCAAGTTTTAATCGTAATCACAACCAAACGAAACAATTTGTAAGACAAAATAAATTTGAGCAACCAAATTCAAGTATAGTTGAAGCAAACAGAAGTTATAACAATAGTTTTAGAAACCGTAACTTTGCGTTACCACAAAGTAGTACGCTTTCGAAAATGGATGTAGATCACGTACAGGTAAATACCGCAGATGCTAATTTTGATCAAGGAACAAATGTAGAAGAATTTGAACGTTTCAACAATTATCCACAATATTCTAATCATAGCAACTTTCAATACAACGAAAATGATCACGAAATAAATTTTCATACAATTGCCGTAAAACGCCACTTCCCTTAATTGAGATTACAATTAAGCATGATAAATTAATTGTCAACTAAAGCAATTAATTTATCATGCTTACCGGATCCACAACTTCTCTTTTAAACAAAGAAAAATTGTTGCAATATGAAAGAATACCTTTACATAGCCCAATTTTATTTTCTTCCCTTAATTCAAAATCAAATATTTATCACGAAATCATAACCGACTTACCAATTGAGTTCAACGAAAATGCCACTATGTCATGGAAGTTAACAGATTTTAGAAATAAACAATTCGACGCAATAATAGGGCAAAATATATTAAAACCTCTTCAAGCTGTAATTGATATGAGTAAAGAAGTAGTTATTATTAACCATAGTGTATTTAAATTTCTTCCTAATTTTCCATACAATAGGCACGAAATTTACCAATTAGAGCCAACCAGAATAGGGAAAAATGTAATGGATAACCTGTTTAGTGAGCTAAATATCGAGGAGTCAGCTGCACTAAAGATCATTCTTAACGATTTCCAAGATTTAATATTTATGGACGGTGAAATATTAAGTAATACTAATTGTGTAGAGCACGAAATTAAAACCGTGTCTGAAAAACCAGTTTACTGTAAAATGTACAGATACCCCCATGTACATGAGAAGGAAATTTATAGACAGATAGATGACATGCTACGTCAAGGCATCATTAGAGAAAGTGCATCACCTTATAATGCACCTTTGTGGATAGTACCCCAAAAAAAGGATAGTTGAGGGAGGTGGATAAGTGGAGAATAGTAATAGATTACCGAAAGTTAAATCAAATAACAGTAGAAGACAAATTCCCTATTCCTAATATTGAAAGTATATTAGATAAACTAGGCCGAGCTCAATATTTCTCCACGATATATTTGGCAAAGGGTTTTCACCAAATCCTCGTTAAAGAGGAAGATCGGTCGAAAACGGCATTTTCCACCCCACATGGTCATTACGAATTTACGCGAATGCCTTTTGGGCTCAAAAGTGCACCGGCCACATTTCAGCGTCTAATTAATACAGTTTTGAAAAACGATATTAATAAAAGGTGCGTCGTCTACCTTGACGATATTTTAATTTTCTCTACAAGATTACAAGAGCATGTCGTTGACATTAAGCATATTCTTAACAAATTAAGATATTCAAACTTAAAAATTCAAATTAATAAGTGCAAATTTTTCGCAAAAGAAACTCCTTTCTTAGGCCACATACTCACCCCAGAAGGAGTGAAACCCAATCCGGCAAAAGTTGATTGTATTTTAAAGCTGCAACTACCAAAAAACGTCAAGCAGATTAAATCTTTTCTAAGTTTTACCGGATACTACAGAAAATTTATTCGCGACTACTCAAAGGTAGCTTATCCACTAATAAAGTTTTTAAAAAAGGATGCTAAAGTCAATCCTAATGATCCCAATTTCATCACTGCTTTCGAAAAACTTAAAACAATAATAACTAAAGCTCTCGTACTTAAGTACCCCGACTTTAAAAAACGTTTTCAACTGATAACAGACGCTAGCAACTATGCCCTGGGTGAAGTTTTGCAGCAAGACAATCATCCAATTTGCTTCGCTAGTAGAACCCTAAATAACCATGAAAAAAATTATTCTGCAACTGAAAAAGAGTTATTAGCAATTGTTTGGGCTACTGGTTATTTTCGACCTTATTTATTTGGTGTTAAATCTGATATTCTTTCTGACCATCAACCACTGCGATGACTTTTTGTCAAATCACATGTAAAAGATTTAAATCCGAGATTGTACAGATGGCTCATTAAACTTAGCGAATTTAATATTAACATTAACTACATAAAGGGTCAAGATAATCATGTTGCAGACTTTTTGAGTAGAATTAGATGCGATGAAATACATACACTTAACTCATCAACTGAACAACCTGATTCTCTATATAATAATACTGATGATCATGAGACGAGGCATTCTCAGGAAGAAGACACTCATAATCATATTGGCATTCTTAACACAGTTGTTTATCGATTTAAAACGCAAATAATTCTTACAGATGATAAAATCAAAGACTTTGAATATAAAAATAACAAAAAGAAAATATTTATTAATTCAGCTGACTTAGAAACAAATTTCGAACATTTATTAACAGAACATATAGGTACTGGAACAGTAGGTATATTTACTGCATTAAACGATCATAAATACAATATTTTACAACAAAAAATAATAGACTTATTCGAAGGGAACGGAAATGTGAAATTTGTAAGATGTTCGTATAATGCAAAAGAAATGGAAAGTGAAGACCAAGTTTATAGAGAGATCAAAAGATACCATAAGAATGAAACGGGACATGCAGGCATAAATGAAAATTATGAAGGTTTAAAACGGCTGATATATTTCTCTAAACTTAAAGAATGCATACAGAAATTTATAAATAACTAGCGTTACCCGGCGCGCTTCTACACGCAAAAAATTGATTGCTTAAAAGATTTGATTTCTTAACACAATAATGAAAAAGAAAAGCATTGTTCAATTTAATATAATTGTATACACAACATTTTTTGTTTTATTTTGTGGTGCATAAATAAACAAATCTTTCGTGGCTCCAACTCTCGAACATGCAACGTACAGTTGCCCGTGAGAAAAGCAAGCTTCCTCTAAATTATCTCCACACACCTGGAGCGTTTGCCCTTGGGATTTGTTGACGGTCATAGCAAAAGATAGCCGAACAGGAAATTGAAGACGTTTAAATTCGAATGGCATGTCCGTTGGTATTAATGGAATGCGCGGTATTAGTACAATTTCACCTTTTGCTTTGCAAGTGCGAATTGTTGCTTGAATTAAATTTGGCATCAATTTCTTCACTGAAAGTCTCGTCCCATTACAAAGTTTCGGTGCATTAAGATTTCGAAGAAGTATAATCGATGAACCAACTTTCAAATTCAAATTATGCGGTGGCATGCCTGGTGGTTCCAAAGAATTTAAAAATTCAAATGGATAATTGACTGCGTCTTCATCATTCATAGCAGTATCAATGGATTTATACGTTTCCGAATTACCTGGCAATTTTTTCTGGATGTGGAAATTGATTTCATTGACATTGACATTTTTTGGTGCTAAAATTGCACGTTCTCGTAACCAATCATGGTTATTATAATTTTGAGCAATATTTGGAAATACGCGATCAATAAGTTCTTCTTTTGATGATACAAGTATTAAAAAATTATTCGGTAACGTGATAAACCCATTTTGATCACTTGCCATTTTTCCATCGCCAATCTTCAGCAATTGCTTTGAAAACTCACGTGCTGAAGAATCATTTTGAAGACGCACACGCATATTGGTCGTCAACGAAAGCATTTGTACGTGTGCCCACAAAAATAAACTTTGCTAACATGCATTAATTTCATCAGCTGGTGTTGATCTCGGAATAACAGGCAACGTTTGACGAAAATCACCAGATAACAATATTAATGCACCGCCAAACAGCTGTAAACTCCGTCTCAAATCTTGTAATGTTCGATTTAAGGCTCCCAAAGATTTTCTATGGGCCATTGGACATTCGTCCCATAAAATAATAGATGTTTGTTGCAAGACTTTAGCCATTCCAGAACTTCTTGAAATATTGCATGTTGGTGTTTCAATTGCTTGCATGTTCAATGGCATTTTCGAGGCGGAATGTGCTGTGCGGCCGCCATCAAGTAATGTATGTAGCTGCAATTCCGGAAGAAGCAAGTGCCAATGCGATTTTTTGCTCCGACCGAATTGTTGCCAGTATTAATGAAATCAAAAATGTTTTTCTAGTGCCGCCAGGTGCATCCAAAAAATACAAACCACCAGTGTTGTCATTGACAGCTTGCATCACTGTGTCATATACATATTTTTGTTGATCATTTAATTGTGGAGTATACGTTTGTACGAACGCACGCAATTCATTACGATCGAATTGCAGTTCGCTTTGCAATTCTCGTTCAAATAAATCATGCATTGAACGATTTGGTGGAGTCAATCCTAATTGCCCTAATGCCTTATTTGCAATCGTAAGGCACAAATCTTCGATCATTATTAAGGCTTCATTATACATTTCCAATGTCAGCAGCAATGCAGGATCATTGGAACGATGTCGAAGGCGAATCAAAATGTCTTCAGCCATGAAATCTTTGTATTTATTCCACAATTCCAGTGGATTTGATGGAAAACATGTTGATATTATGATCGCAAATAACATACGAATTTGAATTGGTGGAGAAACAATTGATCACGAAGCGGAGCATCCCAATGCGTATCATCTTCCAGCAAATGCAAGTGTTGACATGCTTCACGGTATGTTGCGTACAATTGACCATTAACAGTTCGTAAATGTTGGAATGATTGAGGTCCATGTACGTTCACCAACAAAAGTCGCAAGTAAAAACATTCAACATTGGCTGGACTAACTGTATAAATGCGTCCCAAAGCATCTGTTCGAAAAATACCTGGATAACCATCAACAGGTGTGCCTTGTTTGCGACGTTGAAATTTTTTTGTTGATGCATTCCATGTGAAATAGTGAGGCACTTCCGAATATAGCAAAGTCCTGGAAAATTCATCAGTTTCACATAACTGGAAATAAGCTGTCAGTGTAGTTACTGGTAGCCCTACTACTCTTTGTTCGGCATTTGCAGCAGTGTAGTAAACACGTTGGCCGTTTTCAAGATGAACTGCCAAATGTACAACAACCGGATGTCTGTCATGAATTGGAAACGATAAAATGCGCCATACAGCTTCATTCGTACTAATATAGCGCCCCATTTGGTACTGCAAAATTTCGTCATGATTATTCTCAGGAGCCACTCCAAAAACAGCCATATCGCTGCCCTTATTCACATACTTGCAAATGTATTTGATTGATTTTACAGAATTGCAATATTCTACATTGATGTGAGCGTTGAACATTTTTGACGGCATCGGTGAGTATGGAACTATCCACCGGTTATCGATTTCAACATATTGATTTTTAATTTTAATTACATTTGATTTACCGTTGTCTTCAGTTGATCGTCGACGATACTGTGGATATCCATCATCTCCTGTAATTGTTTCAGCAATCAATTGCTTTGGAAAACGTTTCGAACATTTACCATCAATCATACGAAGTGAATTTCGATTAATATCACCACAGGGACCGTGAATCATATTTTTCGTGACAACTTCGAATAATCTTGGGTCGATGGATTGATCTGGAATTTCGGCCGATATGACGGTATCAATCCTATCAGGGGTTATTTTGTTTACGCACCAAATCAAAATATGTGCGTTAGGTAAGCCTCTTTTTTGCCACTCTATGGTATACATAAAGCACCGCACTTCTCCAAATACACGGAGTTTGACAATCAGATCCATTAATTTTTTAAATTTTTGTTGGAATACACGGGCAGTTGTCATGCCGATCTTTTGGCACCTGACCATCAAGTAAACAATCAGACACATCGACCCACTTCGGGTTGCACGTAAATGTTATGAATAGATCCAGTCGTCCATAATTTCGTACATATGTCATCGCATTTCATGCATATGACGTGGGCTACCAACATATGATGATGGTAAAATTGTTAAACGGCCGATATCATTCACATTTACATAATTGATTATTGCGTCACGCAAATGTATGTATTCCTCTGATCTTAATCGGGCTTGATTGTAACGGATGAAATTTAATCGCTCACTTTCAATTTTGGCGTACATATCGACGATATATTGATGCGAAAGTTGATTGCATCGCAAAATAAAATTTGTTTCTTGAGGGCGAATCATCAATCGGTACGAACAAAAATTCATCGCACTGACTTTTTGTTGATTCTTGACCTGTATTGCAAAAATTAATTAGCGAATGAAAATGATTTATAAATCATACTAGCTGACCCGGCAAACTTCGTTCTGCCCAAAATAGATTTTTTTTTTCATTTCAAAAATTACACCGGTATTGGTTTTAATAGAATATGAACGATTTTTCCTTATTTCATTGTGAATACTTTAAATACCGCCTTTTTTGTTCTTGACAAATTCCCAATATTGAAAAATAGTGAAGAAAAAATTAATTTAAATAAAAACACATGATATACAGCCAGGTTCTGCAATTTACTTCCGAGAGAAATTTTATGGAAAATACCTTCCGTACCTAATTTGACAAAATTTTTATAAATTTTTCTCGGAAGTGACTTGCCAGAACCTGCCTGATGAACATTTTTTTCGTGGGTACATTAATGCTTTTTGAATTTAATTGCTTGAAAAATGCTACTCTTTTAAATAATGCTGACTCATCGCGTCCAGGATTTGTTGACAATTTAATAAAATTAAATTCGTAGTTACCATAATTTTGAGCAATATTTGGATATACACTACTGTTTAGTTCATATTTATTAGATGTGGATTGGCAAATCGTAGTTGGAATCGGTATTAATCCACTGCAAGGATCTATCGGAACTTGTCCATTTCCGATTCGCAGCAGCTCTTTTGAAAAAACCTCCGCAGTTCTATCGTTTTGCAGCAAAACTCGCATATTTATGGTCAATGAAATGGTTTTAACAAACCTCCACAAATGCGATGACTTCAGACATGCGTTTAGCTCATCCGCCGCTGTTGATTTTGGAATCACGGGAAGTGATTGTCTAAAGTCGCCCGACAGCAATATCATCACTCCTCCAAAGCAACGATTATTGTTGCGCAAATCTCTCAGTGTTCGGTCGAGTGCTTCTAATGATCGTTTGTGGGCCATTGTGCATTCATCCCATATGATTAACTTACATTTTTTTAAAACTTGTGCCATTGATGATTGCTATATTGCAAATAGGACTTTCGTGTATTTGCAAGTTTAATGGAAGCTTTAATGCTGAATATGCCGTTCTTCTACCTTCTAGCAATCCCGGTAGATGCAAGAGCTAATGCAATACCACCTTGACCACGTATTGCTGCTAGTATTAAAGACAATAGGAACGTTTTGCCAGTCCCGCCGGGCGCATCGAGGAAAAATATGCCACCGTTTCCACTATCTACAGCATTTATTAGCTGATTGTCCGCACTGCTTTGCTATTCACATTTGTTTGTACTTGTTGTTGCAAGTGAGTTATATCGTAAGCACGCTCGCGTTCCAATTTGCGACTCACTAAATCCCTTGTTTGACGACTTGGTGCCGGCATATGAACTTCAATCAATAGTTTTCCACTCATAAGTAAACATAAATCTTCAATAAGGACTAATGCTTCATTGTAGATGTCAGCGTTCATTTGTAAGTCGACATTTCTCGTCGCTAATCGCAGGCGATGCAAAATGTCTTCTGCCAGTGACTGTCGTGTTCAAGCAATTGCAATTGTTGACATGCTTCTCGAAATGTTGCACAAATGGTACCATCTACAGTCCTCAATGATTCAGATGAAGTTGAACCGCGTACAGTAATCAAAAGCAAACGTAGGTAAAAGCAATAATCGTTCTTTGGATGGATTGTGTAAATTCTTCCCAATGCATCAGTTGAAAAAGCACCTGGATAACCATCTACCGGATGGCCGTTCTTCCTGCGCAACCATTTCTTCGACGATGCCTTCCATGTGTAATACCGAGGCATCTCCGAGTAAAGCAATATTCTCGCGAACGGATCACTGTCGCAAGTTGCAAAGAAATTTGTTAAAGTGGTTGCTGGTGGTATTTCCGTTCGCTGTACTATGTTCTCTGCGTTGAAATAAACTCGCTGGCCATTCTCCAAATGAGCTGAATTGCAAATGAAAATATTCTCCAGATTGCTTCATTGCAGTTCACATATCTGCCCATTTGAAATTTGCTAATTTCATCTCGTTCAACGCCAATAACCGCCATAACGCTTCCTTTGGTGACATATTTGCAAACATACTTAATTGATTTTATTGAACTGCAATACTCAACATTTATATGTGTTTTGAATGCCTTAGACAAAATTGGCGAATATGGTCCATGTGTTATTAACCACGAAATTCTTTCCTTTCTATTGAGTGATGAATGTTCTGCCATTGTCAGCGGGTGAGCGACGCCGATAGAGAGGGTATCCGTCGTTTCCAGTTTGAGTTTCCGAAATAAAAGCACGGGGATAGCGTTTTTTGCATTTACTGTCCGACATACAAACCGAAAATGGATCGTGTTCTCCGCATGGCCCATGAACCATATTAGCCATCGCCACTTCGTGCAACTCTGGATCTATTTCAACATCAGGAATTTCGGCGGAAATGATGTCATCATTTTGGTCAGGTGTAATTTTTTCCACCATCCAAAGAAGAATGTGTGCGTGGTGCAAACCTCTCTTCGGCCACTCCACTGAGTACATCTAGCATCGAACAGTGCCATATATACGTTGTTTCGTAATAAAGTCATCAAACATCTGAGTTTTTGTTTAAATATGCGTGCTGTAACGTCGTGGCGATCGCTTGGTGATTGACCGGGATGCAATAGATTCGTATTGTCTGGCCATTTTGGATTGCAAGTAAATGTAACAAACAAATCCGGCCGTCCATAATTGCGCACGTAAGTCATCGCATCCTGGGAGTACTCATGCATGTGTCTAGGACTGCCAATATATGTCGATGGCAAAATATAGAGTCGACCAATATCTGTAATATCCGCATCACCATTCATTACATATCTTAAGTGAATATACTCTTCAGATCGCAACTTCGACTGATTGTATCGCATGTAATTAAGTCGTTCTGTCTCAACTTTAACGTACATGTCAACTGCATACTGTTAAAATAACCGTCCATATCCCAGTAAGTGGTTGTCATAGTTTTGGCGAATCATCATTCGATATGCGTAAAACTTCATTGAACTGACTTTTTTATTTGTCTCGACACCTTAAAGCTTAAATTACCTATATGAAGTAGCAAACAAAAATTTTAAAATACTAACCATTCACCGGATTTATCATCTTATATCCTAAGTAATATCCGTCTTCTCCAAGGCAGAACATGAGCGGATATTGCATTGCGTCGTAAGACCGATGTGTCTCACTTATCCATTTTAGTGCGTTTTGATTTCAACGTTTGATGACAATATCACGCGACTGCAAATTTTCTCCAACAACAACAACAACTGATATTTCGCTAACTGTAGGTGCATTATATTGTCTTTCATGTGTCCCTGTTGGTCTTTTGTCCGCTTGTATGATTATACTATGATCATCTGTTGGCATACGTTCCAACGAAATCGTAAACAGTTTAATGAGCCCATTGTGTTCGTGTAACATTTGCTGCAATTGTTCGATTATTTCTCTTTTCGTTGTATTGAAGATAGCACAACGCCGATTTACTTCATCATGTGAATCTCCAAGAAAGTAAATTTGGAGATATTTGTGTTCTTGATCTGGATGCCGCAACAGCGATCCAGCGAGATGAAAAATTTGCCCATGAACCTGTATAATTGGAGGAAAGCTCTGTAGTTTCTGTCGAATATTGTTTGGCAAAAATACCTTAAACGTTAGAGTGTAGTTTTGTTCATTTACAATTTCACCGCCAAGCGACGTCATTTGAAAACAATCGTTGTACATTTTAGTGTGCTTTAAGAAATGGCTCGAGTGAGGAGATTCACCGTAAAGCAGCTGGAACAATGGCTGTGGTGGTGGAAGCAATTCTGGCAACTTAACCTTTCCCCCGGCGCAACATAACCCTGGCGGTTCATTTTTAAATTTGACTGCATTGCAATATTGTTAAACTACTGACATCTGACCGATTTGAACAGATGCGCTATATTGAATGTTTGGATCATATCGAAAACCTGCCCGTTCAATGTTCACGAAAGAAAGATGTTGCCGCTGTTGTCGTCGAATAATCGCATGTTGTGACCTTACTTCATCACTTTGGCGAGCACGAACTTCCCTTCTTCTCGATCGTTGTTGCTGATTGTGAACTTCCTTTCTTCTCAATCGTTCTTTCTTATTGTATATTTGGTTGACATCTTCTAACTGGTGCGTGCTATTCTCCAGCAGTCTATTTCGTGGTGATACCCTCTCAAGAACACTTTTCCTTTGACGTGCTCTGCTATTTCGTGTTCTCCTTTCGGCCTGGGAACTCCAAGAAGTGTAACCAAACGTACTTATGCTTGGCATCGTAACAAATATCAAATTGGAAACGATAACTTACCTTTGAAAACTCAAAAAAAAAAAAAAAAAAAATGAATTAAACTAAGGAAGCAGCTCAATTGAATGATAAATTTCAATGTACATAAATCGGTATTCGCCAACACGCTAAATCACTTTCACTAAATAACTCACTTTTTAAAACAAAATATATCAATATATCAGTAAAGCAAGGCGCATTTTTATTGCCCTCTAACCGCTACTGTCACCGATAAATAAGCAAAAATAGCAAGAAAGAACCAAAATGTCGTGCTAGGTGGAAAATGAGATAAATATATGGTGGATTAACAACCAAAATAATTAAAGATTGTATGGGAGGTACCACGCCCCCTTTTTCGATAACGCCAAGTTTTATGGGTGAGAATGGTGTTGTTTCCTATAGCTCTATAACAATTTTCATGTTCCTACATTAAACACTTTTGAAGATATTCACCTTGAAAAATTCAGTTTGTATGGGAGGTGCCACGCCCCCTTTTCCGATAACCCCTTCTTTTATGTGTAGGATGGCTTTTGATACCATATAGGTCTATACCAATTTCCAAGTCCCCACCTTGAACCCTTTCACAGATATTCTGCTTAAAAATTTAGTTTGTATGGGAGGTACCACGCCGCCTTATTCGATAGCCCCCGGTTTTATAGGTGAGAGTGGTGTTGTTATCCTGTAGCTCTGTACCAATTTTCATGTTCCTACCTTAAACACTTTTGAAGATATTTGGCCTAAAAAATTCAATTTGTATGGGAGGTGCCACGCCCCCTTAATATTTTGTTCTGATTTTAAGACACGACCTGCGCGTATTAAAACAAACAAATCCCCCAAAGAAAGTATTTCATTTGGTTCAGCCGTTTTCGAGTTTTAGCGTTGCAACTATATACCATTTCATTTTTATATATATAGATTTGAGTTTATGTCCCCCTGTGCATATTTTTGGGCAGTTATGTCATGCCGATCTTTTGGCACCTGACCATCAAGTAAACAATCAGACACATCGACCCACTTCGGGTTGCACGTAAATGTTATGAATAGATCCGGTCGTCCATAATTTCGTACATATGTCATCGCATCTTGCGTATATTCATGCATATGACGTGGACTACCAACATATGATGATGGTAAAATTGTTAAACGGCCGATGTCATTCACATTTACATCATTGATTATTGCGTCACGCAAATGTATGTATTCCTCTGATCTTAATCGGGCTTGATTGTAACGGATGAAATTTAATCGCTTCTTTCAATTTTGGCGTACATATCGACGATATATTGATGCGAAAGTTGATTGCATCGCAAAATAAAATTTGTTTCTTGAGGGCGAATCATCAATCGGTACGAATAAAAATTCATCGCACTGACTTTTTTTGTTGATTCTTGACCTGTGTTGCAAAAATTAATTAGCGAATGAAAATGATTTGTAAATCGTATTTAGCACATTCGCGTAAATTGCGGGAATTCCCGACATTCATGTTTCCTTCAATAAAACAATTGCGGGAACTCCCGCGCTATTTGAATAGGGCTTTTCTACCGTCAAAAATGGTTCACTTCTTATCACTGCACATTTTTAGTGTTCGTAAAGTCGTGAACTACCATCCCTGACAGGCCAACCGCAATTCAAACAAATTTAATTTGGGGAATCCCCATTCAAAGTTAACGTGCCAGTCATTTGTGGTTTGTTGAGGGGAAGTTTCAATAAAACGAAATGCGGGAAATCCCGACAAAAGTGCATGGGAAATTCATGTGGTAATGGCGGGAATTCCCTGATTTGTTCAGACTATTTAAAAAATTAACCTGTAGAAAAAAAGCGGGAATTCCCGCTCTTCAATTTTCTATGGAAAAATTAAGTGATTATCTGGCAGTCAGCCGCTAAATTCAAATGAACGCGAACGTGTTAAACAAAATAAAATGTATATGTACCAGTTGTTGGATTTATCATTGGTATGTTGATGTGATAGCCATCGTCCCCTCTCCCTGGGTTGCAATGTCATAAAAAGTTAAATACATTATAAATTCTCATTTCTACGATACAAAATAATGTCTCGTGACTGAAACTGTTCGCCAACCACAACAATGGCTACTTCGTCAATCGTTGGTGCATTGAATCGTCTGGTGTGCTCCCCAATTGGTGTTTTATCGGTTTTTATTATGATTTTGTGGCCATCGGAGGACATCCGTTCGAGTGCCACTTTAAACAATTTCACCAATTCATTGTGTTGATGAAAAAATATTTGCAATTCATTCACGATTGATCTTCTCGTATTCGTCGAAATTGCACAGCGCTTATTTAATTCACGATTCTCACCATCAATGAAATATATTTGCAAAAATTTATAATCACCATCTGGAAATGGTAGCAAAGACCCAGCTCTATGGTATATTTGACCTTGAATCTGTAATGGTCGAGAAATATATATAGATGATAACGGATCTTAATTTCTAAAAACATCGAACACAGGGACGGCACATAAATTAAAAATGATATTGCTAATTCTACACGAAGAAATCACCTTAAACGTCGCCATAAATCCATCCTTTATAATATTTGTAGCTTCAAAAGATGTCATTTGAAAGCATGAATTGAATTTTTGAATATTTAAGAGGAAATGCTTTGACGTTGGCGAATTACCAAAAACCAATGAATGCAAAGGTTCTGGCGGAAGTTCTAGCACCGGTAATTTGACTTTCCCACCAGCACCACACATGTCAGGCGTGTCGTTTATGAATTTAAATGCTTTGCAATGTATACATTCTATATTCATCTGGCCAATGTAGGCATACATGCTGTAATCAATGGTGGCATCGTAATTAAAAGCCGCGTGTTCCATTTGACGTATATCATAAACGGACGTACGCCCACGACGGTTTCTTGGTGCTTCACTATTATCCAAGTGAGTTCTCCGTCTGTGTCGTTGTGTTTCCATTTCATTTCGTCGAACACGATCTTCTTCACTTTGTGATCTTCGATTTAACGCTGTAGCATTTGATTGACGTGAACGTCTGCCAATGTTTGGTCGTCTTGAACGTGGCATTCTTTCAGTACAGTGTATGACTAATTGAATGTAAAAGCAGTACATTGAAAATTATTTCTAGAAAAAATTATACATTTAATTCAAACTTCAATGTGTGTGCGTGGAAATATGAATTCACATACACTCACACTGGACATATCCTCAATTGTGCAAATAAAGAAAACACTCACCGGAAAATGAGATCAAATTAAAATTGTGAAAATTAAGTAACGCTTGGCAATTGAACTATATTTATAAAAATGAAGCAATTAAAATACAATTAAAAAAGAAACACATGGTTAACACTCACCAAAAGTATGTTTGTTCAAAATGAGAGCAAGATATAAAGGGTGATTTTTTAAGAGCTTGATAACTTTTTTTAAAAAAAAAACGCATAAAATTTGCAAAATCTCATCGGTTCTTTATTTGAAACGTTAGATTGGTTCATGACATTTACTTTTTGAAGATAATTTCATTTAAATGTTGACCGCGGCTGCGTCTTAGGTGGTCCATTCGGAAAGTCCAATTTTGGGCAACTTTTTCGAGCATTTCGGCCGGAATAGCCCGAATTTCTTCGGAAATGTTGTCTTCCAAAGCTGGAATAGTTGCTGGCTTATTTCTGTAGACTTTAGACTTGACGTAGCCCCACAAAAAATAGTCTAAAGGCGTTAAATCGCATGATCTTGGTGGCCAACTTACGGGTCCATTTCTTGAGATGAATTGTTGTCCGAAGTTTTCCCTCAAAATGGCAATAGAATCGCGAGCTGTGTGGCATGTAGCGCCATCTTGTTGAAACCACATGTCAACCAAGTTCAGTTCTTCCATTTTTGGCAACAAAAAGTTTGTTAGCATCGAACGATAGCGATCGCCATTCACCGTAACGTTGCGTCCAACAGCATCTTTGAAAAAATACGGTCCAATGATTCCACCAGCGTACAAACCACACCAAACAGTGCATTTTTCGGGATGCATGGGCAGTTCTTGAACGGCTTCTGGTTGCTCTTCACCCCAAATGCGGCAATTTTGCTTATTTACGTAGCCATTCAACCAGAAATGAGCCTCATCGCTGAACAAAACGTAAAGCGCGAAACACATTTCGAACCGAACACTGATTTTGGTAATAAAATTCAATGATTTGCAAGCGTTGCTCGTTAGTAAGTCTATTCATGATGAAATGTCAAAGCATACTGAGCATCTTTCTCTTTGACACCATGTCTGAAATCCCACGTAATCTGTCAAATACTAATGCATGAAAATCCTAACCTCAAAAAAATCACCCGTTAAAAGAACTCAAAGCACATAAGAAAACTGTCAACTGAATTCCAATGACAGCAAATTAATATTCTGTTCGCAATGAGAGCACGATGTAAAATTGATAAATCGTATTGAAAATACTTGATTTTGGTACAGTGTATTTACTTACAAAAAATGTCAAACTCAGGAACGGCTGCACCGATTCCGAACAAACTTCACACAAACCACCTCTTATAGGTAGGAACGAACTCTAAAATATTTGTGTCAATCGATTCGGCGGTTCTTGAGTTATAAGATTGCCAAGGAAATGTAACTTCTTTTTATATATATAGATTGCGATATTTGTAGCAGATGTAAATACCAGAGATAAAGAGATGTTTAACTCCTCTCTCACTGGAAGTGAGAGAGCAATTGCTAAACGTCAAAACCTACTGAACTTTGACAGCTAATCGAGTTCAGTAGGTTTTGACATTTATCAATTGGAAACGGGCGATGGCCAGATTGAAATCTTACCAAAAAAATATGTAAACGGAGGGATTTGTTGCATCGTTCAAGACCACTTATAAAAAATGTAAAACAATGAAAATTAAATAAATGAGGAAAATTTAAAGGTTTGTGATGAAGTGTTTTGTAATTTGAAGCAACATAGTATTATTTTCAATGGAAAATAATTAAAAACATTTAATGATTGTGAGCTAACTAGCTTAAATCCTTTTATTGGGTATTGAAAGGTCAAAAGTCAGTTGTTCTAATATACTTCAAAAAGATTTAAATAGTTTCTCCATATAATAAATAACTACTATTTAGTAATAATTATTCGTACTAAATGTTGGGTGTTGGGTTGATAAATGCCCAAAAATTATTATTTTGTTCAATCTGGCCATAATGGAAAATGTTATAAAAAACGCTAATTTTGAGGTGCTCTCACACTGGAATAAGTTGAACATCCCTTTATTCCTGGTAAATACGATCGCAACCCTATTAAAGAAAAGTTTAAATTTACAGATATTCCGACGGACACAAAGCAAATAGTACATACATATGGATGTATACACAAATTCCAAATGCAATGTCTTAACCTTTATAGACCGTTTTTCGAAATTCGCAACTGCTTTCTATCTGGAAGATCGTAATAATCAAACGATAATTGAAAAATTGCGACTTTACAAATCCCAAAGGGGGAAATTTTTATAAAATTATAACTGATAATGAGTTCAAGAACGTTAATATAAAAGATTTTCTTAAAACTGAAAGCATAGATTTACATTTTGTTAAGCCAAATAACCACACAGGCAATAGTGATATTGAGCGACTCCATAGTACATTAACGGAAAAAATAAGAATTTTGTATATTGAAAATAATGAATTAAACATAAAAGATAAAATGAGTAAGGCTGCAGAATTTTATAATAAGAGTTATCATTCTGTTACAAGATATAAACCAATCGATGTTGAATATGGGAATTGTAATAAAAAAATTATTTATCAAAATATTTTGAAATTTAAAACAAATTATCTTAAAAAAAGAAATGAAAAGAGAGAAATATTTATGGATAATAGGAAAGAAGGATATATCAAAAATTATAAATCTTTACGACATAAAAACGAACCTAAGTTTAGGTTTAATAATTTACAAAATGTTCATAGTTCAAACATAAAAAGACAATTGAAATTTGAAGGAAAACATCAAAATCTCATTTAAATTTATTTAAAATTAGTATTAAACTCAGGAGAGTTTTAAATTTAAGCGATGGAGAAATTATGTATATAAATATGTCTACAAAAATTATGTTTATAAACATTGTATATTATTTTACACTTAAGTTGCCGACAAAATTTTCCTATTTTCTTTAAGCTATTTATTCTTATTACATTAACTGTTACGATTCCCTCGAGCTAAAAATTGCAATAAAGCATTAAATATTGATCACTCTTCGGAATCGGATGTTTTAATATACTTAAATCGCGCGATACCTAATAACAAAACATTAATCGGGAGCGAAATATAAAAGCGCCTCACAGTGGCACCGCTCCGTACATTTCTTGGAAAAAAATAGAAGTAGTGGTCGTACAACAATGAAACTTTGCAGGAGCACTTCTCTGGACTAAATTAAGATATTTTGAAAAAATCTTGGAAAACCGCCCACTGCCACACCCACCTCCCATATAACTGCAATTGCCAAAATTTTTATTTTTGGACCTAGGGACTTGAAATTCGGGACACTTCTTAATTGAGTTCTCCTGATGAAAAAAATTAAACTTAAACGCAAAGTGACGTTATTTATACCTTTACCTTGATAAAAATTCAATATAATATGCAATGTTTTAATTGAATATGTAACAGGCGAAAAATTGTGTTAGTTTTTATTTGTAATATTATGCAAGCACCATATCTTTAACAATGGGATCTAGTTCAAAGGAAATTTTGTTCGAATGACGCCTTAAGCTACTTATGTAAGGATCCGAAGTTATAAGAAGTCTGTTGAAGACATCAAATCATCAAAGATTAAAATCGATGTTACTAAAAGGGACGGTAATTAGCGGTTGTCTTTTTTTTATTGAAAGTACAGACTCGGAATTTTCATTTTTTTATAGTAAGACGGCTAAGCAAGGCAAAGTACATACAATTTTTTTCCATCAAAAAATGAAAAGTTGATATTTTTTAGTATAATTTTTGAAAAATTATAAAAATTAGCTTACTTTGCCAATTTCAAACAATTTTTTTTTTATAAACAAGTAGATGCTATATTTTCACTAAAAAATAAAAGAAAAGCCATAGCTATAAACTTACACACACAAAAAATTCTTTATTTGGACAATAATTTTAATCTGATTTTATTGAATAACTTTCCGTCGACTTCTGTTAGTTTTTTTAACTATAAAATTTCACATTTTATAAAAAACCTTGTTGATTTTTTCTTATCCAAATATTTCTTTACAAAACGAAATTATTAAAGTTTTGAAATTGGAAAGTGGAAAAATCCTATTTTTTTCCGCCGAAATGCCACTGTGCGCCTAAACAATAAAATATACACAAAAACAAAACAACCAAGCGCGAACAAAAAAAAGCTACTAAATATTAAACAGCAAAAATAGAAGGTGTACCTTTAAGTGGCTCTTCCTAAAGGCGAGAAGGAGTGGAAAAAGAAAGAGGAAAAAAACGCAGACAGCATTAAGGGAACATATTATGCACATACATACATATAATGCCCTTGAAGTAACCAAGTGAGCGTATTTAGTCCATTTTCCATACTTAATAATATGCATATATGTACATATGTATACAAAATACGGTTTTATATACTAATATGAAGTCTGTAACTTAAAATACCAACAATATATCGAAATATATATATAAAAAAATGTAATGCCTATATTTTGAGCTTACCTTTGTGTATTGAAACACAACTTTTCAACAAAAATAAAAAGCAGACAAAATTCAAGTATTTACTTGCAAACTTTTCCGGCAATACCCCTTCTGCTTAATACAGCAGTAAGTAGGATTGTATATAACTAGGTAAGCAAAGGCAAACATTAAATTTATAACATAAAAAGCAACACAAAAAGTATGAAAAAACACAAAGTAGACATACATACATATATGCATATTTACCGAGTGCAGATAAATTA
Source organism: Bactrocera correcta (assembly GCA_027475135.1). Taxonomy (NCBI): domain Eukaryota; kingdom Metazoa; phylum Arthropoda; class Insecta; order Diptera; family Tephritidae; genus Bactrocera; species Bactrocera correcta. Next base: position 73,670,254 of record CM050326.1, read on the forward strand.
CATACACCCAATAAAATACTCGTATCAAAGTGCATATGGGAACATACCTGCATATTATCCACTTCGCTTTCGCGCTCTCTTCCAAGTGCGAACATACATATGTATGTATATATTTGTACACATAATCATACGGCATGGAATGTGCCTGCAATTTTATACTCTACAGTGGGTACCATATGCTAAATTATAAAAATTATAAATTTTAATTAATTTTCCGAAATAACTAAACGGTAAGGTAAAGTAACACTGCCTTTTACAAAATACGTTTATAGGAACGAATCCAGCAAAAAGAATCAGATTAACGCAATATAAATCAAATTATAAATTTGAACAACATACATTAGAACATATGTACGTACATACATATGCGTATATTTAAACATACACATAGGCATTGATTTTTGTCAAACAAAAACAAGCAGGATTGAGGAAAAAAAACATTCTTCCTCTTAATTGGCGTAGACATCGCTTTCGCGATTATAGCCGAGTCAACAACAGCGCGCCACTCGTTTCTTCTTTTCTCTACGTGGCGCCAATTGGATATCCCAAGCGAAGCCAGGTCCTTCTCCCCTTGGTCCTTCCAACGGAGTGGAGGTCTTCCTCTTCCTATGCTTCCCCCGGCGGGTACTGCGTCGAATACTTTCAGAGCTGGAGTGTTTTCGTCCATCCAGGCAACATGACCTAGCCAGCGTACCCGCTGTCTTTTATTTCGCTGAACTATGTCAATGTCGTCGTACATCTCGTACAGCTCATCATTCCATCGAATGCGATATTCGCCGTGGCCAATGCGCAAAGGACCGTAAATCTTTCGCAGAACTTTTCTCTCGAAAACTCTTAAGGTCGACTCATCGGTTGTTCTGCTGTCTGTTGTGATTGCAGCTTGTGTTTGTTGACGTGCGTTTTTTTGCTGCACAGAGGCGGGTGCGAGTCTTGGCTGCAACAAGATAGTGGTCGGAGTCGATATTAGGACCTCGGATCGTACGCACATTTAAAACACTGGAGACGTGTCCTTCCGTCTATCACAGCATGATCGATATGGTTGGTGGCTTTTCGATCCAGAGACAGCCAGGTAGCTTGATGTATTTTCTTGTGCTGGAATCTAGTACCACAGATAAACATTTGGGAATGTTTCGTCGTAGAGGCTGAATTACCGACTATACTGCCAAAGATACCTTCTTTGCCCACCCTGTCGTTAAAGTCGCCAAGCACGATTTTGGCATCGTGGCGGGGGCAGCGCTCATAGGTGTGCTCCAAGCGCTCATAGAAGGCATCTTTGGTCACATCGTACTTCTCTTCCGTCGAGGCGAGGGCGCAAATCAGCGATATGTTGAAGAACCTCGCTTTGATGCGGATTGTGGCTAGACGTTCATTCATAGGAGTGAATGATAGTACTCGGCGACGGAGGGCGGCACCTTCCCAATTAAGGGAACGGACATTCCAGGTGCATGCCTTTAATTCGTAGTCCTTATTTCGTTTGCCATGGGCGTCATTAGAAGGGGGGTCACTCATCCGAGGCTTGTTGTTTCCTTTCATTGGTATGATTGTTTACGTGGCGGGTCCCAAACCCAACGCACAAACTTGCGGAGGGGATTTTTCGCCTTCTCACTTTAGCTCTCCTTCAAACGGATGTTCTTAGGCTACCTAAAGGATACTTGGTCAAAGACCGGAAGTCGTGAGCTGCTTGAGTCATATATAAAAGAATCGTTTCTGGCCACTCCCAAGTGAATGGCGATCAGAGAATTTTCCTTACTTGCAAGAACTTCTACACATGACTCAATCCTCCAACAAACATTACAGCATATTATTTGCCCACCAACTATTCCTGCATACTTATGTACAAAGCATCTTGATCTCTTAACATTGCGGTTTGAAAAAAACACGTATAAAATACAAATAAAATTCAAAAAAGAAACACCGCATTTTACAAACGAAAACGTATATAGACTTAAGAAATTATTCAGTTCGAACTGAGAAACCTTTAATTCCTTTTAAAAAATATTTATACATACAACCAAAATCATGAACAATAACAAAAATTAAAGTACACCTGGAGCTACACGCTCAAAACAGGTTGCTAGATTTATTTCAGAAAGTGACAGTTTAACAAGATACTGCACTAGATTTGTCTCTTCACCGATTCACGAAAACTCTGAATCGTTATTAAAAATACAAAGCTAAAATCTCAAAAATTTTTGGACTCGCCTCCAAGCGGCTCATGTCGCTTAGTAGATTCTGACAATTCAGATCTACCACAAAATTTTGAATCATCGGCTTACGATATTTTTGAAAACTGCTTAGACCAATATGAGGAAACAAAAGCTGTGATCTCCGATCAATTAAAGCTAATTAAAATAACTGCAGCTACTCCCCACAGTAGAGTAGAGCTGCCACAAATAGACAGTCAAGAGGCAAGTTCAAGCATCCACCTCGAGATGCCCGCATGTGACACAGAAACATTCTATGGAGGTTATGAAGAATGGCCGTCCTTCCGGGAGATGTTTACAGCCGTTTACATCAACCATCCGCACCTATCAAAAGCACAAAAATTGTATCACCTCAGATACAAAACCAAAGGTCAAGCAGGCATAATAGTAAAACAGTTCGCTCTTAATGACGATATTTTCAATTTGGCTTGGGAAGCTAGATATGAAAACGAAAGAATACTGGTCGATAAACAAGTAACGACACTAATGAACTTGCCAAAAATTAAGAAAGAAACAAGAGTAGAATTCATCAAAATAGAATCGACTGTTTCAAATTGTTTGTCGGTCCTATCGACTCTAAATATCTCCACAGATAGCTGGGACCAATTCTGGTAAATATATGCACTGCCGCATTACCAGAAAAATCGTTACTTTTGTGGGAGCAATCGCTCTCATCACGAAACAAGTGCCCAACGTGGCAACAAATGAAAGATTTTCTCACCACCCAATATGAAATTGCGGAAAGGTTAGAAGGAAAAATAATCAAAACTAAGAACATTAAACACGACCAAAATAAAAGCTTAAATAGACCCCAAGCTAGAAGCAATAAAAATTTCAGCAAAAGCTTTTACAAAACACAAACGTTGCAATCCGAACTGAAAAACAAACGTCATGCGAACTATGTGAAAGAGTGCATAAACTTAAAACTTGCGAGAGGTTTAAAAAATTAAACATTAGTGAAAGGAAACACTTTGTCAGATCAAAAAGACTCTGTACAAACTGCTTGTCCCAAACACATAATCTTAAAAATTGCATACGCAAATTTAACTGCTTGTATTGTCAGAAAAGACACAATTCAATGCTTTATTACAGCACATATCCCATTTCACCCCACAGAAGCGCTTATACAAAAAGAACCACGGGTTTAATTACAAAAGCAAATCCCGAAATCCAAAATTCTAAAAATTGAAAAAAGACACCTGTTGCTCAAAGGCACAAAAAGCTCAAACGCTGCACAGTGAAACACAAAGTGGACTAATTACAGAACAAATTACCACTATGACAACTCAAGTTGCGAAAAAACCAAATCATTACCTTAATTCACAATTAAGGAAATTTCAAGACATAGGGAAACTTCCCCCAATATTAAATAAAACTCTAGAAGATCAGTATTGTAAGGGCTTCTCTAAAGCCACATCTACTCGATGCAATAATGGCCGGTACGTCGTACGTCTACCACTCAAGCCACCATTTTCCAATACTCCACTAATTGGTATAAAACACAAAATCAGAGTTTCCTCTGACAGTCCTTACACATACAACTTTTCGGCCCCGCAGGATGGCTTTCGCCAAAAATGATACAAAATCCTGATTCAAAAAGTTTTGTGGCGCGCTACTAAATGCCAAATAAGTGCATATGTACTTGAACATAAAATATAACAAAATTGTCTCCAAAAGTCGAAAAATCTACACATTTTATACAATATGGCCCAATAGAGGCTTTGATTTTCACATATAAATAAAATCACAAAATAAATTAAGGGATCACAATACTCCCAATGAGA